>CM024543.1:29685623-30885623 GCA_014182365.1 Eucalyptus tenuipes | reverse complement strand
CTAGCAGCTTAAGTTTTTAGATTAGCTGACGGTGGTTACACCAAAATCTCACATGGTATCGGAGCTGAAAGTCCTGAGTTAGAATCTTTTCAGATCCCATTTTTCTCTCCAATTAAATATTTCCATGTGTAGTAAGGTGCAAAAGACCAGACTAAGCATGAGAGGGAGTATTCAAATATTTAAGTAATTATTCGTAAAATTCTAAACGCAAGTAAATGTATCGAACAAGTAATATAATGATAAGAAATAGTATCATTTCACGGAGATTGATGATTAATAAACTAATTAAATACTAAAAATAGATTAATTTTTAAATTTGTCTAACAGGTCAAAATAGAATTGAGAATAAATTAAAACAAAAATCTTAAAAGAAAAATCTGGAGACTAAATGCAATAAATCAATCAAATAAATATGTTAGATAATCCAATTTCACCAAAGCCACTACATATGAATTTCAGATTGTTATGTACACAAGAACGATATCAAACATGTGATCGCGGAATTTCCTAATATATTTACTATCCTATCTCTAGGTATAACAAATCTATTAGTGTATTAATCCATTATATCTTTATGTGAATTTAAATAGACATAAGTGCATTGAAATCTATGAATATTCCCGATTTACAATGAGTCTTTTGGATTACTTTATCACGAAAGCTATACAAATAACGTAGTATATTTCTATCCATGTTTAATTCATAATTATATATTATAAGAAACAATTGCATATGATCATTTATCAATTTTAAACATGCATATCAAATCATATAATAATATATAACTCACATGAATGAAATCACTTGCACGCATTAAAATCATGAAATCCATATAATCATAGTCAGGCTACATCGTAACTTTAACAAAAGAAAATTAGAAAATAGTAGAAGAGGAAATGAAAATATAAATTAAACCTGGAATCTTGAATCAAAGAACAAAAATTCCGTCATCACTTTTGTCTTATCTTTAAAATAATTGAAAAAACTCTAGAATAATGAAAAACAATCTAAAAATAAAACCCTAGCTGTCTATATTATCCTATTTATAGGATATATTCAAGAATTTTAACACAATGCAATTGCTTATTAATTGGCATAAAATCAGGAATAAATCGCAGAATCTTTGATTTGGTATATATCTTCCAATGCTTTTTTATTTGAATTCCTAAATCATAGAATTTTCTTTTCCTTCTTTTTACCCATTTTTTTCCTTATTTTCTCCATATCTCATTATTTTACAAAAACAAGAAAGATTTTGGTAAATAGAAGGAAATCCAAATTTTTATAATGAATATTGCATTATAAAGTACCATATTTGTTGCCTAAAATTGGTAAAATAACTCTATTATTAGAGAGTTATTAAACCTCTAAACTTAACATTTTGCTAGTCCTCAGGCAAAAGCAAGGTATAACACATACTCAATCAAGCTAACAACCTCCTCCATGACATCTTTCCATAGTTGCTCAAATTCATAATTCAAAGAAAAACACAAATTTCATCCAAATATTGAAATTGATTTATAAGTTAAAAAAATTCTAACTATGTGATCCAAGTGTGTGTGTGTGTGTGTGTGTGTGTGTGTGTGTGTGTGTGAGAGAGAGAGAGAGAGAGAGAGAGAGAGAGAGAGAGAGAGAGAGAGAGTCCTCATCTTTTCAAATTATATATGATCTAGATAAATTCACATTTGTATGCAACCTCTAAAAAATTCTTTATAATTATGACCAGATTTCATAAGTTTGCTTTTCATTCCTCTCTCCACTAATGTGAGTCAATTATCCAACCAAAAATCGATAGGACTTTTCTTGATTTGTAATGTAAAACTGGGCTAAAGGTGAGATAATGGTAATTTTAGGCTCAAATCACCCATCAACACGTTGATTTATATAATCTAATTAGAGCCAATGTCATCGTCCCCAATTTCATTCCTTCAAGATAATCGTTTTGCCATCAATATCATCATTCCTTTTTTTCCTCTTTTTTTTGCTTTTTTTTTTTTTAACTTTCCAAAGTCCCTCCTAATATAACATGAAAATTTCCAACCCATTAAGTATCCAAAATGCTCACTCAATTAAAAGTTGGATAGGGAACCATAAAAGCAATTTTTTTTTTATGATACACTCTAAACAACCATAACAAACAATTTCAATTTTTTTTTTCATGCTCCACCCTTCCTCCCAAATTGCTATTAGGCTCAAATAAACTCCTACCCAAAAAAATTCAATGTGTTCATGGGGCATGGGAAAATGATATAATTTGATGAAAGCTAGGCTAAACATAAATAAGTGTCAATGAAAAATGGGATAATAATTAAAGTTCATTAGGGTGACTAGGCATAAATAAATGGGGTTAGCTTGAAAGGTTCTATCGATCAAAAAATTGTCTAAATCATTTTCTAAATTGGATGTGCCCTAGGATTTTGCCTCAAGGGAAAATCAATTAATGGGTGAGATATAAGAAAATCACATATTTCACATGAATGTTCTCTAGATTTACACACAATTAAAAAAAAAAATTAAGGACTTTTAGTGCTCAGTAAGTAGATCAACATAATCAGAATTAAAATTAAGTCACACATCAGTTGCAAGTTCAAAGAAAATTTAAATTTTCTAAAGAATCACAAAAATTTATAGCAAGGAATAAAATCATGATAAACACTTAGATTTAGCAAAAATTTGTCTTACCCCAAACTTGAATGAAGCATTGTCCTCAATGTGAAAAGGAAAAATAGGAATAAGAAAACTCCCGTGGTTGTAGGTTTTGTTTATGGATGATGATTAAACTCCCAAAAGTTGATCCCTAAAAAAAATAATAACCAGGATAAAAAAAAAGAAAAATTAATCTTTCTTTTCTTCTTTTTTTGGGCAAAAAGTAAACTTAAAAATAAATGAAGAAACATAATGAAAATGTTTGGGTTGCCTCCCAAGAAGCACGTGCTTTATACTTTTTAGCCAAATTATCTCAGATGTCGCTATTTTGGAGGATGAAGTTCAATGATGATCTTCAACTTGTTGAAATCACCTTAAAAGTAGGGCTTCAAACGTTGAACGTTCATCTTGAATGTGCTCTCGATGTCATATACAACTTCAATTGTTTCGTGTGAGAATACCTGTATAACTGTGAAAGGACCAAACCATCGAGACCATAAGTTTCTTGCAAAAAGTTTAAGACAAGAGTTACAAAGTAAAACTTTTTGACTAATTTTGAATTCTCTTCTGAATATGTGCTTGTTATGCAATCTTTTTGTACACTCCTTATATAACTTAGAATTATTATAGGCATCATTGTGAAATTCTTCAATTGTAATAATTTTTCTTCGCTTGTAGACTGCATGTCAAAATTTAGAAATTTTAATGCCTAATATGCTTTATACTCTAATTCTACCGGTAAGTAACAAGGCTTTCCAAACACTGGCCTAAAAGGTGACATTCCAATTGGAGTTTTGAACGCTGTCCTATAAGCCCAAAGTGTATCATCAAGTTTCATTGACCAATCTTTCCTAGAGGCATTCATAATTTTTTCTAAAATTTTCTTGATTTCTCTATTTGAAACCTCTACTTGACCACTAGTTTGAGGATAATAAGGAGTTGCAATTTTATGCATGACTCCGTACTTACTCGAAAGTGTTTCAAACTGTTTATTATAAAAATGTGTCTCCCTATCACTTATGATTGCCTTAGAAGTGCTGATCGAGTAAACGTATTTTTCTTTAAGAATTTAACCACAATCTTAGCATTATTTATTGGCAATGATGTAGCTTCTATGTGACATCCCGATTTTCCAATTCTATTTTCAATAAATTGAGACGAGCATTTCGTTGGCACGCATATAGTTCTTTTCCTTGAGTCGGCCACTCATGTGAAAACTAGTTTATCAGGTGAAGCCGTTAAGAGTTTCTAATGCATCCGACTCGAGAATTTGACTAGGAAGCGACCTTTCGACCGAGCTAATCTGTAAGAGTCATTACGGCATAATTAAAAATCGATTAAAGACCGGAGATAGGTTGACTCGACAGAGGCATGTGATCAAGTGTGGGTGATTCCACCAGATCACACAATTCTTGTCGATCGGCACTGGACCGACTGTTCTGTCGATTAGGTACCCTGTGTCCGTATTTGAAACCTTGAGATTACCCCCGACAACCGAGAGTCGCCAATGTGTCAAAGATGTACGTTGTGGCTTGAATTGATCAACCACGGGTCAAATGCATGAAAATTTCTAAAAGCTACCCGGTAGATCAAGACGCGCTAGTATCGTGCCAAAGTGAAATTAACCGTGAAATTGAGATCGAATTCAAAAATTGGAAGTCCTGGTGTGTCACAAATCATTTTAGGAACGTCGACTCATCTCCAGAAGATTTTTCTACAAACCGAGATTTTTGGCAGAAAAGCAAAGTAAGGCCGTTTTTATTCGAGATTATTAGAGGGCCGTTTTTAATTAAATCTTTGGGATGCAAGTTGGATCATTTGATGGGGAAAATTCATAAGAAGGTTGAGGACGCATGGGTTAATTTAATTGAGCTTCAATTGGATAGAATTGATTGAGAATTGATTAAATTAAGTGTACAAGATTTTATGCCACGGCGGAAAATGAAATTGCAATCATTGGACTAAGGTTGTGGGAGATGGGAGATAGTGGATTATGACATCGCAAGTGATGTCATGGTGCCATTTTTGTTGGATTAAATAAAGAGAAAAAGAAAAGAAGTGGTCCCCTCTTCCTTCTCTCTCCTCCCTTTCTCCTTCTTCTCTCCCGTCGATGCTCTCTCCTTCATTCTCCATCTTCTTCTTCTTCATTGAAACCCAGCGGACCGAAGCAGAAGCAGCAGCCACCGTCGTCGCCTTGGATCGGAACCGCAGCCACGCCGGGCCGCCGTTTGCTCCACCCGCGCGACGCCGCGCGCTCCGCCGCCTCACGCCCGCGCCTGCCGTCCCTGCTGTGCGACCCCAGCCCTGTTCCGTCTCTGTCCAACCACGTTCAGCCACCTCCGGCCGCTGCCCAGCTCCGTTCGGCCACCGTGCGGCCTCCTCGGAGCCCTCTCGCCCTCCGTCGGCCTTGTCTAGCTCGAATTAGCCTCGGATTCGCCCTCAAACAGCAGCTGCAAGAAATGGGTATGGTAGCAGCTTCGTGGCCCGTTTTGGCCGACTTCCCGACCCCGAAAGCTAGGTCCGCCTTTGGGAAAGTCGATCCCCTCGACGCCCTCGTCATTTTGGTCCGCTCGGCTCGCTAATCCGGTGAGTTTAGCTCACTAAATCTTGATTAGACGGTTAATGATGCCCTAAGTGTGCTTAGTCTAAGTTAAGTAAGTTTAGGTGGTTAAATTAGTTTATTTGATTGATGATTAGATTAAGGTGTTTAATTAAGTTAAAGTGTGTTTAGTTTAAAGTTAAATAGGTTTATTTTAATATAAGCCTTGATGTGACATAAAGGAATTTACTTTTGATTTATTTAAGTATTTCGAAATTATTAAATAATTTAATAATATATCATTATTCGAAATTATTAAAATAATATTATTTAATTATTTTCGGAATAAATTTAATTATTTATTAAATTCCTAAAATTTTGTCGGGACCCTAAATTCTCGTAAATTTCGCGTTGATCGCTGCTGTGTCTCAGATTTTTAATTTGATGAATGTATATTGCAAATTGAGTGTTGATTATGAAAAATATGAATTTCACTTAAAACCCTGGTGTCGGGTTTTGATACCAAAATCGGATTTTAATGATTATATTAAATAGTGGGGTTTGAAAAAGTGAGATATTGGCTTTTACCTGTTCGAAATTAACGCGCCCCACACACGTGAGTAATTTCTAACATTTTTAATATGAAGAAAAGTGGTACGATCACTATTTTAAGTGGAGGCATTGAGTGAAATGCAAAGTGTCCGGCCGAGTATGATTGTTGCATGATAATTAAGAGGAGATCGTCCCCGGGCTATTGAGCCAAACTTGCCCCTATATGGGATGCCCCTTACAACGGATGCGGGTCGCAGATTCTCGCCCATGCTCCTTCTGGGAATGCCGTCGACGTAGTGACGAAGCCGCGCTCCAAGGGGGAGGTGATGCCCGGCATTAATGTCGGTAGATAGCCGAATCGCGAGTAGGCTATGCCCTTGTGTGGCAGTGAATAATAATTGGATCGCATGCTGAGTGTTATTGACGGGTCGGATTATGGGACGGAATCGTGTGCCATGGTATGGGACGTGTCATAACGATTTGGTCTTATAATCCGAACTCCTATGGTCGTTTGAAATGAAAGTGTTGGCGTTCCAATTGTTTGAATTCTTATTACTACCTGAGTTTGTGTGATACAAATTGTGCTAACCTGCGAAGGAACTAAGACGAGGTAAGTCTTCTATGTGAATGTGGCTAGGCCACCCGGTGTATTTTCTTTCTAATATGGGTTTAAGGGGTTGAACTTGCTGAGACAATGTCTCACCTCGTTGTGCCAAAATTTCAGTCCCTAGATGGCGGTCGTGGAGGACCCGAAGCCATGGAGTCTGGAAAGGTGGAAACTAAAGGATCGGTGAATGTGTCCTGCTAGTTGATCTTAGGATAGTTCCCCTTTTGTCGAGCCGGTCTATTTTGTAGACAGTCCAGTGTTGTATTTAAACTTATGTGTTTATAATTGAGTGTTTGGCATTGTGATTGATTGCCTGCTTTCCTATCCCAAGTTAAATGTTGTCGGGGGATTTGTTTCGCTCCGCACGCGTAATAAAATGAATGGGTCGGCGGCGTATCCCTGGATGTCGCATAATTGATCGACCGTAGTGGGATGTCTCGCGCTCGAGGTTCGGAGCGTGACATTCTATCCACTTAGACACATACTCCACAGCCCCTAAATTGTACAAATTTCTATAAGAATATGTAAAGGGTCCCATCAAATTAATATACAAATATTGAATAATTCACACATAATAATGTTGTTTAAAGACATCTCATTTTTCCTTGAAATATTTCTAGTTCTCTAACACCTATCATATGAAGTTATGTTGGAGAATGCATCTTTAAAAAGTGTGGGCCAATAAAATTTAGATTGTAAAATCTTAGTTATAATTTTGGTGGCACCAAAATGGTTGCTTGCCTCTCTTCATAGAATGCTTGCCCTCTCTTCATCTAGAACACATATCCTTATGACCTGGTCTGCACATATCTCCTTATTACCTAATCTACACATACTTTAAACAAGAAAGGTTCTTTACAAAAATAATTTTTAACATCAATTTTTTTTTTGTTGATATGATGATTAAGGAGGAAGAACATTGCTTACCAAATAATTTACAAAGCTAGTGTATTAATGGAAAAAAAAATTTCTCATCTAGGAACTCTTCCAAAATTAGTTTCACATCTTCCTTTGAATTCAGAATTCTTGACAAGTGATTCACAATTAGATTTTCAGTTTCATTCTTATCTTTGATTTCCAAATCAAATTCTTGTAGCAACATAATCCATCTGATCAACCGGGATTTTGATTCTTTTTTTTCAAGTAGATACTTAAGAGAAGAGTGGTTATAATAAACTATAATTTTTTAGCCAATTAAATAAGAACGAAAGTTTTCAAAAGCAAAAATTATCACCAAAAGTTCATTTTCTATTGTTAAATAATTCAATTGTGCATATGACAAGATTTGACTAGCATAGTATATGGTTTGAAAAACTCAAATTTTCCTTTGTCTCAAAATAGCTCCCATTGCAAAATTGCTAGTATCACACATCAACTCAAAAGATAAATCACAATTTGGTGCTACCATAATTAGTGTCGACACTAGCTTCTCCTTTAAAGTGTTAAAAGCATGCATGCATTCAAAATAAAAAAAAAAAAAATTCAAAAAGAGCATCTTTTCACAAAAGAAAAAAAAAAGAGGTCTAGCAATTTTTTAAAAATCTTTTATAAACCGCCTGTAGAATCCTACATGTCCCAAAAATGCTTTGACAAGTTTCACAGTTTTGGGTGGAGGCAATTTTGCAATGACCTCCACTTTGGCTCAATCGACTTTTATTCCGTTTTGAGGAATTTTATGCCCAAGCACTATTCCTTCCTACACCATAAAGTGACACTTCTCCCAATTTAAAACAAGATTAGTCTTTTCACATCTTCGTAAGACCAAAGCCCAATTATTTAAACAAGAATAAAATGATAAGCTAAAAATGGAAAAATCATCCATGAAAATATTAATATATTTTTCAACCATATCAGAAAAATAATCATCATGCATCTTTAAAAAGAAGATGTTGCATTACAAAGAGCAAATGACATTCTTCTAAAAGTAAAAGTACAATGGGGACAAGTGAAAGTAGTTTTCTCTTTATCTTCTAATGCAATAAGAATCCGATTATACTCTGAATATTCATCAAGAAAGCAATAAAACTCATGTTTTTCAAGTTTTTCCTATATCTGATTAGTAAATGATAAAGGAAAATGATCTTTTCTACTAGCATCATTCAATTTTCTATAATCCATACACACATGCCACCCAGTAACTGTTCTAGTTGGAATCAATTCATTATTATTGTTTTTCTGAATAGTCATACCTCATTTCTTGAGCACAACTTACATAGGACTTACCTAAAAACTATTAGAAATAGAATAAATGATACATGCATCAAGTAACTTAATCACATCAGCTTTCACTACTTCTTGCATCCTTCGGTTCAAACGCCTTTGAGGTTGGATAGTTGGCTTGTATTGTTCTTCCATCAAAATTTTGTGCATGTAAAGTGAATGACTAATTCCTTTGATATTGGCTATTTTCCATCCAATTACACCCTTATACTCTTTCAATACTTTGAGCAATTTCTCCTCCGTCAAATTTGTCAAAGAAGAATATATAATTATTGGCAATGAAGAAACTCCATCTCAATGAGGATATTTCAAATGAGAAGTTAACGGTTTAAGTTTAAGAATTAAAGGTTCTCTAATTGATGGTTTAGGCTTTGTTGTGTGTCGTCCTAACTCCTCAAATTTCATTACCTTTTGCCTTGAATATGGTGGAATTGCCTTTATAAAATATGCGTAGTTCTTTATTTTGATTTTGATTTCTTTATCCTGTTGAATTAAACATGCCTCAAGTGGATCTTTAAAAATATTTTATTGAAAAATCTTATTCACTAACTTATCAACTGTCTCAACTCTAAAACAAGAATTATTGTCCGAGGGATATTTCATTGCCTTAAAAACATTAAAAGAAATATGACCATCTTGAACTTTGAGAATCAACTTCCCTTGTTGTAAATCAATAAGAGCTCTTCCCACTACTAGAAAATATCGACCTAAGATAAGTGGTACCTCAAAATCTTCCTCTATGTCGAGAACTAAGAAATCTACAAGAAAGATAAATTTATTAACTTTTACCAAAACATCTTCACAGTACCTTTTGAATATTTAATTGATCGATTAGTTAGTTGAAGTGACAATATGGTTGTTTTTACCTCGCCCAATCCTAATTTCTTGAAAACTTAATAAGGCATTAGATTAATGTTTGCACCTAAATCATACAATGCTTTTTCAAAGGAAGAATCCTCAATAGTGAAAGGAATAGTAAAACTCTCTGGATCATTTAAGTTCGAAGGTAATTGTTTTGTCGGATGGTTGAACACTCCTCATTCAACTTCACAGTTTCATAATCCTTCCATTTCCTTTTATTTGTCAAAATCTCCTTCAAAAATTTTACATAACTAGGCATTTGCGATGAGGCATCTGCAAAAAGAATGTTAATGTGTAATTTTTTAAATACATCAAGAAATTTAGAAAATTACTTATCTATGTTGTACTGTTGGAGTCACTGATGGAATGGAATTAGTGGTACATTTGGCTTGGGATTATCTAGAAAATATTTGCTCTTGCCTCCCTCATTTGATTGTTTATTGATCTTCTCTTCATCTCTGAAAATCTCTTGTTTAGCATTTTCTTCTCCCACTTGTTCACCACTTCTTATGGTTATAACTTATATGTTTTCAATTAGATTTTTCTCTATATTGCTAGGCAAAGAATCCTATTGTCTCCCTGATATTATGTTTGCTAACTGACCCGCTTACATTTCCAGATTTCTTATGAAGCCTCCTAGTTCTGAAATCTCATATCCGTGCTCTTGATGAAGTCCTGAGTAATGTTAGCAAATTTGGTGACTATATTTTTCATATTGAACTTTGTCTCTTCTAGATGTTTTAATCCCGGTGGTGATCTCACTACATTCTGATTATTCTATGAAAAACTTGGATAATTGCACCATCTCGGATTGTATGTGTTAGAGTAGGGATTATTCTATGACTTGTTAAAATTCCCAACAAAGTTAGTGTTTGCACTAGGTTGTGAAAAAAGAGCTACCTAACTGACATTCTGTGCTAACACGTCCTCCATCACAAGAATCCCATGTCAAATTTTGAATTTTCATGATTGAAACACTCATGTTATCTAACTTTTTGTTGAGTGCTTTAAATTGTGCAGCAATTGTAGCAAAAGCATCCACTTCATGAACTCTGCTAGCTTTTCACATTGGTAGCCTCTCAGTAGGCCACTAATAATTATTGGATGCCATCTCCTCTGATAGATTGTAAGCATTTTCTAGTGTTTTATTAGTCAGAGTTCCTCATGTAGTTGCATCAATCATAGAACGAAGATTTGTACTAGACCTATTATAAAAAGTTTGTACTTACATCCATATGGGTAGTTCGTGATGTGGGCATCTCCTAAGAAACTCCTTGAATCTTTCTCATGCTTCATACGATGATTCATTACCCATTTGTATAAAATTAGTAATATCGTTATGCATCTTTGCAGACTTTGTAGGTAGAAAAAATTACCAAGAAATTTCTAAGTCATATCATTCCATGTAGTGATTGATCCTGCAAGAAGAGAAGAGAGCTAACTCTTAGCTTTGTCTTTAAGAGAGAATAGAAATAATCTCAATCTAATTTCATCATTGTAACTCCATTGTATTTAATGGTGTCACAAATTTTAAGAAAAGCATCGATGTGAGCATTTGGATTATCACTTGGTAGCCCACTATATTGCACTAATTGTTGAAGCATCTGAATGAGTGATGACTTGATCTCAATGTTGTTTACTTGAATTGTAGGTCTTTTGATTCTTGATCTAGTGCACTGAACTATCAGCGCAGCATAATCTTTCAAGAGTCTACGTGTTTTCTTAGCGTGATTTCTTTGTTCTCTTAGTCGCATTTTAAATATATGTTGATTTCTATATCAAACTCAACATGTTTCCCTTGTTAGTTACGTATCAAAAACTGATGTACACCTGAAAAATAAAAAGAAAGCTAGATTAAACCTAGAATATCCGGTATCAATATAAATTATTATTAAACAAACAATCCTCGGTAACGATGCCAAAAACATATTCGTAAAATTCTAAATGCAAGTAAACATGTCGAACAAGTAATATAATGATGAGATAGAGTATCGTTCCATGGAGATTGGTGATTAATAAACTAATTAAATACTGAAAATAGATTGATTCTAAAATTTATCTAATAGATTAAAATAAATTGAAAATAAATTAAAACTAAAAATCTTAAAGCAAAATTTGGAAATTAAATGCAGTAAATCAATTAGATAAATATGTTAAAATATCCAATTTTACTAAGACCACTAGATATGAATTACAAGATATTATGCATACAAAAATGATATCAAACATGTGATAGCAGAATTTCCTAATTTATTTACTATCATATCTCTAGTTATAACAAATTTACTTAGTTAATTAATCCACTATATATTTATGTAGATTTAAATAAACATAAGTGTATTGAAATTTATGAATATTCCCGGACACTGAGTTTTTTGGATTACCTTATCACCAAAAGTTACAGAAATAACACGATATATCTCTATCCACGTTTAATTCATGGTTATATGTTATAAGGAGCAATTGTATATTATCATTTCTCAGTCTCAAACATGCACATCAAATCATTTAAGTGGTGGTCCAGTCACTTAAAAGCATAAAATATAATAATATATAACTCACATGAATGAAATCATTTGCATGCATAAAAATCATGAAATTCATAAAATCAAAAGAAAAAGAAAATTAAAACGTAATAGAAGAAGAAATGAAAATATAAATTAAACTCAACATCTTAAATAAAAAAAACAATAATTCTAATGAAAATATAAATTAAACTCAACATCTTAAATAAAAAAACAATAATTCTATCACCACTTTTGTCTTCTTGTCAAAATACTTGAAAAAAAATCTAGAACAATGAAAAATGATCTAAAAATTATAACCAAGCTATCTATGTTATCCTATTTATAGGATATATTCAAGAATCCTAACACAATACAATTGTTTACTTTTTCCACATAAAATCAGGCAATAAATCATAGAGTTCATGATTTGATGTCAATCTTCCAACACTTTTTGATTTGAATTCCTAGATCACATGATTTTCCTTTCCTTCTTTTTGCCCTTTTTTTCCCCTTATTTTCTCTATATCTCATTATTTTGCATAAATAAGGAAAAGAAATCCAAATTTCTTTTAATGAATATTGCATTGTAAAGTACCATATTTGTTGCCTAAAATAGGTAAAAATAGAGTTATCAATAATACACCATACTATTCAAATATTTGAATAATAAACAACGCTTTCATCTAACAACTTAAAATTTTATATCAATTAGCGATGGTCCCATCAAATTTCACACTCATACATGTTTTGCTAATGGATCTATAATCAATATATTCTCACATATTGTTATGCAAAATTCTATTAGAGAATTGTGCATATTTTTGTAATGAAAAAAATAATTTTAATGTAAATATCATTCTATTTTGAAACACCTATGAGTATAGGTCTAAAACTAACTATTTAAGATCTTCTATTGGCTCATATTTGAAAAATAAATAATACTAGAAATCATTTATGGGATTAAAAACATTAAATCGATCAAACTTATAGTGGACTCATATTTGACAAATAAATAATATTAAAAGATCAATAGAAAATTCTATCATTAGAAAAAAAGTATATAACATGCTTTACAAATAAATGAATACAACAAGTTTACCCATCATAGAAAGAAAAAGAAGTATATGTTTTAGGGCTTTTGCATGAGATAATCATCCAAAAAGTCAAAATTTTATTGTACGACGTCAAATTTAATTTGAAACATTTTTTTATGTCAATTTAATCCTAAAACTTTTAATGATTTGCAAATATAATCTTTATGGATGATTTTAGCTGGAAATCGATGATGTGACTGCCCAATCAATGTCAGTTATTTAATATGGTATGGCCAGGTCTTAACATAAACGATTTTTATAATTTTTTCAAAATGTTATAAATCTATTTTCCTTTCCTTTTTTTTTTTTTTCTATTTTCTCTCTTCACCTTTGATGAGCAGCTGTGAGGGTCTTAGGACCACCCCTTCCCAAACAAGGGTCCCCTTTGCTAAGATCGAGCAAGGGCATGCCTTGACTAGGCTAGCAAGGTGATGGTCCCCCTCTTTGGATCTAGCGAGAACATCCTTGCCCTCGCCAACAATTGGCAACTAGCGAAGGAAATAGGAAAAAAGAAAAAAAAATTCAAGAAATTGTAAAAATCATCCATATTAGAATTGACAATGCCACGAAAGATGGTTATCGCAAATAATATAATAATGAGATATAGTATCATTCCACGGAGATTGATGATTAATAAACTAATTAAATACTAAAAATAGATTAATTCTAAAATTTATCTAACATATCAAAATAATTTGAAAATACATTAAAACTAAAAATCTTAAAAGCAGAATTTGGAGATTAAATGCAGTAAATTAGTCAGATGAATATGTTAAAGTATCTAATTTCACCATAACAACTAGATATGAATTTCAGAATATTATGCATAAAAAACGATATCAAACATGTGATAACAGAATTTCTTAATCTATTTACCATCATATCTCTAGTTATAGCAAAGTTACTCGTTTATTAATTCACTATATCTCTATGTGAATTTAAATAAATATAAGTGCATTGAAATTTATGAATATTCCTAATTTACAATGAGTTTTTTGATTACCTTATCACCAAAAGTTATATAAATAACGCGGTATATCTCTATCCAAGTTTAATTTATGGTTATATATATTATAAAAAGCAATTGTACATTATCATTTCTTAGTCTCAAACAGGCACATCGGATTATTCAAGTGGTAGTCAGTCACTTAAAAGCATTAAATATAATAATATATAATTCACATGAATGAAATCATTTGCACACATAAAAATAATGAAATTCATATAATCATGGTCAGACTCAAAAAAAAAAAAATTAAAACATAAAAGAAGAAAAAAATGAAAATATAAATTAAACCGAATATCTTGAATCAAAGAACAATAATTTTAATACCACTTTTGTCTTCTCTTCAAAATACTTGAAAAAAAAAAATTCCAGAACAATGAAAAAGGATCTAAAAATTACAACCAAGCTATCTAAAGTTTCCTATTTATAGGATATATTCAAGAATCCTAACACAATGCAATTATTTATTTTTTCCACATAAAATCAGGGAATAAATCATAGAGTCCTTAATTTGATATCAATCTTCCAACACTTTTTGATTTGAATTCCTAAATCACAGGATTTTCCTTTCCTTCTTTTTCCCATTTTCCCCTTATTTTCTCAATATCTCATTATTTTGCATAAATAAGGAAAGGAAATCCAAATATTTTTTGACGAATATTGTATTATAAAGTACCATATTTATTGCCTAAAATAGGTAAAATAACTCTATTATTATAGAGTTTATAATAATAAATCACGACATTCAAATATTTAATTAATAAACCACGCTTTCATCTAACAACTTAAAAGTTAGATTAGTTAGCAGATGGTCTCACCAAATCTCGCATTCATGCATATTTTGCTAATGAATCTATAATCAATATGCTCTCACATATTGTTATGCATAATTCTATTAGAGAATTGCGCATATTTTTGTAATAAAAAATAATTTCTAATGTATATATCATTCTATTTTGAAATGTCTATAAGTATATGTCTAAGACTAACTTTTTAAGATCTTCCATTGGCTCATGTTTGAAAAATAAATAATACTGGAAATCATTTATGGGATTAAAAACATTAAATCGATCAAATTTATAATGGACTCATATTTGACAAAAAATAATATTAAAAGATCAATAGAAAATTCTATAATTAGGAAAAAAGTATGTAACATGCTTTACAAATAAATGAATACAATAAGCTTACCCATCATAAAAAGAAAAAGAAGTATATGTTTTAGGGCTTTTGCATGAGATAATCATCCAAAAAGTCTTAATCTAATTGTACGACGTCAAATTCAATCCAAAACATTTCATTTGTGCCAATTTAATCTTAAAACTTTTAATAATTTGCCAACGTAATCTTTACGGATAATTTTGGCTGGAAATCGATGACGTGACCGCCCAATCAATGTCAGTTATCTAATATGGTATAACTGGTACTGACATAAACAATTTTTATAATTTTATAAAAATGTTATAAATCTATTTTCCTTTCCTTTTTTTTTTTTTTTTTTTCTATTTTATCTCATTCCTCTAAAGGTTTCTAAGCCTTGGTGATGGCCAGCTATGAGGGTCTTAGGACCACCCCTTCCTAAATGAGGATCCCCTTGCCGAGCTTGAGCAAGGGCATACCTTGACTAGGTTGGCAAGGCGACAGTCCCCCTCTTCGGATCTAATGAGAGCATCCTTGCCCTCGCCAACAATCGATGACCAACGAAGGAAATTTGAAAAAAAAAAATTCAAAAAATTGTAAAAATCATCCATATTAGCATTGACAGTGCCACTAAAGATGGTTATCATCGACGTTAGCAATTTTCTAGACATAACTGGTCAAAAGAACTAAAATTGGCATATCGTCAAAAAAGTCTATAATTAAATTAACATAATTGAAAAGATTTAAAAAAATTTGAATAATTTTCTCAAGTTTCAATATCAGGACTATGTATGCTTCAATAATAAGTAAAATTAAATGTTTAAAAAGCGATGATTGTTGTGGTACTTGACCAATTAATGTTATTACTCGATTGTGAAAAGATAATTCATCACAAATATCAGACGTTTTACAACTAAATAAAATTAGAAATTACAAAAATCAACTATTAGCAAATTAACGGAAAAACGATACGTGTCGCGCGTGTGCAAGTGGAATCGCTAAGCCGCCTCTCTGTCTTGTCCGCGAGAAGCATCTCTAGTCTCCACTCGTCTTCAACCTCGTGGACGCCTACTTTCACCAGAAACTTCCATGGCTCTCTCTCTCTCTCTTCTCCGTAACCATCCCGAACTCAACAGACGCTACTCCACTACCTATAAATACCTCTCCCTCCACCCTAAGCGCATTGCTATCGATCCGCATATTTCGACCGAGCGAACAACTTAGTGAGTCGCTCGACTGCTCATGATGTCGCTGATCCCGAGAGGTCTCTTCGGCGAACGAAGGACGGCCGTCTTCGATCCTTTCTCGCTCGACATCTGGCACCCGTTCCTGGACTTTCCTGTCACACCGCCGACTGCCCTGTCGCTGCCCTGGTCAGGGTCGGATGGGTCGAGGGAGGTCGCGCAGTTCTCAAGCGCGCGGGTCGACTGGAGGGAGACGCCGGAGGCACACGTGTTCCGGGCGGACCTCCCAGGGATGAGGAAGGACGAGGTGAGAGTGGAGGTCAAGGAAGGGAGGGTGCTGAGCATCAGCGGCGAGCGGAGGAGGGAGAAGGAGGAGATGACGGACACGTGGCACCGGCTGGAGAGGGGTAGCGGGCGGTTCTTGAGGAGGTTCCGCCAGCCCGAGGACGCGAGGGTCGATCAGGTGAGGGCCAGCATGGAGAACGGCGTCCTCACAGTGGTTGTGCCTAAGGCGGCGGCGGCGGCGGCAGCAGCAAGGCCCGATGTGAAGCCCATTCCGATCACCGGCTGAGAGGTTCCGAACGAGAACGACGGAGAGAGCGTGACTCTACATCGCATAAAATAAAAAGGATCATCCCAGTATGCGAGACTATTACTGCATAGTGTTTGTAAGAGTCTAGTTACGGTTTTGTCATCTACATGCTCGACTGGATGTAATATACTCTTAGAAAAATACAAACGTATCTAAGGTCATTGTATCCGATGATGAATATGATTCAAAATGTGTGAACCGTTAAATCATTGTGTCGCATTATTTGATCGCGACATATCTCGTATGAATAGATTTTAGATTTTTTTTTTTTTGTTAGAATTGTTATTAGAATTGCAATGTGGTTATAGTGATGGACTCATCACCTCTTAGAACAGTTATGATTCGATCTGATGCGGAATCTTTTCAATAACGGTTGGGCGAAGAAGTGAGCACCAAATCGGTCCTCGGTCCTCCCCTACCCTTATCAAATAAGGGTAACAATATGTACCATGCAGTGTTACACTGGTACTTACCATCCTCAGCAATTTTGGAAAAAAAGATTGCTCTAAACTGTCTCTGCCAGTTACATAATCAGAGTTATCAACAAGCTGAAACAATTACGGAGGCTACCATCCACCTTTTAGTTATTTTCATGGATTTAGAGTTCACCATCGCTAAAAACATGAAATTGGAATATGCTATCGCAATGGAAAATTTAGAACTTATTATTGTACTGCAAATCTTACCACCCCCCATTTGAGAAGTTATTAATTTTGCTTTGGATGGTTTATATGAGTGAATGTAATTAACTCAGTGGAGCATTTACCAAGTTCTTTATAAGTCCAACGGGAAAATTTATTAGGACTTATAGATTTAGATTTTGCTATCCACAATAGTGTGAAAAATTACCCATTCGGTCTTAGACTTATTGTACAAATGTCAATTTACCCTTACATTTTCCAATTTTGCCATTGTAGCTCCAAATCTTTGCATGTTGGCAATTGGCTGAAAATCGTCTATGTGGCGATCCACAATTGTCCACGTCAACGTGCTTCATAAGACGGTTGGCAATGAGTAGACATCGCGTTAGCAATTTCCAGTAAAAATTAGTCGAAAAGGGTACATTGGAATTTCACACGAAAATTTAATAAAAAAATCAAAAAGTTTAAGATTGGATTATATGTATAATAGGTTTAGGATTGATTGGCTAATTATCTCAATGATAGTGTGCTGAATTGGAGTTTACTACGTCAAGGGAAAATCTACCAATTGTTTAGAAAAGTTATTGCCAAAACGCTGACTAATCTTTTCTACCAATCGTTTAGAAAAGTTATTGCCAAAACGCCGACTAATCTTTTCGTAGTTTTAAAGGCATAAGCTACGATAAGTCGTTCCTGGATTGTCAATATGAAACGATAACTTACCGTTTGGGATGAGTCATTGAATGGGAATTTATTATTGCGTGGAAGATCGATACTCCTTTTTTTTTTTTTTTTTTTTTTAAACAGATCCATGGAGTACTCGATAAATGATTTCCTAACACCCCCTTTCTATTTTCGAATAGTAACCATTATTTTTCTAGCATATATTAGATTTCTAATATTTCTTACTCTGTCTGTTTTGTGAAAAATGAGTAATTTGAAAAATATTTTCCTAAAACTAATCGTGTCTATCACTTGAAATAATTAATCAATGAAAAACAATTTGCATCCAAATATTTTCATAATCGATAAAATATTCTTCGTTCATTCATTTTTGTAAACGATATAAATGATCATATTTTGAAAAATATTTTCAAAATCACTCATTTTTGACAAAATAAATGGACACTTTGTTTCACATAATAAATAATCATTCTCACGTGATAAATAATTTATATGGGTAACTTTTCAATTAGGTTATTAGGCTTTCATCATAGTAAATATAAATTACCTACCTCAGGAAATCCACGCCGCGCCTTATAGAACTTAGGGGATCTATTGCATCCCACGAGTAGTCCAAACATCAATGACTTACGTCATTTTAAAAGACATGAGAGAGCATAGTGTTCCGGTAGATAACCTTCAAACGTACAAAACGGGCCGTTTTCCCGTAGAAGAATGTCTTCCTATCGACAAAAGTCTGCCAGTCACAAACCCCAAAAACAAGGAAGAAAAGCAGCCGCTTACCGTTGCGTCGTCAGCCTGCCCGATTGCAAAAATAATACTTCGGATCCGTCCGATGCGAAGAAGAGGACGACCACGCAAAACAAGGAACGTCCAAGAGGAATTCAAAACAGATAAAAACGGGAATTCTCCCGAACTGCGGGCAACGGGAAAGCCCACGAATCAGATGGACTGGCCCGAGGTGGTCCTGAAGATCCTGTCCTGGTCACGTGCTCGATGATGTCGATTTCGTAATTTATCTTATCTTATCATGCATAGGACGTTTGAATAATCCGTGCACGGGCAATTTGAATAGATTCACCTCCCCCTCCAAAAGCAACCCCCTAATAATTCCACTCCTAAAAAAAGTCAATCGGCCGTTGCCTTTTTGCAGTCTCAAACGGCTACTCATCGGCATGCCCTTCTCTCCTTTTTTTCTCTGTTTCTTTTCGTTTGTTTTTGAATGCCAAGTCGTCAACCACTCCATTACCTTAGCCGTTGCGAGACCTTTTTCCTCTTTTGGGAAGTTCCGATTGGTGCCGGATTCCCATTGCTTGCGAAGTTTTTTGGAGTTCCCTTTTGTTTTCAATTAGTACCCTGCTCAAGAGTCCTGGAATTTATCGGCATCCGATCACTTATTTTATGATAATAGTATGTAGATCTAGGCAAAAAGTAAACCAAGATTGAAAGACGCCATTAAAGGGTCGGTAGGCAAGTGTCTCTAGTTCGAGAGTGACATTGTTGTCGCCTTAAACTGCAATGTGATCATCGGTTACTTATATTCATATTTATCTAGTTTCAAACCCCCTTATTATTTACTCATCTCCATATTCTGGATATATCTGACTCTATATCGCATTAGGAATAAAACAAGATCATATTTAGGCCACCGGATAGAAAGACAATGCTGTAAACTTTACGTCTCGAAATAGGTGTTTCGGGCACCTGCACAAATGGAGTTGTCCTCAAAATGCCAACAATCAAGCCAGTTACTCACTCCCAAGTCAAACAGTAGGTGAAAGAAGTAACACTACAACATGAACAGCACAGTGATATAGTAAGGGTTGGGACACCTAATGCTAGTTGCTCCTGTTAAATGATCTTTGCTCCCCTCAAAACTATTCAAAGAAAAAAGAAAAAAGAATGTTGTTTATCATCTTAAACTCGTCTGAGGGTTAGGGTGGTGTTCACTGTTCAAGAACCTAGTACTCCCACTACGAAAATTGGTCGGTTAAAATCAAACGTGCCCCCGCATTAGTCAATCTGATGATGCCAGAATAGCGGAAAGAACTCATTCTCTTATATCCCCACACCTAATAAAAAAATTCATTTTTTGATGTGACATAATTTCCCACCTTTTATGCCCGAGGAAGTGGAGAGATTGCAAGAGCGAAGCCGCAGCCTCGGATTTATAGATGGGGCTGCAATTATTTATTAATAATTTGAACGTAGCCCCTACTCTAATCCGCCGAGATCGAAAGGGGAAGAGAGACGTTGGAGTCGCATGTGGCACTTGGCAGTTACCCCCCTCTTCCTTTCTCTCTCTCCCTCTCTCTCTCCGCAGCTTTAAAAATCAAATTTTTGCACCCGCAGAAGAGAGAGAAAGGGAGAGGGAGAGGGAGAGAGAGAGAGAAACCAGCAACAACATAAGCAGACATAGTTGCAATCAAACCCAAGAAGCCAGCTTCGTGAAAAACCATGAACTCCATTAATCCCCGACCTCTTATTCTCCCTCTCCTTCCGCTCAAGATCCCTTTTTGAAAAAAACTAAGCTGCAGCGGTGTCCAACCTCGTGAACTCTGCCTGCATTCCGCTCCGTGTCCCTCTCCGTTAAAGACCTCGCTCGCTCTTGTTTTCCTTTAACACGCGTTGGAATGAGAAGTTCGGCGAAGAAGAGCGAGAGCTCGAAGAAGAGCAAGAACTGTCGGGACTCCTCCGGGACCGACTCGAGCACCGACAGCCTGAGCTCGACCAGATCGAGCTCCGAGAGCTCTTCGGCCGAGGAGGCAATGAAAGCGAAAGAGAAGGAGAGGGAGCGCTCGTCGCCTGCTCCGCCGCTGGGTTGGCCCATCGGAAAAGCTGATTTGCACCGGAACTCTGTTTCCTCCGCCAAGGACGATGAAGCCAAAAAGTATGAAAACGACGACGATTCGAAATTAAAGAAATTGGGTTCAAAGCCTTCAGGTTGGTTTAGTTCCGAAGTTTTGTCAACCCCTTTTTACACTTTTGTTCTTTACGGTGCTTTTCTTAACTAATTGCTGAGAGGCAGTGAAGATAAAAGCCGAGAATTCAAAATTCAAACTTTGGACTTTATTTAGCTACCATCTGTTGCCATAACACTTGAGTAGAGCAGAGGAAATTTCCTAGATTCTCTGCATTTGCTTGGATATGGCGGCTAGTGCTCAGCCACCCCAGGTCTAACAGCTTTCTGTGAATTTGATTAGAGCTGGACATGATGAAGGAGAGATATGCGAAATTGTTGCTTGGTGAGGACATGTCAGGCTCTGGAAAGGGTGTTTGCACTGCTTTGGCCATTTCGAATGCCATCACCAATTTATGCGGTATGCCCTTTTCTATTGTTATCTTTAATACTTGTACTAAGACCTCACTCTTCGTTTTCTCTTTTCTTCAAGTTATTTCCTTGAGGTCGGTCATGACCAATTTTGGTGCTCTTATTCATTTTATCCTCGTACGAGGCAGGAACTATTTTCGGGCAACTCTGGAGATTAGAACGCTTGCCTTCTGAAAAGAAAACGATGTGGAAAAGAGAGATGGAGTGGCTTCTTTGCGTCGCGGACCATATCGTCGAATTGATACCCTCTTGTCAAACATTTCCTGATGGTAGCAAGCTTGAGGTAAGTTGATTCTACTCTTTTCCCTTCTGAATGTGTAATTGTTTTAGATCTTGTCGACTTAGAGATTGAGGGAAAGAAATTCAAATTTCTGCTACTGGGTTCGAAACACTGGAGTAGTTCAAACACTGGATTTTATGTCCCTTTCTTGGTGTTCAAAACAAGAACTGATAGCCCAGTTAGTAGATCCCAGTTCTTTGCTCTGTCTGTCAACTAGGCAAAATGTAGGAACTTTTTCAAAATTCATTTCAGAACCACATGTATTTGAAATTAGTCATTATGTTACTCAAGTATACGACTTTCCATTTAATTCTAATGGTCTGGTGTCGGAAAAATTAGCTTCTTAAATCAACTTTATTCTTGTTCCTTGGTACGTCCATTTACGGTCAGTCATCTGGACTTGGAACCAGAGGAGCAGATGGTGAGGGAAGAGAGTATTTCGGATCCTATGTATAATTTTTTCCTCTCATACTGCTTTTCGTTTCATTTGTAGGTCATGACTTGCAGACCCAGAGCTGATATTTTTATCAATCTTCCAGCTCTTCGTAAACTGGACAACATGCTTATTGTAAGATGAGTTTCTTTGATAACTGGGAGCATCATACGACAAATAGAGGAAATAATTATACTTATGCTTGTATACTTTGCATTCAACAGGAAATATTAGATAGTTTCACTGATACAGAATTCTGGTACGTCGATCAAGGCATAGTAGCCTCAGATGCAGAAGGGTCGGCTTCTTTTCGGAGGACTATTCAGCGGCAAGAGGAGAAGTGGTGGCTCCCGGTGCCTCGGGTCCCTCCGGGTGGTCTCAGTGAAAATTCAAGAAAGCATTTAACTCACACTCGTGAATGCACAAGCCAAATATTGAAGGCCGCAATGGCCATAAACAGCATGACCTTAGCAGAAATGGAAGTTCCCGACTCATATCTGGAAGCTCTTCCGAAGGTATAAAAATATACTATTGCTCCTTCTTTGGTTCTCCGTCCTTAATGACCAAACTGATCTTTCTTGATAATCCAACCGCATATTTATTTGGTTTGTTGCCATATCATGTCCCAATAATCTCATATTGACTGGTTTTATTTTCAGCATGGGAGAACTTCTCTGGGGGACGTCATTCATCGATACATCACTTCCGACCAATTCTCTGCAGAATGCCTGCTCGATTGCCTTGACCTGTCTTCTGAGCACGTTGCGCTAGAAATTGCAAACCGAGTAGAAGCCTCAATGTATGTATGGCGAAGAAGATCTCACCCTAGACCACCAACTCATCCGAACCGATCCACGACGAAGACATCATGGGAGATGGTTAAAGATCTAATGTTAGATGGAGATAAGAGAGAACTGTTGGCAGAAAAAGCTGAAAGACTGCTGCTTTGCTTGAAGCAGCGGTTTCCATGTCTTGCACAAACTGCTTTAGACACTAGCAAGATCCAATTCAATAAGGTGATGATCTCTGATCTCACTACTCTGTAGTGAAATTCAAACCTTTCTTTAGCTTTCTAATTTTGTCCATCAGGGGCTGTTTTGCTAATAATATAAGACTTGAAACCTTCCAGGATCTGGGGAAATCCATTATTGAGAGCTACTCAAGAGTGTTGGAGAGTCTGGCGTTCAACATTGTTGCACGTATAGACGATGTGCTCTATGTAGATGACTTGACCAGACATGCAGACGAATTAACTCCGATCCCAGGCGTTAACGTGATAGCCCAGAAGAAGAAGTTGTCCATGCCATACTCGGTGCATCTCTCGAGCACTCCTTATAAGTCGGCTTTTAGCACTCCAAGCTTCTCCCCGGCGCCCCTGATTAGCCCTATAAGGGGAGAGAGGACTCCTTTTATCGGCAATAACAACAACAACAACAATGGCAAGCCTCCCCGCCGCGGGTTCGGAGTTAAACGGGTCCTCACGAATTATCTCAGTGGGGACACGAAGCCAAAGCTAACGGGCAATGGAGCCGACGTGTCTTGCCCGGTGCTGAGCACAAGTTCCACAGACCTGGAGTGCAAGAAAGGCTAAACCAACTTGCTCAAGATTTCTTTGAGGAAATTACAGCGATCCACTGTAATTTGGTGTGATTACATAGGCTCTATACTAGGCTTTTAGTTGTTGGGTCCTTTTCTTCACTTGTATCCTGAACTTAGCAGTTTGATTAACAAAACTATTCATTTGCACAAAAAGAGCTCGTGTCTGTTCTGGTGCCACTTGAGATGAAAATTCATTATGGGATGAGGCGGATTGTTACTGTGTTCAACACGATTTACGAATTTCTTTGGTTTTCCCTCCTCCATACGTTTCCTCCGGAGAATGATGGCAAAAAATAAAAGGAGAAGGGGGCATTCCGAGAATTGAACTCGGGACCTCTCGCACCCTAAGCGAGAATCATACCACTAGACTAAATGCCCACGGTATGCCGAAGGGTAACGTTAAAATATAAAAAACATAAAGTTTCCTGGTGCATGTCCCATCATAGCGTTGTTAAATTCAAGGAGCTCAATTTTTTTTTTTGGTCCAAGGAGCTAAATTAAGACGTGCATGATTAGCATTTTTTTTTTTGCACAATAAATTTTTATTCCATAAATAGATTTGGAACATAAATTAGAAATTAATTTTTTAACTTTTTTATCTGTGAAACAAAAGTGAAATGAAAATTTTTCTCACCATTTACTCTCGTCGTCGTTCTTTCTTTGTTTGCTAAACAGGTTGTCGGACGATCGTCGCCAACCTCCCTACTTGTCGGCCATATCCCACCGTCACTTAAAAGGGAAAAATTTTGTGTCATTATTAAATAAATTTCTATTCCAAAAATATAAACTTTGTATTATCATCAAAATCATATTTTTGCTCGAATCTCGTTAGGGAATATAAAAAAAAATCAATTTAGATGCATTTGGTAATCATTTTCTTCCCAAAAACAATTTTTATTTAGAAATAATTTTTTTATTATCATATTCATTTAACTAATTTCTAAAGATTTGAAAGCGTTTGATGATTGTCTAAAATTTCTATTCTAATGATAGAAATACATTTGATAAAATCTCAAAATTATTTTTAAATTATATTTTTAAAATTTTAAAATATTTTATTATAGTTTTTCTTTTTCTTTTTCCATTCCTCCTCATCTTCTTCTTCTCCAACTAGTCATCAGCCACAATGGGCAATGACTAGCTAGGTGAGGCTTGGCAAGGCCAAGCCCCACCCACCGGCCAAGTTGAGTCTCACAACGGCTAACGATTGGGCATGGCGAAACTCAATCTTGTCAAATTTGGGTGAGGCCGAGCCTCGAGCAAACTTGGCCTCGCCCAACCGGTTGTTGACCATTGCTGTGGTCGGTGACTAGTAATGAGGGAGAAGAAGAGAAAAGAGAAGGAAAGGAGAAAAAGAAAGAAAAAAAAAAAAAAAAATAAATTTACCCTGATTACGAAATTGTTTTCGAGAACAAAAAAATTTTTTTTTCTTATTTTTTTATTTTGTTTCAAATCTATTCGGGAACAAACAAATTACCATATAGATTTATGTTTTTCTTTTGTAAGAAGAGAATTGGTGATTATTTGGTCAATTAATAAATATACATTTTTTAATCAAAAATTGATTTCTAAAAAGAATGATTAGTACTTGCGCTCTTATTGTCCAAATCCTTGCATAAAGTCGTTTTTCCAGTGCAAAGCGTCTCTTTATGTAAAATTATTTCCTTTTGGTCCCTCTTCTTTCATTTCCCATTGCTTGACTAAGACCCAAGCGGCAAGTAAAATCTTAGATTAAGAAAAGGAATATTAACTTTGCTTCGTCCCTACGGCGTACAAACAAGACTACAACGACTACCGTTTGCCTCCTCTCGTCTTCGCCCAGCCGCGTTGCTACTTTACCTTCACTACAGCGAACCTCTTCCGCCGCCCCTTCTCACCCCGCGATGGCCGGCGGCACGAGCATCCAGGTGACGGCGCTCGACGGCGTGGTGAACGTGAACTCCCTCTTCACGTTCGCCGTCTTCGTCGGGCTCGCCTGGAACCCTTGGGACCCGAACAACACCCTCAACCGGGACCCGCGGTGCGTCCCCGGCAACGCCGTCAAGCGCGACCTCGTCACCTACCACGTCTACTCCTTCAGCTCCTTCCTCTTCTCCAGCTTGGTCGCTTTCGGCCTCAAGCAGGTAGGTGAAGCGGTCCTCTTCTCATTTCTCGTTCTGCGCCTCCCGAAATCGAGTGTTTTTTACCAATGATGTTGATGAGAGAAGTAGAGAGCGAAAAGATCCGACGAAGTTTAGTTGGATTGGTGATTCTTGGTCTAAGGCTAAGCAAAGATTTGATTTTTTTTTTTTCGCTTCCTTTGGCTATCAGGCTATACGGATCACGCGGTCTCCGAGCTACCACCCTGCGGAATCGATCGCTCGGATCAATCGAAAGTTGCTGCGGGTTGGGATGTTGGCGTCCGGAGTCGGCTCGGTCGCCGGATGCGTGTGCCTGATGCTGGCCCTGGTCAATTTAGTTCAGATCAAGCTCGGGACTCTAGCTTGCGGGAGCACGCACAGCTTCGCGGCCGTCGTGCCGCTCCTGATTTTCGTCCCCCTGGGGCTTTTCGTATATGTATCGATTGTCTTGTATGCTTTTACTCGGTAGGGTTCAGATCAGTTCGTAGTGGTGTTGGATATGTATTGCACAGAATAGGTGGCCCTTTGGGGGAGTAGATGCTTCTGGATGTTGTGAGAATGAGGTCGAGCAATATGGCCTGATACCGAGCTGATAGTGTCCTATCTATTCTTGACAACTACTTAAATGTATTAGATGCAATTGCTGAAATGCGAAAATCGACTGCCAGTTATGCTTCCATTGATTCCTCTAATCAATTTCCATCCAGAATCTTGTGTGGACTCATACAGTCACAGGAGTTTCGAAATCATAATCAAGCAAATTGTGCTGTGATCCACCAACAGGGGAATGCGTGCAACGCAGTCACGTGCATCTCGAGCTCTTGTTATTGTCCCATGCTTCTCCAGTGGTATATAAGGTTAGTTTTGTTAATTTATTGGTCTTATTAATGATGCTTTTACATCAGTTATACTTAATCAGTTTTTTATCTACATGAACTTGGGAAAGTTCCATGTCTTTTAGAAGGACTCCAGATAGGAATATGTGTGATCTCTGTTGGTGGACTGAGTTGCGAGCTTCCAGGGAAAAAATTGAGTTTGTAAACTTTTTGGCATTTTGAAGGATAGTCATGCTTCTGTCTTTCTAGTTATATGGTTTTCCAACAAAGGTAAATGTGAGTGGGGGCTGCCTTGCTAGCTGCTTGTTGGACTGTTCGTTGGGAGCTGTAGATGCATCTTGTTAAGGTACAAAAAGCAGCAAACCATTTATTTGCCAATTCAATGCAACTCATTTATCAAGTAATAAAACAAAAAGTTTTTGTGGAAAAAGTTGTAGATGCAACCGAAGATGTTAGGAAGAACGAGTGTGAATCCATAGAAAAAGATAATGACTTCAGTTGATAGTGGGAGATTTGGTCTAGTTGACTGATATTGTTGCAATTGAGGATTCATTGCTTGGCATCCTTTGCCATCCGTTGTTAGATTTAACTGACAATCACTTCAAGGCATGATACAGTTATTGAAAGACCCTCTGTCCTACCTCCCGTAGTTATCTTCCCTCTGTGTCTCAGAATAATCTTGTTTACTTGTGTTGGAGCTTTGTAATTGATCCTCGAGTCTTGTTAAACTCATAAGAACTGTGCATGAACAATAAAGTTCAATGTGGATGATAGCTGTTGAAACATATTTGCTCTCTAAATTGCGGACCTCTACATTCTGCCGGTGCGCACTATTTCATTTTGGAATCTTGCCATTACTTGTGCTTGTGCAGGTGGTTTTGTGGTAGCCTAAAATAATTTGTAGCTTGAGGAGTACTTGATGTTGTAGATTGCTATGCTGGCAGCTACTCATCAAAAGCTTATTTTTCCCACTCCGGATGGGAAAAGCAACGGAATGGTCGCAAAGACTTTGAGAAGTCACTTTATCTTGTTTGTCCTCACTCGGTTAAACAACGTGAGTGGGTCTATATCTGCATATCTGAAGGCGTAGGTGTCGAATAAACAAAAATCAATCTTTAAGTAGTGCTGTCACCACTTTCATCGTGGTTTACATATATGAGAACTTTTTGTTTCTTATAAAAGCTCAAAGGCTGAGACTCGTTATGCGTAGTTGAAGATATGGAAGTTCCAATGAAGCAAATTAGTGTTCTGGTGTTTTTTGGCAATTTCGGCCATTTCAGGTCTCCAGACGGTGTATGGGGCTGGTGAATGTGGCAATTCTTCAACACCCGATGGGGAGGCTTTTGAGCTGGCCCCTTGCGTGTCTGCGCGCAGGATGAGACCGCACCCATGTCGAGCAGCTGCTGTGCTCAAGTGAAGAGAATAGGGCAGAACCCGAGCTGCCTATGCCCTGCCATGCTGTCGAATACTGCCAAAATGGCCGGAATTTAGCCTGAACTCGCTGTCACCATTCCGAAACGCTGCAACCTTTCTGATCGCCCTGCTGGGTACAAGTGTGGAGATCAGTTTTGCCTTCTTTCGCTTACTGCAGAAGAGTTGAGCCCGAGCCCGATCCCAGTGCGGCCCAAAGCTTTACAACGGGTGGGCTTCGGCTGATATGTAGGCCCGACCTTAATGCACGGACTTGGACAGGCTTCGGCAAGGGCTTCTGATAAGGAAACCCGGCCCGGTTGAGCTCGAGCCAAGCTGAGCACGCAAATCTTCTATATAAGATTTTTAGGGATTATATCATAAATAATCTCAAACTGATATTGCTATTTCAAATTTACCCTTCATTAATATCTGTTAAATTGTTAGATTAGTTAACATGTGACAGTTAATGAGTTTAACAGTTTAGAATTTCACCCTCCGTTTACGGTCCAAATGAAGATTCTCATTTACCCAACATGACGAGTTGCATTTGACAATTTGTGATTTTTCATTGTATTAATCTAAATAAAAACTAATTGAGGACAAATTTATCACACATATATAAGTTTAGAGTTTTTTGAAGTCAAAAAAATTAATGTAATATATTTATCACAAGTATAAATATTTGGGATTTTCATAATATTAACCAAAAGTTTTACAATAGGCAAGCCTAAGCGAAAGAGTTAAACTTTTAGACTGCCTAGAATTATTGCCTTAAAAAGAGCAATACAAGTAACCATTTTTGGAAAAGCATTTTTCAAAATATTCATTTTCCACAAAATAAAAGCACTTCAAAAAGCAACTTTTCCACCGTAAAAAATTGGAGGTTTAAAGGATAAAATAGACAAATAATTATATTTATGCTAAAGCCAAACCAAGTTTCGTGGCATGACATTAACATAGACTCAACCCCTTAACCCTTCCCCCTCTTACTAAGACGGTATAAGTAGTGATTTCAAATCAAGAGGTTAATCTTACTTTGGTAACTTTACATAAGACAGTTTGGTTAAAATTGACAGATAAGTCACTAGTTTCCTGATCTGGTTCTCAATGGAAGACATTGTTCAGTCTCCGACTTTGCAAGGACCTGTAAAAGAATTCAAGCACACAGTTAAAAAAAAAAAAAAAAAAAAAACTCAAGCACATGAGGACTTAAAGAACAAGGATGTTTGTGAAGTAATTTATACCAGCAACATCCCTTGTGCCGCAGCAAATCTCTTCAACAAAAGCCTTCCATCCTCCGCAACGAAAAGAGTACGACCGATTGTGCTCTTGCAGGACCAAATTGGATGGATAATTCTATGAAATGACCTTATCCTATACTATAAACCAGACACTATGCAAAAAGAATGCGTATCACTCCGTTCATAGTAATGTTGTGGGCAAGCTGAGCAAATCTGCTTTGATCCGCAGTTCCTTTGGAGACTGTTGACGCTTATCCCGACCTTAGTTTTCTGCGAGAAATCAAAGAAATTAAATGACTAAGGTACAAATTGTAGTTTAGACGCGCAAAAAAGAAAAAAAAAAGGTACAGATTGTATAGAATTTCAATCAAACCTCTGATGTATCCACAATGATAGTCATCGATCGGAGTCTTCTCAGCAATTCCACCAGCACAGAATCAGACCGCCATACCAAGAAACAGGAACGGAAGGACAAGAACAGTCAATGCAATAGGAAATTCGCCACAAAGCTGAGCTACAAGGCATGAGGATTTGGAGGACCCATTTAATAAAGTGGATTTCCCTCGGGCAAACAATTAACTGAAGCTTACGCGCGTGATGATATATGGTATATACTAATTGGAGAAGAGTCACTTATAGAATTCAATAAGCCTCCAGGTTAATTGATGGAAGAATTACCAGTCTTAGTGCAGACATACTATCGTCATGGTTCAACCAAATCACATTTTCATCCATGAACTGGCTAGCAAACATTAACAACAGCCAAAACAACGGTTTTATTCCCACTAGGTGAGGCTTGAGTTGGGCTAATAATGGAATAAAGCATAATCAAGGAAGTATAATGCATAATCGGGGTAAAGCCATCAACCAGTCTTCTAATATTCAACCCTCGATGCTCGAAAGGACTTTCTCGGAAGCTTTTAATTTCACGTCCTTCTCTAATGTTTCTCCTGCACCTCAATTTTTCTACATAACTACAGTAGAAGTTTCCTTCCAACTTTTTCTTATTTCCTTGACCTTAGTTTACTCCTTTTTAAGAGCCTCCCTCCCTGGCTCTCTTTCCCCACCGGTCTATGCAAGCAGATAGAGTAACTAAGAATATTCAGCTGAGGAAATTAATCTTGCCTCTAAGACTAATGTGAACCAAATGATATCCCACTTGGCAGGGACTGGCTCTCCATCGAGTTACAGGGCATTGGTCAGTTTCAGCAACAGGTCGTTTAATTTCTACTTTTTCCAGTCACAGAACCAGTACAGGTTCAAATTGTTCGGTTTTATTTCTACCAGGGATTTCCATTTTCAGATCCAAGTCAGATCCGGTTTAAATTCCAGACCCTTCACGGGTTTGATATATTCTTGCATCCAGGCCATCTAATATTCAGGTCGCTTCAGGCTCAGGTGGATCTGCAGATTTTGTATTGGATGGATTTGGTTCCAATTTGGTTATTATCGGTTCATGTTGGCAACTTGAATCTTGTCAGGAAGGATCAATTATCATGCAAAGCATACAAACTTGACAAGGGACAACCAAACCATCTAGAAGCGTTAGCACGTGAATACATAAAAACTCAAAAGAACACATACCCTATCTTAATCCAACGCTTCCTTGTCCACGTGTGCATGTTATAAAGCTGATACACTAAGAAAGAGTAAAGCCTCATTGAATTTGATAAATGTCTCACATTAGCTCAGAGACATCGAACAGAACTAAAACCACAGAAGTATCAAGCCATGAAAACTTACTCATGATTAATTGTTTTCTTCAAATCTTGCCATACACGAATGCCGTCAGGGTGGCAATTTACATATTGTTCAATCAAAGTCTTATCTAAGAATGCAACTAGAGTACTCAACGCCAAGAGATGATCAGCCAATCCTTTCTTTTTCAACCAATTATACATTGAAATCCTAAGCTTAGCCCTCTCAATAGTAAAAGAAAGACAAGCCGGAAGTCTCACCAAACTTGACAATGGATACTACAAGTCTTTTAGAAGAATATAAATCTTCATCTAAAGCACATCCTTCGTCTGGCTAAGAATTTGAGGGGATACTCTGATCATTTCACGGACATCTGTCCGATCCAACCCAGATTTCACGATACAATCGAATCTCCCTTGAAGCTCTCCTCTCTTGCCACGGAACACCTTGAGGGCCCGTTGCAAGTCATTTGAACCCTCGACAAATCCCAAGCTTAACAAGAACTTAGTCTTGTGCACATCTTCATCGTCAGCAGAGTTCGCCAACGGATGGACTCGCAACCCAGTAAACCAGTTTTTCAGTGTATGTGGGTTTTCCTTGACAATTCCGCGATAGAGGCAAGTTCTTCAGCTGGCACGGGCCGTATAGTCCTGTAGAGTCTAGGGTTATGGGCGTCAAGGACGAAACCAGGAGGCCAAGATCGGATTTTTAAGGACTTCTCAAGAAAATTTCGAGTGAATGGACAATGGTCAGAGTTTCTGTACTTATTTCATGAGTGACCATCTGAGGATTTTTATAATAGTACTCGGCAGTGAAGAAGACGAGAACGACATAAGTTTCAAGCTTTGAAGCTTCAGAAGAAGAAAATGAGTTCGCGCCCGCTTGGATGGATGACTCTCGTACCTTCCTTTGGTGGCGGAGCCTTTTCTTCGGTCGAACGTGGCATTGCTTCGGTCGACGGCTTTATTCCGCCCTTTCGGCCAATTTCATTTGAAGAATAGCGGGAGTTGCGAAAATTCTGTTTCCACCCTGCGACGATGATGGATAGGATAGCAAGAAGGAGTGAACATAGTTTTAGGATAAAACTTGAAACTTGAAACTTATGAAGCAGTCCAACTTGAGAACCAGACTAATGAAAACCTGTCTAATTCTAATTTTAAAGTATGCGGGGTAGGTTTTAGATTCAAAAAATTGAAGAATTTGTTTCTATTTTGATGGATAGGTTTCATCTTTTTAAAACCTCTAACTTATAACTTGGAACAAGTACTCATGTTTTTTTTCATTTATGTCCTCACGTGATCCTGTGGTATTTCATGGCATTTGATAAGGAATGTATAATTTGGAACCATTAATCTAAGTTTCCATTTTAAGATTGAGACTTTTAATGTAACAATTTGTGGTGGTAATTAAATGTCATGATTCACCGTAATTGTTTAATTAATAATACAGATAGAACCGAATAGACTTCAGGAACTTTTGACAATGTAAATTTCAGGTTCCAAGATATACATGATAAGTTCCAGATTTCAAAATTTGTGGAACCTATTCTAATCCAATTGGTAGGTTTCGAGTGGAACATGTATGGAACCTGAAACCACTCACCCTTAATAGCAAGAGCATTGGAAACCCTGGCCACGTTCGTGCTCGGCCCACTACACTACTAGGCCGGACCTATCCTAGCCCAATTTCATGCCGAAGTGGATCATCGCACTTGCGCTAGTCCTTTCATCATGCTCGGACTCGTGCCAGCGTCATGCTAGAGCCATTTTCTCAATCAAGTGCCAATCTTGTCGAAATTCGATACAAACTCAAGATCGAAATGGGGAAAAATCTTCCACACATCAACGGTGCATGAAACCGATAGTATTGCTGCTTACCATTTTTGTGCATCACTGAAGGAAACTCCCAAAATCGTTCAAATCTCCTCTGCATCAACAGTGAAGCTCAAGTTGACATGCCTGACATGATATCATAAGACGAATTTGCTGCTAATTTTATTTCAAAATCTTTCGACCATAGCACAAGGGACCCTTCTCAATCCACGAAGTCTAAGTTCAAGTTTCTAAGGATTACACACCCAACGCCCCGAGAGCCCCCATCCAGTTGTTATCGTTGTCTTTTTTTCTGGGACTATTTGATGGTCATTAAATGATTATTCATGCCTTCTCTTTTTGCACATTCTTGGTCTAAGAGAGTTCTCTTCGGTGTGCACGCGTTTTCATCTTGTTAAAGTCATGGAGAAAGTAACTCTTGGGCTAGAGTTGGTGTTTTTAAAGAAACTTTTAGTCAATTTGCTGATTAGCCGTGATCAACAAAAAGAAGTTACAAAAAAATCTGATCAATCTCGTTCATCAAGCCATATGCTTCTCTTGAAAACAGCACGAATCGAAACTAATACCACCACCAATGAATGGACAATGGCCTAAGTGCATCTTTAGAATCGGCTGCGAGGCAGCAATCAGTCGCACAATGATCGACGGAAGTTTGCTTGCCATATATTCACCAATCACATTTAAAACTCGAGATTGGTATTTTCTCCACAGTGTGTTCGACCCTCTCTCGTTTGCTGAGCAAGCTCAGTTTTGCCATCATGTTAAGGAGGACAAGACAGCCAAGATATTGAGACACACGGCGACAGCGCAAGTACTCGTCTAGGAAGAGAACTAAGAATCTCCAGATATATACTCTGCTCCGAAATAAACTGCAATCGACAGAAATATCAAAGCAACCTAGATGTCACCACTAAATTAGAAATGATACAGAAATAAGCATCCAAAATGTTAGATATAATTAGATTATTTATAGTATTTTGGATATCTATAATATTCTTGATATTTTTATGATATTCTGGATATCTATAATATTCTAGACATCTTCGTGATTGATTGTATAATATTTTATTACTGTAAATAGTCAACTTGAATAAGCAGTTGTATTCCTCCTTATCACACATCGAAATATACACAATTTCTCTACTTCTCTCTTCAACATTACTCTTATCTTGATATGAGAGGCTCTTTCCTAAGAAGCTCTTCTTGAGAAGATATATATATATATATATATATATATATATATATATATATATATATATATATAATATTTATTTTTTTGCAACGCTAGCCAAATAGGCCATGTTTGCTACTCATAGTCGACACGACGCTAGTTGTATAGGCCACATTTGCTCCTCAACGGACTTGCCACCAAACGCTTCCACCTCGCGCTACCGTCTTGGACTCACCCTTCAGTTGTAAGTCAATTTCGAACACATTACCCTTGTTAATTTTACAATATAGAAGCACAAAAAGGTTCCCTGTCCCTCAAGGAATTCAACAAGCTAGACTGCGCCACCCCATGCTACTGTGCATGAGATCCACACGCCCACGTGCGTCTCATGTGATTTGGAGTTCGGCTAATATTACTGACATCACCGTTGTGTCATCGTGATGACAACGTCATCTGCTGCGTCATCCGCCACGATGTCTGTCACGTCACCTCCACATCTATTACCTTGTCACTTGCCACGTCAGAGCCATGTTAGCATTGACAATTAATTGTTGACCGACAATTGACTGTTGACCAAAGTTAACCAATTGCTTCTTGAGGTATTTCGATGTGCTGATTCCATTTTTGGCTTGCTCCATATTTGCACTTCTAGTATTAGTTTCTTGGTGCTTATTACAATGGATAAAATGGACATGCCAATACCCATTCAAACTGTCTTGAATGGATAGAATTATATCATAGGGGTTCAAGAAATGTCAAGCTTTCCGAGAGGATGCAAACTTTGGTGCTATGTCAGTAGTGATATTCACACATATACAAGGATTGCTGAAGAAACTTGAGAACAATTTATTGAGTGTATGGAGGAGTGGGACAACAAAACCATCAGATTTTAACATGGTTTTGAAATACTTAAATTCCTTCCATTAGGCTTCAATTTGGTCATCTCAACATAGTAAAAGAAGCATGGGATTTGCTTGCTAGCCGTTACTCCACCTCGAATATTGCTCATCAGTATCAATTGTTAAAAAACTTGCATCGCATGCATCAAGAGATAGGTCAATCCGTTAATGATTTTTTGTCCTCTATGCATGCTGTTTGGGATCAATTGACTTTATCCAAGCCGCAATGGGAAGCTAATGCTGATCCTGATGCTTGCAAGTTCGCCGAATATTGTGATCATATGCGTTTTATGCAATTTCTGATGGCGCTAAATGATGAGTTTGTACTTGTACAAGCTTCACTTCTACATCAAGATCCATTCCTTAACTTAAGGTAGTTGTTTCAAAGTTATTGACTGAAGAGACTCGGCTTGCTACTTTAAAGGCGTACCGTGCTATCGGTAATAACCTAGGCAACCTACAGGGACAAACAACCAATCTCAACACAAAGGTCAACCTCCACACTCATTCACCACTGCTACTACTATTAAGGGTTCTTCCGACAACTCATCTATTACTTTATCTTTAGAGGATCTCCACTCCATTCTTCGAGAATCCGATACCTCTAATTCTCCTGTCCTAGCACTTCTGCTCTATCTATGACTCTAGGTATTTCTAATTCATGGTTCTTTGGTTTTTCTTGTTGCAATCACATGACTTTGAATATCAATTTATTTAAGTCAAAGTCGTTACTTTAACAAACACCTACTATTCATACAACTGATAACTCACAAATGCTAGTTAGTCATATTGGAAACATGTCAATGTCTACATTGTCATTACTAGACACTTTTATGGTTCCTAGACTCTCCTTAAACTTGATATGTGTGGGTCAACTATGTGAACTCAGATTTGATATTCACTTTTCCTCTCCTGGTTGTCGTGTGCAGGATCCATGGACGAGACAGATAATTAAGGCAGGTTGTAAAGTGGGATGCCTATTCGAGCTTATCTCCCTAAAGATTCCAAATGCTCTTAGTAGCTATGCTGCTACAGTATCATCTGAAACTTGGTATTCCTGTATGAGTCATACTTCCTTTTATAGGTTAAATCATATGATTTCTAGTGGTCATTTAAGTTCCATAGATAATAAACAATTTGATTGCTTGCCTTGTAAGTAGGGAAAATATCACATCTTACCATTTGATCTTAGTGAATATGTTGCCCATGCTCCCTTTGATCTAATTCATTTTGACATTTAGGGCCCTTCTCCCACTCCTACTATGGGAGGATCCCACTACTTTGTGATTTTTGTGGATGACCATTCTCGTTATACATGGCTTTATCTTATGAAGCATCAATATGAACTGTTTTGTATTGATTGTGATTTTGTTGCCATGATCAAAATACAATTTTCACAAAACATCAAAATCTTCCGTACTGATAATCCTATGGAATATAGAGACACGGAGTTCCTTCAAATTATTTCTCAAAACGATATTGTTGTTCATCACTCTTATCCATGGACTTCCCAACAAAATGGTCAAGCTGAGCGTAAATATCGACATATCCTAAAAGTTGTTTGCACCCTTCGAATCTCAACCTCTTGTCTGAAACAGTTCTGGGAAGAGGCTTCTTATATTGCTATATACACTATCAATCGCACTCGATCACCTATTATATGTAATATCTCTCCGTATGAGCACTTGTATGATAGTTTTCTTAATTATAATCTTCTTCAACTATTTGGTAGTGCTTAGGGCCTGTTTGTTTGTATTTCTTTTTTTTTTTTTTGTTTATGAACAGATTTCCTGTTTTTTTGTTCTCGGGAACAAAAAAAGAACAGAAACGCGTTTGTTTGCGTTTTTATTCCAAATCTATTTTTTTGTTCCTGGGAACAAAAAGAACAGTAAACAAGTTCTGGAACGTTTTGTAGAAACACTTCTCTCCTCTTCCTTTTCTTTTCTTCTTCCTTTTTCTTTGGTCGGTCGCCGGCCTCGGCCATGACCGGCGACCGGCCGTCGAGAGCCGGCGAACTCACCGGAGCGTCGCCGGCCCCCGACGAGGCCGAGCGTCGCCGGCCCCTGGCGAGGCTCGGCCTCGCCTTGGCCTGGCGAGCTCGACCTCTCCGGATCTGGGCGAGCTCGAGCTCGCCCAGCCAAGGCGAGGCCGACCTCGCGTCGGCCCGGCGACGCTCGGGCTCGCCCGGATCCGGCGAGCCCGAGCTCGCCTAGCCAAGGCGCGCCGAGTCGAGCCCAACCATGGTGAGGCTCGGCCTCACCGGGGCCGGTGTGCCTCGCCGTGGCTGGACGAGGCCGCCGGCCCTCGTCGGCCGGTTGCCATCCATGGCCGAGGCCGGCGACAGGCCAAAAGGAAGAAAAAAAAGAAAAAAGAAAAAAGAAAGAAAAAAAGGAAAATAAATTAAAAATATTAAAAAATTAAAAGAAACAAAAAAAGAACACAAATTTACCAAATGTGTTTCTGTTCTTTTTTTATTCTCGGAACAAGTTTACCAAATGCGTTTTTCTAGTAAAAAATTGTTCCCTAATAGAAACAGTTTTTTCTATTTCTGTTCCCTGGAACAATTTTTGAATAGAAACACAAACAAATGCACCCTTACTTTGTCCATCTTCTTCCAAATGAACACAAGAAATTAGAACCTCGTGCTCATATATGTTGTTTCCTTTGGTATGGGATTGAGTACAAAGGGTATTGATGTTGGGATCCTATCTCTAATTGTCTCCGCATATCTTGTCATGTTACCTTTTGGGAACACAAGATGTTCTCTTCGCTTCGACCCTTTGACTCCTCTCCTTGCTCCTTCCTTTTTCACCAATCCTTCAGTGGATTTATTTCCTGAAGACACAACAATTGCATCCTTCTCTTTGGAATTGTCTTCTAATCTTGATATAGGTACCTCTAGTAATCCCACTTCGGTAGCTCCTGACTTGTCTGCACCATTTGCAGTTTCTTCGCCCTTGGTCATTCCCTCTTCTCCTGTTTATCGCTTCACCTAAGTAAGTTAGCCTTTCGTCTGGCTTCATGATTTTCATTGTTACTTTACTATTGCTTCCCTTCATAAGCCTCGCACATACACGGAAGCTCGAACTAACCCTCTTTGGCAGCAAGCAATGGTAGATGAGTTGTACGCATTAGACAAATCCCATACTTGGGAATTGGTTGATTTGTCTCCTAGAAAGTGGGCTATAGGTTGTAGATGGGTATGTAAGATTAAGACCGGGGTAGATGGTATGATAGAATGCTACAAAACTAGACTAGTAGCAAAAGGTTTTACTCAGGAGTATGAAATTGATTTTGACAAGACATTTGCTCCAGTTGCACGTCTTAATTTTGTTCACAGTCTTCATGTTGTTGCCGCTATTAAACAATGGCCTCTATTCTAGATGAATGTTAAGAATGTCTTTGTTAATGACAGTCTTATAAAGTATGGAGCCACCTCTTGGGTATACTACTACTTCTAATAAAGTATGTCACTTACGTAAAGCTTTATATGGACAAAAAGAGGCTCCTCGTGCATGGCATTCTAAGTTCAGTTCCACCATGGAATGTCTTGGCTTTAGATCCAATCCCCATGACCATGCTTTATTCGTGCAAGAAGCTTCTCGTGGGTATACTTTACTACTATTATACGTAGATGACCTGATTATTACCGGTGATGTCCAACAGTATCTCAATCAGTAGTTTGAAATGAAAGATCTTAGGCAACTTAGTTACTTTCTAGGCTTGGAGGTTCCCTTAGACTCCTTGGGCTATTATCTTTCTTAAGCAAAATACGCCACCGATCTTTTTTCTCGTGCCTAACCCATTGATACCAAGACTGCTACAACTCCAATTGAGGCAAATGCCAAATTTGATGCAAATGATGGAATTGCTCTTTTGTATCCTACACTTTATCGATAATTAGTTGGCATTTTTGTATATCTCACTTTTACTCGTCTTGACATTACCTATGCCATTCACTTAGTCAGTTCATGACTGCAACTCATACAACTTAATTTGTTGCTGTCCTTCGTATTCTTCGCTATGTCAATGGTACCTTATTTCATGGACTTCATTTTTCTACCAACTCTACCTTGGAGTTGAAGGCTTATTCTGATGCTAATGGGGTTGTTAACCCTCTTGATCGTCGCTCCACTATAGGCTAATGCTTCTTTCTTGGTACATCACTCATATCATGGCATAGCAAGAAAAAAACTGTTGCCGCTTGATCTAGCACCAAAGCAAACTATTGTGCTCTTGCTAATACAACATCAGAATTACTTTGGTTATGATGGTTATTAGAAGACATGGAAGTCAATCATATATTGCGACAATCAGAGTGCTATTTAAATAGCTCATAATGATGTCTTCCATGAGCACATCAAGTACATTGAAATTGACTGTTATTTCATGTAATATCACATGCTTCGTGGCACTGTCCGACTTATTTCCACTTCATATACTAATTAGATTGTCGATATCTTCATAAGGGCACATCCACCTAGGTGTTTTTAGGATCTTTTCTTCAAACTCCAGCTGACTTCTTCAATGTCACCTTGAATTTGCATAGAGATGTTAGATATAATTAGATTATTTTCAATATTCTAGATATTTATAATATTCTGGATATCTGCGCGATATTCTGGATATCTATATTATACACAATTTCTCTACTTCTCTCTTCCGCATTACTCTTATCTCAAAACTTTAAACTTCCAATTTAGAGAGAGGAAGGGGGGTGTCATGCTACACCATTTTTGAGCCAATTACTGCTTGGCACTGCAATAAGGATAGCCACCCATCCCCATAGGCAGTGTCGGAAGGACGCCAAGCTGGTCTTTCTTCACAGCAAGTCGAGGGCAAGTCATTTGAGACTATGCCACATGCGGCATAGGTGCCGCAGGAGGGCTAGGGTCAGCAGCACCACCTGGGTGTTGTAATAAGGATAGCCACCCATCCCCAGAGGCAGTTTCGGAGGGAAACCAGGCTGGTCTTTCTTCACGGCAAGTTGAGGGTAAGTCATTTGAGGCTCTGCCGCATATGGCATAGGTGCCGAAGGAGGGCTAGGGTAAACGGCACCTGGGTAAGCTGGTGCAGCTTGAGGATGAGGATATCCAGCAGGATCCATGCTAGGATAAGCTTTTCCAGTCTGAGGATCCATGCTAGAATCCATCTATCCCATAGAAAGTCGGATGATTTTATCCATCACAGAAAGCCTTAAATTAGGCATGGACGAGTAAGACATGTAAGACAAGGGTGAATTAATTGTTTATCCTTTCCTCAATTTTGGCTTTCCTGTTGTCCAAATCCCTGCATAAAGTCGCTTTCTTAGCGATAGTGTCCATTTATATAAAATTATATCTTTTTTGTCTCTCTTCTTTCATTTGCCATCGCTTTACTAAGACCCGAACGGCAAGGAAAATCTTAGATTAAAAGAAAGAATATTAAGTTTGCTTCGTCCCGATGGAGTACAAACAGGACAACAACGACTACTGTCTGCTTTCTTACACAGGTCTCCGCAAAGTCATAAGATCATGCATGAGGCTGACGCTGCCCAGTCCCGGAAAATCAAGGAAGTTGGTGACCTGCCCGAAGAAAAATGGACGCCGTCGATCAAATCAGCCACCTACGTTGCTACTTCACCTTCACCACAGCGAAGCCTTCAAGCTCTTCCAACACCCTGATCACCCCGCGATGGCCGCCGGCACCAGCATCCAGGTGACGGGGCTTGACTGCCTGGTGCACGTGAACTTCCTCTTCACGCTCGCGGTCTTCAATGCAACTCATTTTCGAGCAATAATAGAAAAAGGTTTCGTGGAAAAAGATGTAGACGCAACCGAAGATGCTAGGAAGAAGGGATTGTGCATCCGTAGACTAAGATAATGACTTCAGTCCGACTGAGCAGGGACGACAACGACTACTGTCTGCTTTCTTTCTTTTAGAGCCCGAAGAAAAAGGGCCAACATCGGTCAAATCGCCACCTGCCTCCTCCTTCCCCCTTCTTCACCGCCCTGATCACCCCGCGATGTCCTCCGACACAAGCATCCACGTGACGGCGCTCGACTGCCTGGTGCACGTGAACTCCCTCTTCACGCTCGCCCTCTTCCTCGGGCTCGCCTGGAACCCGTGGGACCCGAACAACACCCTCAACCGGGACCCCCGCTGCGCCGCCAGCCCCGCCGTCAAGCGCGACCTCATCACCTTCGAGGTCTTCTCCTTCGGCTCCTTCCTCTTCTCCAGCGTGGTCGCTCTCGCCCTCAAGCAGGTGCGGTGGTGGTTCTCTTCTCATTTCTTGTTCTGCGCCTTTTGAAATCGAGTGTGCTAATAATGTTGATGAGAAAAGAAGAGAGCGAAAAGATCCGATGAGGTTTAGTTGGATTGATGATTCTTGGTCTTGATAGGGCCGAATCTAAAGCTAAGCAAAGATTTCATCTTTATTTATTTTTTTGTTACTTTTGCTTCCTTTGGCTATCAGGCTATCCAGAACACGCAGTCTCCGAGCTACCACCCTAGGGAACTGATCGCTCGGATCAATCAGGATGTGCTGCGGCTAGGGATGGTGGTGTCCGGGGTCGGGTCAGTCGGCGGATCCGTCTTCCTGATGCTGGCTCTGATCAATGTGGTGCAGATCAAGCTTGGGACTCTGGCTTGTGGGAGCACGCACAGCTTCGCAGCAGTCGTGCCGCTCATGATTTTCGTCCCCTCAGGGCTTTTCGTATATCTATGCATCGTCTTGTATGCTTTTACTCATTAGGGTTTGGATTAGTTCATCGTGGTGTCGGACACGGATTGTAAAGAGTAGGTGGCCATTTGGGGGGATGAGAGGCCCCCCCGGGGGGGGTGGGGGGTGTTGTGTGTGTTGGGTAAGTTGGTGCTTACGTATGTTATTAGAACAAAGTCGAGCGATATGGCTTAATACTCAGCTGATAGTGTCCTATTTTAGCAACTACTTAAATATATGTAGATGCAATTGCAGAAATGCGGAAATCGACCGCCAGTTATGCTTCTGTTGATTCCTCTAATCGATATCCATCAGGAATCTTCTGTGAGCTTATACAGTCATAGAAGTTTCGAAATCATAATCATGCGAATTGTGCTCTGATCCACGAACAGGGGAATGCGTGCAATGCAGTCACATGCAACTTGAGCTCTTGTTTTTATCCCGTGCTTGTCCGCTGGCATATAAGGTTAATTATGTTAATCAATTGGTCTTATTAGCGATGGTTTTGCATCAGTTATACTCAATCAGTTGTTTATCTACATGAACTTGGGAGAGTTCCATCTCTTGTAGGACTCCAGATCCGAATGCGTGTGATCTCTGATGGTGGATTGTGTTGGGAGCTTCCAAGGAAAAAATGAGTTTGTAAACTTTTGGCATTTTGAAAGATAGTCATGCTCCGTCTTTCTGAGTATATGTGATGTAGCTAGTATGAATACCTAGAGGGGATGAATATGTGATAAAAGAGTCTCAAAAATAAGTTTAAAGCGGAATAAAATATTTAAAACTCTAAGTCTAATTAAGAGATAGACTTTTGATAGATGTTCAAAATTTGTTATACAATGGAACAGACCTTTGAGATAACCTATAATAGTGCAGTAGACTCAAGTAAAGAGATAAAATATAAGAGAATTGCACACAGATTTTATAGTGGCTTGACTTAGATTAAGTTTACGTCCACTTTCCCACGCTGACAGTCCACTGGCTAGATTCCACTATATGATCAATAAGAGATTACAATTTTGAGTGCAATCACTCAGTGGTATATCACACTATTTCATTAAGTTAGGGTCTGCATGGTAACATTTCTGTTTCTCCCAATTTTTGTTCTTTTGTTCTCCGGAACAAAAGAAGAACATAAACTTATTTGGTAATGCCAAGTTGTTTTTCTATTCCCCGGAATAGAAAGTTAGCCTAGAAATAGATTTGGAGCAGAAACGAGAAATAAAAAAAAAATTGCTTATGTTCCCGGGAATAATTTCTAAAAATCAGCTAATTTTCTTTTTTATTTTTCTTTTATTCCTCTCTTTTGCTGCGGCCGTCGCCGCCGCACACCGCCGCCACCGGTCGCCGCCACCACCGTCGTCGCCACCGCCACCGCCGCCGTGCAGCCCATCGGCCGTCGACGAACGCCGGCCGCCGTTGATCGCCGGTTGCCGGTCGCCGATCGCCGTCGGCTGGCCGCCCCTCGTCCGTCAGCATCACCGCCGCTGCACGACCGCCAACCGCCGACCACCGTCGCCCAGCCCATCGGCTGCCGACGACCGCCGACGGCCGCCGCCGGAAGTTGCCGTCGGTCGCCGGTCGTCGTCGCCGCCGGGCGCCGGTCGTCGGGGGCCGACGCGCCGTCGATCGATCGGCCCGCCACCGCCGCCCCCCCGCCTCCACCGCTGCACGATTGCCGGCCGCCGACGCGCCGCCGATCGGCGACCGCTGGCCGCCGCCCGTCCGGTGGTGGCGGCAGCCGCGGTTGGCGGTCGGCGATCCGTGGACAAGAATAAAAATGAATAAATACAAAAGAGAAACTGTTGCGTTACCAAACACATTTCTATTTTTTTTCTATTCCAAGAGTAGAAATTTTGTGTAGTTACCAAACGGGTTCTTTTACTCAGAAATTGTTCCCCGGAATAGAAATAGAAAAGAACTATTTCTGAAAAAAAAAAGACTCTACCCTAGCCAAGAAGCGTTGCCATTCGCACCCTTACTCTTTTGGTATTTCTCTCACTATCACAAATGTTTAAGCTCACGAAAGACAAGTGTATGATCGAAGTTTGCTCAAACTCTGGAATTGTAGACTTTACGCTTCGTATCTTACTTACCCCTCGATCCTTGATCTCCTTAAAAACTCATCCACTTAGAAACTAGCCATTGGATAGTATCTAGTGAATCATCTTCCAATTTACTTGTTAGACAGATCTGTATCAAAAAGATTAGGTAGCCGTTGAGTAACAGAAGCAGAATCCTCAATTGATTCTGATTACCCATACAAATAGAATCTTAAGCTTCCAAAAGTAGAATTTATCCATTTATAAAGTTCTTGTCTTTAGAATTCAATTGTCAATCAATTAGATTGAGTCAGTCAAATCTATTTTGATGTAGAATCCAAACTGGATCACTAACTGTTATACATTTTGGGCTTGTGTCAAGGTCTGTCAAGTTGTCTTGTTCTGAACTTGCTTCGTTCTGAACATTCTACATTCTTAATTTGCTTCGTTCTGAACTTGTCACATTCTAGATCATGTTCTATACTTGTGTCGTTCTGAACCTATCACGTTTTGGACCGTCATGTTATGGATCTTGTCATGTTCGGAACTTGTATCTTGTTTTGTATGTAAAATTTGAGTGTGTTTTGTCTGAAGAGACTTTTATAATTTGGACTTAAGTCTGAACAAATTCATCCTTAAAGTTTGCATCTTCTGATTTTTTCAAGTATAATCCTTGATAATGTCCTTTACACATTCTATTATCTACATAGTTGCTTGTGCGTTTTTCTCCTAGTTACTTAATCATTAAACACTTTAGTAACTTTGATTTATTTTGTCATCTTCAAAACATCGTAAAGGGATAAAATATTTTGTCATCTGAATACGTGTGCTGTCTAATGGTGGACTATGTTGGGAGTTTTCGGGGAAAAAATATGAGTTTGTAAACCTTTTGGTATTTTGAAGGAGAGCCATGCTTCGTCTTTCTAGATATATGTGACATAGCTAGTATGAACACCTAGAAGGAGTGAATAGGTGATAAAAAAGTTTCAAAAATAAATTTAAAGAGGAATAAAATATTTAAAATTCTAAGTTTGATTAAGAGATAGACTTCTGGTAGATGTTCAAAATCTGTTATGCGATTGAACAGACTTCTAAGATAACCTGTAATAGTGCAGTAGACTTAAGTAAAGAGATAAAAGATAAGAGAATTGCACACAAATTTTATAGTAGTTCGGCTTAATTAAGCATTTGTCCACTTTCCCACGCTGACATTCTATTTGCTAGATTCCACTATATGATCAACAAGAGATTACAATATTTAGTGCAAACACTCAATAATAGATCATTTTACCTCACTAAGTCACTTTTTTTATATTTCTCTCACGATCACAAACGTTTAAGCTCACAAAAGACAAGTATATGATTAAAGTTTATTCAGACTTTGGAATTCTAGATTCTACGTTTCGTTTCTTACTTGATCCTCGGTCCTTGGTCTCCTTAAACACTCCTCCACTTCCAAACTAGCCGTTAGACAATATCTAAAGGATTGTCTTTCAATCTACCCATTGGATAGATCTGTATCAAGAAGATTAGATAGCCATCGAGTGATAAAAGTAGAATCCCCTGTTGATTCTGATTGTTCATACAAACAAAATATTGGTTTCCATAAGTAAAACTTCTCCATTTAGAAAGTTCTTCTCTTCAGGATCCAATTCTCAATCAATTAGATTGAGTTAATCAAATCTATCTTGATGTATAATTCAAATCAAATCACTAGCCGTTATATATTTTGGGCTTGTGTCACGTTCTATCAAGTTATCTCGTTCTAAACTTGCTTCATTTTGAACTTGTCACGTTATGTACTCGTGTCGTTCTGAACCTATCAAGTTTTAGACCAGTCACGTTCTAGCCCTTGTCACGTTCTAGACTTGTGTCTCGTTCTATATATAAAATCTGAGTGTGTTTCGTCTTAAGAGACTTTACAATTTGGACTTAAGTCTAAACAAATTCATCCTTAAAGTCTGCCTCTTATGATTCTTTCAAGAATAATCCTTCACAATATATTTTACACATTCTATCATCTACATAGCGGCTTGTGCATCTTTCACCTAGTTATTCAATCATTAAACACGTTAGTAGTCTTTAATTTATTTTGTCATCCTCAAAATATCATAAGGGATTTCCCTAACAATATGATTATAAATGTGAGTGAAGGCTGCCTTGCCAGTCGCTTGTTGGACTGTTCATTGGGAGTTGTGGATGCATCTTGTTAAGGGTTTGCTAATGGTATAGGAAGTAGTAAACCATTAATTTGCCAATTCAATGCAACGCATTTATTGAGTAAGAATAAAAAAAGTTTTCATGGAAAAAGTTGCTGGTGCAACCGAAGATGCTAGGAAACGATTGCGAATCCATAGACAAAGTTAATGACTTCAGTTGATAGTGGGAGATTTGGTTTAGCCGACTGATATTGTTGCAGTTGAGGATTCATTGCTTGGCATCCTTTGCCATCTGTTGATAGATTTAACTGACAATCACTTCAAGGCATGGTACAGTTATCGAAAGACCCTTTGTCCTACCTACCATAGTTATCTTCCCTCTTTGTCTCAGAACAATCTTGTTTCCTTGTGTTTCAGCTTTGTAATTGATCCTCGAGTCTTGTTAGACTCATAAGAACGATGTATAAACAATAAAGTTGAATGTGGATGATGGTTGTTAAAACATAGTTGCTCTCTAAATTGTGGAGCTCTACATTCTGCTGCTCTACTTCAAAATTAACTCCCAGTTGTGTAGTGAGAGTGCTAGTAGGAACACCTAGAGGGAGATGAATAGGTGTAAAAACAGATTCTGCAAAATGCAGTGAAAACCTTTACTTTTAACCCGAGTCTGAATAACAACAGACTTTTGAAACTAAGTCTGAAGAACAGCAGACTTTGAGCGAGATCAGACTTTAGCAGTTAAATAGAATTACAAAAAAATAAAGGAGTTCGGGGAAGAGAATAAGAATACAAGGTTTATAGTGGTTCGGCTTAGATCAAGCCTGCATCCACTCTCCCATGCTAACAGCCTTCTTGGTTGGATTCCATTATGCAATCAACAAGAGATTACAACTTTGAGTGCAAACACTTAGTAGTAGATCACACTATCTCATGAAGTCACTCTTTTGGTATTTACCTTTTCATTCCTTCCATAATAATCAAGATCGTGATCAATTCAAAAAGATTTTTCCATAATTGATCAACGCTCCCCCTCAATTTGTTGGCTTTTTGAGGTGATCATGATTCTTTTCATTTCCTTTTGGATTCACATCCTCCCCCTTTTGTACGACACATTAGGGATTTCCTCAACAATTTGCAAAAACCAATCTTCGCATGAGATACTTTTTTGTTTACACAAAAATCTGTGTAGATTCGAGATCATTCTTCCCTCATAGAATTTCCTGCAATAAACTCATTTCCTTTTTGGTATCCATCAATTTGGATCCTTCCATTTCGTTAGAGTAAAATAGAAAATCTCCATAGATAACCAAATATTCTTTCTTAACTCATCATAACATATTATTTAAGGAAAGAACATTGTGCACAATAATATCTTGAAAAATAAATTCTCACTTAATCAAAGTACGATAAAATCAGAGAGAATAAAATCCTTGAATATCTAAGAATATCTTGCATAATAAATTAATAACTCGTAAAACAGATTTTCACTTTGCAAAATATGACAAAATTTGAGAGTATAAAATTAGACAAAATAATCTGAATTATCTCAAATAATCACACGTATTAAATCAAATCTCAAATCACATGATTCTTTCTTCAATCAAACAAATCAACCAAGGATATATCGAATATCAAGTATCATGAGAATTATATGCCCAAATAAAAAATTACATTCCTTACCAAATTCTCTTTCTCTTTTTCCTTTATTTCCTGCAAAAATAACTCATCTTTTCTTTGGTACCTATTTTTTCTTGGGTCCATGAAAGTTAGTAGAATATGCTGTTTTTACCCAATCTTTCTTAATAGGTCTCCAGACTTTAGGACATTCTTTCTCAAAGTGTTCTGAATTTCCACAATTTGAACACTTGAGAGCATTTCGATCAACAGGTTTTACAAACACTTTTTGAAAATGGTTTTTGTAAAATTCCTTTGAAAGTTTTTGTCTAAGTCTCTCTTTTACTTTAGGAAAATCAATTAAAGAATTACTTTCCTTATTGAAACCAAGTCCCGACTTATTATAGTAAGGAACTTGTATGGAAAGAATATGCTCTAAAATTTTTTAACCATTTGAAAATCTTGTCGAAATATTTGAAATTTCTTTCTTCAAAGAATCATTTTCTTTGACAAGTAAATCTCGACTTTCTTTTATTTGTAGAAAATCTTTTTGCAAAATTTCAAAATTTTCTTTTTGAGAAAGATCCTGTTGCCTAAGTCGAGAATTCTCCTTTTTAAGTTTGGAGATCCTTTTAAGAGAAGATTTGAGATTTAAACAGAGCTCATTTATATACTTTGAAACTTTGATAGGAATTTTTGAATGGCTTACCTCGATTTCCTCATCGGATTCTAAGTCTGTGTCTGACTCAGACTTTGATTCTAAGTCTGTGTCTGAGTCAGACTCAGATTCTGAATGTGCCATCAAGCATATATTTCATTACTCATCATCTTCTTTCATCGTTCTTTTCTGCCCATTCTGCTTGTATTGTCTTCTTCCACTGAATTTGCTTCCTTTTCTACTCGGCCTTTTGAATTTCTTGATCATAAAAGCAAGTTCTTCGTCGTCCACGTCATTTTCTGAGTCTGTATCATCAAAATCAGTGTTAGATTTTAAAGCAATGGACTTCTTACCTTCGGGATCTTCGTCGTTGATTTGTTCCACTTCATAGGATTGAAGAGTGCCAATCAATTCATCAACGGAGAGTGGCATAATCCTCTGAGTCTCCCGGATTGAGGTCTTGACATGGTTCCAATCTTTTGATAGACCCCGCAAGAGTTTGTTGACCTTCATTGGGGAAGAAATTGGCTGACCTTGATATGCTAAATCATTTACAATTTCTGTAAAACGGCCGAACATATCTCCAATCGACTCTCCTTGCTTCATCTTGAAGGATTCATATTGGCCGAGAAAGAAGTTCACTTTATTCTCTTTTACACAATCACTCCCTTCATATGTAACATGAAGTCTATCCCAACCTTCTTTTGCTGTTTCACATGAAGAGATTCTGTTATATTTAGCAGGAGACAATGCGCAATATAAAGAATAAATGGCTTTTGCATCAAGCGCTTCTCTTTTGGACATCTCCATCCGAGACATAGGAGCAGGGGGTTTGGTTTCTTTGTCTTTGCCATTCTTATTTGATGTAGATGCAGTTGTGGGATTGATTCATTTTTCTACAACATCCCATTGCAAGGGATCTCTGAATCTTAGGAATGCTTTCATTTTGTTCTTCCACATGTTGTATTCATTTCCATCAAAATATGGTGGCCTGGTGTTGCTTTGTCCCTCCATAAGTCCCGGTGCCAAGATACTAGCCATAGAAGATCTTTAGCTCAAAAGTAAAAACACTTTTATAAACCGAGTACTTGGCTCTGATACCAATTGAGAGTGCTAGTATGAACACTTAGAGGGGGTGAATATGTGTAAAAGCAGATTCTGCAAAATGCAGTGAAAACCTTTATTTTAACATGAGTCTGAATAACAATAGACTTTTGAAACTGAGTTTGAAGAGCAGCAGACTTTGAGCGAGATCAGACTTTAGCAGTTAAATAGAATTACGAACAAAATAAAGGAGTTCAGGGAAGAGAATAAGAACACAAGGTTTATAATGGTTCGGCTTAAATCAAGCCTACGTCCACTCTCCCACGCTAACAGTCTTCTTGGCTGGATTCCACTATGCAATCAACAAGAGATTACAACTTTGAGTGCAAACACTTAGTAGTAGATCACACTATCTCACTAAGTCACTCTTTTGGTATTTCTCTCACGATCACAAACATTTAAACTCACAAGAGACAAGTGTATGATCAAAGATCGCTCAAACTTTGGAATTATAAATTTTACGCTCCGTCTCTTACTTGGTCATTGGTCATTCATCTCCTTAAATACTCCTCCACTTCCAAACTAGCCGTTGGACAGTATCTCGAGGATCGTCTTCCAATCTACCCATTGGACAGATCTGTATCTAGAAGATTTGGTAACCATTGAGTGACAAAAGTAGAATCCCAAATTGATTCCGATCGTCCATACAAATAGAATCTTGGTTTCCATAAGTAGAGCTTCATTGTATAGAAAGTTCTTGTCTTCAAGATCTAATTGTCAATCAATTAGATTGAGCCAATCAAATCAATCTTAATGTGGAATCCAAACTAGATCACTAGCCGTTATAAGTTTGGGGCTTGTGTTACGTTCTGTCGAATCTGGATGTAAAGTTTAAGAGCAATAGACTTTACAATCTAAGTCTGAGTGCGATAGACTTTGCAATCTGAGTCTGAATGTGATAGATTTTACAATCTGAGTTTGAACATATTTTGCTTTTGAACAGATTTAGCTTTAAGGTCTGTACACAGTTCAGTTTCCTTCTGGTTCTTCCAAGTATAGATTTTGATAATATCCTTTACACGTTCTATCATCTGCATAGTCTATTACTTAACCATTAAACATGTTAGTAGCCTTTGATTTATTTTGTCATCTTCAAAACATCATAAGGGATTTCCCTAACATGTAGTCCTAAGGATAAGGCGCAATACCTGAATTGCACTGAACACGCGCACTATTTCGTTTCGGAATCTTGCCATCACTTGTGCTTGTGCCAGTAGTTTTGAAGTAGCATTAAATAATTTTATATTGATTGCATAGGATGATAATGTTAAATTGGTTTTTCTTTTCAATGAAATCTTGCAAAAACAAGTGCACGGTTCTTGCACAAAATGTGAGGTAGGTTGAGAAGTACTTGATGTTGTAGCTTGCTATGCTGGCAGCTACTCATCAAGAGCTTTATTTTCCCACGCCGGATGGGAAAAGCAACAGAATGGTGGCAAAGACTTTGAGAAGCCACTTTATCTTGTTTGTCTTCAATGGGTTAAACAATATGGGTGGGTCGATATCTGCATATCTGAAGGAGTAGGTGTCAAATAAACAAAAATCAATCTTTTTATAGTGCTGTCACCACTTTCATTGTGGTTTACACAGATCAGAACTTTCTGTTTCTTATAAAACCTCGCAGGCTGACTCATTATGCATAGTTGAAGATATGGAAGATCCAATGAAGCAATTTAATGTTCTGGTGTTTTTTGCAATTTTGGCCATTTCAGGTCTCCAGACGGTGTATGGAGCTGGTGAATGTGGCAAGTCTTCAACACCCGATAGGGAGGCTTTTAAGCTGGCCCCTTGCATGTCTGCAGCACAGGATGAGACCGCACCCGTGTCGAGCAGCTGCTGTGCTCAAGTGAAGAGAATAGGGCAGAACCCGAGCTGCCTATGTGCTGCCATGCTGTCAAATACGGCCAAAATGGCTGGAATTAAGCCTGAAGTCGCTGTCACCATTCCGAAACGCTGCAACCTTTCTGATCGCCCCGCTGGGTACAAGTGTGGAGGTCAGTTTTGCCTTCTTTCACTTACTGCAGAAGAGTTTTTGTTTGGAAACTTGTGTCTCCAGGTGTTGGATGTTACCATGTTGTGAATTATTCAGCGCTGCAACCTTTTCTTCTGCTAATCTTATGGGATGATCATCCTTTTATGTGTTTTAATGGTGCTGATCGTATCTAAGTAATCTAACTAGATGGAATACGCTGACAAAGATGGTTGTTTCTTGGAAGGGACTGTCTTTTCCCTTTATCTCCCTTATAACTTGATGCGCATTTACATGATTTTACTACATTAAAGTTGCTACGGTTTCCGACCACCAAAATTCTTGATCTCCCATTGCTTTGGCTTTTGCAGATTACACGGTGCCTTAATGGTCATGGCTGGTCGCCACCTTGCTGCAGTTTGGATCGGCCTGTTGTGTTAAAATAACTTCAATAATGTGCATGCTGTTAACTTATAACGGTGGTGATGATAAAATGTACTTGCTAAAGCCAGCAATGGCTGGCTAAGTTTATGCCCATCGTGTGTTTCTCGGAGTTTGTTTTTAGAAGAGGTTCCCAATATATCGAAATGGATGATCCTGACACTACGTAAACTTACTGAAACTCTGATGAACAACATGTAGGACTCCATTATCTGAAAAGAATGATATCCCCTATTAATCTACATCATTGTCGAGCATCTATACCCGAAATTTTGGTTATGCTGGACACTGAAGACATAAAACCATTTCACTCGTGGTAATGGGCAATCATGTGGTCGTTTGACTTAGGAAATGTCATTAAGCTCTTTGGATCTGCAGAACCTTGCAGGGCAGTTATTATCCAAATCAGAAGTTGCTGGATCAGGCAAACATTACTGTAAAGGTTAAGAAATTGTCAAAACAATCGATCTTTCCATTTTGTCTTGAGCATATGGAAGTTGCGTTATTGGCCCTTTCGTTGAAAATCTCAGAGAATCTCTAATCACGATTTCCACTCTCATGGTATGGCCCGTCCTAGAGTCAAACTTCTGTTGGAGATGAACCGGGGGGAGTTATTGGTGGGCACTGACGTTTGGCTCTCTGTCTTAATGTAAGATAGTGCAAAGCTAACTTTACGAGTAATTTTTAATTATTGTGCAATGCAAGTTTGCATCACAGACAATTGCACAAGTGTCTTAATAAATGTGGATTACCGCATATATCTCCATAGTTTCAAAAGATGTTTTGAGTGTAAATAGATTGGAATTTTGTTGCAATACTTCAATCAATATGGTAACTTAAAAAATGAAATGTTGGTGTTACGATGAATGAGGAAAAAGCCAGGCCCGGAGATTTAGCGATGGCTCTGCTTCGCCCCTACGATGTTCCGAAAGAGAACCTGAAAGGCTCTTTTCTCTTTTGGGACTATTAAGGACAGTTCCGCCGTCCGTGGTGTCCTTCTTTAAGGATAACTCCTACTTTATTGCATTAAAAGGGTTGTGGCCTAGATATATAGGGACCCCGTCAAGCCCCATCCCTAACATGTTCTTAAAAAGCTTTTCTTCATAGGACTACCCGGGGCAGGAGTGCCATTCCTAGTGTCCTAAAGCCGTCCCAAGAACATTAAAGGGATTTTTCCGCCACCGGTCGTGAAAAAGAGTAGGGGTGATGAGCTGGCGATGGAAGCCGCCCGCCTCCACTGGATAGCAACGATAGATGTTTATAGTTTAATGAGGGCACACGCGTCGCCTGCGCGCTTTCATCTAGCAATGAGAGTGGAGATGCTTATCGATCTTGACTAGCATTTTCTTGGCCAGAACGATTAGCTTGACGATGACACCTTATAATTCCTCCATTAAGTTGTGTCATTGCAGCTTCAATCATGCCTTAAAATAAAGAAAGTAAAGAAGTAAGGAACTCCCTAAAATCATCGAATTAATTGTTTGTTCCAGTGGACATAAGTCAATATCAATTATGAACTTTTGCAATACTTGATTAGAACTCGTGAGGGCGGTGAGTGCTTAACACTCACGCCAATAAATAAAGTGCGAATTGCTTTCTTTTGGGTCTTTAAGATAGCGCATGGGAACGTTTATGTTCCTCTATTCTTTTTTTTTTTTTGCTCTTTGGAACAAAACAAAAAAAAATTCATTTGGTAATGTCAACTAATTTTTCTATTTCTCGGAACAGAAAAGTAGCCGAGAAATATATTTGGAACAGAAATAAGAAATTAAAAAAAAAAAAAGTAGCTTTTGGCTCCCAATGACAATTTCTAGAAATAAGTCATTTTTTTACTCTCTCTTTTTTTTCTTCTTCCTTGCCGCTCCCCATGGGCTGCTGTTCGCCGGTCACCGCCCCCCCACCATCGGCCAACTGCCAGTCACCGCTGATCATGACCCGCCCGCCTGCCCACTGACCACCGCCATTGCCACCGCTGCTGCCAACTACCAACTGTTGCTCATCGCCACCGACTGATCAGCGCCACCATCGTCGACCGTTGACCGCCGCCATCGTTGACCATTGACCGCCGCCGTTGGCCAGTGGTGGCAGGTGGCAGTTGGCGGGTGGTAGCGGCTAGCGGCGGGAGTAAAATGCGTTTCTATTCATTTTGTGGATAATACCAAACACATTCCTATTCTTTTTCTATTCTGAGAATAGAAATTCTATATAGTTACCAAAACACGCTATTTTACTCAAAAATTGTTCCGAGAAGTAGAAATAAAAAAGAAATATTTCTAAAAAGAAATTGTCTTCTAGAACAGAAATGTTACCATTCGCACCCTAAGTGACATTCCTATAAATATTTGGTGTCATCTCGGTGACCACTCTTTCCACATAAGAAGGGGAAGGTAGGGAAATCGATTCCCCACCTAGTGGTGAGGATGCTTAATTTCGAATATGGAGTTCAACTCTCACACTTCTCAAAGAGGTAGAGGAAAAGTGTGAGATCGAGTTGAGAGTTAGAATAGGACAAAAGAATAATGATGTTCATGTTATCAAACTTATTGCTCCAGAGCATAACAGACATGATGGGTAAATATAAATTGCAAAAGACATTAAAACTAGTACACAATTTTCATAATGAGTCACATATACGTTTTAGTTAACATGGATAGATAAGAATGCACATAGCACATCAACTTAATTCCATATCTTTCCATTTGATCTCATGGCCGCATTCGGTCACCTGTTTACTCGCATAATAATGCAGAATTCTGAAACTCAATGGCGATATTTCCAAGGCAAGCATCGCAGTTTAGAGCACGACCCCTCCGCCCACTCGCTCCTGCATTCACCTCTCTTGCCGTCGCAGCACTTGCACTGGACTCCGAGGGTAGCATACATGTTCGAGTCTCCTGCAAAATTTACAACAAGATCACTGATTCTTTCATTATAAAGAAAAGGGCAAAAACAAAAATTTGAGCTTTACATGCTGTACATATCAGTTTATTTTAAGCTCTAGATTTTAGTAAGAAATTAATGATGCTGCATAATCTTTGTTAAAGACGCTGGGAATATATCTTCATACGGAGTTGATGATGGACAAAATATGGAGCTGCTGCAACTGCTCCTGGGCTCCTACACATCACAACAATCGTCATCACAAGGAGGCCAAAGTGCTTGAGACCACTCATTGCCAACTGAATGATCAAGAGCAGATCTCTCTCGAAATGTTTATATCACTAAGAAAATGAAACCCTTGAAACTAAACTCCTATTTATGGAGTTCTAGCTTGCCAAAAGAAAACTTAATAAATAGAAAAAGAGATCTAGATCTTCTAGATGTCAGCCGGACGTCCTTTTGGAAAGAGAGGACAAAAGTACTAATTCAAAGTTTTGGAAGTTTCTGAAACTTTTCATGCCGTGCAAGAGGGGCTACAGGGAGGAATTGTTGAATGAGTTTAGCACATTTGTTACACTTAATTCGAACAATTGAAAAATGGCGAATAACATATAGGTCTTACGCGAATCCTATCAGATCTGATGATTTAGATTAAGTTACGATATATAATGGATTTGTGGATGCCTTACCCAGTGACAAGATGCAAAGCATCGATTTGTATTGTTATGCATGGTTAATAACTATGTTATTTATTTGATTGTGACCTACATGTTTTTCTCTTTCTTCGAGGTGATAGACCTTGATGAGTTGTGCAGCACATGTCCGGTTTTGACCAGAAAAATTTTCCCCTTTCACGTTAGAAAGTTATTCTTCAATTCACATGCTGTCACACCAAAATTCAAAATGTCACTGAGCTTCCAGATTGAATGATATACTCTCTAGGGACTAAAAGAACATTCACACGATCAACTCTCTGGTTTTTGAGACTAGAACTTTTTTACACGCTAATGATGCTTCTAGAGTTCCTATAGGAGTTGTTCCTCAAGAGTTGATAGCCATTAAATTACAAAGGGGTATATTCTACTATTTGAATGTTATGACTATTTGCATGAAATTTAGGACAAAATGCACAACGTTACAATCACGTTATAATCAGTGAATGGTTTTTAGAGGGACCACATTAGAAGACCCTTGGGCAGAAAGAGCAAAAATTGAATATCACATGTGAACGTATAATGTGGAGTAAAGATCTATATTATGATTTTCTTGTTACATTTTTTTTTATTTAAATGGATCTTTTCTTCCATCCCAGTACATTTCTAAAGGTGTTGGTAATTATGAAAAAAATTACTTCATGGCTTGTTTGTTTAGGATCGAGTAAAAAGTACTTTTTTACTTTTCTGTCATTGACTTCTTGAACAACTGATGGAAGCGGTATCATCCGCAATTAAATAGTGGAAGAAAGATCGTATAATAAATATTCGATTCAAAGTCTTCGTCACATATGGGTGCCTTAAGCGTAGGGGTAGAACTATTGACATGAGATTGATCCTAAAAAAGGGGGATTCTTCAAATATTATATAAGTTTAAAAAAGTTATGAAAAAAAGTCACGTTAATGTTTTTTTCCCTTTTGAGTCATGTTTGAGAGAGAAATCGATGCTTCCCACGCTTCAAAATGGTTCACAGTTAGTAAAAAGCAAACCCTATTTGCAGAAGTGAAACATTCATGAATAAATAATCATGAAAAACCTTTTAAATTAAGGAACGATATTCATAGAAATTATACTCGAATACTCCCAAGTCACTTTCATGTGGAAAATTTTGCAAGCACTCTCTAAATGTATGTTGAAATCTCTTAACTGGCGTCACCATCTAAGTTGACTAGAAAAATTAGCCAACAACAACAACAACCACCTCAATTTGCAGAAGAATCATGGTAGAAGTCAAGATTCTATAAAGAAAAGCAGGAGAGAACAAAAGAAAATCAATAACCCTAAGTCTGACATCCCAAGTGCACGCAATGATTCGGGGGCTGATAAAAAGACATGTGAAAAGAGAGAATAAAGAATGATTTCGAAAGAGGAGAGAGGAAACTAAACAGTGGCCTGTTTCCATACAATGACGACCTTTTTAGCATCAAGAAATTTCCTGTCCAGTATCCAGAACATGGCAAGAAGACAAGGCGAGGAGGAGAAACATTAGTGAAGAATTTCTCTTGGCTCTTGATTTCTTCGCCTCCTACTTTTTAAATTTCTAACAATTTATGAACATGGTAAATTTAAGCAATTCACATAAAAAGAAATCTTTTTGTTAAGGTTATTATTAGATAAAAGTCGCGGTAAAAGGTTTTAATTAAAAACTAGCTTTTTTGGAGAAAGACTAGAAGAATTTATAAATTTAACTTACAAACAATAATCTCTTCGAGTGTCCATCCTTGAGAGCTAATTATTTAGTCAATAAGTTTGAAGATTTATAAATGCATGTGCATTATTACAAATTATCGATGTGGGACGATTTATATATAATATTTTAATATTACTTTGCAGGGGTTCTCTAGAGAGTAGAAGTCAATTTTTTTACATCAAAATCATCGAGTCTGCATTCGTACGTGCAATGGCGTGAGGAACAAAAGTCTCCTACTCCGCCAAGAAACACTAGTGAAGAACTTTTCCTCGCTCTTGATTTCTCCTCCCTCGTGTTGTTAAACTTTTTAACAATTTCTGTAAGCAGCAAGATTAATTCATTCGCATTTAGAGATTTCTTTTTTATTGCGTTATTATAACTAGATAAGAGTCTTGGGAGAAAAAACATGTGTCGGATTAAAAATGTATTGTACCACTCCCCCATACACTTTCCCTTAATAAATTATAATAATTTAAAATGCACACATAATAATCCCCAAGAAAGCTAATGTTTGAAAGCTAGTTATTTATTTGATAGACTGAAAAAAAATTATATACGTGTATACCGTTAAGTATTATCGATGTGGAATGATTTATATATAATCTTTTAATATCACTTTTTAGATGCATTTTAGAGACAAAGTATCAACTTTTTGAAATCGAAAAATCTTCTCGAGTTTGCATTGGTACATGCAATGGCAAGAGTCAAGTAATCATGGTCGGAAAATTTAATTTATTCACATAGAAAGAAATCCTTTTCATTATGTTATTATAACTAGATAAAATCGATAAAAAAGACGTGTTAAATTTAAAAATAGCTTTCTTGAATAGAGAGACTAAACATTTTGTACTGTACAGCACTCACGTACACTTTTCCCCTAATAAATAATTAAAATTAAATTGGACACACAATAGCCCCTCATTGTCGAAAATTCTAGATCTTCTAGATAGCAGCTAGATGCTCTTTTGGACAAAGAAGATAAAACTACTAATTGAAAGTTAATTATCTCAAATTTTCCCTGTCTTGAAAATGGAGGAATTATCATATGAGTTTAATACAGGTGCTAAACTAAATTTGGATTATTGAACATGATGAATTGCATGTGGGTATTACATGAATCTCACCAGCCCTGACGATTCAGATTAAGTTTAGTATATTTAACGGATTCATGGAAACCTGCTTGACAACAGGAGCTCAGCAATAGCCTTGAGAAAGTACAAAGCCGCGCTGGTCACTCCAGCAACGAAGACGATAAATTAGATTTCCTGAAAATCTACTGAATATTCAATAAGGAAGGAAAAGATAGTGGTTTTTTTAAAATTCAAAAATGACAGGCGGAAGCTGATAAAGGGAACTGCAGATGCGAGCGGAGATGTACTACATGAAGAAAGCCAAGCTGATGAGCAGGGTGGAAGATTTCTACCGCGCACCGTCTTTTGGCCGGCCAGCACGACCGGCACGAGTCTGAAGTGGGGGACTCGCCTACTGACGGACCAATGTGGTCTGCGTCCAAGAATTGTAGGCCTCTAGTGGTATTTTACTTGTAGATTCCTCGACATAGGCAAGTTCTTCAGCTGGCACGGGCCGTTTAGTCCTGTAGAGTCTAGGGTTATGAGCGCCATGGACGAAACCAGTGGGCCAACAATGGATTTTTAAGGACGGCGAGTGGTCTTCGGGAAAATTTGAAGACACCCATGTGAATGGACAATGGTCTGAGTTTCTGTACTTGTCTCGTGAGTGACCATCCGAGGATTTTTATAGAAGTGCCGTGGGGTAAAGAAGACGAGAACGAAACAGGCGTAAGTTTGAAGCTTCAAAAGAAGAAAATGAGTTGGCGCTAGCTCGGATGGATGATTCTCGTGCCTTTCTTTGGTGGCGGAGCTTCATATACCCGGAGCTTCAGTCGACGGCTTTATTCGGCTCTTTTCGGCCCACTCCATTCAAAGAACAGCGGAAGTTGCGAAATTGCTGTTTCCACTCCGTTGGGGAGAACGAAAAGCAAGAGCGTCAGAAACCGTGGCCAAATTCGTGCCGGGCCAGGCCCAGGGCTGGCCCACTACTGTACCGGGCCGGACCTATCCCAGCCCAGTTTTGTGATGGCCCGGCCCTTTAATGGACCAGGTCGTCGCGCTCATGCTGGTCCTATCATCATCCCCGTACTCGTGCTGGCGACGTATTAAAGCCATTTTCTCGATCAAGTGCCAATGTTGTCGAAATTTGATTCAAAATCAAGAACGAGACGAAGGGAAAATCATGGAAACACATTGGATCGATCATGTCTCCTCTACATCAACAGCGAAGCCCAAGCTGGCATGCCCCATGACATCATAAGCCGAGTTTGCTGCTAATTTTTTTTCATAGATCTTTCTAGCATAGCTCAAGGGACCCTTCTCAATCTGTGAAGTATAAGTTCAAGTTTCTAAGGATTGCCCCCATCAGTTGTTTTCGTTTTCTTCTGGGACTATTTGATGATCATTAAATGATTATTCATGCCTTCTCTTTTTGCACATTCTTGGTCGAAGAGAGTTCTCTTCGGAACTTGATTAATGATGGTGCATGCGTTTTCATCTTGTTAAAGTCATGGAGAAAGTAACTCTTGGGCTAGAATTGGTGTTTTTAAAATTAATCAATTTGCTGATTAGCCGTGATCAACAAAAAGAAGTTACTAAAAACCTGATCAATCTCGTTCGTCAAGCCATATGCTTCTCTTGAAAACAGCACGAATCAAAACTAATAACACAACAATGAACGGACAGCGGCCTAAGTGCAAGAAATATTTAGAATCAGCTGTAAGGCAGCAATCAGTCGTACAATGATCGACGGAAGTTTGCTTCCCATATATTCATCAATCTCATTTAAAACACAAGATTTTTATTTTCTCCGGTGTGTTCTGCCTTCTCTCGTTTGCTGAGCAAGCTCAGTTTTGCCATCATTTTAAAGGAGAACAAGATAGCCAAGATATTGAAACACAATCGCCACAGTGCGAGTACTAGTCTAGAAAGAGAACTAAGAATCTCCAGATATATTACTCTGCTCCGAAATAAATTGCAATCCCTAGAAAGATCAAAGCAACCTAGATGTCACCACTAAATTAGAAATGATACAAAAATAAGCACTCAAAATGTTAGATGTAATTATATTACTTACGATATTCTGGATATGTATAATATTCTAAACATCTTTGTGATTGATTGTAATTGATTGTATAATATTTTATTACTATAAATAGTCAACATGCAAAGCCTATAAATATGCTATTGTTCCTCCTTCTGACACATCGAAATACATAATTTCTCTACTTCTCTCTTCTGCATCACTCTTATCTTGGTATTAGAGCCTCTTTCCTAAGAAGCTCTTCTTGAGAAGATTTTTTTTTTTTTTTGGGCAACGCCAACCTAATAGGCTTTGTTCGATATTGATGGTCGACACAATACTGGTCATGTAGGCTGCGTTCGCTCCTCAACAGACTTGCCACCAAACACTTCCACCACGTGTTGCCGTCTCAGCTCACTCATAAGTTGTAAGTCAATTTCGGACACGTCACTAGTGTTATTTTTACAACATAAAAGCACATAAAGGTTCTCCATCACTCAAGGAATCCAACAAGCCAAACCGTGTCACCAAACGATCCTTCACGCACCCTCACAGGCCACCTCAAGCTACCGCATGTGATATCCACGTGCCCACGTGCGTCTCACGTGGTCTGGAGTTCGGCTGATATTGCCAACATCATCATTGTGTCATCTTGACATCATCTGCTACATCATCAGCCATGATGTCTATCACATCACCTCCATGTCTATTGCCTCATCACCTGCCACATCTCTGTCATGTCAAAGCCATGTCAGCATTGATGGTTGATTGTTGACCAACTATCGACCGTTGACCAAAGTTGACCATTCACTTCCCGAGGTATTTCAACGTGCTGATTCCATTTTCGGCATTTTTTTAAATCCATATTTGCACTCCTAATACTAGTTTCTTGGTGTTTATTATAATGGATAAAATAGACATGCCAATACCCATTCAAACTGTTTTGAATGGATCGAATTATGTCTTAGGGGCTCAAGAAATGTCAAGTTTTTTGAGAGGATGCAAAATTTGGTGTTATGTCACTAGTGATTTTTGCGTGCCTGCAATTATTGCTGAAGAAACTTGAGAAAAATTTATTGAGCATATGGAAGAGTGGGACAGCAAGAACGATCAAATTTTTACATGTTTCCTTCCATCAAGCTTCAATTTGGTCATCTCAACACATCAAAAGAAGTATGGGATTTGCTTGTCGGTCGTTACTCCATCTCGGATATTGCTCATCAATATTAGTTGTTAGAAAACTTGCATTGCATGCAATAAGAAACATGTCAGTCTGTTAATGATTTTTTTTTCCTCTTTGCATGTTGTTTGGGATCAATTGGCTCTATCTGAGCCACAATGGGAAGCTGATACTGATGGTTGCAAGTTCGCCGAATATCGTGATCGTATGGGTGTTATGCAATTTCTGATGACAGTAAATGACGAGTTTGAACCTATGCGAGTTTCACTTCTACACAAGATCCATTACCTAGACTTGAGGTAGTTGTTTTAGAGGTATTGACTAAATAGACTCGGCTTGCTACTTTAAAGGCACACCATCCTATTGATCCACTCCTACAGACGCAATACTTGCCACACCTGCCTCTTCCTCATCACATAGCAAAAATTGCACGTATTGTCATTGAAATGGTCTTCTTGCAGCTACTTGCTATCGACAACAACCTAGGTAGCCTATAGGGACAAACAATCGATCCCAATATAAAGGTCAACCTACACGCTCATTTGCCATTGCTATTACTATTTAGGATTCTTCCAACAACTCATTTGCTAGTTTATCTTTAAAAGATCTCCACTCCATTCTTCAAGAATACAATAACTCTGATTCTTCTGTCCCTACCACTTCTATTTTGTCTAATGACTCTAGGTGCTTCTGATCTATGGTTCTTTGATTATGTTTGTTGCAATCACATGACTTCAAACATCAATTTATTTAAGTCAAAGTCATTACTTTCACAAACACCTACCATTCAAACAGCTAATAACTCACAGATGCTAGTTAGCCATATAGAAAACATTTCAACGTCCACATTGTCATTACCAAACACTTTCATGGTTCCTAGGCTCTCCTTAAACTTGATATTTGTGGGTCAACTATGTCAACTTGGATTTGATAGTCACTTTTCCTCTCATGGCTATTGTGTGCAGGATCCACGAACAAGATAAATAATTAGACGGCCCGTTGTCACGACCTCTTTTTTTCCGTCCGGGGGAAAAGAAAGAAGGCTTAAGGGTATTTGCTTAAAGAGGCGGACCAACGGCCCTAAATTAGGCGCGGGCTCTCCCAAGCCCATACCTCGTGTGACATTGAATTTTGAATTTTAATTCTTAACAACCTATGTATTTCTAGGAGTCGACACTAGCCTATTGGGGTCGGCTAGAAACCAATCAAGATGCGAGAGTGTTGTCTCAATTCCTACGCAACCAGAGATTTCTAGGAACGGGGACTTGTTTATGCCAATGTTTCTATTAGCACCCTTACGGTACCACTAACTTGGAAGGTTGTTCATCTAAATGGCCACACAATCTTGATTACCAATTATAATCCTTATAAAACCGCTAAGCGTCCATACAAATGTTTTTGTAGGTTTGTTTTCCTTAATGTCTAAACTAATCTTAACATAATTTAGAAGAGAAATTTACACTCAAATTAATGAAAAGCGGTGCATAAGTAAACATCCAAGAAATTGAAATAACTTGAAAATAAATGCAGAAAAGGAAAACCCGATACGAAGTCGGGCAAATAATATTACATGGCCTTATTATCACGCCTCGGGACAGGACCCCCGTGAGCAAAAATGGGAATTTAAATATGCATGAAATTACTCTAGATGCATGAAATTACTCTAATTAATTTTAATCTACGCAAAATAGATCATTTACAAAAATGGTTATAAAATACCAAAATAGCATTAAATTAGGAAAATGACCTTTTAAAATTAGGAAAAATTTCATAGATATCATTTCTATCCTAATTTGATACTATCTAACATTTTTTGATATTTTTGAAATTTTCAGATTTTTCTTTTTTTTATTATTTTTTTAAAAATAATAATAATTCGTTAAACCGATCTATGCTAACATGGAGTAACACAGCACATGAATATCACAATAATCAAGCTCAAATCAACCGTTTCAAGATCGAAGTTTGGTTTGCGCATTTCGACGAACACTTGGCGTGCATCAAATCACCCCAAACCAGCTTCCTCGGGCCATGTTTGCGGCCTTCAATCTCACCCCATAAGCAATCTCACGCGGAGATAAAGTATCAAGATTATACTACCACATGCAAGGAGCAAGATTAGATAGAGATAATAGCTTAAAACACAAAATAACTAAGTTGAAATCGGTCTCAAATATGTGGGTTGAGTTGATTTTGAAATCTGGGTTTGAACCCAAGTCAAGCAAACAGGTCGCATGCCCATATTCAAGGCCCGACACTTATCACATGCAAGATCTAAGGGAAATATTACTTAACCCGAGTGAAAGTAGGTACCATGGGCTTTCAAATGCAACAAACATTACAGAACACGATCAACCGGACACATCGAAACAAACTCTTCAAGAAGCATATATGCATGATCTATGCTGGCCAACCATGTCTCAAAGTGGGTTGGCTTGGTTTTTGGCCCAAGTTGTGGACGATTTCATGGTTTACCCGGGGGTTTAAAGACCAAACCAAGCCGACCTCAGTATCATTGGTACTCCCATATAACATTCATCAAGCTCATGAAGACAAGTAATGCACAAAAATTGACATATCAAATCAAACGTGCAATACTCTTGAAGAGATTTCAACACTTGGAAAAATTCTAGCTTCAAAAATCAGTTTTCTGGACTGGTTTTCCTCTTGATTTTTCATGGTTGAAATATGTTCAAAATTGAACAAAAATATATCTAGGATACTTACCTTGCTTCCTAGTTTCTTTTTCAAGTGGTTCTTGGCCGAGAAAACCAAGAAATTATCCTCGGGGGGCCCGTGGAAGTTGGCTTCTTCAACTGGAAAACGAGATCTGCAAAGAAAGAACTAATAACGAAGGTTTTCATTGACCTCCAAAATCAAGCTTCAGAACATCTTTTGTTGGCCAAATTAAAACCAACCCAAACTATATATATTCTAGTTTGGCTTGTAAGTCATTTCTTTCCTCATTTGTCTCTCAACTTTCTCAAAAACACTCGCTTTCCCTCACTCGTGACCAACCAAGCTCAACACTCTCGAAAAATTTTCAGACTTTCTTGGCCCGCCAGGAGGGTGGATTTCGGGGGGCTTTAGGAGTCCTTCCCGAACTCCATTTGGGATGTGCAACCTATTGATTGAAAGATATTTGAGTGAAGTTTCACTCTTTAGTTGAAGGTTTTGGCTAATTTTGGCTGCAAGTTTATGAAAATGTCACTTTTCTCTCTGAATGTTGATCTGAAATTTCTGGGTTTTCGATTTTCTGGTATTGCTTCTGAGGACCTGTTTGGGGGACGGCCGTGAGCTCTCTCCTCCCTTTCTCGTCTCCTCTCTCTCCTGCCTCAAAAGAGCATGCTTCATAGAATCTTATTCACCGAATTTATCAATCTCTTGGTCAGCTTTTGTCCACCTACCAAGTCTGCTAACTGAGCTAGTTCACCCACTCCTTGACTTAGCCAATTTTTCAAATTTTGCAGATGTTGAGTGTGCGGATTTGGTGCGATTTTCCTGTGCTTTCAGCAGCTTATCCCTGACCAATTTTTGTCCACTTGTACTACCAATAATGGACTTCTATCACGTGCAAAGATCAACCTAAATGGGCGGTTGAGTGAGATATGGTGGGGCCACCAATATGCCTACTTAGCAACTCCGAATTGAGGCTAAATCATGGACTAGGCTTTAGTAGCTGATTTGTGTGCTCTAATCCATCAATTTGGCTGCAATTTTTGATCAATTAGAAATTTCACGTATAGTAGTTTAAGATCTTGACCAGATTTCGCAATTGTACCCACCCAATTTTGCAAGAAAGTCTCTCAAAGTTAGCCATTTTTTTATCCGAAAATACCAAATTCAATGCAAATTTGGTCCTTTTGGCCCGATTTGATTGATTCGACTTGGCCCAAGCTCAATTTCAACTTAATTGGTGACCAAGACGATGATTTAAGGGTTCGCGCGAAATTTTGCAAAATTTACGAATTGGACCCTCAACTTTTGAAAATTGTATTTTTGCCCCAAATTGCCATTTTAATTCCAATCTTACCTCCTAGGCTTGGCTAGTCACATTTAGATCATTGGCCCCAACTTTTTTTTTTTTTTACTTTTTTTATCTTTTTTTAATCTTTTATATATATTTAATTTTTTTGAACTTTTTTTTTAAGGAAAAACATCTTCCATTAAAAAAAACTATACTAAACACCTAGATAATCTATATGCAAGAATTTGACATGAAATATTTTTGTTGAAAAACAAGTTTCCATTTTTTCCAGAAATGATTTTTTTTTTTTTTTAGCAAAATTTAGGTGTCAACAGCCGTGAAGTGGGACACATATTCGAGTATATCTCCCTATAGATTCCAAATGCTCTTAGTAGCTACATTGTTATAGTATCATCTAAAACTTGGCATTCTTGTATGGTTCATACTTCATTTTGTAGGTTAAGTCATCTAATTTCTAGTGGTCATTTAGGTTCCGTTGATAATAAATAGGTTGATTGCTTGGCCTGTAAGGTGGGAAAGCATCGCACCTTATCCTTTGATCTTAATGAATCTGTTTCCCATGCTCCCTTTGATCTAATTCATTCTAACATTTGGGGCCCTTCCTCCACTCCCACTATGGGAGGATCTCACTATTTTTGTGATTTTTGTAGATGATCAATCTTGTTATACATGGCTCTATCTTATGAACTATTGATCTAAATTGTCTCATATTTATTGTAATTTTAATGCCATGATCAAAACACAATTTTCACAAAAGATCAAGATCTTCCATATTGATAATGCGATTGAATATAAAGACTTAGAATTCTTCAAATTATTTCTCGAAATGGTACTGTCATTCATTGCTCCTATCGAGGGACTTCTCAACAAAATGGTCGAGCTGCGCATAAATATTGACATATCTTAGATGTTGTTCACACCCTTCAAAAGTCAACCTCTTGTTTGGAACAGTTCTAGGAAGAGGCTTCTCATACTGCTATATATATTATCAATCACTCTCCATCACCTATTATAGGTAATATCTCTCCTTATGAGCGCTTGTATGGTAGTGTTCCTAATTATAGTTTTGGTAGTGCTTGTTTTGTCCATATTCTTCCAAATGAACACACGAAATTAAAACCTCGTGCTCATATATGTTGTTTCCTTTGGCATGGGATTGAGCACAAAGGGTAGTTATGTTGGGATCCTACCTCTAATTGTCTCTGCAAATCTAGTCAAGTTACCTTTCGGGAACACAAGATGTTGTCTTCACTTCGACCCTTCAACTCCTCTTCTGCTCCTTCTTTTTTGACAAATCCTTCAATGGATTTATATTCTGAAGATACAACAATTGTATCTTCCTCTTTAGAATTGTCTTCTCCTAATCTTGATGCAAGTACCTCAGGTAATCCTACTTCGGTAGCTCCTAATTTGTCTTCACCATCCATGAATTCTTCGACATCATGATTGAACCCTTCAACATTTTTTCCAATGATTTGGTGGTGGAAATTCTTTCTTTCGTTGCGACCAACTCCATGGATGACTTTTTCAATATAAAAATAACGTAGCAATCTAATATACCCCTTAAAAAAAAAGCAATCTCTAACGAGTGATTAATTTATTAACGAATGATGATTGTAGATAATTTGAAAACCTCGGACTAATTAAGTCATTTTCAACAAACCTAGGGTTAATTGAATTTCTTTGAACAATTTGCGCTAACAAAGTTTCAAAATGATTAATCATTCATTTTAATTAAACCTTTCGTTCTTTATTTAGAGGTGCATTAAATGCGATAATTTGGAGGCTTTGTATAGATAAGAACTGGTACGTGTTGTGTTTAATTACATGATTTATCTCTCTAATATTTTACATATAATTTCCTTTAAAGCTAGAAATTGAACATCAACAATTTGTGCATGTTGCAATATGAATATGTAAGTCACATGAAAGTTGAGTTGGGAATGAAACTACTTAAGAGAGCCGCACAATTTGGCTACCCTGGGCTTCTTATATGGTTGTTTTGTGACAATTCCGCGGGAAGCATCTAGCGCTCATTTTAAAGGTGGCATTAGGAAGATGGGCCGAGAAAAAGAATCGGGCTTAATTTCGGCCGGAGCCCAACTTCGTTTTATGGGCTTTTATGGGATTTTGTACTTGAGTTTTTTTGCCTCCCTCGAAGATGGACTCCTCACCTCGTGCACCTAGAGGGTTTTACTAATTACTTTTGATATAGATTGATGGTTTATAGTTTAGTCTTTTCATAAGAAGATAAAATTTCACCTGAATTTGCTCATGAGATCAAGTGGAGTGTGTGGTTTCTATCTCTTTTATTCCCCCTTTATGGTTTTTGAGCTCTTATTGTTTCGTTGGTTTGGTAGATTGGGAAGATTGCCCATCCATAATTTGAAGGTTTTTGAATTTGCAATTTTATTAGTTTTCATACCAATACTTAATCCAATTAGTTCTTAGTGTCTACCAATTTTGTCATATCCCCTTTTCTCTAAGCTGAAATTCTTCACTCGTTTGAATTAGATATCGATTACAACTGTCAAAATTACATCACCATTGCTGAGAGTTATGGAGATTGAACCATTTAACGTTCTTTCCACGTTCTTTCCAATGATTTGGCTATGTAAATTCTTTCTTTTGTCGCGGCCAATTCCATGAACGACTTTTTCAATACAAAAATAAGGTAGTAATCTAATATACCTCTTAAAAAGAAAATCTCTAACGTGTGATTAATTTATTAAAGGATAATGATTGTAGATAATTTGAAAACCTTGACAAATTAAGTTTTTGTCAACAAATCTAGGGCTAATTGAGTTTTTTTGAATAATTTGCACTAATAAAGTTTCAAAATGATTAATCATTTCTTTTAATTAAACCATCAGAGGTGCATTAAAGGCGATAATTTAGAGGCTTTGTATAGACAATTACTGGTACGTATTGTGTTTAATTACATGATTTATCCCTCTAATCTTTGTCATATAATTTCCTTCAAAGCTAGAAATTGAACATCAACAATTTATACATGTTGCAGTATGAATATGTAAGTCTCATGATGGTGGAGTTGGGAATGAATTCACTTAAGAGAGCCGCACAATTTGGCCACCTTGGGGCTTTCTATATTGTTGTTCTGTGACGATGCCGCGGGAAGGATCTAGTGCTCATTTTAAATGTGGCATTAGGAAGATGGGCTAAAAAAAAATCGGGCTTAATTTCGGCCAGAGCCCAGCTTTGTTTTATGGGCTTTTATAGGCTTTTGTGGTTGAGTTCTTTTCACCCCCCCTCGAAGATGGACGTCTCCCCTTGTGCACCTGAAAGGTTTCACTAATTATTTTTTATATAGCTTGATGGTTTATAGTTTAGTCTTTTTGGAAGAATATGCAATTTCACCTCAATTTTGCTTATGAGATCAAGTGGAATGTGCAGTTTCTATCTCTTTTATTTTCCATTTATGCTTTATGAGCTCTTATTAATTCGTTTGTTTGGTAGACTTGGGAGATTGCCCATCCTTAATTTCATGGTTTTTGAATTTGAAATTTTATTAGTTTTCATACCAAGGCTTAATCCAATTAGTACCTAGTGTCTATCAATTTTGTCATATCCCTTTTTTTTTTTAAGCTGAAATTCTTCACTCGTTTGAATTAGATACCGATTACAACTATCAAAATTACATCACCATTGCTGTGAATTATAGAGATTGAACACTTTGACATTCTTTCCAATGATTTGGTGGTGGAGTTTCTTTCTTTCGTCGCAACCAACTCCATGGACGAGTTTTTCAATTCAAAATAAGGTAGCAATCTAATATACCCCTTAAAAAAAATCTCTAACGGGTGATTAATTTATTAATGGATGATGATTGTAGATAATTTGAAAATCTCGGACTAATTAAGTCTTTTTCAACAAACCTAGGGCTAATTGAGTTTCATTGAACAATGTGCGCTAATAATTCAAAATGATTAATCATTTATTTTAATTTTACCTTTTGTACTTTATTCAAAGGTGTTTTAAATGTGTTAATTTGGTGGCTTTGTATAGACAATGACTGGTACGTGTTGTGTTTAATTACATGATTTATCCCTATAATCTTTTCCATTTAATTTCCTTCAAAGCTAGAAATTAAACATCAACAATTTGTGCATATTGCAATATGAATATGTAAGTCTCATGAAGATAGAGTCGGGAATGAAGCTACTTAAGAGAGCCGTATAATTTGGCTACCTTGGGGCTTCCTATATGGTTGTTCTATGACGATGCCGCTGGAAGGATCTAGCGCTAATTTTAAAGGTGGCATTAGGAAGATGGGCCGAGAAAAAGAATCGGGTTTAATTTCAGCCGGAGCCCAGCTTTGTTTTATGGGCTTTTATGGGCTTTTGTGCTTAAGTTTTTTTCGCCCCCTGGAAGATAGACGCCTCTCCTCGTGCCTCTCCTCGTGCACCTAGAGGGTTTCACTAATTACTTTTGATATAACTTAATGGTTGATAGTTTAGTCTTTTTAGAAGAAGATGGAATTTCACTTGAATTTTGCTCATGAGATCGAACGAAATGTGCGGTTTCTATCTCTTTTATTCCCTATTTATGCTTTATGAGCTCTTATTGTTTCATTGGTTTGGTTGACTGTGAAGATTGTCCATCCTTAATTTCAAGGTTTTTGAATTTGAAATTTTATTAATTTTCATACCAAAGCTTAATCCAATTAGTTTCTAATGTTTACCAATTTTGTCATATCCTCTTTTGTTTAAGTTGAAATTCTTCACTCGTTTGAATTAGATACCGATTATAACTGTTAAAATTACATCACCATTACTGAGAGTTATGGAGATTGAACCCTTCGACGTTATTTCCAATTATTTGGTTTTGGAAATTCTTTCTTTCGTCGTAGCCAACTCCATGGACGACTTTTTCAATGTAAAAATAAGGTAGCAATTTAATATACCCTTAAAAAAAACAATCTCTAACGGGTGATTAACATCTAAATTTTTGCTAATCATTTAGTAATTAATTGCATAAAAAATTAGAGATTAATCTTTAGAAAAAAAAAAAGAAAAATTGCATTTCATGCAATTGCGTTTGCATCAAAAGGTGACAAGAAGTAGGGGCTCTCGATCAATAAGATGCGCAAAAAGGTTGTCTCTTTTGCTGGTCTGAAAACACAAAAAAGAAAGTCAAAGAAATAAGAAAGAAGAATCCATGAACGTCCATTTTCTCCCCCTCATTAATGCATGCACATGCATGCACAAGATGGGAAGGACGTGAAAATTTTAGAGACGCCTGCAAGAAGATGGGCTAACATTTTTATAATATTTGATCGGAGAGCAGATTGGTGGCCGAAAGAAAGGTCTAGAGAAGAAAGAAGGCAAAGTTCCACTTGGATTTTGGAAAAGTTGCGGCCGGATCTTTTCACACTAAAGTCGACTATCTTCAAGAGGCGGTGGAACGCCCATAAATAAGACCACACGAAGGTAAGAGAAAATGGGGAAGTCAGAGAGGAGGAGCTGAACAGAAACAGAGGAAAAAATTCATTTGCAGAGCACATAGAGAGATATACACGTGAGGGAGAGAGAGATAGAGAAAGGGAGTGGTGGGTCAGCTTCTTCAGTCACCCACAACTGAATACCCCCACTCTCGACGCCTTGGCTCGACACTTTTGCCACCAACGACGAGGCTCGCTGCTGCTGCGACTGAGCTACCCACGGCGAGCCGCTACTTTGCTTGCTGTCCCAACTATCGGAGCCCGGCATAGGCTGCTGCCATCACCCATGACGAGCCGTTGCTGTGCTTGCTGTTCCGATTGAACACCCCGACGTTGCTGCCGCCTCACTGTTCTCACTGCCCCTTTGCTGATATGTTACACCGAGAGCCCACTTGTTGCTGCAACACACCGTCCGCAGTTGCCGTTCCTTCATCAACCGCCATTGGTACTCGTCCAAGCCGACTCCTACATCACTGCCGCCACCGACTGCCGGAACCCAGTCCAACGCCACAAGCAATCCCGATGACACTCAACTCTGACGGCCACGTGTCTCAGCCCTTCAACGCCGTGAGTAATCCAACGACGCCGTTGCTGCCCCAAGCGTCAACGCTGACCCACGATTGTCAATCTGCGTTAACGAGGAAGCCAGCTGCCACCAACACCTTGACCACGCGACCAGCTGAGTTGCACTTAACTTGCATTTTGTTACGAAATCACACGTCGATTCCAGAAAAATAACGTTCGCAAACAATTCACCAAACATAATATAATAATAAAAGAACATAATCAGAAGAACATTTAAAATCTGAATAACAGGCCAGAAAATTTATTAACGAAGTTTACTCAAATCTAGGCTACATCTCCTCACAAAGGCACTCTGCGAATCCACTAGATTTCGAAATAAGTCGGAATACAACGATAATCTTCTCTCAAGATCATGACACAAAGAGATTGAGAACTCTCGTAAAAAAAAACTCACTTTTTCTTTCTCTATTTTCCTTGCCTCTCTATTTTCTTTTTCAGCATCTTGATGGTTAGTGTATTGCCATCGCTAGTATAAAGGTATTACTTTTAACCTAAAAGCAAATCTGATTGAAAAGACAAAAAAGCCCCTAGAAATATTTGGCTTCAGCTATACCACATCTATTGCCAAGCTGTCTCTCCAGTCCCAGCTTGCCTTTATCGTGAGTTACAGCGTGATTTTTCGACTGTTTCTTTTAAATATTTTTTGTGCAGGTTGAGCTTTCACGTGGAGATGAGCATATAGTCAAGCGGCGAAAGGAAGAGAAGTATGTGAAACAAAGTGTAGTGGGATCGGCTGTGGATGAGGCCAAATAAACAACACCCTTGACCATTGACTTCAGCTTGTAAGAAAGGAGATTGGGCCTTCATTTTTTAACTAAAAAAGAACCCGCACTCCTGCAAATAGGCGTCCTCTGCCCACGTCTGCGTTCCTTCGAGATCACTAGCCGCAAGCTCTATCTCCGCGAGCTCGCCCACACCGTGAGCCGTGTAATCGCCACCGTTCGTGAGTCCTTTACTGCCGGGAATAATCTAAATTAGGTAGTTTTCTTGAGCCAAATTTCATCTCGATATTTTGTTGCATGAATTGGATAACAGAATTCTAATATTGAGATGCTAGACATTATCCGATAGCATTGGTGATGTTTAAAATTATTACAATTACTAATTTGATCTGTAAGACTTCGGATCATTTTTTAATTATTCTGATTTTCCTGTGTATTGTGATGTTTTCGGTTAGAATAATTATTAATTTAATCTGTGAGGTGATGGATTATCTTTCAATTATTTTAACCCTTTATTTGAATTCTTGATAAATATCTTGAGTGATTGGATATAGTGCTTATATTTGATAAATGCTTGTTTTGGAAAATATCAAAAAAAAAAATCAGATTGCGTGACAAATTAGGATAGTTTCTTAAATAGGATAGGGTCACATGTTTAGAATTCATCTCGTTAGATTTTTTTTTTTTTTTTTAATATTAGATCGCATGTTACGGCTACCTAATTAAGATGAGTTTCCGAATTAAAATGGGATTTAATCTAAATTATTTCCTAACTTGAGTAGGATAACTTGTCGGGTTTTGTAGTCAATTTTCAGTAATTATAATATATATATATATATATATATATATCATATGCATGTTATCTAAGTACGTTTTATTTAAAACAAGAACAAACCCCAAAAATAATTGTTTGTTTGGTCGTGTTTAATTCCGCAATTTTTTTTTATGTTATCTTTAATATTTGTGCACATGTATGATCACTCTCTTACAAGTTAGCGGTTTAGGCTAAAATCAATTCAAGCTAGCTACCTACAAAACATTTTTTTGAAATAAAAAAAAATATACCGAAAAAGTGTTAGAGAAATCTAACGTAATCAAGTCCTCGAACTCATTTAATCTCTGGTTCGTAGAAGTGAAGTAATTCTCACATTACTTTACTTGGATTTCTAATTGACCCACCAAAAATAAATTAGCAGCGACTCCATAATAAAAATCATTTGCATATTAAGAACTTAAACCCTAAATTGCAAATTGGTATGGGCTTGGGAGAGCTCGAGCTAAGTCCAGGCTTAGTAATCCATTAGCCGAATCCTTAGGTAGTCCAACCCGCTTCGGGGAGGTCGCAACACTTCCCTTCACGAGCCTCGCACATATAGAGAAGCTCAAACTAACCCTCTTTTGCAACAAGCAATGGCATATGAGTTGCATACGTTAGACAAATCCCATACTTGAGAATTGGTTGATTTGCCTCTTAGAAAGTCAACTATAAGTTGTAGATGGGTATATAAGATTAAGACCAAGGCAGATGGTACTGTGGAATGCTACAAAGATAGACTAGTAGCAAAAGGTTTTACTTAGGAGTATGGAATTGACTATGACGAGACATTTGCTCCAGTTGACATCTTACTTCTATTCGCAGTCTTCTTGCTCTTGTAGCTATTAAACAATGGCTTCTTTTCCAGATGGATGTTAATAATACCTTTCTTAGTGGCGATCTTACTAAGGAAGTATATATGGAGCCACCTTCTGAGTTCACTACTACTTCTAATAAAGTATCTCACTTACATAAAGCTTTATATGGACTGAAATAGACTCCTTAAGCATGGTATTCTAAGTTCAGTTTCCCCATGGAACGTCTTGGCTTTAGATCTAGTCCCTATGACCATGCTCTTTTGTGGAGAGAACTTCTCATGGGTATATTCTACTGCTATTATATGTGGATGACATAGTTATTATCGATGATGTCCAACAGTATCTCAGTCAGCAGTTTGAAATGAAAGATCTTGGATGACTCGGTTACTTTCTAGGCTTGGAGGTTGCCTCAAACTCCTTGGGCTATTATCTTTCTCAAGCAAAATACACCACTGATCTTCTTTCTCGCGCTGGACTTACTAAGATTGTGCCATCTATGGCATAGGTGCTGCAGGAGGGCTAGGGTCAGCACCACCTCGGTGGTGTAATAAGGATAGCCACCCATGCTACATCATTTTTGAGCCAATTACTGCTTGTCACTTTAGTAAGAATAGCCACCCATCCCCATAGGCGGTGTCGGAAGGAAACCAGGCTGGTCTTTCTTCACAGCAAGTTGAGGGGAGGCTCTGCCGCATATGGCATAGGTGCCGCAGGAGGGCTAGGGTAAACGGCACCTGGGTAAGCTGGTGCAGCTTGAGGATAAGGATATCCAGCAGGATCCATGCTAGGATAAGCTTTTCCAGTCTGAGGATATTCTCACTGAGGAAATCCTGCTGCCATTGGTGCACGATTGGAACCATTGTAGCAGGTAGCTGTGGCTGTGCCTTTCTTCGTCCATGTGATTCTGCATATTTGACAGTTATGCTCCGCCCCTGAAATGAAAAAGGAAGCCTTATCAAGTGAATCCATCTATCCAATAAAAAGTCAGTCGAATGATTCCATCCATCACAGAAAGCCTTTAAATTAGGCATGGACGAGTAAGACATGTAAGACAAGGTGGTGAATTAATTGTTTATCCTTTCCTCAATTTTGGTTTTCCTGTTCACTAAATTTCTTAGCGATAGTATCTATTTATATAAAATTATATTTTTTTTTTCTCTCTCTTCTTTCATTTGCCATCGCTTTACTAAGACCCAAACGGCAAGGAAAATTCAGATTAAATAAAGAACATTAAGTTTGCTTCGTCCCGATGGAAAACAAACAGGACAACGAGGACTCCTGTATGCTTTCTTACGCAGGTCTCCACAAAGTCGTAAGATCATGTATGGGGCTAACCCTGTCCAATGCCGGAAAGTCAAGTAAGTTGGTGACCTGCCCGAAGAAAAACGAACGTTGCTATTTCACCATCACCACAGCGAAGCCTTCAAGCTCTTCCACCGCCCCTGATCACCCCTCAATGGCCGCCGTCAGCACCAGCATGCGGGTGACGGCACTTGACTGCCTGGTGCACGGGAACTCGCTCTTCACGCTCGCCGTCTTCAATGAAACTCATTTTCGAGCAATAATATAAAAAGGTTTCGTGGAAAAAGACGTAGACGCAACCGAAGATGATAGGAAGGAGTGTGAATCCATTGACCAAGATATTGATTTCAGTCCGACTGAGCACGGACGACAACGACTCATTTTTCAGCCCGAAGAAAAATGGACAACGTCGGTCAAATCGCCACCTGCCTCCTCCATTACCTTCACCCCAGCAAAGTTTGCGACCTCCCCTTCTTCACCGCCCTGATCACCCCGCGATGTCCTCCGGCACGAGCATCCACGTGACGGCGCTCGACTGCCTGGTGCACGTGAACTCCCTCTTCACGCTCGCCCTCTTCCTCGGGCTCTCCTGGAACCCGTGGGACCCGAAAAACACCCTCAACCAGGACCCCCAGTGCGCCGCCAGCCCCGCCGTCAAGCGCAACCTCATCACCTTCGAGGTCTTCTCCTTTGGCTCCTTCCTCTTCTCCAGCGTGGTCGCTCTCGCCCTCAAGCAGGTGCGGTGGTGGTTCTCTTCTCGTTTCTTGTTCTGCACCTTTTGAAATAGAGTGTGCCAATGTTGTTGATGAGAAAAGAAGAGAATGAAAAGATCCGATGAGGTTTAGTTGGAATGGTGATTCTTGGTCTTGATAGGGCCGAATCTAAGGCTAAGCAAAGATTTCTTCTTCTTCTTCTTCTTCTTCTTCTTCTTCTTTTTTTGTGGCTTCCTTTGGCTATCAGGCTATCCGGAACACGCAGTCTTCGAGCCACCACTATGGGGAACTGGTCTCTCGGATCAACAAGGATGTGCTGCGGCTCGGGATGTTGGTGTCTGGGGTCGGGTCGGTCAGTGGATCCGTGTGCCTGATGCTGGCCCTGATCAATGTAGTGCAGATCAAGCTCGGGACACTGGCTTGTGGGAGCGCACACAGCTTCGCGGCGGTTGTGCCGCTCTTGATTTTCGTCCCCTTGGGGCTTTTCGTACATATATGCATCATCATGTATGCTTTTACTCATTAGGGTTTGGATTAGTTCGTCGTGGTGATGGATATGGATTGTAGAGAGTAGGAAGCTATCTGAAATGTGGGAATCAACTGCCAGTTATGCTTCTGTTGATTCCTCTAATCGATATCCATCAGGAATCTTGTGTGGACTTATACAGTCATAGAAGTTTCGATATCATAATCATGCGAATTTTGCTCTGATCCACGAACAGGGGAATGCGTGCAATGCAGTCACGTGCAACTTGAGCTCTTGTTTTTGTCCCGTGCTTGTCCGCTGGCACATAAGGTTAATTATGTTAATCAATTGGTCTTATTAGCGATGGTTTTACATCAGTTATACTCAATCAGTTGTTTATCTACATGAACTTGGGGGAGTTCCAAGTCTTGTAGGACTCCAGATACGAATACTTGTGATCTCTGATGGTGGACTGTGTTGGGAGCTTCCAGGGAAAAATACGAGTCCGTAAACATTTTGGCATTTGAAGGATAGTCATGCTCCGTCTTTCTAGGTATATGATTATCCAACAGAGGTAAATGTGAATGAAGGCTGCCTTGCTAGCCGCTTGTTGGACTGTTCGTTGGGAGCTGTAGCTGCTTCTTGTAAAGGCAATTCAATGCCACTCAATTTTCCAGTAATAATAGAAAAAGGTTTCGTGGAAAAAGTTGCAGATGCAACCGAAGATGCTAGGAAGAATGAGCGTGATCCATAGAAAACGATAATGACTTCAGTTTATAGTGGGAGATTTGGTTTAGCCGACTGCTATTTTTGCAGTTGAGGATTCAATGCTTGGCATCCTTTGCCATCCGATATTGGATTTAACTGACAATCACTTCAAGGCTGGTACAGTTATCGAAAGACCCTCTGTCCTACCTACCAGAGTTATCTTCCCTCGTTGTCTCAGAACAATCTTGTTTCCTTGTGTTTTAGCTTGGTAATTTATCCTCGAGTCTTGTTAAACTCATAAGAACTATGTATGAACAATAAAGTGCAATGTGGATGCTGCTTTTTGAAACATAGTTGCTCTCTAAATTGCCGAGCTCTACATTCTGCTGCTTTACTTCAAAATCAATTCCAAGTTGTGTAGTCCTAAGGATAAGGCGCAATACCTAAATTGGACTGAAATTGTTAAAAATTTGGATGTGTGCGAAAGCGATATCGATGATAGTTTTTGATTAGTGATGTTATGTGCAAGTGTATGATATAGTTTGTAGAGGATGGACAAGGGACGAGATAGGATAGTTCAAGGGATAAACACAAATTTTATGGGACAAGGATAGTTTCACTAGTTTATGAAAATAATTTTACAATAATTGAAGGAAGTGTTGGTGGAGGAGTTTCATGATATGGAGTATATTCTCATGCTCCTCACACACTATTACATCAATGGGTTACGGCCTTTTTATAGGCATTCCACTGACTAAGTACAGCCACCTTAGAGGATTCTGGACTTCTCTTGAATGTTGTCTGCGTAGGCTTCATCTTGCAGCCACCATCATATATCTGACTTGTTCAGAGATTGTTTGCTTCTTACATGCTGAACATTTTCCAGCCACAATTTTTAACCATCCAAAACTTCATCTAAGAAATTCTAAATTGTAGTTTAGCAACTCTAGGAAATTCTAGACAATGAATCACCATTTCCAACAGAAACACACGAGCACTATTTCATTTTGGAATCATCGCTCTTGCTTGTGCCAGTAATTTCGAGGTAGCCTAAAATAATTTTATATTGATTGCATAGGATGATAATGTTAAATTGGTTTTCTTTTCAATGAAATCTTGCAAAAACAAATGCACGTGTCTTGCACTAATATGTGGGGTAGCTTGAGGAGTACTTGATGTTGTAGCTTGCTATGCTGGCAGCTACTCATCAAAAGCTTATTTTTCCCACTCCGGATGGGAAAAGCGACAGAATGGTGGCAAAGACTTCGAGAAACCACTTTATCTTGTTTGTCTTCAATGGGTTAAACAATATCGGTGGGTCCATATCTGCAACATCCGATGGAGTAGGTGTCAAATAAACAAAATCAATCTTTCAATAGTGCTGTCACCACTTTCATTGTGGTTTACACATGTGAGAACTTTTTGTTTCTTATAAAAGCTCGCAGGCTGACTCATTATGCATAGTTGAAGATATGGAAGCTCCAATGAAGCAAATTAGAGTTCTGGTGTTTTTTGCAATTTTGGCCATTTCAGGTCTCCAGACGGTGTATGGGGCTGGTGAATGTGGCAAGTCTTCAACACCCGATAGGGAGGCTTTTAAGCTGGCCCCCTGCATGTCTGCAGCGCAGGATGAGACTGCACCCGTGTCGAGCAGCTGCTGTGCTCAAGTGAAGAGAATAGGGCAGAACCCGAGCTGCCTATGTGCTGCCATGCTGTCAAATACGGCCAAAATGGCTGGAATTAAGCCCGAAGTCGCCGTCACCATTCCGAAACGCTGCAACCTTTCTGATCGCCCCTCTGGGTACAAGTGTGGAGGTCAGTTTAGCCTTCTTTCACTTACTGCAGAAGAGTTTTTGTTTGGAAATTTGACTCCAGATGCATCCAGCAATGTTACCAAGGTGTAAATTATTCAGCACCACCACCTTTTCTTCCACTAATCTTATGGGATGAATGCCCTTTCATGTGATTTAATGGTGCTGATCGTGTCTAAGTAATCTAACTAGATGGAATTTGCTGACAAAGATGGGCGTTTTTTGTGAGGGACTATCCTTCTTTCCTTGTCTCCCTTATAAATTGATACGCATTTATGCGATTTTACTACATTAAAGTTGCCATGGTTTCCAAGCACCTGATTTCTTAATCTCCCATTGCTTTGGCTTTTGCAGATTACACAGTGCCTTAATGTTCATGGCTGGTCGCCACCTTGCTGGATCGCCCTGTTGTGTTAAAAAAACTTCAATAATGTGCATGCTGTTAACATGTAACGGTAGAGATGATGAAATGTACTCACTAAAGCCGGCAGTAGCCGTCTAAGTTCATGAGCATCGTGTGTTTCTCGGGGTTTATTTTTGGAAAAGGTTCTGAATATATCGAAATTGATGATCCTAACACTATGTAAACTTACTGAAACTCAGATGAAAAACAAGGAGGACTCCATTTATCTAAAAAGAATGATATGTCGTATTAATCTAATTCATTGTAGATCATCTATACCCGAAATTCGGTTATGCTGGACACCAGGGACACAAAACTATTTCACTAATGGTAATGAGCAATCATGTCGTTGATTGACTATGTCATTAAGCTCTTTGGATCTGTAGAACCTTGTAGGGCAGTTATTATCCAAATCAGAAGCTGCTGGATCAGGCAAAAGTTAATGTAAAAGTTAAGAAATTGTCAAAACAATCAATCTTTCCATTTGTCTTGAGCATATTGAAGTTGCATTATTGGCCCTTTCGTTGAAAATCTCAGAGAATCTCTGATCAGGATTTCCACTCTCATGGTATGGCCCGTCCTAAAGTTAAACTTCTGTTGGAGATGAACCGGAGGGAGTTATTGGTGGGCACTGACGTTTGGCTCTCTGTCTTAAAGTAAGATAGTGCAAAGCTGACTGTACGAGTAACTTTTAATTATTGTGCAGTGCAAGTTTGTATCACAGACAAAAAAAAGAAAAAAAGTTTGCATCCCAGACAATTGCACAAGGGTCTTAATCAATGCGGATTACCGCATATATTTCCATAGTTTCAAAAGATGTTTTCGAGTGTAAATAGATCGGAATATTGTTGCACTACTTCAATCAATATGGTAACTGAAAAAATGGAAATGCCGGTGTCACGATGAAGGAAAGAGCCAGGCCCGGAGTTGTAGCAACGGCCCTGCTACGCCCCTATGATGTTCCGAAAGAGAACCTGAAAGGCTCTTTTCTCTGTTGGGATTATTAAGGACAGTCCCGCCGTCAGTGGTGTCCTTCTTTAAGGATAACTCCTACCTTAGTACATCAAAATGGCTGTGGCCTAGATATATAGGGACCCCCGTCATGGCCCATCCCTAACATGTTCTTAGAAAGCTTTTCTTCATAGAACAGCAAGAGTGCCATTCCTAGTGTCCTAAAGCCCTCCCAAGAACATTAAAAGGATTTTTTCCCCCGCCGGTCCTAAAAAAGAGTAGGGGTGACGAGCTGGCGATGGAAGCCGCCCGTCTCTACTGGATAGCAACGATAGATGTTTATAGTTTAATGAGGGCACAGTTTAATGAGGGCACACGCGTCGCCTGTGCTCTTTCATCTAGCGATGAGAGTAGAGAGATGCTTTTCGATCCTGACTAGCATTTTTTTGGCCAAAACAATTAGCTTGACGATGATATCTTATAATTCCTCCATTAAGTTGTGTCATGGCAGCTTCAATCATGGCATTAAAATAAACAAAGAAAAGAAGTAAGGAACTCCCTAAAATCATCGAACTAATTGTTTGTTCCAGTGGACAAAAGTCAATATCAATGATGAATTTGCAATACTTGATTAGAACTCGTGAGGGCGGTGAGTGATTAATACCCATGCAACTAAAATCAAGTGCAAATTGCTTTCTTTTGGGCCTTTAAGTGACATTCATGTAAATATTTGGAATTATGTCAATGACCATCCATTCCACATGCGAGGGGGAGGTAGGAAAATCGATTCCTCAATTAGGGGTGAGGACGTTTAGTTTTGGATATGGAGTTCAACTCCCACGCTTTGTAAAAAGATAGGGTAAAAGTTTGAGATCTAAGTTGAAAGTTAGAATAGGACAAAAAAATAATAACATTCATTCGTGTTATCAAACTTGTTGCTCCAGAGCAAAACAGACATGATGGATAAACATAAAGTGCAAAAGACATTAAAATTAATACACGATTTTCATAACGAGTCACATATACGTTTTAGTTAACATGGATATATAAGAAGGCACATAACACATCAACTTTATTCCATATCTTTCCATTTGACCTCAAGGCTGCATTCGGTCACCTGTTCACTCGCATAATAATTCAGAATTCTGAAACTCAGTGGCGATATTTCCATGGCAAGCATCGCAGTTTAGAGCACGACCCCTCCGCCCACTCGCTTCTGCATTCACCTCTCTCACCGTCGCAGCACTTGCACTGGACTCCAAGAGTGGCATACATGTTCGAGTCTCCTGCAAAATTCACAACAAGATCACTTATTCTTTCATTATAAAAGAAAAGGGCAAAAAACTAAAAATTGCGGTTTACATGCTGTACATATCAGTTTGTTTTAAGCTCTAGAGTTTAGTAAGAAATTAAGGATGCTGCATATTCTTTGTTAAAGACGTTGGGGATATATCTTCATACGGAGTTGATGATGGACAAAATATGGAGCTGGTGCAACTTCTCCTGGGCTCGTAAACATCACAACAATCATCATCACAAGGAGGCCAAAGTGCTTGAGACCACTCATCGCCAAGTAAATGATCAAGAACAGATCTCTTTCAGAATATTTATATCACTAAGAAAGGTATGAAACCCTTGAAACTAAGCTCCTATTTATGGAGTTCTGGCTTGCAAAAAGAAAACTTAACATATAGAAAAAGAGTTCTAGATCTTCTAGATGTCAGCCAGACGTCCTTTTGGAAAGAGAGGACAAAAGTACTAATTCAAAGTTTTGGAAGTTTCTAAAACTTTTCGTGCCGTGCAAGAGAGGCTACGGGGGAGGAATTGTTAAATGAGTTTAGCACATTGTTAAACTGAATTTGGAAGATTAAAAATAATGAATAACATATAGGTCTTATGTGGATCCAATCAAATCTGACAATTTAGATTAAGTTTAATATATATAATAAATTTATGGATGCCTTACCCAATGACGACGCAAAGCAACGATTTATATTGCCATGCATGGTTAATAACCACGTTATTTTATGAGTTGTGACCCACATATTTTTCTCTTTCTTTGAGGTGATAGAACTTGATGGGTTGTGCGGCACATGTCCGGTTTTGACCAGAAGAATTTCCGTCTTTCATGTTAGAAAGTCATTCTTTAATTCACATGTTGTCACATCGAAATTCAAAATGTCACTAAACTTCTAGATTGAATGTCATACTCTTTTTGGACTAAAAATTTGATCGAACTCTCTGGTCTTTGAGACTAGAATTCTTTTACACGCTGATGACGCCTCTAGAGTCCCTACAAGAATTGTTCCTCGAGAGTTGATAGCCATTAAATTACAAAGAGGTATATTCTACTATGTGTACGTTATGACTACTTGCATGAAATTTAGGACGAAATGCAGAATGTTACAATCACGTTACAATCAGTGAATGGTTTTTAGAGGGACCACACTAAAAGACCCTTGGGCAGAAAGAGCAAAAATTAAATATCATATGTGAATGTACAACGTGGAGTAAAGATCTATATTATGATTTTCTTGTTACATTTTAAAAAAATGGATTTTTTCTTCCATCTCGGTATATTTCTAAAGGAGTTGGTAAGTATAACAAAAAAAATTACTTCGTGGCTTGTTTGTTTAGGATTGAGTAAAAAGTATTTTTTTTACTTTTCTATCATCGACTTCTTGAACAACCAATGGCAGTGGTACAATCCACGATTGAATAGTGGAAGAAAGATCATATAATAAATATTCGATCCAAAGTCTTCGTTGCATATGGGTACCTTAAGCGTAGGGGTAGAAATATTAACATGAGATGGATCCTGAAAAAGGTGGGATTCTTCAAATATTATCTAAGTTTCAAAAAGTTATGAAAAAAAAAGTTATGTGAATGGTTTTTTTCCCTTTCAAGTCATGTGTGAGAGAGACATCAGTGCCTCCCACACTTCAAAATGATTCACCCTTAATAAAAAGCAAACCCTATTGCAGAAGTGAAACATTCATAATCAAATAAATTATGAAAAAACCTTTTAAATTGAGGGACGAAATTCATAGAAATTATACTCGAATGCTCTCAAATTACTTTCATGTGGAGAATTGCGCAACCACTCTCTAAATGTATGTTGAAATCTTTTAACTAGCGTCACCATCTAAATTGACTAGAAAAATTAGCCAACAACAACAACCTCCTCAATTTGCAGAAGAATCATGGTAGAAGTCAAGATTCGATAAAGAAAAGCAGGAGGGAACAAAAGAAAATCAATAACCGAAGGTCTGACATCCCAAGTGCACGCAGTGATTCAAGGGATGATAAAAAGACGTGTGAAAAGAGAGAATAAAGAAAGATTTCAAAAGGGGAGAAGGAAAATAAATAGTGGCCTGTTTCCATACGATGACGACCTTTTAAGCATCAACAAATTTCATGTCCAGTATCCAGAACATGGCATGAAGACAAGGCGAGGAGTAGAAATATTAGTGAAGAACTTTTCTTGGCTCTTAATTTCTTCTCCTCCGAGTTTTTAAATTTCTAACAATCTATGCACATGGTAAATTTAAGCGATTCACATAAAAAGAAATCTTTTTCTTAAGGTTATTATAAGATAAAAATCGTGGTAAAAGGGTTTAATTAAAAACTAGCTTTTTTTTGGAGAAAGACCATAAGAATTTATAAATTTAATTTTACAAAGAATAACCTCTCAGAGTGCCCATCCTTGAGAGCTAATTATTGAATCAATAAACTTAAAGATGTATAAATGTACACGCACTATTATATATTGTCCACGTGGGATGACTTATAAAAAAATCTTTTAATATTACTTTGTGGAGGTTCTCTAGAGAGTAGAAATCAATTTATTTACATCAAAATCATCTTGAATCTGCATTCGTACGTGCAATGGCATGATGAACAGAAGTCTCCTACTCCACACACTAATGAAGAACTTTTCCTCGGTCTTGATTTCTACTCCCTCATGTTGTTAAACTTCTAACGATTTACGTAAGTAGCAAGTTTAATTCATTCGCATTAAAAGAAATCATTTTTATTACGTTATTTTAACTAGATAAAAATATTGGGAGAAAAAATGTGTCGTACAACTCCCCCATACACTTTTCCCTTATTAAATAATTATAATTTAAATTGTACACATAATAATCCCAAAGAGAGCTCATCTTTGAAAGCTAGTTATTTATTTGATAGACTTAAAAAATTTATATACGTATACCAATATGGAACGACTTGTATATAATCTTTTAATATCACTTTTTAGAGGCATTCTAGGGACAAAATATTGACTTTGTGACACAAAATCTTCTTGAGTTTGCATTGGTATGTGCAACGGCAAGAGTCAAGTAATTATGGCCGGCAAATTTAATTCGTTCACATAAAAATCTTTTTGGTTATGTTATTATAACTAGAAAAAAGTCAAAAAAAAAAAGGTTCGAATTAAAAAATAGCTTTCTTGAATAGAGAGACTAAAGATTTTGTATTGTATAATATTCTCGTATACTTTTCCCCTAATAAATAATTAAAATTAAATTGTACACACAATAGCCCCTTAGAGAGCTCACTCTCGAAAATATAGCACCTAGATGTCCTTTTGGAAAGAGGGGACAAAACTACTAATTCAAAGTTAATTCAAAGTTTTGGAAGTTTCTCAAATTGTTCATGCTGTGAAAAGAGGAGGAATTATTATATGAGTTTAGTACACATGCTAAACTGAATTTGGATCTTTGAAAATAATGAATCGCTTGTGGATATTACGTGAATCTCTCCAGCGCTAACGATTCAGATTAAGTTTAGTATATTTAATGGATTCATGGAAACCTGCTTGACAACAGGGACTCAGCAACAGTCTTGAGAAAGCACGAAGCGGTGCTGGTCACTCCGCCAACTAAGACGATAAATTAGATTTTCTGAAAGTACACTGAATATTCAATGGGTAAGAAAAAGGATAATGTGGTTTAATTTTAAAATTCAAAAATGACATGCGGAAGCTGATCGAGGGAGGTGCAGACGCAAGCGGAGATATACTACATGAAGAGAGCCGAGCTGATGAGCATGGTCGAAGATTTCTACCGCGCACCGTCTTTTGGCCGCCCGGCACGACCGGCACGAGTCTGAAGTGGGGGACTCGCCTACTGACGGATCAATGTGGTCTGCGTCCAAGAACTGTAGGCCTCTAGTGGCATCTTACTCACCGATTCCGCGACAGAGGCAAGTTCTTCAGCTGGCACGGGCCGTTTAGTCCTGTAGAGTCTAGGGTTATGAGCGCCATGGACGAAACCAGTGGGCCAAGATCGGATTTTTAAGGACGGCAAGTGGTCTTCGAGAAGATTTGGACACACGCATTTGAGAATGGACGATGGTCTAAGTTTCTGTACTTGTCTCATGAGTGACCATCCGAGGATTTTTATAAATGTGCCGTGCGGTGAAGAAGACGAGAACGAAACAGACGTAAGTTTCGAGCTTTGAAGCTTCAGAAGATGAAAATGAGTTCGCGCTAGGTCAGATGGATGATTCTCGTGCCTTTCTTTGGTGGCGAAGCTTCAGTTGTCCAGAGCTTCAGGCGACGGCTTTATTCGTTCAAAACCCATTATTTATTTCTGTCTGGGATGGGCTGCCGGAGAAGAAACGGCGGCGAAAGCGCGGCGGAAAACGGCGAAAAACCGACGGAAAGGCTTCTGTTCGCGAGGCAGAAGGCGCGTGGAGCCCACGCGCGCGCGCTGCGGTTGCAGGCGCGTGGAATCCACGCGCCACGCGCTCTCACGCGCACGGCAACCGTTTCGCGCGTGGGATCCACGCGCCCGCGCGGATTCTGGCGCGTGCTCGGCACGCGCCTGGCGCTGGACGCGCGCGTGCCGAGCACGCGCCCGTCGTCTCCCACCCGCGGCTGCTTTTATACTTTTGCCCCAAATTTTTCATTTTTTTGCAATCTTGCCCTTGGCCAATTTATTTATTTACTGTTCTGCCCTTGATGTATTTATTTATTATGTCATTTCATGCATTTTTATGAATATTTTATGCATGAAATTTAATGTCCAATGATTCATATAATTAATTAATTAGAGAGTAGCCACAGCATCTTTAATTAATTAAATTATATATTAAAAACCTTCGGATCATATTTAGAAATGGACATTGATTGTAATTAATTATATTAATATGATGAATTTTATCCCACAGGAATTTTCATTATATTAATATGATTAATTAGGATGAAATATCATATTATTTTTCTTAATTTACCCACAGGGATTAAGAAAAGGCATATAATATGGTAGTTTCTTCATGAAGTAATTATGAATCTATTTAAATTAAAAACTTAGCCCACAGTAGTTTTTATGTTATGTGATTCATATTGTGACATGTTTACATTGGTAAAACATGATTTATTTATATTTGCCTCAAATTTTGTGACATAAGCATGATTATTTGATATGCGGTTTCGCAACCTTGTGAATTTTTCCGAATTTAAGTTTGATGTTCCCATACTTGAATGGTGAGAACTATAAAGTTTGGAAGGAGTCGGTTCTTCTTCAATTGGGGTGGATGGACATTGACTATGCTATAAGGAAAGACGAACCACTCCGCTCCCTCGATTCGAGCACTCCAGCTGAGATAGCTCTTTATAACCAATGGGAGCGGTCCAACCGCGTTTGTGCCATGTTTATAAGAGCTAAGATATCTCCTAGTATTCGTGGTTCGATTGCTCAGCATAGCAATGCTAAGGCCTTATTGGAGGCCATTGATGCGCGGTTTGAGAGTTCGAGAAGGCGCATGCCATGACCCCGATTATGAAGTTTTCATCATTGAAGCTCACTAGTGTTAGAGGTGTGCGTGAGCACATCATGCAAATGAGGAACATAGCAACTCAACTTAAGAACCTTGAGGTTGAGATATCTGAATCATTCCTTGTGTATTATATTCTGAATACTCTCCCACAACAAAGTATGCACCTTTCAAGATCTCTTACAACACACATAAGAATAAATGGTCAATTAATGAACTCATGACCATGTGTGTTCAAGAGGAAGAAAGACTGATTATGGAATTGGGAGATAGTGCTCATTTGGCAACACAAGGAAAGAATAAGGGCCATGGCAAGCATAAGGGAAAAGGTAAAATACCTCCCAAGCCGACATTAAGAAAGAATCAAATGTTTCTTCAGTAAAAAGGGGCATATAAAGAAGGATTGTGTCAAATTTAAGGCACGGCTTGAGAAGAAAGGTAATTCAATCTCTTGTGTTTGTTATGAATCTAATATGACTGATGTAAGTCACAACACTTGGTGGATTGATTACGGATCTACAATCCATATTTCGAATTCCTTGCGGGGTTTTCAAAACCACAGAAGCCGTGGGAAGTGAACAAAGCATCTATTCAGGAAACAAGATGCGTTCGCATGTGGAAGCTATTGGGACATGTAGACTAGTTCTCAATAGTGGCTTTGTTTTGAATTTGGAAAGGACCTTTTATGTTCCTAGTTTCTCTAGAAACTTAATTTCAGTTTCAAGACTTGTACCTTTGGGTTACTCTTTTAACTTTTCAGACTTAACCTTCTGTTTATCATTTAAATCTGAAATTGTTGGGAGTGGTACTTTGTCTGATGGTCTTTTTCGAATTAATTTGCAAGATAATGCCTATTATAATGCGATGCATGTTCATGATAACGCAGGTATAAAACGATGTGTTATGAAAGAACATTCCTCTATGTTGTGGCATCGAAGATTGGGACATATCTCCATAGAAAGAATTAAGAGATTGGTAAATGATGGAGTACTTAGTACTTTAGATTTTACTGATTGTGATACTTGTGTGAACTGCATAAAGGGAAAGCGGACTAACAAAACAAAGAAAGGTGCCAAGAGAAGTACGAAATATTAGAAATCATACATACGAGATATATGTAGTCCGGATATGGACTCTTGTGGTCGAAATACTTCATCTCCTTCATAGATGATTACTCACGTTATATGTATCTCTACTTGATTCATAATAAATATGAAGCATTAGATGCCTTTAAGGTATTTAAGGCGAAAGTAGAGAAACAATGCGATAAGCAAATTAAGATCGTGAGATCGATAGAGGTGGAGAATTCTATGGTAGATACAATCGAAGATGGACAAGCACCTGGTCCATTTGCAAGATTTCTTCAAGAGCATGGGATAGTTGCCCAATATACTATGCCTGGTTCTTCGGACCAAAATGGCGTAGCGGAAAGAAGAAATCGGACCTTATTGGACATGGTGCGTAGTATGCTTAGCAGCTCCAAATTTCCTAAATCCTTGTGGACTGAAGCACTTAAGACGGCAGTGTACATATTAAACCGAGTTCCGACTAAGGCTATCCCAAAGACACCTTTTGAGTTATTTAAGGGTTGGAAACCGAGTTTGCATCATGTGCGCGTTTGGGGATGCCCATCTGAAGTGAGAGTTTATAATCCACAAGAAAAGAAGTTGGACCCAAGGACCATAAGTGGGTATTTCATTGGATATGCCGAAAGGTCTAAGGGATACAGGTTTTATTGTCCATCTCATACCACTAGGATTGTGGAATCAAGAAATGCAAAATTTCTTGAAAATGACTTGGCTCTTTCGGCCAACTCCATTTGAAGAGCAGCGGGAGTAGCGAAATTGCTGTTTACACTCCGCTGGGGAGTACAAGAACGATCAAAGGGAACAAATGTACAACATTCCATAGTGCGGAAGCTTGATGTATGCTCGAGTTTGCACTCGACCCGACATCGCTTTTCTTTGTGGGAATGTTGGGAAGATATCGCAAGAGCGTCGTTAGGGGCGGAGCCGTGTCATGGAGAAGTGCCAAGTAGACTACTTCCACTATGGAGGCTGAGTTCGTTTCTTGTTTTGAGGCTACCTCGCATGGTGTATGGTTGAAGAGTTTCATTGTTGGGCTTAGAATTGTTGACTCTATTTCTAGGCCATTAAGAATATATTTTGACAATTCAGCTGCGGTTTTTAAGTAAAGTGGCAGTCGAAGTAAGCATATCGACATTAAGTATTTAGCCATAAGGAACGTGTTAAGGAGAATAAAGTAGTCATTGAACACGTTAGCACCGAATTGATGATAGCCGATCCTTTAACTAAAGGCATGCCACCAATGAAGTATAAGGATCATGTAACTAGTATGGGAATAGGTCCCACCGTGGCCCAAGTTCGTGCCGGGCCCGAGCCCAGGCCCGGCACACTACTGTACCTGGCCGGACCTATCCCAGCCGAGTTTTGTGCTGGCCCGGCCCATTTTTGGACTGGGTCGTCACGCTCATGCTGGTCCTATCAACGTGCCCGGACTCGTGCTGGCGTCGTGCCAAAGCCATTTTCTCGATCTAGTGCCAATCTTGTCGAAATTTGATGCAAAATCGAGAACAAGACGAAGGGAAAATCATGGAAACGCGTTTGATCGTTCATATCTCCTCTACATCAACAGCGAAGCCCGAGCTGGCATGCCCAACATGACATCATAAGACGAGTTTGCTGCTATATTTTGTTCCAAAGATCTTGCCAGCTTAGCTCAAGGGACCCTTCTCAATCTATGAAGTATATATTCAAGTTTCTTAAGGATTGCCCCCCTTGTTTTCGTTTTCTTCTGGGACTATTTGATGACCATTAAATGATTATTCATGCCTTCTCTTTTTTCATATTCTCGGTTGAAGAGAGTTCTCTTCAAGAACTTAATTAATGACGGTATATGTGTCTTCTTATTGTTAAAATAATGGAGAAAGTAACTCTTGGACTAGAATTGGTGTTCCAAAGGAAATATTTAATTAATTTGCTGATTATCCGTGATCAACCAAAAAAGTCACAATAAACCTGATCAATCTCGTTCTTCAAGGCATATGCTTCTCTTGAAAACAGCACGAATCAAAACTAATAACACCAACAATGAATGGACAGCTGCCTAAGTGCAAGAAATCTTTTGAATCATCTGCGAGGCAGCAACCAGTCGCACGATGATCGACCGAAGTTCGCTTGCCATATATTCATCAACCACATTTAAAACTCAAGATTTGTATTTTCTCCGGTGTGTTCGACCCTCTCTCGTTTGCTGAGCAAGCTCAGTTTCGCCATCATGTAAAGTTGAACAAGACAGCCAAGATATTGAAACACACTCGCAGCAGTGCAAGTACTAGTCTAGAAAGAGAACTATGGATCTCCAGGTATATTCTCTGCTCCGAAATAAATTGCAATCGATAGAAAGATCAAAGCATCCTCGATGTCACCACTAAATTAGAAATGATACAGAAATAAGCATTCAAAACTTTGAACTTCCAATTCAGAGAGAGAGAGAGAGAGAGAGGTCATGCTACACCATGTTTGAGTCGATTACTGCTTGGCACTGCAATAAGGATAGACAACCATCCCCATAGGCAGTGTCGGAGGGACGCCAAGCTGGTCTTTCTTCACAGCAAGTCGAGTGTAAGTCATTTGAGACTGCCACATATGGCATAGGTGCCGCAGGATGGCTAGGGTAAGCAGCACTTGTGTGGTGTAATAAGGATAGCCACCCATGCTACACCATTTTTGAGCCAATTACTAATTGGTCCCGTAATAAGGATAGCCACCCATCCCCATAGGCGGTGTTGGAGCGACACCAAGCTGGTCTTTCTTCACAGCAAGTTGAGGGTAAGTCATTTGAGGCTGTGCCGCATATGGCATAGGTGCCGCAGGAGGGCTAGGGTAAGCAGCACCTGGGTAAGCTGGTGCAGCTTGAGGATAAGGATATCCACCAGGATCCATGCTAGGATAAGCTTTTCCAGTCTGAGGATATCCTGACTGAGGATATCCTGGTGCCATTGGTGCCATTGGAACCATTGTAGTAGGTTGCTGTGGCTGTGCCGTTCTGCGTCCATGTGATTCTGCATACTTGACAGTTATGCTCCGTCCCTGAAATGAAAAAGGAAGCCTCATCAAGTGAATCCATCTATCCATCACAGAAAGCCTTAAATCAGGCATGGAGGAGAAAGACATGTAAGGCTTAATGTATGCAAGAACTTGAGTGTTGGAATAAATGATGCGTATAAAACAAATGCAAGAGGCCGATTAGTTCATTATCCGCCTACCCCAAGTAGCTTTTGTGGATCATCGATGGCTTTTTTGGCAGCCTCAGATGTCTTATAAGTAACAAATCCAAACCCACTGCAAACAAGAACAATATAATGACCATCCACAGGAAAGTAACTGAGATAATCTCAATTAGTATCTGAAGATGAAGAGAGACACTCAACCGTGATTCAGTTGTATCTTTATCATATGCAACTGAACCTTCTTCAATATCACCATATCTTCCAAAAAAACTGAGCAGCATCTCGCTACTGACATCCGGTGACAATCCACCAATAAATAGCTTCCTCCGAGCTAAATCAGGTGTACCACTTGACCCAGTCAGTCCGTCACATGCCAGATTACAGACAGCCATCCTTCCCTAAATTTAAAAGTTTGTAAGAACCGCACTAATTTACTGTAAGAGTCAAGAGAAGTGCTACGTGTTTGACAAACAGCCTGGCTTCTATGTGTGAAATGGCTACCTAACAATAGATGGCAATTAACTTCTCCTTATCAACTTTCAAAAGGAGGAAAACATCTTGAACAGAAAAAAGCACAGGCTTATTGCTTCCGCAAATAATTATGACATGGGAAACTTAGAGACTTATCTGCTTCTAAGCAGTAAGATGATCTTCTATAGTAATTCTGCATCAAATTTGATTTATGAAGCATTTATCTAAAAAATCTCTTAATTACAATGCTATGAGATCTCAATTAAAAACTGCCTCCATTATCAATGGAAAATGCTTCAGAAAAGCTGATTTTACAAATTAAGATTTACGTCCTCCATCTATTCTTCAATCAAATGATATAAATACTCACTGACAAAACATCATATTTACATATATATAGCAATCTCCATAATTCATCATGCCATTCAACAGAGAGTTTTCTGACTCTAGTAAAAGTGTGTGTTAGTGCATCTATCAGGGCGAAAAGCTGAAACGGTGAGAAACGCGTGCACACAGAGAGAGAGAGAGAGAGAGAGAGAGAGAGAAAGCACTATAGCACTAGCTACAGAAAGTGAGAAACTGGCATATACATACATCAATCATTTTGCTAGGTGCCCTCAGTGCAATTTGAGTTGACTCGATATTTTTGAAAGTAATAAAACCATAACCGCGCGATTTCCCTGTGTTTTTGTCATAAATGACAGCACCTTCTTCTATTTCTCCATGAGATTGAAAGGCCTGTAACAAGAAAAATGTCCTTAATTGCTTCAAGATAAAAAAATCCATGCATAGGACCTCTCCTGAAACTTCAATAATGAGGAGAAAACATCTAGAAGCAAAGCACATTTAAGGAATAAATATCTCTCCCTCGCAATTGTGACGGCTCGCGATGGGGAATTCGAACACAGTGGCACACGGAGACAATCGGCAAGCGGCAAGCAATGCACTCACAGCACACAAGGTTTCTGAAGTGGTATTCCAGGCCAAGCCACGGACAAAAAGCTTTCGGTGGACTGGATCTGCACTCGCGATACTTTTTATTTCTTCTGCAATCGAAGGGTATTGGGATCCTCTTTATTCGTCAACATGCAAACAAACACACATGCACAGGGTCAATCACACGGCATACAGTTCACTAGCACAAACAGTACATTCTCAGGTAAAAGCATGTATGGAAAACAAGAGTGCCCTTGCACATAGGCAGACATACGTGGAAAGAGCAAAGCTACCAGCCAAAGCATCCCTCATTTGCTATAATCCACGAAACTTTATACAAAAGCTCGAATCAAGAAGGGTCGGATCCCAATAAAACTAAAGCAACATTGTTGAAAATGAGGAGTGCCACAACAGTATTTTCCAGATAATCAGACTTCTATTAGTTTAAATAACGAATTCAGCCAAGTCAGAACCAGACTCATCCGGACTCTGGAGTCCGAAGGAACCATGTTACCATCAAAAGGACAGCAATAAACATTGATATGTTACAAAAAATTAACAAAAAAAATATAGGCAGACCCTCTAAGGCGCGAAATGCGAATATAGCTATAACCTATCGATAAAAGCGGAGACAGAGCCTCCTGGTTCGGCCATAACTAAATTAGCCACAAAGATTTGAGAAGACAAAGCAGCTGCAGGTGGTTCTTGACATTACTGGCACATAATGAAAAACCGAAAGAGAAGATTTTCTCGCCCCTCATAGAAATTTTCGGCGGTCTGCCAACGTACTCAGGCACTCAGCTTCTAAACTCGCGTTCCATCGAATCCAGTTAAATCAGCTATGGTGAATAAACTACACAAAAATAATCAAAACTACGGCAAAACTTACAAAAGGTTCCGAAACAGATTACGCAGGATGAATTCAACAATACTGACAACGAAAATCCCAAAACGTCGAATACCCTTTTGAGAATACCAGCTAAACTTCGCATAAACAAACCCCCCCCCCGGAACTTCCGCTCACCTCACTGATCAGATCAATCACGCTCAAGGCTCGTTCTTTTCCTTTCCCAGACCGCTCGAGATTCGTCAACTGAAATTCATCAAAGATGCCCACCGAACCCAGATCACCCCGTCATCTAACGTTGCTAATTCACGCCGATTGCGAAATCCAGATGCCAAGAAGAAAAGACAACAAAAAGGAGCGAGGCAAGGGAGACGCACAGCTTAGCGAGGAGCTCGACGAGGTGGGGCTTCGCGAGGGGCTCGAGGAGCGCGCGGAGTTTCTCTTCGGAGTCAGGAGAACCGCCGTTTCCGGCGGTCTCGTCGAGCTTTCTCTTCTTCAGATCTTCCATGCTTCGCTCCGCCGGATCCGTCCTTCTTCTTCTTCTTCTTCAAAGCGTCGCGGCTTCTGCTTCCTCTGGCTCTACTCCGGCTTCGCAGATTCTAGGGTTTGTAGCTTTATTGATGGGACTGCTTGCGGGGGTTTCCACGTCACCTGTCTGATTTATTATCCTTGAAAAAATTTTGTTTTTTTTTTTTTTTTTTATCTTCCTCATTTCTTTTTTCTCAATCAAATCCTTGTTTATATATAAATACACAAACACGTGTTCTTCCTACAAATATTGACCAGAGATTTTTCTTTGTTGGATTTTCTAACGGGGCGATTAATTTTTTTACTCAATTGAAAAAGTAGTCAAATTGATCTCCACTCATGATTTCAACTATTTTTTTGACTCCGAATTGAGGATGGTATGCAATAATTAGCTCTTATGTAGAGGTAGAGATCCTCGATATGAGACAAGCGTGCAACTTGGACAAGACACAAATTTCTAAGAAAGATGCAAGCTCTGTGGTATAAGACTTGACTCAAAATCAACACCAACCGACACGTGTTCCTTTATTCTCAGCGAAGAACTGTTAATAACCACATTCACACCATTTCATAGTAATGCGAAATGATGCAAATAATCGACGCAAATATAACAAGAAAGAACGAGTTACCAGCCCCATTTGCAGGCATTTAGAATTCTGTTAGAACACTGAAATTGTATCTTTTCTATCAAAAGTAGGACATGTTCATACATCTTGCATGAAATCGACGTTATCAAAGTTGCCAAGTTTTGAGGAGAAAGACAAAATTTTAGTGGAACATCCCATGATATTAGATGAACAAAATAATTTTATCGTCTTTGTTGGTACACACTACCCAAGTGTCTTAGTAATGTCACACATAATTTCACACCTTAATCGGATGTTGTTTTGAGTGTGAATAGATTGGATCAAGCAATATGGTAAAATAAAAAAATTAGAAATGCCGATATTATGATGAGTGAGTAAAAAACCAGGCCAGAGTTGTTGCGACAGCCCTGCTTTGCCCTTACCATGTTCCAAAAGAGAACCCGAAAGGCTTTTTTCTCTTTCGGGACTATTAGGGACGAGCCTGTCGTCCGTGGTGTGTCCTCCTTTAAGGACTTCTCTCACCTTTGTACATCAAAAGGACCGTGGCCTAAATATTTAGAAACTTCGTCATGCCTTCGTCCCTATCATGTTCCTAAAACACACTTACTTCACAAGACTATTCGAGACGGGAGTCTCATTTTTACGGTATATTTGGTAACTTTTCTATTTTTTTCTTTAGAATAGAAATAAAAACAAATACATTTGAGTATGTTTTATTCGTGGGAACAGATTTGTTCCTGAAAATATATTCGGAACAAAATCAATAAATAAATAAAAATTATTTCTTTGTTCCTAAGAACAACTCAAAAATCAAGCCCAAGCCATTTTTTTCTTTTTTTTTTCCCTTCCTCCTCTTCCCCTAGCCGGTCGCCAACCCTTGGCAAGCTAAGCCTTGTCGGCCCTAGCCTCGCCCAACCACCGCAAGGTCGGCCTTATTAGGCTAGGTGATGCCAAGCTCGCGGTGGTTGGGCGAGGTCAAGTCTTTCCCAGTTAAGGCAAGGTCAAGTCTTTCTCAGCTAAGGCGAGGCCAAGCCTAGCCCAACTACCATGAGGTTTGCCTCATTCGCTCTCGTATGGCCGATGACCGGCTAAAGGAAGAAAAAGAAGAAAAAAAGGAAATAATAAAAGAAAATTTGAGAGTCGTCCCAAATGCTTTTCTATTTTGAGAATAAAAATTTTGTGCAATTACCAAACGCGTTCTTCTATTCAGAAATTTATCTAGGAAACAGAAATAGAAAAAACTACTTCATAATAGAATTTTTTTTCAGAAAATAAAAATGTTATCATATACGCCCTAGTGTCGTAGAGCCGTCCCAAGAACATCAAAAGGACTATTCCCCACTCCCGTCTCTACCTGATAGATACGACGGATGTTTATAGCTCAGCGAGCGCACCCACGTCGCTCATGCCCTTTCATTTAGCAGTGATAGAGGAGAGATGCATATCAATCTTAACTGGCATTCTTTTATGCCATAACGATTCGCTTGATGATGACATCTTATAATTCCTCCATTAAGTTGTTTCATTGTAACTTCAATCATGCCCTAAAAATAACGAAGAAAAAAAGTAAGGAACTCCCTCAAGTCATCGAATTAATCGATTGTTTTAGTGGACAAAAGTCAATCTCCATGATGAACTTCTGCAGTACTTGATTAGAACTCATGGGGGCGGCGAGTGACTAACGCTCACGCCAATAAAATCAAGTACGAATTGCTTTCTTTTTGGACCTTTAACTCACATTCATGTTATCAAAACTTGTTCCAAAGCAAAACATACATGATGGGTAAATATGAAGTGTAAAACATATTAAAACTAATACACGATTTTCATAACGAGTCACACATATGTCTTAGTTAACATGGATATATGAAAAAACACATAGCACATCGACTTTATTCCATATATTTCCATTTGACCTCACAGCTGCATTCGGTCACCTGTTTACTCGCATAATAATGCAGAATTCTGAAACTTAATGGCGATATTTCCATGGCAAGCATCGCAGTTTAGAGCACGACCCCTCCGCCCACTCGCTCCTGCATTCACCTCCCTCGCCGTCGCAGCACTTGCACTGGACTCCAAGAGTAGCATACACGTTCGAGTCTCCTGCAAAATTTACAACAAGATCACTGATTCTTTCATTATAAAAGAAAAGGGCAAAAAACTAAAAATTGCGGTTTACATGCTGTAGACATCAGCTTGTTTTATGCCCTAGACTTTAGTAAGGAATTAATGATGCTGCGTATTCTATGTTAAAGACGTTGAAAATCTATCTTCATACGGAGTTGATGATGGACAAAATATGGAGCCGCTGCAACTTCTCTTGGGCTCGTACACATTGCAACGATCATCATCACGAGGAGGCCAAAGTGCTTGAGACCACTCATTGCCAAGTGAATGAACAAGAGCTCTTTCGAAAGGTTTGTATCGCTTAGAAGGGAATGAAAGCCTTGAAATCAAGCTCCTATTTAAAGAGTTCTAGCTTGCCAAAAGATAATTTAAAAAAAAAAAAAAAAAAGGAAAGGAAAGGAAAGAGTGCTCTTGATCTTCTAGATAGCAGCAAGATGTCCTTTTGGAAAGAGAGGACAAAACGACTAATTCAAAGTTAATGAAAAGGTTTGGAAGTTTCCCAGACTTTCTATGCCGTGCAAGAGAGGCTATAGGGGAGGAATTATTATATGAGTTTAGCACATGTGCTAGGTTGAATTCGGACGTTTGAAAATAGTGGATCGCCTGTGGGTTTATATTGCCGCGCATGGTTATCTTAATTTCTACGTTGTTTAATTGATTTTTAACAACACGTTTTTCTCTTTCTCTGACGTGACAGGTCTTGATTTATTATGTAGCACATTTCCAGTTTTGACCAGAAAAATTTTTCCCCTTAATGTTGGGAAGTCATTCTTTAATTCCCATGCTGTCACACTAAGACTCAAAATGTGGCTAAGCTTTTTGATTAGATGATGTACTCTCTAGGGACTAAAGAACATCCGTACTCAATTGACCTCTCTGGTTTTCGAAACTATAACTCTTTTAGACGCTGATGATGCTTCTAGAGTCTCCATGGGAATTGTTCTCGAAGAGTTGATAGCTATTAAATTACAAAGAGGTACATTATAGTGTTTATATGTTACGACTATCTATATGAAATTTAGAACAAAATATAGATCATTACAATCATGTTACAATTAAAGAATGGTTTTTAGAGGGACCACGCTGGAAGACCCTTGGGGAGAAAGAGCAAGAATTGAATATCAAATGTGAATGTACAATGTGAAGCAAAGATTTATATCACGATTTTCTTGTCACATTTTTGAAAAGATGGATTTTTCTTCCGGGCTGGTCCATTTCCAAAGGAGTTGATAAGTGAAAAAAAAAATTATTATGTGGCTTGTTTGTTTAGAGTTGAATAAAAAGTACTTTTTCACTTTTATGCCACCAACTTTTTGAGCAACTAGGGGTGAGCATGGTCCGGGTTGGGCCGGTCCACCCCCTAACCCTAGGACCAACCCGCACAATGTTAGTTCTCAATTTTTGGGACCAATGACTGACCCTATTGAACTTGGGACCGAGGACCGGACCGACCCAATGGGTTTGGTCCGATTCTAGAGTCAACCCGAGACCAACTGATAATTTTTTATTTCATTTGTTTTACTCCTTAAAAAAGATTGAGGACCAAACTGACCCAATAGGTTTGGTCTAGTTTCAAGGTCAACCCAGGAATAACCAATAATTTTTTATTTCATTTTTTGTACTCCTTGAAAGGGCAACCGAGGACCATACCGACCCAATGGGTTTGATGATGAGCAAGGTCAGCTAAGAAAGGCAAGCGGTGAGAGTCAAGTGAGGTGAGCGTCGAACTGAATGAGCATCGAATGTCGAGCGGGGAGCAACAAGCCAAGCGAGCATCAAGTGGCAAGCGGCACGAGTGACCTAAAATGAGCGAGGTGAGTGTCGAGTGGCAAGCGGAGAATTTTTTTTTTTTTTTAGCAAATTGAAGACTAAGAGGACAAATAAGACAGAAAAGAACGAATATTAAAGGAGGATGCCATAAGGTGCCTTTTTGGACGCCGTGAGAGCTCCTCACAAAAACATTTTCCTCATTTGTAAATTATAACTATTGACGCCGTAAAAGATATTAAAAACCTAAGTTATTAAAGAATACTAAAATTACAATTCATCACTAAAGAGTTGTTTAATGTTGTTGACGCCGTTTATTTTAAGGTTTTCTCTAAATAAAAAATTATAAATAATATATTTTATATATATAGTTAGGGTTGGTTCAGGTTGGACCGACCTGGAACTCTTAGAACCGATGACCGACCCGCACAGTGCTGGTTAGGAATTCTAGGATCAAGGACTGACCAAGTCTTCCTGGGAACCGAACCAGGACCGGCAGGGTTGGGCCAGTCCAAGGTCGGTCCAGAGTTGACTTTGGACCGATGCTCACCCCTATGAGCAACTGGTGTAAGTGGTAAAATCCGCAATTGAGCAGTGGAAGAAAAATCATATAATATATATCCGATTCAGAGTCTTCCTTGTATATGGGTATCTTAAACGTGGGGTGGAATTATTGAAGTTAGATGGATCCAGATACGAAACAAATGTAGGTGCATGTTCTTTTTCCCTCTCGAATTTTATCTTTTTTCATGTTTGGGAGAGAGGTTACTACTTTCCATACTTCAGTATGGTTAACCCCTGTTAAAACGCAAACCCTATTTGCATAAGTAACACATTCATGAACATATAAATCATGAAAAACCTTTTAAATTAAGGGAGGAAATTCGTAAAAACTGTACTCGAATACTCTTGGGTCACTTTAATGTGAAAGATTGTGCTGTCACTCTTGATGTATGTCAAGATCTGTTAACTGTTGTCCCCATCTAAATTGAGTAGAAAATTAGGCAACAACAACAACTACCTTAATTTGCCGAAGAATCATGGTAGAGATCAAGATTCTATAAATAAAAGCAGGGGAGAACAAAAGAAAATCAATAACCTAAGGTCTGACATCCCGAGTCCAGTGAATCATGGGATGATAAAAAAACACGTGGAGAAAGAGAGATTAAAGATTGATTTCAAAAGGGAATTGAAAAAATAAGAACACACATGATAATCATTATTTTACTTTGTTATTTGATTTTATTTTTCTCAAAGAATAGATTTAGAGTAGAAATCCACTTAATAATGTAATTTCATTTTTCTATTTATAAAATAAATTTTTACTTTAGAAATAAGTTTGGAATAAAAATGAGAGGTATAAATTTTTTATTTTTTTATTTTATGAAACAAAAGTGAGAAATAAAAACTCTTTTCATTGTTCATTCTCGCAACTAGCCGGTTATCCACCCGTCACTGTCCGCTACCTCCCGCCCATTGCCAAGCATCGTCTGCCGACCATTGTCGATCACGCGCCACCACCCGTCGTCCACCATTGCTGTTCGGGAGAAAGAAATTTTATGTCGTTATCAAATAAATTTCTATCTCAAAAATAGATGTTTTATGTGGTTACTAAACGCGTATTTTTACTCAAAAATTCATCCGGAAAATAGAAATAGAAAGATCTATGCATGGCTATAAATTGATTTCTGAAATAAAATAATTATTATTCACACCCTAAAGAATGACGGTTTCCATACAATGACGAGCTTTTAAGCATCAAGAAATTTCCTATCAAGCGTCTAGAACATGAGAAAGAGATGGCCAATGCGTGGAAAGAAATGTTAATGAATAACTTTTCTTCGCTCTTGATTTCTCCTCCTCCTCCTCCATGTTTTCACATTTCCAACAATCTATGTACGTGGTAAATCTTCACATAAAAAGAAATCATTTTCATTAGGTTACTATAACTAGTTAAAAGTCTTGATAAAAAAATAAAATGTGTTGGATTATGTGAATTTAGTAACTGAATTTAAATCATTGAAAAGATTAATCACATGTGGTTTACACATGAATCTTATCAAATCTGTTGATTCAGATTAAGTTTAGTATATGTAATAGGTCCATAGAAGACTTGCTCGGCGAAGAGAGGCATAGCAACAGTTTAATGGTTGTCTTTTTAGTTTCTATGTTTTTTACTTGATTTTGACACACTCACTTCTCTCTTTCTTTGAGGTTAATAGTCTTGATCTGTCGTGCAGTACAAGTCCGGTTTTGACCAGAGAAATTCCCAACTTCCAAGTTAGAAAGTCATTCTTTATAATTCTTTAATCCACATGCTGTCCCCCAAGACTCAAAATATCAGCAAGCTTCCAGATTGTTAATCCTTTCGAGACGATAAAATCGTCTCTTTAAATGAACACAAATGTTACTCCTTCTAGAACGAATGAACCTTCATACACGATCAACCTCCAGTGCATTCCGGTTTCCGGAGACTAGAAATTTTACACACGGATAATGGTTCTGGAGTTTTTTTAGGAATTGTTCCTCTAGAGTCAATAGCCATTGTTATATGAAGAGATCTATAGTAGTGTTTGTATGTTACAGCTATTTGTATGGAGGCTGTGTTTGTTTCGTGAAAATGAATGATTTGAAAAACATTATCCTAAAAATGATCGTTTATATTCCTTGCAAAAAAGAATGAACTAAATATATTGGCCGTCTACAATAATCTTTGGACACATAATGTTATCAAATATGAAAATAATTTATATTGACTAATTAAGCGACAAAGCGATCATGTTTATGAAAATATTTTTCAAATTATTCGTAGAATAGCATTTGTGAATGTACAATTACGTTACAATTATAGAATGGTTTTTAGAGGGAACACCTAGAAGGTCCTTGGGGAGAAAGAGCAAAAATTGAATAGCATATGTGAATGTACAATGCAAAGTGAAGAATTATCTCACGAATTTTATTGTTACATCTTTGAAAAAATGGATATTTCTTCCATCTCGTAAATTTTTTTTAAAGGAATTGGTAGGTTTAAAAAATATATTGAGGCTTGTTTGTTTACTCGAGTAAAAAGCAATTTCTTTACTTTCTCGCCAACCCTTTAAAGGTTATATTGAATAATTTTCGGCCAAAAAAAATTGATTTTTTTTTTTTTTTTGGTTTTAGAGAGACATCAATGCTTCCCCCGCTTCAGAATATTTAACCCCTGTTAAAAGGCAAATCCCATCCGCAGAAGTGAAACATTCATTAACAGATAAATCACGAAAAACCTTCTAAGTTAAGCGACGAAATTCATAGAAATTATAATCGAATACATTCGGGTCATTTTCATGTGAAAGAATTTGTAATCACTCTAAATGTACGTTGAGATCTCTTGACTAGTGTCGCCATCGAAACTACAAAAATTAGCCAACAACAACCACCACCTTAATTGGCAGAAAAATCATGGTAGAAGTCAAGACTCTATAAAGAAAAGCAGGAGAGAACAAATCAATAACCTAAAGTCTTAACTCCCAAGTCCACGTTAGCGAATCAAGGGATGATAAAAGATCATGTAGAGAAAGAGAGATTAAAAGTATGGTTTGAAAAGGGAGAGAGGAAAATAAACAATGGCCTGTTTCCATGCAATGTCAAGCTTTTAAGCATCAAGAAATTTCCTGTCAAGTGTCCAGAACATGGGAAGAAGAAGGCCAATGTGTGGAAAAGAAACGCTAGTGACGAACTTTTCTTCGCTCTTCGTTTCTTCTCTTCCATTTTTTTTTATTATTTTTTGACGAGTGTATGTGGTTAAAAAAATATGGGTTGAATTAAAAACTAGCTTTTCTTGGTGAATTAAAAACTAGCTTTTCTTGGTGAGAGTGTATAGATTTATAAATTAGATTATACAAACAACAACCCCTCGAAGAGCTCATGCTTAAAAGCTGATTATTTACTTCATAAACTCAAAAGATTTAAAAATGCATGCACACACCATTACGTTTTATCGATTTGGGACAACATATACATGATTAATAGTAAAAAAAATTCATGTCGAATTGAAATCTAGCTTTTTTAAGAGAGAGAGCCCAAGGATTTTGTATTGTACAAGATCCACGTGCACTCTCCCCTTAGTATTTATTTTAAATTAAATTATACACAAAAAAATCTCTAGAAGAGCTCATCCTTGAAAACTAGTTATTTAGTTGGTAGAATTAAAAGATTTATAAACATACATATCTCATTACATATCACTGACATGATACAACTTATACATGATATTTTAACATATTTTCAGAGCATTTGAGTGACACGTCAAAATCTTCTTGGGTCTGCATTGGTAGATGCAATGACATAAGTTAAGTAAATACAATCATTTCCTGAAATCCTAAAATGTTTTGCCTTTTCAAAAATTAAAATCTCCTAGTCCATCAAGAAACACGAATGGCGAAATTTTGTTCGCTCTTGATTTCTCCTCATTCACTAAATGAGGAAAAGGCAAAAGAAAATTGTTGTTTGCATGCTGTATATATTGATTTGTTTTGAACTCTATAGTTTAATGTGAAATTAACGATGCTGCATATTGCTCGTTAAAGACGTTGGAAATATGTCATCATACGTAGTTGATGACGGTAAAAATTTGGAGCGGCTCCCACTTGTCCTGGACTTGTACACATTACAACGATCATCATCACAAGGAGGCCAAAATGCTTGAGATCACCCATTGCCAAGTGAATGAAAAAAGGACAGATCTCTTTCGAAATGATCATATTACTAAGAAGGGAAAGAAACCCTTGAAATTAAGCCCCTATTTAAAGAGTTCTAGCTTGCCAAAAAGATAATTTTACCCCCCAAAAAAAAAAAAAGAAAAAAAAATAGTTCTAGATCTTCTAGATGGGAGCCCGGCGTCCTTATCAAAAGGGAAGACAAAGCTACTAATTCATTTGGAAGTTCTCAGATTTCTCATGCCGTGGAGGAGGCTATGGGGGAGAAATTCAACGAAGTTAGTATACATTATCGACTGAATTTAGACCTTTAAAAATGAAAGGTCTCACATCAATTATCGGATCTAATGGTGCAAATTAAGGTTGATAAATATGCAATGAATTCATGAAATCCTTACTCTACACGACACGGCATGCGGCAACGGTTATACATTGTCATGCATGATTATCTTCTTAGTTTCTACATTGTTTACTTGATTTTGACACATGTTTTTCTAGGAGTGAGCATCGGTCTAGGGTTCCCTTGATGGGACCAACATTGCCGATGTTGGTCCAGTTCCCAAGAAGATTGGGTCGATCCTTGGTCCTAAGAGTTTGAAGTTGGTCTAACCCGAACCAACCATGACTATATATATATATTTTTATTTATAATTTATTATATATTATAAATAATGTTCTTATATCTATTTTAAAGAGCAAATCCCAACTTAAACGGCACGAAATGGCATCAAGCTGCGTCCTTGTCCTCTAGTTTCTTGTTCTCGTTTCTTTTTTATTCTCTTCTTTATTCTTTAGCCTCTTCAATTTTTACTTGAAAGAAACAACTTTTCATTCATGAGCAACCTCGCCCTGCTCGCCACACAATGCTCACCTCGCTCGATGCTCAGCGCTCAGCATTCGACCAAAAATATTTTCAACTGTGATGTAGCATAGTTCCGATTTTGACCAAAAAAATTTTCACCTCTCATGGTAGAAAGTCATTCTTCCTAATTTGTTGTTTCACATGCTGTCACCCAAGATTCAAATGTCACTAAGCTTCTACATGGTTTTTCTTTTCGAAATGATGAAACTGTGTCGCTTCAAATGAAGAAAATGTCAACTCTCGATACTTTCCGGTTTCTGAAGACCAGAACTTTTTTTGCACCCACGATGATGCTTCTAGAGTACCCTCAGGAATTCTTCCTGGAGAGTTGATAACCATTATATTACGAAGAGATAAATTTCATGTGTGTCAGAAAATTCTAGTGTCTGTATGTTACGCATTTTTGTTCTTCCATCTTGCAAGTAAGGCAAATCTTGTTTAGGTAAAATTTTGGAAATGATACATTTATTTCCATGTCTTTAAAATTATGACAAAATGTAGTTCGTCACGTTCACCTTATTATCTGAGAATGATTCTGTAGGGAGGAAAAAGTGTGATATGCAAATGTACAATGTAGAGTGATAAAGTCTATCACAATTTTATTTTTACATTGTTCGGAAGAAAACGGTGCTAGTAAATTTTTGAAATTGGTAAGTATAATATATATATATTGTGGGCTTGTTTGTTTACAATTAAGTTCATGTAAAAAGTACTTTTATGCTTTCTCGCCAACACTTTAAAATATTGTTGAAGTTTCAAGAAAGTATCAAAAGAGTATATGTGAATTTATATGTCAACATTTGTATATTGTAAAATTTCAAGTGTTTATGATCTAAAAAATGTCAAAGTGCATGCATTACAAGATTTAGATTAAGCAAAACACATATGGTAAAAGTCTAGTCTAACACCCTCGGTCACCTAATTTCATAATATCTTATTAGTAATTTACAGACCCTACTATGAAAATGCTAACTATTTTTTACAGTATGCAAATCACTAAATTTTCTTATTTTTTACCAACTTTCGTTTACGTTTCATAATTACGCCTTGAATCAACATATGCAACACTAAATTTAATTCATATGATTCATCAATTTTTCTCTGCTTAAGTTACAATAGCTTTTGGACAATCAACTCTCATTTACTTTTTATGCAAATAAATTTTTAATACTTTTAAAAAAAAATCCCATTTCATGTTAAAAAGTCATTCTTTTTAATTCTTTTTATTCACATGCTATCACCCAAGATTGAATATTCTTGCTACATATTATTAAACCAAGAAGATTAATCCTACATGTGTCCACATTTCGAATGGTTAACCATCTTTAAAAGGCAAACCTAAATCACGAAATATCTTTTAAATTGAGGGACTTAATTCATAGAATTTGTACATTGAATATTGCCGGACCACTTTTTATGTGGAAAATTGTGCAATCACTCTAAAATTCCATTTTTAGCATACAACTATTTTATAATGCAAGTCGAGTACTCTTAACTGGTGTGGCCATCTAAATTGAGTAGAAAATTAGGAAACAATAACCACCGCCTGAATTGCAGAAAAATCTTGGTCGAAATCAAGATTTTACAGAAAAAAGCAGGAGAGGATAAGGAAAATCAATAACTTAGAGTTTAAATTAAGAAGGTTATTAAAAAGATTTTCAAGATCGACCTTTGCGCATGCGAATCAAAGGATGATTAAAGAAACATAAATAAATAAATAAATGTACAAACAGAGAAGAAAGAATGATTTTAAATGGGGAGCGAAGAAAATAAAGAATGACATTTTTCCATAAGATGACGACCTTGAAAGTATCAAGAAATTTCCTGGCAAGTGCAAGAACATGGAAAGAACAAAATGAGTGGAGCATAAACATGAAGAACTTTTCTTGGTCCTTGATTTCTAATCCTTCCAGTGTTTACATTTCTATTCAATTTTTAAAGTCTCGGTGAAAGAATATACCTCGAGTTAAAAACTAGCTTTGTTTGAGAGAGAACTTAAGAGTTTATAAATTAAATTGTACAAACAATAATCTCTCGGAGAGCTCATGGTTGAAAGTAAAAATTAGCTTTCGAGACTTAAAAAGACATATAAACTTAGACACGCCATCATCAGGTACTATCAGCTATGGAATAATTTAAGATATGGAATAATTTATATAGAATCTTTAAATATCACTTTGTAAAGGCCCTTTAGAGAGCAGATATCGATTTTTAGGAACATGGAAAGAAGACAATATGCAGAGGAGAAAGACTGGTGAAGAACTATGTTTCGCTCTTGATTTCACCTTCTCCATGTTTTCATATTTCCATTCACTTTATGTATATGGAAAAATTTAATCCATTCACATGAAGAAAAGAGTTTTCTTTCATTTGTGATCCACCAAGAAACGCTATTGAAGAAGATTTCTTCACTCTTTATTTGTGCTTCCTCATTTTTTTTATTTCAATTCGATATATGTAGGTGGCAAAATAATTTCATTCATACAAAAGAAATATCTTCTCTTATATTATCATGATTAGTTAAAAGTCTTGATAGAAAAAATATATGTTGAAGTAAAAATTAGCTTTCTTGGAGAGAGAGCCTAAGGATTTTGTTATGCACAACGCCCATTCCCCCCCATAAATTAGATTGTATGCACAATAATCTTTGGGAGAACTCATCCTTGAAAGCTAGTAATATTGTTGATAGATTTGAAAGGTTTATAAACTAGCGCACACCATCACATATCACCAATGTGGGACAACTTATAATATAATCTTGTAACATCACTTTTTGGAGGCACTCTAGTGAGGAGATATTGACCCTACGACATCAAAATCTTCTCGAGTCTGAAGCATTGGTGCGTGTCAATGGCATCAGTTAAGTAACCATGGCCAGTTCCCAAAATCCTAAGTTGTCTTTAACTTATCAAGAAATGAAAATCTCCTAGTTCACCAGCAAACACTAAAGAAGCACTTTTCTTCTCTCTTCATTTGTCCTCCCCCATGTTTGTTAATTTGTTTTCAATTTATGTAGGGGAAAACTTTAATGCATTCACATAAAACAAAAATCTTTCATTATGTTATTATAACTACGATAAAGTCTTGGTAGAAAATATATTAATGGGCTCAGCTCAGCCCAAAACCTTATAAAATTTCAGCCTTAACCAATTAGCCCACTTTCCCTTGTTCTTCACCAGATGTGCATGTGAGAGTAAGACGGAAAAGAAGCAACTGCCGACAAAAACAAGAAAAAAGAGGAAAGGATAAAAGAGAGAAAAATTTTGAGTACATGCTCTGAACGTCCTGACAAGCCGAATCAATTCTATTTCGCAATGCCTGATAAGAATTCAAGCTATTTATTTATCTAATCAAAGTAATATATGAAACTAGTCTCTAAATTCGGAGTTGTGTTAACTTTGAATTGTAAGGTTTGATTTAAAAGTTGTGAAGAGGTGGAGTTTTTAGAAATTGATAGTTTAGAGCATCATGGAGCTGTGAGGTTCAACGACTTCCGAAATATGGTTTGAACAAAACAGATTTTTGAAGTTTCACATGTGACTTACGTGTAGTTAACAATATGCATAACGGATGAAAATGAATGTTCATCATAAATGAGTTTTTTCTTTAACGCATAGGAGTCGATTGGATAATGAAGAAGTATAGTTTAGTCGAGTTGTTTATTAGAGAATTATTTTACTTGGATTTTGATATCATTTTTCAATTTATTGATAATAATATGAGTTAGTCGATTCGAGTAACTTTTGTAAGTTGGTTTATAGCTTTTCCAACTGAATCTTAATTAGAAGCAAGATTGATGAATCTTGGTTGAGGCAAGATCATGTCAAGAGAAACAAGAAACGAGTCAAATCAAGGATCAAGAATCAAAAGAGATGCTTCTCATCTTCTTTTTCTTTGCTTTCTTTAAAGAAGGTCTAGAGGTACTGATCATGCCGTAAAATTCTTGGCTAAACCCTAGACGCTAAAATGATTTTGGCTTATCAAATATCAAAATCTCCAAACCCACCAAGAAACGATAGTGATCGCTCTTCATTTGTGCTGCCTCATTTTTTTTTTAATTTCTATTCGATATATGTAGGTAGCAAAATAATTTCATTCAAATAAAAAAGAAATCTCTTCTATTATATTATCTTGACTAGTTAAGTCTTGGTAGAAAAGATATGTGTAAAAACTAGCTTTCTTGGAGAGAGAGCCTAAGGATTTTGTTACGCACAACGCTCACTTTCCCCCCAATAAATTATATTGTACACACAATAATCTTTAGGAGAGCCCATCCTTGAAAGCCAGTTATATTGTTGATAGACTTGAAAGGTTTATAAACTAATGCACATCATCACATACCACCAATGTGGGACAAATTACATATAATCTTTTAACATCACTTTTTGGAGGCACTCTAGCAAGGAGATATCGACCCTTCGACATCAAAATCTTCTATGAGTCTGAAGCATTGGTGCGTGTCAACAGCATGAGTCAAGTAACCATGGTCGGTTCCCAAAACCCCAAGTTGTCTTTAACTTATCAAGAATCAACATCTCCTACTTCACCAACAAACACTGGTGAAGCACTTTTCTTTGCTCTTCATTTGTCCTCCCCATGTTTTTAAAATTTTTTAAATTTATGTAGGGGAAAACTTAAATTTATGCACATAAAACGATAATTTTTCATTATGGGCTAACAGGCTCAGCTCAGCCCAAAACCTTATAAAATTTCAGCCTTAATAACTCAGCCCACTTTCACTTATTCTCCACCGGATGTGCACGTGAGTAAAAGGGAAAAGAAGCAACTGGCCTAAAAAACAAGGAAAAATAGGGAAGGAGAAGAGAGAGAAATTTTTGCGTACACATTTCTGACTTAGCACCCGAATCAATTCCGTTTTGCAACGCCTTATAAGAATTCATGATATTTATTCATCTAATTAGAGTAATTTATGAAATTAGTCCCTAAATTCAGAGTTGTGTGAATTTTGAACTGCGAGGTTTAATTTAAGAGATGTTACGAGATGGAGTTTTGAGAAATTGATAGTTTAGAGCGTTGTGGAGCTGTGAGGTTCGACCAAAATCAATTCCGAAATATGGTTTGAATGAAATGGATTTTTGAAGTTTTGCGTGAGTTACACATAATTGACAACATGCGTAACAAACAAAGATGAATGTTCGTCATAAACGAGTTTTCCTTTAACACGTAGGAGTCGATTTGATGATGAATAAGTATAGTTTAGTCGAGTCGTTTATGAGAATATTATTTTACTTGGATTTGGTTATCGATTTTCTATTGATTGATAGGAATATGAGTTAATCAATCCAAGTAACTTTTGTAAGTTGGTTTATAGCTTTTCCAAGTGAATCTTATTAATGAATCTTGGTTGAAGGCAAGATCATTTCAAGAGAAACAACAAACGAGTCAAATCAAGGATCAAGAATCAAGAGAGATGCTTCTCAACTTCTTTTTCTTTGCTTTCTTTAAAGAAGGTCTGGGGGTACTAATCATGCCACAAAGGAGGGGAAATTCTTGGCTAAACCCTGGCCCGACGCTTAGATGAATAGAAAGAGATGGTTCTTGACTAGTCTTACGGAACAACCCTGGTATTTCGAATGAATCTTGGTTAAAGACAAGATTAGGTCAAGAGCATCAAGAAAGGAGTAAAATCATAGAAGAATCCAGAGATGTGATTCTTTATCTTTTTCCTTATTTATATATATATATATAAACACGGGTTGGGAGTACCAACTACGACAAAAGAAAGTACCATATTATCATGGTCAAAGGAATATAACAGAAAACAGTCATAAAATATGAAATTTAACCATAAATTAACGCTTCCATGAAGTATATATATACTTTGAGCGGGTGGTTGTAATGGGGATGAAAAGTTAAGAGCAATTATGAATTTGGTAAAACAATTATAAATTAGTGAAATAAACTCTAGAACATTTTGAGAGTTTCATTATGGGATAATAGACTTTGGAGAAGGTGGAATGGTGATGACTATCTATTAGAGGCGAAACAACAATCAATTGCTTAAAAAGTTGCTTTCAATTCATTGTCATGACCTTGAGCTCAAATAGAATTTGCCACCATCCAATAAGGTGATTGGCGATGTCGAATGAGATTAACCTCAATATTTTCGAATAAAATACTTGATGAGAAAATCGAAGACTTGGGGTGAGATAGACCTAAATTGATTATAAAAAAATTGTGAAAGAAAACTTTTTAAGGAGAACAATTGGACAACGTCACCATTATCATTGGAGGCTTGAAGCTTGCTCTTCCTCATAGTCAACATCGACCCCAATGGGGTCACAATTCACGAACACGAAACAGCAATCGCCACTGGTAGGTGACCACCACGCAATGGTTGCCTGAGATCCCCCCACTCCTTTCCTTCTCGCAGTCAGTGTAGGGGTCATTGTCCTTAGATGACCATCGACGGTGGTCGCACACCCCAAGCGACATCGTTGTGACGCTTTAATCATCACAGGTTGCAGCCGTCACCCAAGATGCCCGAACTTGTTCATTATTTTTGTCACCCTTGATGCCCTCTGATTTTGTCTCGCTGCACCACTTGGACAATAGTGACTAGTGACCACCATAGGGGTGGTCACCGGGAAGATGACCACCGTAGTGGTGATTGCCATTATAAATCGAGGCCTACCGTAGTGATGGCAATCCCTAGAATTAGGATCACCCTATTGAGTTTTTTTTTTCCATTTAATTCTTGTATTTTTTTTTAAATCATATCCTAAGTGCCCCAATTACTTTATGAGATTAAATATATTCACATCCGCAATCCAATAAATTTTTAATCCGGTCTTATCATCCTATCTTAATCCGTATCTGGACAACCAAAATGAGAGTTCTAAAGTTATTGAGATCGTCACAAGCTCAAAAACAAGCAAATAGTTTAGTTTCGACTTACTACAACTTTAGCATCATGTACAATTTACAACTGACTTCTCTAATATATGCTCGTAAGAGATTTGAAGATAGAAGCCGCCATTTAATCTGCAGTGTACTTATTTTGTAGAAAATGTTTGAGCTCGAACTCGAATTCAACCTTTCCATCTTTGCCAAATCTAGGAAATTTAGGGTGCGTTTGGTAACGTTTCTATTCAAAAATTGTTCCAGGGAACAAAAATAGAAAAAACTATTTCTGTTTCGGGGAATAATTTTGTAACAGAAGAATGCGTTTGGTAAACTTATTCCCGGAATAGAAAAAGAAGAGGAACACGTTTGGTAAACTTGTATGATTTTTTTTGTTTCTTTTAATTTTTTGATATTTTCATTTTATTTTTCCTTTTTTCTTTTCCCTTTTTTTTTCTTTTTCCTTTCTTTTGGCCGGTCGCCGACCTCAGCCATGGCCGGCGACCGGCCGACAAGGGCCGGCGGCCTCGCCGGCCAAGAGCCTCACCTTGGCTAGGCAAGCTCGAGCTCGCCCAACCACCGCCGGGCGACGCCTACCTAGAGGTGGCCTGGCGAGGCTCGGCCTCGCCGGTGGCTGGGTGAGCTCGAGTTCGCCTTGCCGGGGGTCGGAGATGCTCCGGGAAGGTCGCCAGCCATGGCTAAGGCCAGCAACCGGCCAAAGAAAAAAGAAGAAAAAAGAAAGAGAAGGAAAAAATAGGAGAGAGAAAATTTGTTTCTCGGAAGTGTTTCGGGAACAAGAAATAAGTTTTTTTTTTTTTGTTTCTTGTTTCTGTTTCAAATTTGTTCCAGGGAATAAAAAAATAGATTTGGAACAAAAACGCAAACAAACACATTTCTGTTCTTTTTTTGTTCCCCAAAACAAAAAAAAACAGGAATTATGTTCATGAACAAAAAAAAAAAAAAAAACATAAACAAATAGCCCCTTACTTGTAGCATTGTATAGTGTCTTCTCCAGAACACCATCAATAGTGCCGATTATCTAATCAGAATGCTCAGAAGATAAGAATGCTTATTAACTTGAGAAATATTTAAGATTGTCATACATCACGTCATCAACTGATATGATGTATGATGTCAATTAATTTTATTTCATCATATCATGTAAGTCAATCCATCTCAATTATCCTCATTTTCTCAATTCGCCCAACACTAAACAAATAATCAACGTGATTTAATCACAAATTATGGTTGATAAAACCGGATGAGTGATTGTTGCCCGATTGTTGCACCAAAATTTCTTTCCCTTCTCAAGTTGTGCAAGTAAACAATTCAATGTACTGAGAAATGATGTCTACTATCAGTTTATCTAGCCGCATCCTTCTTCTTTCATAAAAAATTTTCCAAGTTCCTCCGGCACTAAATCCTATTAAATTTAGCTAACTAGGCCAAACAACGTTATGGTGCAACTTTAATGAAAAAAAAAAATCCAATATAAACATCTACTTAGGTATCTACATTGACTAAATTTTATCCTCATCGTGCTCCGATTTTATCAATTCATAACTAAATTTTTCCATACACACAAGTGGGCCTCTGCGTGCTTTACCTCTACATCATAGTCAATTGTCGTGTAAATTCATTTAGTTGAATCCGACGTTTGAGGGACTAGATTATGAAGCTTTATGAAAGTAAAAGAACACAGTTAAATAAATTCAAAGTGCATGTACTAGATTTGAAAATGCGTGAAGGTATAGAGACGATTAGTAGAATTTATCTCAATAATAACACCCTGGCTATTGTTAGTAGTAGCATACTTCGATCCTACTTATTGATGGATACTTCAATTTAGTGTGTCTCCTAATTATCTGCAAATCCCATCTGTAGCAGTGAAACATTCATGAACAAATTAATCACGAAAAACCTTTTAAATTAAGGGATGAAATTCATAGAAATTGTACTTGAATACTTTTGAATCATTTTCATGTGGAAGATTGCACAATCACTCTAAATATATGCTGAGATCTCTTAACTGGTGTCACCGTCTAAATTGACTACAAAAATTAGCCAACAACAACCACCACCACCTTAAATGCAGAATAACCATGGTAGAAGTCAAGACTCTATAAAGAAAAGCAGAAGAGAACAAAAACCAATAACGTAAAGTCTGAACTCCCAATTCCACGTTAGTAAATCAAGGGATGATAAAAGAACATGCGGAAATAGAGAGATTAGAGAATGGTTTGAAAAGGGAAGAGAAGAAAATAAACAATAATGGCCTATTTCCATGCAATGACAAGCTTTTAAGCATCAAGAAATTTCGAGTCAAGTGTCCAGAAAATGGGAAGAAGACGGCCAATACGTCGAAAAGAAACGCTAGTGACTAACTTTTCGTCGCTCTTCATGTCTTCTCCTCCATGTTTTTGTATTTTTATTTTTTTTTATAGTTTTTACCAATTTTTGTACGTGGTTTGAAAAATATGGGTTGAATAAAAAACTAGTTTTTCTTGAGGAGAGACCCTAAAATTAGATTATACAAACAATAATCCCTCGGAGAGCTCATCCTTAAAAGCTAATTATTTACTTGATAAACTTAAAAGATTTATAAATGCATGCACACCATTATATTTTATCGATGTAGGACAACATATACATGATTAATATTAAAAAAAAATTCATGTCAAATTAAAATTTAGCTTTCTTAGAGAGAGAGAGAGAAGAGAGAGAGAGACAGAGAGAGCCTAAGGATTCTCTATTATATAAGATCCACGTACACTTCCCCCTTAGTATTTATTATAAATTAAATTAGACACAAAAAAAAAAACCCCTTTGAGAGCTTATCTTTAAAAACTAGTTATTTAGTTGGCAGGCTTAAAAGGAGAGCCTAAGGATTCTCTATTATATAAGATCCACGTACACTTCCCCCTTAGTATTTATTATAAATTAAATTAGACACAAAAAAAAAATCCCTTTGAGAGCTTATCTTTAAAAACTAGTTATTTAGTTGGCAGGCTTAAAAGACTTATAAAGGTACACATCCCATTACATATCACCGACGTGATACAACTTATACGTGATCTTTTAACATCTTTTAGAAGCACGTGATGCGTCAAGATCTTCTAAAGTCTGCATTGGTAGATGCAATGACATGAGTTAAGTAAATACGCTCATTTCGAAACTCTAAAATGTTTTGCCTTTTCAATAATTAAAAACTCCTACTCCACCAAGAAACACTAATGGAGAAATCTTGTTCGCTCTTGATTTCTCCTCATTCACTAAATGAGAAAAGGCAAAAGAAAATTGTTGTTTGCATGCTGTATATATTGATTTGTTTTTAACTCTAGAGTTTAATCAGAAACTAACGATACACTAATGGAGAAATCTTGTTCGCTCTTGATTTCTCCTCATTCACTAAATGAATGAGAAAAGGCAAAAGAAAATTGTTGTTTGTATAATGTATATATTGATTTGTTTTGAACTCTGGAGTTTAATGAGAAATTAACGATGCTGCATATTGTTCGTTAAAGACGTTGAAAATGCGTCTTCATACGTAGTTGATGACGGTAAAAATTTGGAGCGGTTCCCACTTCTCCTGGGCTCGTACGCATTACAACGATCATCATCACGAGGAGGCCAAAATGCTTGAGAACACCCATTGCCGAGTGAATGAAAAAAGGACAGATCTCTTTCGAAATGATCATATTACTAAGAAGGGAATGAAACCCTTGAAATTATATTGATTTGTTTTGAACTCTAGAGTTTAATAAAAAATAAAAAATGAAACGAGTTCTAGATCTTCTAGATAGGAGCCAGGCGTCCTTATCAAAAGGGAGGACAAAGCTACTAATTCATTTGGAAGTTCTAAGAATTCTCATGCCGTGGAGGAGGCTATAGGGGAGAAATTCTACGAATTCAGTATATAATATCGACTCAATTTAGACCTTTAAAATGATAGGTTTCACATCAATTTCATCGGATGACGGTGCAAATTAAAGTTGGTAAATATGTAATGAATTCATGAAAGCCTTACCCTGCACAACACGGCAAGTGGCAACAATTATGCATTGTCATGCATGATTATCTTCTTAGTTTCACGTTGTTTACTTGATTTTGACACACATGTTTTTCTAGTTCATTGAGGTGACAGCTCTTGATCTGTGGTGCAGCATAAGTCCGATTTTGACCATAAATATTTTCACCTCTCATGGTAGAAAGTCATTCTTCATAATTTGTTTTTTCACTCGTTATCACCCAAGATTCAAATGTTACTAAACTTCCAGGCTGTTTTTCTTTTCGAAATGATGAAACTGCGTCACTTCAAATGAACGAAATGTCAAGCTCTCGATACTTTCTGGTTTCTGAAGACCAGAATTTTTTTTGCACGCGGATGATGCTTCTAGTGTCCCTTCAAGTATTCTTCTTGGAGAGTTGATAGCCATTATATTACGAAGAGATACATTTCACATGTGTATTTGGAAATTCTAGTGTTTGTATGTTACGCTTATTTGTGTTCCCATCTTGCAACTAAGGCATATTTTGTATTGGTAAAATTTTGAAATTGATACATTTATTTCCATGCCTTTATAATTATGACAGCATTTAGATCGTCACGTTTATATTATTATAAGAGAATGATTCTGTAGGGACTATTTTGGAAGGCCCTTGGGGAAAACAAGCATAAATTGAATGTCAATATGAATGTACAATGTAGAGTGACAGAGTTTATCGCAATTTTGTCGTTACATTTTTCAAAAAAAAACGGTGCTGGTAAATTTTTGAAATTTGTCAGAGCATAAAAAAACATTGGGCTTGTTTGTTTACAATTAATTTTATGTAAAAAGTACTTTTATGCTTTCTCACCAGCACTTTAAAATATTGTCTAAGTTTCACGAAAGTATCAGAAGAGTTTATGTGAATTTACAAGTCAACATTGTGTATTGTGAAATTTCAAGTGTTTATGATCTAAAAGGAGTCAACGTGTATGCGTTGCAAGATTTAGATTAAGCAAAACGCATATAATGAAAGTATATTCTAACAGGCTTGGTCACCTAATTACCGACCCTATTACGAAAATGCTAACTGATTTTTACAGTATGCACATCACCAATTTTTCTTTTCTTTACCAACTTTTATTTACCTTTCATATGATTCATCAACTTTTACCTGCTTAAGCTATGAATAAGTTTTGGACTATCAACTCTCATTTCATTTTTTTACTAATAATTTTTTACACTTACCCAAAAAAAAAAAAAGAAATCTCATCTTAGAAAGTCATTCTTTCAAATTCTTTAAAATTCTTGCTAGATAATATTAAATCAAGAAGATTCATCCTATATGTGTCCACTTAAGATACTCTAAGTATAATATTTTAGTTTGGTATAGACGTTGGCGCTTCCCACACTTCCCAATGGTTAATCACCACCTTCTAAATTAAGGGACTTAATTCATAAAAGTGTAGGTTGAATATTGCCGGATCACTTTCATGAGGAAGATTGTGCAATCACTTTAAACTTCTATCTTATTGTAGTAGGCAAATATTTTATAATGCATTTCGAGACCTCTTAACTGGTGTCGCCATCTAATTAAATAGGAAATTAGGCAACAAAAAACACCACCTAAATTGCAGAAGAATCTTGGTCGAAGTCAAGATTTTACAGAGAAAGCAGGAGAGAACAAAAGAAAATCAATAACAAAAGCTTAAGTTAAGAGGGTTATCAAAAAGATTTTAAAGATCGACCTTCATGCATGTGAAATAAAGGATTATTAAAGAAACGTAAAAAAAAATTAAAAAAAAAAAAGATGTAAAACTGGAGAAGAAGGAATGATTTTAAAAGGGGAGAGTGGAAAAAAAAAAAGGAATGACATTTTTCCCCTAAAATAACGACCTTGAAAGCATCAAGAAGTTTCCTTTCAAGTGCAGGAGAAGCATGAAGAACTTTTCTTGGCCCTTTATTTCTTCTCCTTCGTGTGTTTACATTTCTATTCAATTTTTAAAGTCATAGTAAAAGAATATTCATGGAATTAAAGACTAGCTTTATTCAAGAGAGAACTTAAGAGTTTTTTTAATTAAATTGTATACACAATAATCTCTCCGAGAGTTCATGCCTCGAAGTTAATAACTAGCTTTCAAGACTTAAAAGACCTACAAACCCACACACACCATCATGGGGTACTATTGAATATGAAACAATTTGTATAGAACTTTAAATATCACTTTTTAAAAGCCCTTTAGAGAGTAAATATCGATTTCTAGAAACATGGGAAGAATATGATGCGCGGAGGAGAAAGACTGGTGAAGAACTATCCTTGGCTCTTGATTTCACCTCCTCCGTGTTTTTATATTCCTATTCACTTTATGTGTATGGAAAAATTTAATCCATTCCCATGCAAAAAAGAGTTTCTTTCATTTGTGGTCCACCAAGAAACGCTGGTCAAGAAGATTTCTTCGCTCTTCATTTGTGCTTCATTTTTTTTTTTAATTTCTATTTGATATATGTAGGTGGCAAAATAATTTCATTCACATAAAAAAAGATCTTTTTTACTATATTATATGACTACTTAAAAGTCTTGGTAGAAAAAAATATATATATCCAAGCAAAAACTAGCTTTCTTGGAGAGAGAACCCATGGATTTTGTATTGTACAACGCCCACTTTCCCCCCAATAAATTAAATTATACGCACAATAATCCTTAGGAGAGCTCATAGTTATTTTGTTAATAGACTTGAAAGGTTTATAAACTAGCACATACCATCATATATCACCGATGTTGGACAGCTTATATATAATCTTTTAACACCACTTTTTAAAGGCACTCTAACGAGGAAATATCGACCCTTCGACATCAAAATCTTCTCGAGTCTGAAATATTGGTACGTGTTAATGGCATGAGTTAGTAACCATGGACGGTTCCCAAAACCCTAAATTTTCTTTAACTTATCAAGAATCAAAATCTCCTAGTCCACCAACAAACACTATTGAAGCACTTTTCCTCGCCCTTTTCTTCGCTCTTCTTTTGTCCTCCCCCATGTTATTATAACTACGATAAAGTCTTGGCAGAAAATATACTAATGGGCTCAGCTCAGCCCAAAACCCTATAAAATTTCGGCCTTAACGACTCAGCCCACTTTCACTTGTTCCTCACCAGGTGTGCATGTGAGAGTAAGAAGGAAAAGAAACAACCGGCTACAAAAACAAGAAAAGAGAGGAATGGAGAAGAGGGAGAAATTTTTGCCTACACGCTCCGAACGTCCCGACAAGCCGAATCAATTCCATTATGTAACGCCTGGTAAGAATTCAGGCTGTTTATTCATCTAATCAAAGTAATCTATGAAATTACTTTCTAAATCAGGAGTTGTGTTAGGAAACAACAACCACCACCTGAATTGCAGAAAAATCTAGGTCGAAGTCAAGATTTTACAGAGAAAGGCAGGAGAGAACAAAAGAAAATCAATAACCTAAAGTTTAAATTGAGAGGGTTATTAAAAAGATTTTAAAGATCGACCTTCACGAATGCAAATCAAAGGATGATTAAAGAACCATAAAAAAAGAAAGAAAATGTAAAAATAGAGAATAAAGAATGATTTTAAAAGCAAAGCGAAGAAAATTAAGAATGACATTCTTCCATAAAATGACGACCTTGAAAGCATCAAGAAATTGCCTGTCAAGTGCAAGAACATGGAAAGAATAAAATGAGCAGAGGAGAAGTATGAAGAACTTTTCTTGGCATATGAAGAACTTTTCTTGGCCCTTGATTAGTACTTCTCATGGATTTACATTTCTATTCAATTTTAAAAGTGTCGGTATAAGAATATAGGCCGAATTAAAAAGCTAGCTTTGTTCGAGAGAGAACTTAAGAGTTTATAAATTAAATTGTACGAATAATAATCTGTCGAAGAGCTCATCCTTAAAAGTTAATAACGACCTTTCAAGACTTAAAACACATATAAACCCATGCCCATCATCATGGGTACTATCAATATGAAACCATTTATATAGAATCTTTAAATATCACTTTTTTAAAGGCCCTTTGGAGAGTATATATCGATTTGTTAGGAACATGGGAAGAAGACGATGCGCAGAGGAGAGACTGGTGAAAAACTATTCCTCGCTCTTGATTTCACCTCCTCCACAGTTTTGTATTTCTATTCACTTTATGCATTACGGAAAAATTTAATCCATTCGTACGAACAGAGAGCTCTTTTTTATTTGTTATCCTTGAAAATAAGCTATTTAGTTCATAGAATTAGAAGATTTATAAATGTGCGTACACTAGTACGTATCATTGCCGTGAGATAATTTTATACAATCTTTTAACATCACTTCTTAGACACACTTTAGGGGTGAGATTTCGACTTTTTCACATCAAAATTATCTCGACTCTGCAACTTTGGTACGTGCAATGGGATTAGCCCAGTAAGCATCGCCACTGGCCAGTTCCCTAAACGCTAAAATGGTTTTAACTTATCAAATATCAAAATCTTTAAGTCCACAAAGAAACGCTAGTGAAGAAGATTTCTTCGCTCTTCATTTGTCCTTCCTCATTTTTTTAATTCCTATTCAATTTATGTAGCTGGCAAAATAATTTGATTCAGAAAAAAAGATTTCTCTCCTATAATTTTATTATGACTAGTTAAAAGTCTCTACAAAAAAAAAATGTATCAAAGCAAAAGCTAGCTTTCTTAGAAAGAGCCTAAGGATTTTGCATTGTACACCACCCACTTTCCCCCTAATAAATTATTTTGTACGCACAATAATATCTAGAAGAGCTCATCCTGAAAGCTAGTTATATTGTTAACAGACTTGAAAAGTTTATAAACTCACACACACCGTCACATATCACCAATGTGGGGTAGCTTATATATGATCTTTTAACATCACTTTTTGGAGGCACTTTGGTGAGGAGATATCGACATTTTGATATCAAAATCTTCTCGAGTCTGCAGCATTAGTATGTGTTATTGGCATGAGTCAAGGAACCATGGTCGATTCCCAAAACCTTTAGTTGTTTTAAACTTATCAAGATTCAAAATCTCCTAGTTCACCAACAAACACTAGTAAAGCACTTTTCTTCGCTCTTCATTTGTCCTCCCCCATGTTTGTTAATTTATTTTCAACTTATGTAGGGGAAACTTTAATTCATTCACATAAAACAATAATCTTTCATTATGTTACTATAGCTACGTTAACTTATTGGTAATTTATTGAAGCTATTAAGAAAATTCTAACTAATTTTTGCAGTATGCATATCATCAACCTTTTCTTATTTTTCACCAACTTTAATTTACGTTTCATAATTACGCTTTGAACCAATTATGAAATTATTAACTTTAACTCATATGATTCATCAACTTTTCTCTGCTTAAGCTATGAATAAGTTTTGGACTATCAACTCTCATTTTATTTTTTTACTAATAATTTTTTACACTTACCAAAAAAAAAAATCTCATCTCATGTTAGAAAGTCATTCTTTCAAATTCTTTAAAATTCTTGCTAGATAATATTAAATCAAGAAGATTCATCCTATATGTGTCCACTTAAGATACTCTAAGTATAATATTTTAGTTTGGTATAGACGTCGGCGCTTCCCACACTTCCCAATGGTTAATCACCACCTTCTAAATTAAGGGACTTAATTCATAAAAGTGTAGGTTGAATATTGCCGGATCACTTTCATGAGGAAGATTGTGCAATCACTTTAAACTTCTATCTTATTGTAGTAGACAAAAATTTTATAATGCATTTCGAGACCTCCTAGCTGGTGTCGCCATCTAATTAAGTAGGAAATCATGCAACAACAAGCACCACCTAAATTGCAGAAGAATGTTGGTCGAAGTCAAGATTTTACAGAGAAAAGCAGGAGAGAACAAAAGAAAATCAATAACAAAAGCTTAAGTTAAGAGGGTTATCAAAAAGATTTTAAAGATCGACCTTCGCGCATGTGAATTAAAGGATTATTAAAGAAACGTAAAAAAAAAAAAAAAAGATGTAAAACTGGAGAAGAAGGAATGATTTTAAAAGGGGAGAGAGGAAAAAAAAAAAAGAAATGACATTTTTTCCCTAAAATAACGACCTTGAAAGCATTGAGAAGTTTCCTTTCAAATGCAAGAACATGAGGAGAACAAAATGAGTAGAGGAGAAGCATGAAGAACTTTTCTTGGCCCTTTATTTCTTCTCCTTCGCGTGTTTACATTTCTATTCATTTTTTAAAGCCGCATTAAAAGAATATTCATTGAATTAAAGACTAGCTTTGTTCAAGAGAGAACTCAAGAGTTTATTAATTAAATTGTACAAACAATAATCTCTCCGAGAGTTCATGCTTCAAAGTTAATAACTTGCTTTCAAGACTTAAAAGACCTACAAACCCACACACACCACCATGGGGTACTATTGAATATGAAACAATTTATATAGAACTTTAAACATCACTTCTTAAAGGCCCATTAGAGAGTAAATATCGATTTTTAGAAACATGGGAAAAAGATGATGCGTGGAGGAGAAAGACTGGTGAAGAACTATCCTTGGCTCTTGGTTTCACCTCCTCCATGTTTTTATATTCCTATTCACTTTATGTGTATGGAAAAATTTAATCCATTCCCATGCAAAAAAGAGTTTCTTTCATTTGTGGTCCACCAAGAAACGCTGGTCAAGAAGATTTCTTTCCTCTTCATTTGTGCTTCCTTCTTCTTCTTTTTTAATTTCTATTCGATATATGTAGATGGCAAAATAATTTCATTCACAAAAAAAGAAATCTTTTTTACCATATTATATGACTGAAGATAGATTATTACAAGCCATATTTGGCATTCATGTATCCACTTTAAAGGAAACTTGTTTGGTACCCAATCGGATTAGAGTATGTAATATCATAATAATGGTAGAATTAAAAGTCTTGGTAGAAAAAAAAATATGTCCAAGCAAAAACTAGCTTTCTTGGAGAGAGAACCCATGGATTTTGCATTGTACAATGCCTGCTTTCCCCCCAATAAATTAAATTGTACGCACAACAATCCTTAGGAGAGCTCATCCTTGAAAGCTAGTTATTTTGTTGATAGACTTGAAAGGTTTATAAACTAGCACATACCATCACATATCACCGATGTGGGATAGCTTATATATAATCTTTTAACATCACTTTTTAGAGGCACTCTAATGAGGAGATATCGACCTTCGACATCAAAATCTTCTCAAGTCTGAAATATTGGTACGTGTTAATGGCATGAGTCAGTAACCATGGTCGGTTCCCAAAACCCTAAATTTTCTTTAACTTATCAAGCATCAAAATCTCCTAGTCCACCAACAAACACTATTGAAGCACTTTTCTTCGCCCTTTTCTTCGCTCTTCTTTTGTCCTCCCCCATGTTATTATAACTACAATAAAGTCTCGGCAGAAAATATACTAATGAGCTCAGCTCAGCCCAAAACCCTATAAAATTTCGGCCTTAATGACTCAGCCCACTTTCACTTGTTCCTCACCGGGTGTGCATGTGAGAGTAAGAAGGAAAAGAAGCAACCGGCTACGAAAACAAGAAAAGAGAGGAATGGAGAAAAAAGAGAGAAATTTTTGCCTACACGCTCCGAACGTCCCGACAAGCCAAATCAATTCCATTTTGTAACGCCTGGTAAGAATTCAGGCTATTTATTCATCTAATCAAAGTAATCTATGAAATTACTCCCTAAATCCGGAGTTGTGTGAACTTTGAATTGTGAGGTTTGATTTAAAAGTTGTGAAGAGATGGAGTTTTGAGAAATTGATAGTTCATAACGTTTTGGAGCTATGAGATTCGACGAAAATCGATTTCGAGATATGGTTTGAATGAAACGAATTTTTGAAGTTTTGCGTCTAAGTTACATGTAATCGACAATATGCATAACGGACAAAGATAATCGTTCACTATAAACAAATTTCTTCTTTAACGAATAGGAGTCAATTGGATGATGAATAAATATAATTTAATTCAATTGGTCATTAGAATATTAATTTATTTGGATTTTGATATTGATTTTCAATTAATTGATAGGAATATGAGTTAATCGATTTGAGTTAGCTGATTTTCAGCTTTTCAAGTGAATCTTAGTTGAAGGCAAGATTGATGAAACTGGGTTGAAAGCGAGACCATGTCAAGAGAAACTAGAAAGGAGTCAAATCAAGGATCAAGAATCAAAGGAGATGCTTCTCATCTTCTTTTTCTTTTCTTTCTTTAAAGAAGGTCTGGAGGTACTAATCATTCCGTATAGGAGGAGAAATTCTTGGCTAAACCCTGGCCCGACGCGTAGATGAATAGAAAGAGATGCTTCTTGACTAAACTCACGAAACAACCCTGACTTTTTGAATGAATCTTGGTTGAAGACATGACTTGGTCAAGAACATCAAGAAAGAAGAAAAATCAAGAAGAATTAAGAGAGGTGCTTCTTTATCTTTTTCCTTTTATATATAAAAGAAAACACGTGTTGGAAGTATCAACTACGGCAAAAGAAAGTATCAAATTATCATATTCAAAGGAATTCAACAGAAAACAGTCATGAAATTCAAATTTAACCATAAATTAACGCTTCATTGAAGTATATGTATACTTTGAATGGGTAGCGGTAATGGCGATGAATACTTCAGAGCAATTATTAATTTGGTAAAACAACTATAAATTGGTAAAACAACTACAGGCATCAATAAGGCCAATTATCTAATTAGAATGCTCATAAGGTTAATATGATGTATGATGTCAATTAATCTTATTATGTCATATTATGTAAATCATCCATCTCAATTATCCTCATTTTCTCAATGCACGCCACACTAAACAAATTATCGACGTGATTTAATTACAGGATGTGGTTGATAAAAACCGGATGAGCGATTGTTGCCCGATTATCTTTTGCATCTCATTGTGCTAAAGAAAGGTGGGAAAAGTCTGTTATCACTAAAGAACTTGTGGGCTTGGGCTTGTTTTTGCTCCGGAATTTCATTTCCTTCTCGAGTTGTGCACGTAAAATATTCAATTTACTGAGAAATGATATCTACTCTCAATTTATCTAACCACATCCTTCTTCTTTCACATTTTTTTTTTCAAGTTCCTCCAACACTAGATCCAATTAAATCGAGATGACTAGCCTAGACAACATTGTGGTGCAACTTTAGTAAAAAAAAATTAAAATAGACATCCACATTGGCTAAATTTTATCCTCGTCGTACTCCGATTTTGTCAATTCATGACTAATTTTTTCCATAAGCATGTGTAGGCCTCTGGATGCTTTACCCATATCATATTTTGGTGTTGACCAATTGTTGTGCCGTGTCAACTAAGCTTAGTTGAATCCGATGTTTGAGGGACTAGAATATGAAGTTTTATGAAAGTAAAAGAACACAGTTGAATAAATTCAAAGTGCATGTACTTGATTTGAAATGCGTGAAGGTAGAGAGACAATTAGTAGAATCAACCTCAATAACAACACCCTGGGCTATTATTATTAGTTGTATGGTTCGAAGCTGCTTATCGATGGCTACTTCAATTTAGCATGTCTCCTAAATTATTTGCATAATTTTTAAAACCCTTTTATCTTTTCGAAAAGGCCCTGAAAATGATTTTTTCTCTCTCTCGTACATTCTACTACTTGTAATAGAGTCCCGGCTATTAGTACTAGCCTTTGGATTTTGCTTTTTTTGTACATACGTGCCATACTTAAATTTTATATTTCCATGCACACGTGAACTGTAAGAACTGTCAATGCTGATTGCTGACCACGGGTCATGTCAGTCTTTGCAGGTCCAGGCCCACCTGTCCTTGGGCCGGTCCGTATCACGGCCTATCGAGGGCCCCTCCACTCCGGGGGATCGTCCGCCGTCGATCCATCACACGTGGCGAGATCGCAGCTCCCGCCTGCCCGCCCCTCCCAAAACGACGCCGCAGCGGATATTCCAAAACGAGCGCCATCAGATATTCGGCGACGGGACCCGCTCCAGCCCTTCCCGCCCCACCGCAACACGCCAATCGCGACCGCCGAATCCCCCGACCGGGGGCCCCGTCCTCCAGAGTCCGCTCAACCGACGGCCGCGATGAGCCGCGGAAAGCGCGCGAGTGGGGCCCCCATGAGTGGGTTCGGCAAACTTTTCTTCGGCTCGAAAGTGACGCAAGCCCTAGACACCCTCGCACGCCAAGTCGTTTTGACATTCTCTTCACATGCTCGAAAATGAGGACGGTGCCAAACCAAAAACGACGATACGCCGTCGTTCTACGACAGCGAGGTGAGGTGAGGTGAGGTGGGGTTCCATTCGTCTTGGCTCTCTCTCTTCTCCGTTCAAATTACGCAGAGCACCCAAGGCCGAGGCGGAGCGAGCTCTGAAGGGAAAGCGAAGATTCCGAGGGGAGGGGAAATCCGTCGGAGTCGTCGGCGGCGGCGGAATCCGCGGGGTTTTGGGGCGGGCGTCCTCGCCGGTGCCGGAGAGGCTTCGGTTTCGGTTCGGCGCGTCGTTCGCGGTTGCTTCGGCGTGAAGTCTTTCTGATTCTCCGGCCGCTTCGTCGGTGGATTGGGTTCGATTTGGGCGCGGACGGAAGAGGAGGGGATGCAGACGGAGGCGAGGGTCGGGGTCGTGGTGGAAGGAGGTCAGCGAGGGATCGGCTCGGGGCACGGGAGCCTGGCGGCGGTGGACGGAGCCGCGCGGAAATGCTCGCAGAAGCGCCAGCAGCAGCAGCCGTCGCAGATCGGGATGGTGTCGCAGCTGCTCGCCGGCGGCGTCGCCGGGGCCGTCAGTAAGACCTGCACGGCTCCCTTGGCGCGGCTCACCATACTCTTTCAGGTTGATCTTTCCCCACTTTAGAGTGATTTCCGGTCTTTCTTCTGGTTTGAGAACATGGAAACGTGGTAGGCTTTTCCTGTTTTGGCTCGGACTCGTGTTTTTTGGCTGTAGTCGTGGATAGAAGGGGCTCGTTGTGTGTGCAGGTTTTGACTTGCCGGTGTGGATGCACCTTTGTATTGTTCTTTCAATTATGCTCTTCCTTCCAGGAGAAGGAGAAGAAGGGGCGGGGAGGATGGAATTTGTGTTGTGACATTGATTGCATTTTCCGTGTATATTTGCGTGAGGAGCAGCTAGTTATTCCCACGGATCTTGAAGAAAGTTATTTTAGACTCTTTTTTCTTTGTGATTTCCAACTCTGAATGCTGAAAATACAGTTGAAATGGTAATTAAGGAGGGCATGGACGATCTTGTCATTTTGACTTTGCTAGGCAATCCATGAGTTTTATCATTGAAAAATTGTGCTACCACTTTAGGTGTATGTACCACATGTGTGAGTATTGTTGATACTGATTTTAGTACTTGGATTTGAGCTTTAGTTGGATCGAGATTGTATATTTGATGCAGGAGTTTGTTGCTAAGGTTCTTCTGCTATAGGTCAGATTTATTCGGTCTACAGAGTACGGCAATTTAAATGGTTGGATTTTCTTTAGTGGTATGTGCTATCTCATGGGAAGTATGGATAAAGTTAGTTTGACTTGTATTGTTAGGCTGGAACCCACCGATGGTTAGTGAGGACTGTAGGACTATTTGGAGCTCCTATAAGGGACATCAATTTTTTTACCGTGACTTATGAAGAAAACCGGGGCACCGATATATATATATAATGGCCTGGACATTGCAATAAAATTTAATACGTAAAACCAGTGACTTTTTACATCTTTACAACACATATTGTATATTGACAATTTCCCTGTGGGGCCCTCTTAATTTCTTTTTATGTATTTCATGGAGCTTGTGCTTTCAATTGTTCTGTGATTAGAGTGCAATCAGGGCAACTGGAGTTGTAGGCATCTAGTTTATTGAGTAACATGCTATTTCTTGGACAGGTATTTGATTGCTGTAATTACCACCTATCGGCCAATCTGCTGATACTTTAATACGCATTTTTAGGTGCAAGGAATGCATTCTGATTTAGCAACTCTAAAGAAGGCCAGCATATGGCATGAGGCTTCAAGGATTGCGCGTGAAGAAGGATTTAGAGCTTTCTGGAAAGGGAATCTAGTCACAATTGCCCATCGCCTTCCTTATTCTTCTGTAAACTTTTATACTTATGAGCAGTACAAGAAGGTGCTTAACTCGACTAGCTGTTGAGCCGTATGGTCTCATTTCATTTTATCATTTAGGGTTTGTCTTATGCAGCGATTTGATTGGTTGAACTATCTTTCAGTTGCTTCATATGATCCCAGGAGTGGAAAGTTATGGGGAAAATATGAGTACAGAGCCCTGCATACAATTTGTTAGCGGTGGTCTAGCAGGAATGACAGCTGCAACAGCTACATATCCCTTAGATCTTGTCAGAACACGTCTTGCGGCTCAGGTATTTCAGTAGACATTTGGTGTAAAGGCCAAGAGCTGAGTGCTTTCCTCTTTTTGTGTGCCTATATCTAGAGGTTGATGGAGGCTTCATTTTTGCGGGTTTGATAATGCTGATGACATTCTCCTTATATGGTTGTGCTACTCGATTCAAAATGCACTTAACATTAACTAGTTTCTCTATGTTTTTCCTTTTCTAATGTTTTGGTATTGTCATCAAATTGTTCTAAAGTCTATTTCCCTCTGTGTTCTGAGGGAATATTGTTGCGGCTTTTTGAAGAAATACATGTCTTTCATCCCTTCATTCCTTAGTAGTGAATTGTAGCTTCCAGTACTTTAGTTAATCGAGATCTATTATCTACAATCAAACCCTATCTGCCTATTGCATTATTCATCATTTCTTTGGTAGGAAAAAGACTCAAATTTGCATTAATCATCAGTTGCTAGTGACACTCACATGCTTTAGTAGTGTTTCTACGTGTGCAACTCGATTGGGCCACGTTTGGTTCTGTAGTTGTCTTTGAGCTTAGGATCTTGTGTGTTTTAGGAACTTCTCCTTTCTCTGTTGCGTGTTCGTTGAAACTTTTATAGTGTTATGATTCACAAATTGCTTTGATGGCTGTGAAGTTTTACTCTTAAGAATTGTATGTTTGTCCCTAGTTTGTAGAATGCAAAATTTATTGACCATGTGCTCATACTGATTTATCATCATTTCAATGACAAATTTGCAGACAAATGTTATCTACTATAGAGGTATCTGGCATGCTTTAGGAACAATAAGCAGAGAAGAGGGCTTATTAGGACTTTACAAGGGACTTGGGCCAACTCTTTTGGTATGTGCTTAGCTTTTATTCTGCTCAGTGCTTAGGCCGTATAGCTCGATTCTTGACTAATTGTTTATCATTGTTCCAGACAGTGTGCCCCAGCATAGCTATAAGTTTTTCTGTGTATGAGACCTTGAGATCTTCTTGGCAGTCACATAGGTGAGCCTGAGCACTTTGCCAGTTTACTTTGATGTTGTCTGATTTCCTTTCACGACACCAGTAGTTGCATGAAATTTCTTTTTCTTCACATGCTAAATGAGCTTTCTAACAATTCAACCAGGCCTCATGATTCCTACGCTGCTGTTAGCCTGGCTTGTGGCAGTCTTTCTGGTATTGCATCTTCAACAGGTGAGTGATCCGTATGACTAGAATATTGCATACTTATGGATTGTATATAAGAGCTGCTTCCTGAAGCGTGTATTTCAGTTCCTTTCTATTTTTCTGGAATGATTCTCATCATACTAAATTATACGGTTCCGAGCTATAGGGATTGCTGAGTTTCATTTGGTTATGGGTCAAATGACTGCTTCTAGCGACACCCTTCTACAGAAAATGTAGTGACTATTCATAGATCTTATATCCTTCACAGTTTGCACATCTTCAGATTACATAGTTTTAACATAAAACTGAGTAGTTAATTCGTGTAGCTTTTTGTCATGCTTTTGATGCAGAGACAGGTTGTGGTCCAAGCTCTGCACTAAATTTCTAACCTGACTGACTCATAGAACCAGAGAGCCAGAGTGGCGTTGTTTTTTATCTGGCATTTGTGGATTTTAGTAAGAAAACAAGAAATTATATTCTGTCTTTCATCTAACTGTGTTCTATATGAAAACCTGTGATTAACCTCCATCACTCCAACATTTCCCGGGTTAATCATCTCCCAAGATGCAGTCGGTTCCATGATTTTGGTTGTTATGCAGTCCTCCAAGTGAGAGGTTTCCTCAGTGAGGTATGCTTCTCACTTAGGCTTGCTGAAACAGTTGATTAATGGATTATGGAATCCTTCTAGCATCACCATGTATCTCTTAGTTGTGATATGACTTATTGGGAATGATAGAAATTTCCTTTCATTTAATTTGCTACGTTCAGCTGTCTCTGGAAGTGCTATTTGTGTACTTGGTGAAGTCCTGCTGAGATCCTGTAGTTAATAGATAGATGATTCTCAAAAAATAAGATGAGAAAGGCTAGTGATTCTAGTTTGATAGAGAAGATATGCGCCACAAGGTGTGGACTGCACATATGTACGTTTGTGCTTCATCTTCCTGTTTATATACTGGTTAGGCATCCACCCGATGAGTAAGTTTCACCACCTAATCCATTGTGATGTGAATTGTTCTCGTGGGTTGCCTTGTTCCATTTGTGGAAAGATAAAAATTGTTGAGATGAAGAGTTTACTTTGAAAGCTAATAATAGGGGCCGAACTGTGTAGGGAAACGATGTCATTGGAACATGTCGGATGCGATTTATCTGCCAGAACATCCTAGCTGGACATTAACATTTGAAATTTGGAAAGTCATTCCCATGTTATTGCAGTTTGCTTACTCATTGGTGATTCCTATATGTATCACTAATTTAATTTTGGAGGTTGATTTGAGCTTAAAATAGATCCGATCTTGACAAAAAATTTGTGCTGTTATAATCTGCAGTGACATTCCCATTGGATCTTGTGAGGAGACGGAAGCAGTTGGAAGGAGCAGCAGGCCGAGCTCGGATATATGAGACTGGAATATTCGGTACACTTGCACACATAGTCCGGAATGAGGGATTTCGTGGCTTGTACAGGGGGATCCTTCCTGAATACTACAAGGTGGTTCCTGGCATAGGCATTTGCTTCATGACCTATGAAACGCTGAAAAGGCTTCTTGTGGACATTGCTTCTAATTTGTAGTGTCACTGCAATTTCCTGGATGCCATTGACCGAGGGGGAAGGAGGAGGTGGATCGTAGGGGCATGGTGCTGTTTCCACTCTCTCCACATTGGCTTAGGGTGATTTTTTTTCGATGAGTCTCCTTATGGCAGTTCCATGTACCGTGAGCTGCTGTTTGGAGCTATTTATCTTTGTATAGTATAGGTGCAACATGTTACACGTCTTTAATTGCCAGCATCAAGAAAGTCACAAATATGCTACCTACCTCAATGGAAAGTCATTTCTTTGTTCAGCTCTCTCTCTCTCTCTCTCTCTCTCTCTCTCTCTCACACACACACACACACACACACACGGTGGAAATGGCTGAGATTGTGCATTCTTGTGTATTTTGGCCTTTGTGATAATTCACTGACATTCAGTCCGAAGATTATTCCACCGACGGAAGAAGAGCAAGTCCTCCACTACCATCAGCAAGACTCCTCATCGTGAACCGATGATATGATGACTTTCGTCTTGTATATTGTGCAGGTCCACTTCCCTTTTTGGGTTAATCGCATTCATTTGGGTTTACATATGACATCATCTTCAGTTTAAATTTCGGTTTAGACCAATGCAGTGCATGACAAAACAATCACTGACAAGATGAGAAAAATCAATGAAATTTGCTACTCATATGAGTTTTATGCCTGAAACTGCCGTTCATGTTCCGGTTACCATTTCTCAAGTCAGAAGCCAAAACTGAACATGAAACCAGATAATAAATATTATTAGCATTGTAAACTTGCATCTTTGAGAACCCCACAAAAATTAAGGGGGGCGTTTACAATTTGCCATGGTCCACTCAAATCTCAGAAGCTGAAAGCATTTCCAATTCACGTAAGCAATTGGAGAGGCGCATTGTGGGTGACGAATGCTTTCACGAGGGAAAAAGACCAGTGTATTTAATGTGGTCCAGAGTACGTCGCAGACCGTACTTATTGACTGCTGCATTGGCAGCCCTGAAACCTCCTCCATATGCTGGGGAAGCGTCGTTGGCAATTTGATGCATGAAAAACTCGCCTAGTTTCTTTTCAACCACAGACTTACCACCTTTCTTGGAAGATGTAGAAGATGAGGAAGCTGCTGATGTAGATGGCACGCTTTTGTTTCCAGGCATGACTTCTGATTCGAGCCACATGTGAGATAACACTTGACATATACCTTCTTCTACCTCAGGATTAAGATTGCGGTAACCTGCAAATGTAAGTTTAAAAGTTCAAGATAAGCCCCATTTGGAAATTCAACCAACGGAAGATGATGCTGCAGGGTAGAAAGTGTTGACCTTTAAGGCGTAACCATCCGTGCATTAACTCATGCGCAAGAATAGCACCGGTTAGCAACCTACAATCAGCAACAAGCAGACGGATTTCCAAAACATAAGACAAAATCAAGGTGATGTGCATCCATTGAACTATACAAGAAGTTTCATTAGCATAAGACCATTTTTCTGAAGCTCTATGTTGGGAAAGTCTCTCTGTCACAGCTCAATGGGACTTCCTAACAACTATGCATTGGAAAAGTTCAGATCGTCTACTTAGGAAGACCCATCAATTATGCAGTTGTTTGTCAACTCATCCTTAAGAAGTCTGTCTAACCTACATATTTTAAAAACATGTATATGAAGAGCTATTTTGTACTTAATAAATATATTCATTACTTTGCGAAACAAGAGCTTTTCAGTCACACTTACCTTGGTAGACCGTAAAGAACAAGAATGGCTGTAACTTCGCATTTCCTTGTCAATTTCTGGGGTTGAGTTTTCATTCCAACAAGCCTGTGGCCTCCAAGTCTGGGCCTCCTGTGAACCTGAATACAAAAGCAATGAAACGAGTGTAAAATTGAACAGGTGAATCTTGCTCAAGGATTTACTCTGGATTTCCTGAAAGCAAAATCAGTAGATGTCCAATATCATACACTGGACACGGTTTGCTCCTCGGAAAGACATAAACCTCTTGTCTCAGGCATGTGATGGTGGCCCTGCAGAAAAACTAGCATCAGGAATGGTGTGCCAACTTTGAAAGAAAACCCAAATCTCATACCATGTCGTACATTTTTTTCTCCAACGATAGCCTCATTAAGTGCTTGTCTTTCAACCAAAAGCATTGGAATTTGCTGATCCAATTTCATGTTCATTCCTTCATAGTAGTCTCTGATCGCATGATAAAGTGGTTGACAGTCACCAGTGTCCATGATAGCAGATTCCATGCACTCTAGGCATAAACTTCGTCCATCTCCCAAAGATATGTATGTTGTGTTCCAAGACTGTCAGTAGGTAAAAGAAATATCAAAAGAAAGAAAAACAAAAAAAAGAGTACAGTTGCTTCAACACATTTAAAATATACAATCCCCAAGGTTGTGGGAACAAAGCATGGCATTGCATTTACTTGTGCTAGCCTAGACCACTACCTCCAAACGCTCACAACTACAACATCGAGCTGTGTTGTCATGCTCATGCGACGGACAGTACTTCTGGGACCAGAAAGGATGGCATCTATACTCAATCAAACCAGCTCCATTTGTTGGGATCTGTGAAATGAAATAGAAGCTTACAATAGAATCAAAAGGTAAAAGACTTAAGTTACATTAATGCCATACTCTCTTGAAATTGCATAAACATAATAGACAAGAACAACTTGGACTCATCTTCTCTCACTTCAGTAGCATGCATTTTTAACAAATCCCGGGTCTACATACGGAAGGCTCAATGAGCAATATAATTTTGAATGAGATCACTTGTTACAATTTCACGATGTCTTTCAAAAGTTACAAGCAGTCTCTTCATATCGTAGAGCAGTTCGACTTGAGCCACTTCAGTGATGAGTAGGACTTTTATTAGCTCCCGACATGACCACACAGGGAAGTCAGCATTGGGCGTAAAAGTATGGCTATTGCAGCGATGTAACACTTGAAAAAGCAATAAGTGTCATAAGCTTAGTAACAATATCTTTATGAAATGTAAAAATGGCAAATATTTGTCAGCTAAGATGTGGTTGATTGTTCTTACAAATTGATGGCAAACTTCACATTTTGGATGTGTCAACTCCTTGAAGCAAGACTGGTGATAAGGATCCTTTCCTGATAAGGAAAACTTCGATTGACAGAAAAAAGGACTAGTAAGAGCTACCAGATGGAAGTTCCAGAATAAGACATATTTATGTCAAAGTAGACAATGCCAGACTGACAAAAGAAATATTGAATATCGTTCACATGTATTGTAGACTGCAAACAGCTTGAAGGTAAAATCATAAATAAAAAGAGGTAAGAAAAGATATTTCAAGAGGAACTACTTACCTCATATTCTGTAATGGCGTACCCGCAAGCATGACAGCGAAAGCATTCCGGATGGAAGAAAGTTCCCATACATCCCAAATAGTTTCCATAGCCTATTTCACGCTTGCAGCCACCACATACTCTGTGCCGGCAGAACAAAGTCAATTCATGAAATGGTCTCGCGACATTTCAAGTCCATAGGACAATAGTGCACAATATCTGCAGAAATTATTTTTAAATCTTCGTAACTGAACAAACTTGAGGCTCTCTGTCCCTAAAGACAACTTGGTTAAAATCGATAACAACATAATGTTCTGGTTTACCAAAATCAACTTTCATGTTCTACTTTGGCAAATCGAACATTTGTTTTCGATCACAATCAATGAAGTAAAACCCTCGGGACACCAAGCACGCTGAAAATTTTCTTCTAGTTCACGATAACCGATAATCAGAGTAAGATCAGACTTGGTCAGCATCTCAGTCAAATTTGCAAAACCGGGCAAGAAAAAAACCTTTCGATACTTTTAGACAGCAATCTTGGAATGTTTGGACCTTAGCCTATCAAAAACGCACTTTTGACTGCAATTACCTATATCCTCCTCTTGGATAATATTGCGTAGATGGGTGGGGAGGGTATGAAGGTGCATTTGGACTATCACTAAGCTCTCTATCAACGTTTTCATCGTCTGTCCGCCATCTACTCCCTGGCAAATGCACGACATGGTTAGACGCTGCTTTTGGGAGGGGGGAGAGAAAATATTTAATAGCCTCGGACCAAAATACGAAAGTCAAACCTACCATTTTGCCGCCTCAGATCTTCTTCAGCCAAAGAAAGTGCAATTGCCCTGTCAAGGTCCTCTTTTTCCTTGTCACTTCTAGAGCGATCATCCTGATGATGTCGTCAACAATAAGAATGAATTCAAAAGCGAAATACGGTGAACTTCACAGCATTTGAGAAAGCCAGTTGGTGGTAAACGGTGAGTAATGTACGGATGAATCTTTTCCCAGTAGACAGTGGCAATGATGACAAGAGAGTAACAAGGAGTTTACCACTGATCTAGCAGGTGCGTGCCAAACCATGTTTTCGTCGCCTAGATACTGTGGATAACGACGAGCCCCTCCTCGCCCAGATCCACTCTTAAAGAGTTTCCCCAGCCATTTCATAAAACGTGACTTTCTCTCTGCGTACGAAGACACAAAGTCCCCTGCTTAACATAAAAACCCGTCCAATAAACCCCTGTCTATGAATAAAAGATATTGCGACGTACACAATAGTAAAAAGGCATAGTTTTAACTCGTGTCATCTAGCTAGCAAGTAGCTACAGAAAACCCACATAAGAGCTGAAAAAGATAGAAGGGAAAGAGACGTAGTCCCGACTCCAAAGTCCATGTAAGGGATGAAAAATTAAAACCCACATGAGCCGATCGATCAAAATTAAACATTTCATCGAACAAGTAAGCGGCGACGATAATTCGACCATGGAGTACCAAGAACAAGGGCCATGCTGCGTACCGTAAATACAGGGCTGAGAAAGATGGTTGACGCTCGAAGAAGAAGAAGGAGGAGCCATGTCGTTGGGGACTGCGCAATATGTACAGAGAGCCGTCGGAGTATGAACAGAGCAGGGGCGAAAAGGAGGGGGAGGCGGAAAAGGGGAACAGGGCGGGTGGCGGAGGGGGAGAGAACAAAAGAACGGAAGGGAAAGGGAAGAGAATGGGGATGGAGCATCGTTAAAGAAAGAAAGACCAGGGAATAGGCGCCGAGAGAAAAGATAAAGGAGAAGGAATCTCTCCTCCTTTTTTTTTTTTTTTTTTTGGTTTTGTCCTCCGGGGGTAGAGACAGGGGAATTGGTAGCAGCAGAGAGGTGTGAACGAGATGGGCTGGCGAACTTCTTCTGCCCGATCTTTGCTTTTTTCCCTCTGGGAGGAGCGTGGCGGGAGATTCTTGGCTTGAGGAAAGCGATCAAGAAAGTAGCAGAAAGATGTCGGCCGGCAAGAATCTCGAAGGAGGGAAGGGAGAGGCTGGAAAGCAACGGCGGACGACAGGGAATCCGGAGGAGAATTGTCCGATCGACGACAGGGAGAGAGGAATGACCGAATGGATGATGTGGAAATGCGTGGAACGGAGGTGGAGAGGAATATCTTTGGCCTTCGCCATCGCTTTTCTTGCAGGTGTCTGGACTTCGAGCTTTCTTCCCCTTCTTTCTTGCCTTTCTTGCTTTCCAGGGGTTATGAAATTTCGAAAGAAAACCGAACTTTTGCCGCGGAATTTCAGGAGCTTAGGTTGGCGCTGGTTCTTTTATATATTCTATTGCGATGATGGAATAATAGGGTATAGACGACATTCGATTGATCTTGATTTTCATTTACGTTGAGTTGGATTCTCCTGGAATGCTTAATCACGGCCCGGCTTATCTAGATGCTCGTTTGCGTTTTCCATTATCATTATTATTATTATCATCGCTATTGTTGTTACGACGTCAGGGAATTTCGTAATATGATAGGTGTGCGACGCAAAGTCATCGCCTTGTCAGTTCTATTCAGCTAGGACATTTTAGATGCGTTGCCTTGAGACTAAGAGCGATGGATATTGATTTTATTCGAAAGTGAACATTAGATTTGTGTGACGATAGAGGAATATGTCGTCTTTTTGCTTTTATGTGGAAATTTAAGATGTCATTTGGATTTCAAAAATCCGTGAGAAAAAAGGTGTACGTGAGCCTATGGTGTTTAGTGTTCTAAAAAGTTTAGAGAGTTTTGAATTTTAAAAAAAAAAAGGAAAAAGGCCATCAAAAACCTTAAACTATGCACAACATGACACATTCACCCTACACTTGTTTAAACTTTTTTCTTGTGACACTAAAAATCCCTAACCTATATCCGTATAACTTATTTAAATGTGCCATGTGAGTATAAATTTTGGATTTTTGGCATCATAAAAAAATGATTTAGGGTAAATGTGTCACATAAGTATAAGTTTAGAGATTCTAATGTCATTAGAAAAAAATTAGAGTAATTATGTCGCACATATATGAATTTGGATTTTTTGTGCTAAAAAAAAGCTTGGCGTACATATGTCACAATCACCATAGTTTACAATTTTGTTTGTAACTTTTTCCGTCTAAAAAAATCAAAGTATTTGACTTGGAATATCTAGATAAAGCAAAAAGTAAAAGGTCAAAGTAAATTTGAAACAGGACTTTGAGGGTTTGAGTCTTTCTTTACTAAAGTTTTGGAATCGATAGTCCTTTGACTTTTATTTCTAAGTCAAGAAAACTATTATCATTTTAACCAGTATTAAAACCTTGTATGAGTGCCTTCTACTTTCGTTTTTACTTTTCATAAAGCTCGCGGCTTTCGCCGCTTGACTTTATTTGATCCAAATCAAGCCAAACCTTTTAAATATTAATATGAAATATCGTGCATTACATTTTCTTTTCTTCTTTTATTCTTAAATAGTTTTTAATACTTATATTTTAAAGGGAAATTCATTATTAAAAATGATAAATGTTTCGCCGGAATTTAATCAACGACGAAATATCTTCCGCCAAAAGACGTTCTTCGGCTTTTGATGAGAAGAGACGGGTTTGTGACGTCTTTGGACAAGAAATATCCAAGCGGATAAGAAACAACTACAAACCCTCACTTTGAGGTTCGAACTGAACTGTACGTATAAACCGTACTAAAATTCAATTGACGACAAAGCTTAAAAGTACAACCACTTCCACAACAATGCACCTACTCGAATTGTGCCGAAATTGAATCAACGACAAAGTTTGAGAACGTACAAAATTAAATCGACGGTGAAACACCTAGGATAGAGATATAAGTTGGAATTTAATTGATGACGTGAATCGGAAAGCTAGAGCTAAGGAAAAATCAAGTGCAATGCATGAAGTAAAGATAATTAAAAGATTACATTTTGATTGTTGATGGTGTTTTTCTGAAGAGAACAATATGGTTATTCAAAACCTACAATTGACGCTTACTAACGGAAGTTACGAACAGAGGCTACCGGCGGTTACTACAAACAAATGACTTCCGAGTGATTACAAAAGGTTACAAAGAGAAGTCACAAATGGTTATCACAATGAAATAACTTCGAGTGGTTAGGAGAAGTTACAAAAGGAGGTTACAAACATAAGTTATGAATGGTTACCGAATGGTTACGACTGTTGGAGTTCACGATTTCTTCGAATCCATTATTGTGACGATTGTATCCGAGATTGTCGACTCCACTTTCATCGATTCCTTCATGTTGTTGATCACATTTCAATAATAACTACATATTAGACATTTTTTGTGCAAACATATGCCCCTTTAAAAGAGTTGAATGATTCATCAATTATTTGATTCTTTTAAATTAGGAAACCAATAGTCATCATGTGCCCTATTGTCATCAACAAATCACCATAATCAATACCACTAGAGTTTACTTGAACATGATTAATCAAATTGGCTCCATCGACCTCATAGGTTTGAGCTGCACCAATAGTTCTAGCCTTTTGTAAAATCCCTATCACCGGTGGGGGTCGTACAATTTGTCCCATAGTATCAAAAGTAACTTAAGTAGTAATACATGAAGGAACATACCTAGAAAATGCAAGATTATGAGGACTCGCCGGCACTTGAGTTGAATGACTCGATGTTCTTGGCCCGTTCATCACTTCATGGAAGGTATTGATGATTATAGGCTTGATCACGTTGACAAAATATTTATCATCTCGTTAATCAAGTCATTCTTGTGCTCTTCCAATAACTGTCGCATGGCAGCCAACATTATAAGGCTCAACTCTAATTGCCTTCTCTACTCATTGGTAAGTTATCTCGGGATATTAACAAGTCCACCTTGTTCTTACTTCGCCATCAATTGTGTAGTCGATGACTCAAAATGTCCCGTCTTATTATTACCGGGTTGTGATGAAGGGTTGTCACCGCCAATATTATCAGGATCAACCTGATTCCTTGTTCTCGCCATCGTATCTCCTCAAATCAACCACAATGGTCCCACCAAGCGTGCCAGATGTTTTGTTGGAATTTAATCAACAATGAAATATCTTTCTTCGAAAGACGTTTTTTGACTTTTGATGAGAGGAGACGGATTTTGTGGCGACTTTAGACAAAAAAATATCCAAGCGGACAAGAAATAATTGCAAACCTTCATTTTGAGCTTTGAACCAAACTATACGTACAAACTATGCGGGAATTCAATTGACGACAAAACTTGAAAGTACAGCCACTCCCACAACAATGCATGTACTTGAACTATGCCGGAATTGAACCGACAACAAAGCTTGAGAACATGCAAAAATGTAACGCTGGAATTGAATCGGTAGTGAAACACCTAGAATAGAAATACATGTCAGAATTTAATCAATGATGTGTTATTATGATAGAGATATGTGTAAGAATTAATCGACTATGCAAATCAGAGAGTTACAGCTTGGGAAAAGTAAAGTGCAATGCTTGAAAGTAAAGATAATTATTTTTTCGAAGAGTACAATATGGCTATTTAAAGCGTACAATTGACAGTTACAAATAGAGGTTGTGAACATAGGTTACAAATAATTACTACAAATTGATAACTTCCTAAAGATTACAAGAGGTTATAAAGAAAAGTTACTAAAAGAGGTTACCAACGGTTACTACAAAGAAATAACTTCTTAGTGGTTACGAGAAGTTACAAAAAGAGGGTACAAACATAAGTTATCAATGATTAGCGAATGGTTATCGACGGTTGCGTAAACTCCACTATGATGGTTGTATTCGAGACTGTCGACTCCACTTTCATCGATTCCTTCATATTGTCGATCATATGTCGATAATAACTAAAAATTTGACATTTTTTGGTGCAAATAATAAGTAATTTTTTGTATTACTTCAAACCGCAAACCCCTAGCAAGTTCCTCCTCTGAAAATGATTGAAGTTTGCTTATTTAGCGTTGCTGTCTTTTTCGATGCTGATCGGGAGTCACGCAATAAAGTAAATCAACTTTTTCGGTCGAACGGCGAAACGAGAGCTAGTCATCCATGCAAGAACAAATGACTGGCACCAAAAGAAGAAAATGTCGAATTTCATGATTCTCGAGACATAAATTCTAAATTTCTTTTGTCACTTCCCTACTGATGAATCTGAAAACGGCTACAATCGACATCACTTTTGTCTACAGCGAAGAGAGCTCCGACACGAAGGGAAGAGAATTGTCCGATCGACGCAAGGGAGAGAGAATGGACGGATGATGTGGAAATGCGTGGAATGGAGGTGGAGGGGAATATTTTTCGCCTTCGCCTTCGCTTTTCTTGCGGGTGTTTTCTTTCTTTCTTGCTTTCCAGGGGTTTATGAAATTTTGAAAAAATGGAACTTTTGCCGCGGAATTTCAGGAGCTTATGTTGGCGTTGGTTCCTTTTATTTATTCTATTGCAATGAAGGAATAGTGGGGGATAGATGACATCGATTCGTTCGATTAATCTCGATTCTCATTTGGCTTGCGATAGATTCTCCTAGAATGCTTGATCGTGGCTTGACTTATCGAGATGCTCGTTGCCATTTCTCGATTATCGTTATTAGTAATATGTCAGGGAATTTCATAGTATGATGGAGATGCGACACGTTGTCACTGCTCATTGGGTCAATTCAGCTAGGATGTTTTGAAACGCGTTGCCTTGAGGCTAATAGCGGTGGAGATTGATTCTATTCAAAAGTGAAAATCAAATTTGTGTAATGATAGAGAAATTGTCATTTGCCTTTTTGCTTTTAAGCCGCAATTTAGGATGCTATTTGAATTTCGAATATCTATGAAAAAAAGGTATACTTGAGCCCACGATGTCAAGTACTCTAAAAGTTTAAAGAGTTTCGGGTTTTAAAAAAAGGAAAAAAGCCTATAAAAAATCATAAAATATACACAATGCGACTTATTTACTCCAAATTTGTTCAAACTTTTTTCTCGTGATACCAAAAACCCTAAACTTGCATGCATGCGACTTATTCAAATGTGGGTTTTTAGTGTCACAAACAATTAAATTTGGATAAATGTGTCGCGCGAGTATAAATTTGAAAATTCTAGTGTCATAAGAAAAGCTTAAAATAATTGTGTTACGGATACATATTTGGATTTTTTGTATTATAAAAAAAATAGTTTGGCGTGCATGTGTCACGATGAGCATAGCATATTTTTTTTATAGCTTTTTTCCTCTAAAAAAATCAAAGTATTTGACTTGGAATATCTAGATTAAGCAAAAAGCAAAAGGTAAAAATAAGTGCGATCCTTAAGAGTCTTTCTTTACTAAAGTTTTATGACAATAAAGGGATAGTCCTTTGACTTTTAATTCGAAGTCAAGAAAACTCTTATCATTTTTTAACTAGTATTAAAACTTTGTATGAGTACCATCATTGTTTTTACTTTTCATAAAGCTCGCGGCTCTCGCCGCTTGACTTTATTTGATCCAAATCAAACCAAACCTTTTGAATATTAATATGAAAAATAATTTTAATGACATTTTCTTTTTTTAAAATTTTAAAAACTTTTTAATACTTATTCATCATTAGAAATGATAAGTAATTTTTTTTATTACTTCAAAGCACAAGCCTGGCAAGTTTCCTCCTCTGGAAATGATTGAAGTTGCTTAGTTAGCATTGCTGTCTTTTTCGATGCTAATCGATATCACGTCAAGTCGATCTTCATGCGATAGAATAAATCAACTTTCTTGATCGAACGGCCAAATGAGAGCTAGCCATCCATGTAAGAATAAATGATCGGCATCAAAAAAGAAATATGTTGGACTTTGCAATTCTCAACACGTAATTTCCAAATGATTCTATCAATTTCCAATAAATAGATATGAAAACTCTACAATTGACATCACTTTTATAAATAATGAAGACAGCTTTGACATGATTCATCAATAAAAACATTTGTTTTTCCCTTTCGAGTGAACCGAAAGAGAAATTTTTTTTATTTTTCTTGGGAAAACGTCGGTTTCTAACTTTGACATTTCCAAAAAAGAAAAAATTCATGCTACCTCAAATGTCAATTGAGAATCAAAATATGTTGCCCACTTGCTCAATCGTTGCTAAATTATTATATTCACACCGAATAGCTGCTGCTCCCACTTTTACACGTCATCAACAAATTCTTCTCGACATTTCCTTTTCAGCTCTTCTTATTTTTCTCTCTCTATTTTTGGCGTTCAAGCAACGCTGTAATTGTCACTATAGTCAGATTCAAAAGAGCCTATTACGTATTACAGGGACATCCAATAATAACACACATATTATATATACATATATATATATATATATATATACTGAAAATATAACGAGTTTTTCTATACTTATGTAGCATGATTATCCTTTGCTCGTCATGTAATTTATAGGACGAGCTCATAGGAAAGATAATAATACTGTTGTTATCATCATCATAATAACGTAAGAGATTTTCTTTGCCGGGGGGACAGATGTCGGGAACCTAAAAAGGCGAAATCCAGGTTGTAGGGAAATGAAAAGTGATCAGATGGCTGATCTGTGTAAAGAGAGATTTATTCCATGTTACAACTCACTCTCTCATCCACCTAAAGGCATCCCAAAGCTGGCCATCCTAGTAGATTTTTAGCCTCTTACCATGTGCAAGGAGAAAAAAGAAGGACAATTTTGACTCCTTTTTCAATCTTTAAATTTTACACAATCAAGAGGCACAAGAATGAAGATTCGACTACTTAGAGGTGTAGCAGTCTACACGCAATTGGTGAGACTCGAACGTCGAACGAACGATTCCTGAATTCTAACCTCCTGATCAACTTCGTTAACCTTGAAAGCTTGATCATCCATTTTTTTTTTCTCTAATGAACTTGAATGTGTCGGTGAAACACAGAACGTTGTCCTCACAAACGACGTATTGGATTGTCCAGTAAAAGAGCCTGCTCCCTTTCTCATTGCTCTTTGGGGAATGCGATATGCTAGTAGGGAGTGGGGTGCGCACTTCAGAATGTCCGAGGAGGTGAAGCAGCCGAGGTATTGAAAAACTGGTCCAGACACCATCTGACCACCTAAATTAATAAAAAAAATTATGTCGTGTGTTTATATTGCATGTCAAATTATGATAGTTTGCTGTTGAACGGAACTATTCTTTGGCAAAGCTACTTTGGGTCGTGGGATTCCAAGCTAGCACCACGATATCCGCCCAAGTGAGAAAATACCAGGCCCAAGGTCATGAAGCCAGGGCCCGTTGGGCCTGGACGGTCCGGGCCGGGCCTGACTAGGCTCATCTTAGAGTCTATAGATACAAAAAAATTATTTATGCCCGTTGCGATAGTGTTGCTAAAGCCTGGCATGGAGAAAGCCCAAGCCCAAGATTAAGTCGACTCGAGTCCCGAACCGGGCTTGACAAGTAATATAAAAAGAACGAAGAAAAAAAGGAACTTTCTTAAAACCGGCCGAAAGAGCGGGGAAAAGATAGATTTAGGGGTGAAATCGAGCCAAGCTACTAGCGAGTAATTAGGGCTTGGCTCGCCTTATTTCGAACCAAGCTTGAGCCGGAGCTGCTAAAGTGTGTCGTCCTCGTGAGTTTGAGCCCATCAATACTTTGTTCGACGCACCTGTGAACCTATCCGAGCTTTTATTATATTTTTTTACAAAGGATATTTTCTACTTGCAGAATAGACGAAGAAGCTGTTAAGATCACATATTTGATACCCGTACGCATGAATGTAGGAAAAAAATGTTTGAGCTTATTGAACTTGAGCTCACATGCAACTCTATCATTATCAAAACGAGCTTGAGTATTTTAATTTTCTCCACGAGTCGAGCTCAAGCCTATAGTTCGGACGGATTCCTTTTACGTGAAATCCTTATTCTTTGGCAAATGCATGTTAAGAACGTAATTTCTGTCGTAGCATGACGATTTCTAATTCTGCAGAAAGCGCTTGAGATTGCGAGGGGAGTTGATTCACGAAGCAGTTTCAGCACCAGATCCAACTTTCCTTTTAGCTTACGACTTCAACGATATTCAATCCCAAGATGGAAGCTCCCTTTCAGTTCTTTCAACTACTTCGTTTGACAGATCCACGACAGACTATTCTTCTGAACAAAAGAGAAAAGCCTACCAAGAAAAGATCGGAAGAGAGAGGTTTAATGAAAGGCACTATCCTCGCTTGGTTTTCCTTCTGCGTATTCTGTTCCGGGTCAAAATAAACATCGATGTTGTCTTCTTCTCAATTCAGGTTTTCAGAATTTAGGTTCAGTTATTAAGTCCGGAGGACCTGCAAATAGCGGTAGAGCTATCGTCCTCGGTGACACGATTCATCAGCTGAAGAAGCCACTTGCAGGAGCGGAGAAGCTCAAGAAAAAGAATGAATCGTTAACTACAGTTCAATCTGAAGGTTACTTGTACATAGTTACCCTATAGTCTTCATGTCTCTGCGTAGCTTTTTTAAATATCATTTTAAATTCCCTTTTGGTTATGCACAACTAAAAGCAAGTGATGGAACGATGCTTCGCTTTCTGAGGTGTGTGTAGCCTTCAACTGATGCAACTTCTGTTAATTGGCAAAGTTCGTAACAAAACCTACTGAAGAGATAGAACTCATGGAAGAGAAGCGAAAGGTTAAAGTAGAGAGAGAGACAGTATCAAGCACCAAAACCAGGCTGCACCGTCTAATCATCCAATGCTGATGTGCTGATGTGCTGATAATGCAGCCTTTCCGCTAGATACATTTCAAGACCACATCTCCAGCCTCCTGCTGCGCAAGTTCAATCCACATGGCAGATTGTGTTTTTGCTTTGGTATCAAGTCTCGAAGGCGTGCATAGACTAAAGTTCAAGTTTACATACATTTGCGTGCAAAGTCGACATCATCTTATGGCGTTAAAAGTGTTAACCCTGAAGAAGGAATAGAATCTGTAAATACACGGGATTGCTAATAAATACGTTGAGGGATGTGGCCGGTTCTGTCATTGTCTAGGGCACTGAGATTTCGACAAGGCGAAAGATTCCGTTTCTATCTAATTAGAGTTGACTTTTAGCTTGAGAACGAGGGCTACGCAGTCGATCTCCACAAGGCTAGTTACAACCTTCTTCATATTATTGAGAAGAGATCAGGATATTCTCGAATATTTCAATCTGTGCTATTAAATTGTTCACCGCGTCTTTGACAAGCAAGGAACCTGTAACTGCAGTGGAGCATACTAAAATGTTCGAAAGGCCGTCCAGTGGGCATTATCTTTTCAATAGGCGTGTCGAAACTCCTTAAACTAATCAGAATGATCAATTGAAGATGCAATTAAGAAAGAATAAACTAAAATGGGTGCAGCTATGTATCAGTATCCTTTAACATTACATACGCAGATATGTGGTAATCGGCTGGAGGATTCAACATTCATTTCAGGGTCAAGCCAACGAAGTCGCAAAGCTGACTGTGTTGAGTTAACAAATTAGTTGGTTTAGAGTGCCATCGTCATTGTAGATGATCGTCCTTCTTAAACTTGAAACCAAACTTCGACCATCTTTTTTAAACTCGAAGCTAACTTGTTGAGATCGTAAATAACAAGATTGACTTAAAGGTCCAGAGAGAATTGTTCAGTCCATACAAACGAGCAAAAATGAATACAGGTTCTTTGGCTGGACAGAATCCACATGATGGTATTTATTGCGCACCGACGATTCTGAGGAGTCCTGTGTTTCTCGTTTTAAGGAAATTTCATCTCTCAAATGAGGAATACGCACTACAAGATTCATCAAGACTTTCATATTGAGGTCATGAAAAACAGTGGAATACCAAGACAGCTATACATACAATGAAAGCCAACTTTTAGCAGAAGAAATAAGGGAGCCGATTATTGCCTTCGCTGTGATCATAGCCATGATCGAGTAAATCCTATTCTGGTTGTGGATGCCGCTCGTGGACATGGATGCTCCGACGTTGACTGGCATGGCGCCGTAGATAGGTGGATAGACGAAAGGTTCATATGGATAAAAGTAAGGAGGAGAAGCAGACCGAACTCCCCCGACGTAACAATACCGATGATACACATAGACGCTGGAGCAGTCCCGATCGGGCGACCTGCCACCGGCTCTTGGAACGCGCACGACAAGCAACATCCACAATCAAATGGATTACAAGACAGCAATACACAAAATCAAAGCCAACTTTTAGCTGAATAAATTCTCAGTAATGTAGCTGATGGTAGCCGATGACGCGATCCTGGCCAGGATCGAGTAAATCTTCTTCCGGCGGCTTCCGTGATGATGCGGAGACGCGGGAGCACTCCCGGTCCGGCAACCCGGTGCTGGCTCTTGGATCGCGCACTCCAGATGGACGTCGACGGGGCACCCCTTGCAGTGGCTGGTGTACCGCCAGGAATCGCACACCTGCTGACAGACCGCACATTTACGCGGCTCGCCACACCTGAGTGTGAGGAGTTGGTGAGGGTGCACGGCGTGCTCCACCGTCACCGGAAGGTCCGTGCACAGCGGGTGGATGTCGAACCCGCACGGCTCGCACCTGTAGTACAGGCCGCCAACCTCCTTGCGGCAGAGGTCGCAGACCCTATCGAGGGACAGGGAGACGAGGTCGAGCGGGTGGCTCGGGTGGAGGTGGGAGAAGAGAGTGAGGGGGCACGTGGCGCAGCGTTCGTGGAGGTCGAAGTTGCAGCCGGAGCAACGGTAACGCCTTCCTTGGCCGAGGACGTTGCAACCATCGCACTTGAACGCCCGGTTGATGTAGATCTCAAGGAGAGGGTGGTCATGCAAGCCGTGTTCCAACGTCCTGGAAGCTTGCGGTGGAATCGCTTGAGCTTGAGGGGTCGTCGATGTCGCCATGCTCTCTCTCTCTCTCACGCACTCACTCTCTCTCTTCCCACCGAGAAAATATTGCCTGCAGCCTCTGTCTCTTGAATACTGATCAGAAACTTAGGGATCACGACAGCGGGAATGACGATGGACGAAGGCTTTGGTGGAGCTGTCGCTCCATCTCCATTTTTATTATTTTAAGCTGTTCCTCTGACCTTGCGACGGCGACGGATTTTCCATATTATGTATTTTTTTTGCGTACAGACTGCGTCAATCTAGGGTTTCCAAACTTGCCCTACATATCACATCACGAGGACAAACGTTGGGGGAAGTACATGTTCAGCCTTTCTTTTATATATATATTTAGAGAGAGAGAGAGAGAGAGGTTCCATCTCTCTTGCTTAACAGGGGCAGAGGACTACCGATCAGTAGCCCTCCGCTCAGGTTCGCTGCCGGCAATATTCTCTGATTGAATAATAATAGTTTGGTAATAGCAGAGCAATGTATAAAGCCGGTGTAGGGTTGGTTGGCTCTTATTAAGGGACGAAGATCTGCAGTCTTCCATTCTAGTTTCGTGGCTCGGTGCTCTAGATGGGTAACATTTAGTTGTCTGACTTTGGATTGGGATACATAAGATGAGGTGAGAAAAAAAAATTATCCTTCGGATATGGGAGGATTATAGAAAATCCCTAATATGTTTGGTGCAATATAAGATAAGATTAAGAGCCTTAGAAAATCACACTCATACAATCAATCTCCTGCGAAATTTTCATTTTTCATTTAGTTTTTTTTAAGTTTATTTTGATCACTTAAATAATTATGAAATTTTTCGTTTTACCCTCAACTATGTGGATCTCAAATTCACGTGCCTTATTAGCATTAGGCTTGCAACTAGACATGTCAAAATGGGTTATAGGCCTATTTCTTAATCCATATTTGATGAATTAGGTTGTCATGGATAATTACATTCAATAAATGAGTTTACCATTTTAAACTCATTTATTGTAAAACCAAGATAATATGAGTGTTAAGTGACTCCACGATTTACTTAAACCCAACCCACTTCTATAATTCTCTCTTCACTCTATCTCACCCTCACTATATCTCGTCCTCACTTACTCTATGCTCTCACCTTATTTTGCATATAAATTTTCTTAAACTTGGGTTAGATGTGGAAGTGTTTTAGCAATATGAATCGGGATCAAGATCAAGTATGAGTCAGTAAATTTATATGATATGAAAATAGTTCAAAACCAGTTTAATGGATCAATTTAAATTGAACCATTTATAGTCCAACCCACCTGCTTGATGGGTCTACGTTACAACAAAGATTCTTCTTAAGCCCAATGGCCCTTAGTTCGATTAAAACTCCAATCTCCGAGTTGGGTTTAGTCGGGCTCTATTCTCAGTTCGGCCGAACAGATTGAATCGATCCAAACCGTTGACTTGTCCCTTGTTCACGCGCCGGTCCTCTCTCTTGGTTTGGCCGAACATATTGAATCGATCCAGACCGTTGACTTGTCCCTTGTTCCCGCGCCGGTCCTCTCTCTCTCTCTCAGAGTCCTTGGTCGTTGCTTCGGAACCAAGTTATGGGGCTCATTCTTCGCCTGATCGAATGAGTAGTCGGGCAGGAGCGCCCTTCCTTCTTCACCGATCTTCTCGCAGCCGTCTCTTCTCCCTCCCTCGCATGGAAGATTCCTACACGGGCCTCCCCACCAGCCACCTGCTGGGCTCCGTCCCTGTACGGTCTCGCTTTTCACTCGGCTTCTCTCCTCATTTTCTTTATCGATGAAGTTAATCGGTGAATGTACTCGTGCGATCTTGCTTGTTGGTATTGCTGAGTTTCCCTCTTGCAATCTTTTGATTGCATTGCCTGGCGAATGAAGACGGAAGTAGTGTATTGCTCTTGGGTTCTTACTATAGTTTTTGGTTGAAATGGGAATGAACTAGTTAGAGCCCTTGTGCGGAGAAGTAGTATTTTCGAGGAGAGGGGAGGATCTTTTGCCTTTTTCTGTTGGTGTTGCGTCCGTATTTTGAATCTTTAGTCAGCTGGACTTGTATTGTTTTTTATTGCTATTTTCGTTTTACCCTCAACTATATGGATCCTCGCCTTGTTAGCATTAGGCCTACCACTAGAATTGTCAAAATGAGTTACATACCCATTTCTTAACCCATATTTGATGAAATTGATTGTCATATGAGCTAGTTACATTCAATAGACGGGTCATAAATAAGTTTAAAATTATAGAACTTAAAATAATATGGATGTTAAATAGGTCAACAACTTACTTAGAACCAATTTATCTATTTAGCCTTCGTTCTATTTTGCCCTCGCTTACTCTGTGATCTCACCTCATTTTGCATATGAATTTTCCTAAAATTAGGTTATATATGGAAGTGTTTTAAAAATACGAGCTGGGTCGAGCATGAGTCACTAGATTCGTATTATATCAAAATAGTTCAAAACCATTTAAATAGGTCAATTTGAGTTAGGGGTGTTCAACCAAACCAATTCAACTCTAGAACCAGACCAGATCACTTGAGAAATAGGATGGGAATAGGTTCCGAGTTTTTGGAATCAATCCAATAATAGGTTCCACCTAGGAACATAATTGAGGCACCCTATTTTAGAATTGGTTTTATAAGTAAAAGAGCCAAAACCTCAATTTCCTTTTTCCTTCAATTCTAACATCATCACTCCATGATCCTTTGACCTTCATTGGAACTCCTTGCCAATTTTTTTCTCTTTCCCTAATTTTTTATAGATGAATGGGGAATGGATATTTATTATTTGTGTTTTATATTACGTGTTTGAACTTTTTATCATTTATAATTATACATAACTACATATTTATCTTTTGGATTTTTATTTTTTTGTAAATAGGGATTTCTGCTTTACTCATAACCTCATATAATTTTGTTGTAAAAGATAAACAAAAAATAAAACAAGTTCTTAGGTAAAACCCTCAAACCGTACTGAAAAAATAAAATAGGTTCCGGACAAACATGGTAGGTTTTAGAGTCAAAAAACTAGAACCGCTTTTAACAGGATAGGTTTCAGATTCACTTTGAAATCGATCATTCTCTAATTTGAGTCGAACTAGTTTCAATCCTTCCCACTTGTTGGACAGGTCTATCTTACAACAAAGATCCTTCTCCAGCCCAATGGCCCTCGGTTGGATTAAAAACTCCAATCTCCCGGTTGGGTTGACGCGGGCTCGATTCTCGGTCCGGTCGAACAGCTTAAATTGGTCCAAACCATTGACTCGTCCCCTGTTCCCACGTCGGCCCAGTCACTCTCTCTCTCTCTCTCGCTCTCTCTCTTTTGGAGTCATCGGTCGTTGCTTCGGAACTAGTTCTAGGGCTCGTTCTTCCAGAAACGATCAGGAAAAAAAAAAATCCCCCCCCAAAATCTCTCATCGTTCATCGCCCGATGGCTCTCCTCTTCGCCTGATCGACCGAGCTACTCGCGCAGGAGCGCCCTTCCTTCTTCTTCGTCGGTGTTCTCTCGCGGCCGTCTCTTCCTCCTTCGCATGGAGGATTCGTACGCCGGCCTCCCCACCAGCCACCTGCTGGGCTCCGTCCCTGTACGGTCCTCCAAAACCAGGCCGTGCCCTTTAAATCATCCGATGCCAATGTGTCGATAATGCAGCCTTTTCCGCTAGATATATTTCAAGACCACCTCGTCTCCAGCCTCCGGCCGCGAAAGTTCAATCTACAAGGCGGTAGATTGTGTTGTTGCTTCGGTATCAAGTCTCGAAGGGGTGCACAAAGACTAAAAGTCCAAGTTCAGTTTTCTTACATTTGCGTGCAAAGTCGATGTCACCTCATGGCTTTAAAAGTGTTTGTCTGGACGAAGGAATTGAATCTGTAAATCCACGGGGTTGCTATGAATCCATTGAGGGATTGACTTCTAGTCTGCTCAACAGAGAGCTTGAGAACGAGGGCTATGCGGTTGATCTCTACAAGACTACTTTCGACCTTCTTCATATTATTGTGAAGAGATCAGGATATTCTTGAATATTTCAATCTGCATTATTATATTGTTCACTGCGTCTTTGACAAGCAAGTAACCTCTAACTGCAGTGGAGCATATTCAAATGTTCGAAAGGCCGTCCAGTCGGCATTATCATTTCAAAAGGCACGACAAAAATCCTTAAACTAATCAGAACCATCAGCTGAAGATGCAATTAAGAAAGAATAAACTGAAATGGGTGCGACTATGTATCCGTATCCTTTAACAATACATGCACAGACTCGTGGTAATTGGCTGGAGGATTCAACATTCATTAGTTGGTTTGTAATGTTGTCTTCGTCCTCATAGATGATCATCCTTCTTAAACTAGAAATTAAATTTCGACCATCTTTTTTAAACTCGAAGCTAATTTGTTGAGATCGTAAAGAACAAGGTGTGACTTGAAGGTCAAGAGATAATTATTCAGTAAATACTAATGAGCGGAAACGAATACAAGTTCTTTGGCTGGACGGAATCCACATGACGGTATTTATTGCGCACAGACAATTCTGAGGAGTCCTATGTTTCTCGTTTCGAGGAAATTTCATCTCTCGAACGAGGAATACGCACGCCAAGATTCCTCAAGACTTTCATATTAAGGTCATGAAAAACAGTGGAATACCAAGACAACAATACATACAATCAAAGCTGACTTTTAGCAGAAGAAATTCCCAGTAATGGAGCCGATGGCAGTCCTCACTGCGAGCTTGGCCAGGATAGAGTAAATCTTCTTCCGGCGGCTTTCACTTGTGGACATCCACGCTCCGCCGTTGATTGGCATGGCGCTATTGATAGGTGGATAGAAGAAAGGTTGATGTGGATAAGAGTAAGGATGAGGAGCAGAAGGGACTCCGCTGGCGTAACCGTACTGCCCGTGATGATGCGGAGATGCCGGAGGAATCCCGGTCTGGCGACCTTCCTCTGCTTCTTGGAACATGCACTCCAGATGAAAGTCCACGGGGCACCGCTTGCAGTTGCTGGTGTACCGCCAGGAATCGCACACCTGCCAACAGACCGCACACATCCGCGGCTCGTCATGCCGGAGTGTGAAGAGTTGGTGGGGATGCGCAGCGTGCTCCACCATCGCTGGCAGCTCGGTGCACAGCGGGTGGACGTTGAACCCGCAGGCCTCGCACCTGTAGTACAGGCCGCGAACCTCCTCGCGGCAGAGGTCGCAGACCCTACCGAGGGACAGGTAGACGAGGTCGAGCGGGTGGCCGAGGTGGAGGTGGGAGGAGAGGGTGGGGGGCACTTGGCGCAGCGTTCGTGGAGGTCGAAGTTGCAGCCGGAGCAACGGTAACGCCTTCCGTGGCCGAGGGCGTTGCAGCCATTGCACTTGAACTCCTGGTTGATGTAGATCTCGAGGAGAGGATGGGGATGCAAGCCGTTGTCCAACGTCCTGGAACCTCGCGGTGGTATGGCTTGAGCTCGGGGGGTCGTCGATGGCGCCATGCTCTCTCTCTCTCTCTCTCTCTCTCTCTCTCTCTCTCTCTCTCTTTTGAACACCGATCAGAAACTTATGGACCACGATAAATGGGATTGACGAAGGAAGAAGACTTCGGTGGAGTCGTCGACAGCGACACAAGAAACTTAGGGACCACAATAAACGGGATTGACGAAGGAAGAAGACTTTGGTGGAGTCTTCGGAGAAAATATTGGCTGCAGTTGTTATTTCACCGTGTCATCGTACTAGTCTGCTCATTGCGCAACACGGGTCGCCCGGGCCCTACAGTGCATAGGAGGAGAAAATATTAATTACCCTGACAGTCTAACAGTGCCACGTCATTTTTGCTCTGAACCATTCAGCAAGAAAGAGTGACAATTGTCCGTGTCACGTCCACGTCGTCCCACTCCTCACTTCAAACCAACGCACGGGAGGACCGCACTCCTCTGCTCTCTCTTCCAAAGGCCCTGGACCACCTGCACATGCTCTAACGCTCTCTCTCCTTTGCTCTGCAATAGAAAATATTAGCTGGGCCCCACAACAGATCCTTCTCTCTCACAATTAATTTGAACAGAAGTGTTGGACTCTCTCTCTCTCTCTCTCCATTTTTTCGTTCAACTCTCGCCCGGTCGCTCTGCCCTCCGCTCCTTCTTCGATCAGACGACGGAGCTGCCGTCCGACGAACCACGCCGCCGCCGCCGCTTCCACATCCGCCTCGTCGGCCGCCGTTGCATCCGAGCTACAGCTAATATTTTCTCATTCGTTTTGCCCCTTTGTCGCGCTACTCCTCTATGTTGCGTAAAGGTGAGCGATCGAATAATAATATAAACAGAAGAAGAAAATAAATCGGACACCAAATTTACGTGATTCAATCATAAAGATCTACGTCCACTTAGAAGCGGCGGCGAATTTTTACTATAGATCGCGATCTGAGGAGATTATACACTCAAGTCACTCAAACCCTCTCTCGGTGTTTCCTGCCCCTAATTACACCCAATAATACACGCAGTGTTTAGCCCCGGAATTCCTGAAGAAATAATCTCTCAATCTCACGAAGGAATTACACGCAAATCTTACCACAAGATTTAAATCGACTATAAACACTAATATTTCTTGGATGTAATTCACGAACAAGAACGACAAAGAAAAAATCCCTCCTAAGCACTCGACGACGAGACGGCACTTCAAGAACACTTCTTCATGATCAACGGAACACCAAGCACTCACGCGGCGCTTCAAGACAATTTGTGATCCACCTCTACCACCTACGGCCACAAGTTTATATATAAGTGAAACCCTTATTCTTTTGCCAACTTCTCATAGGATTCTGTTTCCTATCTTGCCCGATTTTATCCAAAACATATCTCTGTATATTTTAAACAAAATCCAAATCCAAGTCGAAGTTGAACTTTCCTATTTCAGCAGCCAAATTCTCCAACGCAGATTCAAACTTTGGGAAGTTGATCTTCGGATCTTCTTTGTTCAATCTTGAACATCCGCAACATATCCAATTCAGAATATTCGGAATTTCACATTGAACTCAAACTCGAGACATATTTTAACAATCTCCACCTTGGCTCGACATTTGAGCCAAGTTGCAATCACTTCGCAAAAATTCAAACTCTGTTGCTACTCTTCCATAGCCCCCGATAGGCTCAACTGTCACAGATATTATCCAAGTCCAAGCTTCGCTTGAATTTCGCCATAACCGAGGACCTCATCAGAATACCAACTCAACATGCACCTTTAACTGCTCCGCAAGAATTTTCCGACGCAACCTCCTCAACCGTAGATAAAGCAAAACCATTGTTGCATCCATATCTATCAGGAGATCGAATACGTACCTTGTTAATTTCAGTAGTTATGGCAACCATTGGCTCTATAGGCTCCACCTCGCTACAAGCACCATCCATGTTGATTACTTTGCTAGTACTCGTACTTGCTACCTCAGGAGTTTCTGGTCGCAACTCCACTTCAAGCAGAACACCGTCTAGATCCGTATTAACACAGCCACAAACACTCCTAGCCAGAAGTACCGGAGACTCATCAGGAGTAACTTCTTTACTGTTAACGGGTGAATTTATATCTGGACACCACAACCGATCGCCTCGCTCACCTTGTGCATAGCCATGGAATATGCACCTTGCCCTCCAATCGAGCTTACCATCACTCACTCGAAAATAACACGGGCAACCGAACATTCTAATAATAGAATAACTAGCAACGTTATCATCATAATAACGTAAGAGATTTTCTTTGCTGGGGGAGACAGATGTCGGGAATCTAAAAAGGCGAAATCCAGGTTGTAGGGAAATGAAAAGTGATCAGATGGCTGATCTGTGTAAAGAGAGATTTATTCCATGTTACAACTCACTCTCTCATTCACCTAAAGGCATCCCAAAGCTGGCCATCCCAATAGATTTTTAGCCTCTTACCATGTGCAAGAAGAAAAAGAAGACAATTTTTACTCCTTTTTCTTTTTATTGCTCCTTTTTCGATTTTTAAATTTTACACAATCAAGAGGCACAAGTACAGAGATTCAACTGTTTAGAGGTATAGCAGTCTGCACACAATTGGTGAGATTCGAACGTCGAACGAACGATTCCTAAATTCTAACCTCCTGATCAACCTCGTTAACCTTGAAAGGTTCATCATGCATTTTTTTTTTTCTCTCTAATGAACTTCAATGTGTCGGTGAAACACAGAACGTGTCCTCGCAAATGACGTATTGGATTGTCCAGTAAAAGAGCCTGCTCCCTTGGATTGTCCAGTAAAAGAGCCTGCTCCCTTTCTCATTGCTCTTTGGGGAATGCGATATGCTAGTAGGGAGGGGGGTGCGCACTTCAGAATGTCCGAGGAGGTGAAGCAGCCGAGGTATTGAAAAACTGGTCCAGACACCATCTGACCACTTAAATTAATAAAAAAAAAATTATGTCATGTGTATTTATATTGCATGTCAAATTATGACAGTTTGCTGTTGAACAGAACTACTCTTTGGCAAAGCTATTTCGGTTGTGGAATTCCAAGGTAGCACCACGATGTCGGCCCAAGTGAGAAAATATCAGGCCCAAGGTCATGGAAGCCAGGGCCCATTAGGCTGATCCGGGCCGGGCCGGGCCAGGCCTGACTAGGCTCATCTTAGGGTCTATGGACACAAAAAATTCTTTATGCCCATTGCGATAGTGCTGCTAAAGCCTGGCATGAAGAAAGCCCAAGCCCAAGATTTCGACTCGAGTCTCGAACCGGTCTTGACGAGTAAAAGAAAAAAATCCAAAAATAAAATAAAAAAAGAACTTTCTTAAAACCGCCGAATAGAGTGTGGGAAAGGTATATTTAGGGCTGAAATCGAGCTGAGCTACGAGCGAGTAATTAGGGCCTAGCTCGCCTTATTTTGAACCAAGCTCAAGCCGGAGCTGCTCGAGTATGTTGTCGAGTCGAGTTTAAGCTCACCAATACTTTGTTCGACGCACTTGTAAGTCTAATGAAGCCTCTATTATCTTTTTTTTTTACAAAAAATATTGTCTACTTGCAGAATAAACGAAGAAGCTGTTAAGATCACATATTTGATCCCCATACACATGTATGTAGGAAAAATATAATTGTTTGAGCTTATTGAACTCAAGCTTGAGTTCACATGTAACTCTATCATAACCAAAACGAGCTAAGAGTATTTGCATTTTCTCCTCAAGTCGAGCTCAAGCTTAATTCGGACGGTTTCTTTTACGTGACATCCTAATTTTCTTGCACATGCACGTTAAGAACATAGTTTCTGTTGCGGCAACGATCTAATTCTGCAGTAAGCGCTTGAGATTGCGAGGGGAGTCAAATTCATGGAGCAGTTTCAGCCCCAGATCCATCTTTCCTTTCAGCTTACGACTTCAACAACATTCGATCCCATCATGGAAGCTCCTTTTCAGCTCTTTCAACTACTTTGTTTGACAGATCCACGACAGACTATTCTTCTGAACAAAAGAGAAAGGCCTGCCAAGAAAAGATCGGAAGAGAGAGGCTCGATGAAGGCACGATCCTTGCTCGGTTTTCCTTCCGCATATTCTGTTCCGGGTCAAAGTAAACATCGACACTGTCTTCATCTCAGGTCAGGTTTTCGGAATTTAGGTTCGTTTATTAAGTCTCGAGGACTTGCAATTGCAAATAGCGGTAGAGCCATCGTCCTTGGTGACGCAATTCATCAGCTGAAGAAGCCACGTTTCGAAGTGGAGAAGCTCAAGAAAAAGAATGAATAATCGGCTACAATTTCAATCCGAAGGTTATACGTACACATTGCATAGATTTTAAAATGTCCTTTGAAATTCCCTTTTGGTTATGTACAACTAAGAGCACGTGATGGAATGATGCTTCACTTTCTGAGATGTGTGTAGGCTTCAAGTGGCGCTCCTTCTGTCAATTGGCGAAGTTCGTAACAGACCGACCGAAAAAAGAAGGAACTCACGGAAGAGCAGCGAAAGGTTAAAGTAGAGAAGGAGAGACAGGATCGAGCTCCAAAAGCAGGCAATGCCCTTTAAATCATCCGATGCCAATGTGCCGATAATGCAGCCTTTTCTGCTAGATATATTTCAAGACCATCACGTCTCCAGCCTCCGGCCGCAAAAGTTCAATCTACACGGCAGTAGATTGTGTTGTTGCTTTGGTATCAAGTCTCGAAGGGGCGCCCATAGACTAAAAGTCCAAGTTCAATTTTCTTACATTTGCGTGCAAAGTCGATGTCATCTCATGGCGTTAAAAGTGTTTGTCTGGACGAAGGAATTGAATCTGTAAATCCACGGGGTTGCTATGAATTCATTGAGGGATTGACTTTTAGCTTGCTCAACAGAAAGCTTGAGAACGAGGGCTACGCAGTTGATCTCTACGAGAATAGTTTTGACCTTCTTCATATTATTGAGAAGAGATCAGGATATTCTTGAATATTTCAATCTGCATTATTAAATTGTTCACTGCGTCCTTGACAAGCAAGGAAGCTCTAACTGCAGTGGAGCATATTGAAATGTTCGAAAGGCTGTCCAGTCGGCATTGTTGTTTCAAAAGGCACGACGAAACTCCTTAAACTAATCAGAACGATTAATCGAAGATGCAATTAAGAAAAGAATAAACTAAAATGGGAGCGACTATGTATCGGTATCCTTTAACAATACATGCACAGACTCATGGTAATTGGCTGGATTCAACATTCATTTTAGGTTCAAGCCAACGAAGTTGCAAAGCGGCTGGAGGATTCAACATTCATTAGTTGGTTTGTAATGTTGTTGTCATCGTCATAGATGGTCATCCTGTAAGACTTTTCCTGATGTAGGTTACATTAATTGATATTTTATTTTATCGTTTTACGGGGTTGGTCTAAGGTAAGATAGAATGTTTCTTAATTAGTCTAATATGGGACTGACTAGTGTGGGCTGAGTTGAGCCTAGCCCATAATGAGAGGGTATGGTTGGAAACTCTATAAATAGTGCTAAAGTCTCTCCTTTAACCCTAATTCTCACATGTATCCTCACATAAGGAGCGTTTACCTAACGCTAAAGGGTGAGGGGCCGTCTCATTGAGCCAGTGATACGAAGGACAATAGAGGAGAATGATTTGCGCGTGGATAATTGCTTTTTCTCTTCCGCATCAAGAACAATTGATTCCAAAACATGTGTATTAATCTTTCTACTTAATTATCTGTGCTCTTGTTTTGGTTATGGAGATCTTGGGGTTGCACGTTTTGCATCCAACATGTGGTATCAGAGCAACCATAACCCTAGAACTCGAACGCATAGAATTTTGCCCTAATTTTGAGATTTTCGTGATTTTTGGTTCAATAAAAATAAAATAAAATTACATATTCGAACTGGGCTTGTCAAGACGAGCAGATCCGTGGGCGGCGCGTCACCGGGGGATGCTCCACGAGCCCCAAGCGCAGCCACGCACTGCCAGGGCGTTGGAGACGCGCCCCACGCGCCCTCATGTGCTCCCACGTGCCGGGCACGGCTCGCATGTGCGACACACGTGGGGGGCTAATGTCATGATGACGTCAGCGACTCGGGCCCGACCCAGTCAACCGGTGACCGGACCGGTCAACCGGTGACTAGACCGGTCAACCGGTCGGACCGGGAGGTTGGACCGGACAGTTGAGCATGGAACCGGTCGGACCGCTACCGGTCGGACTGGTTTTGACTGGTCAGTACGCTCGCACGTGAGCTCCACGCGCCACGCACTCAAGCGGCGCGTGCGAGCGCGTGGAGCCTCTAATCAGCGCGTGGCTGGCGGCGTCGGGTTTGTATGATTATTCTCTATCTTGTGGTGTATTTATTTTACTTATTTGATGATTTTTATGGATGTGAAAATACATACGAAACCCTAAATATGTGCATTTTTAGTGTATTTTTGCGTATTTTTCTTGTATTTTTCTTTGATTTTGGAAATTCAGGTGTTGCATTATAGGTATATTATCACATAAACATTATAAAAGTGTGATTATTCTATTGATTATTGTTGAAGTAAAAGGATCGAGGTAAAGAATAAATCAGTTAGAATTAGTCTTAAAGGTTGTCAGGTCTAACAGTGGTGGTGAGTATTTTGGTAAGTATGGTAATACTGAATAGCTTAAAGGATCATTTGTCAAATACTAGGTAAATTCTGGGGTGGTAACGTAATGTACTATGCCTAAAAATCCTACAAAATGATTTACCCAAAAGGCATAATTGCGCCATAATCAACATGGTGATGAGTATGATGAGTAAGATTAATTTATCCGATCTTCTGTGGGTTGATATTTTGAAAGCAACTCTTTTCACATACAAAGACGTGTTTCTTACCAAATTTGCTCCCTAAACTTCTTTTGAGTTATGGATTAGCCGTAAATTTTAACTTGAATCATATTAAAATTTAGAGGTGTCATACAGAAGTGAGGTCATATAATTCAATATTGAGTTTGTTATATTTCAGATCCACTCGGAATTATTTTGTATCTTACCTAGATTGTTCAAAGGGGTATTGATTTTATGACCCTAATGAAGGTACAAGAATTATGGAATCACATACAATAAAGTTTCTAGAGTTCGACGTAGTTGTAGAAGATAGCTGCTCTCAGACTATTAAGGATAATAGTACAAAGGAGGTTACTGTGTCTTTGTCTTTGCCTATACAAGCAATTGTGGAATCTCCTATATCATAGACTAAACTTATTGAGGTTCAAGATATTATTCTTGATATAATTTATGACGAAATTTCTCAAACCTCTCAAGTGCATAATGAAGTGGTTGTAGCTTTATTCAGGAGATTTGCTAAGGAAAGACGATCAGTTATACTATCAAACTATATAATTTATTTATGAGTGCATGACTGCAATATCTATTGCATGGTTGATTTAGCCACTTATATAAGTGTTATTTTTTTTTTTTATCTTCAATCAAGTATGTGATTATATGCCATAAAAGACGATAAAGTTTTCACTCTAAAAAATGGGTGGACAGTTAAATAGTGAAGAAATATGTGACAGCCTGAATTTTCAGAATTTGTTTTCGATTAAATAAGTCGGGCCTTTCATCGACGCGCCTATAGTGCTATTCTCTGAGTTGATCACTCACGAGATAACTGGACTATATGGGGAAGCAATTAAGGAATCTAAATGCACTGGACTTGAGAATTCGACTAGAAATCGATTGCTTGACCGTGTTGATCTGCAAGGGTCATTACGGCACCGTTAGAAATCAATCAGAGACCGGAGATAGGTCGACTTGACTGAGATATGTGATCAGATTGTGGGTGATTCCACCTGATTGCAAAGTACTCGTCGATCGACACTAGACCAATTTTTCTATCGTTTTGGTATCCGATGCCCGTAATTGAAATCTCGAGATTTTCACGATAACCGATGGTCGCCAATGGTCGAAGATGTACATTGTGACTCGAGATAAATCGATCACGGGTCAATTGCACCAAAAATTCTTAAAAGCTACTCGGTAGACTAGGTCACATTAAAATCGCATTAGATTGAAATTAATCGTGAATTTGAACCCGATTTCAGAAATTGAAAGTTCTGTCATGTCACGATCTATTTTAGGAACGTCGACTCATCCTCCGAAGAATTTCCGGAGATTCTGAAATTTTTACCGAAAATCGATTCGGACGTCGCGAAAAAAAAAAAAAAAAATTCAGATGGGCTAAGTCGATGGAAATCCAAGCCAAGCCTTTGAGTGTCGGGGACTTGCAAAAAAATTCACGGGAATTTTCTTCATCAAAATTGGACCTCAATTTGGGAAATTGAGTGAAGAAATTGATCCTAAAGTTGTGAAATTCGAAATTAAGCATGAGGCTGAAAATTGGGACTTTAATTTAGTTTAATTATGGAAAATCTATGCTAGAAAGAAATACGGGACAAGACATTAATTAAGTGGATAATTTGTGGACTTTGTTTCCCCTTTTTCTTTGTTCCAATCCCCTTGGTCGAGCAAGCCAGCTGCTCCCCACCGTTTGCTTTGCTTTTCTTTCATTTTCTTCTTGGAAGCCCCCAGCTCATCCGCACGCCCCAAATTCCACCGCCGCCTGTTCTTGTTTTGCCCTCAATTCCGTCGAAGACATCTGCCACATACCACCGTCCCTCTCTCCTCCAATTCTCTCCACCCACACACATCCATCGAACCATCTTTCTCTCTTGCTGCTCTTTTCCTCCGCCGTTCGAACGCCAGTACCCCACCATCCGCTGTCCCCTCTGCCGCTCATCCACTGCTTCATCAATTCTTCATCCCAGCAGCAATTAGCGGCCACGTCCTCACGCCTCTCCATCCACCGAAGCTGCTCCTTCATTTCCCCTTGCAGCTGCCGCTTCAGCCATCAATCCCGTGCTCCTCTCTTCTCTTTGTCTGCGCGTCCGTCAACCGCTCGCGAGGAGCCCAGCGAGTCAAGCTGTTCGGCCACAATTTGGCCGAGTTTCGTTTCGGCCCAGCGAGCTCCCGTCTGTTTGAAGTCCACGGGCCTAACATCTCCATGAATTTCGGGCCCAGCAAAGTCCATCAGCAGCCCGTAAATTGAGTTCTTCAGCCTGGCAGCCTAGCGAAATCAACAACCCAGGTTTCGGCCCAGTCCAGCGAAGCTCAGCAGCCCGCATTTTGAAGCCCAGCCCAAATCAAAAACAAATCTCAAATTGGGCTGAGATTTGTTGGGCCAATTTTAGGCCCGGTCCAAGCCCGTTAGTGTCGTCGCGAGCCCAAGTTCGGTCGCCGTCGCGGTGAACCGGTTTCCACAATAAACTGGAGAGTTTATGTACTAAACTCTTCTTAGTAGGCTAATGACGTTTAATGGCTGTTTAGATTTATTTAAGTGTAATTAGTTTAATTATTAGTTTAGTTAGTGAAATTAGGTTAGTTAGATTATTTTATTAGGTGATTAGAGATTTTAGTTGATTAGGTTAGTATATTGTTATATAGTTAGGGTGCTTAGAGTAATTTATTTAGCTCAATAGGTGGTTAGATTAGAATTATTTAGCCTAAGTTAGTATTTTTAGTATTTAATGTATTTATTTAATTAATTTTAGAAATTATTTAATTGTTAAATATTTTCTAGAAATTAGACCGGGATAGTTGATGACTGGAATTTCGTGCTAATTGCAATGATGTGGTTAATTTCTACAATTGAGTGCTGATTTGGATTTTTGGTATTTAATTCCAAAAAATTGTGAATTTCCAATATTTATTCAGAAAATCCCGAGTGTCGGGTTTTAACACCGAAAATGGTTTAATATACTATATAAACGAGTGAGATTTTAAAAGAATGTTATGAATTTTCCGGATCCAATCTGACCGTGTACCCACATACGACTATTGTCACCAGATTTTTTAATACGAAGAAAATAGGCTAGGAACACTATTTTAATTGAGGCAATTGAGTGCAATGCATGGTGTCCTGGGCCGAGAATGAATTGTCGTATGTTGGTTAAGAGAACCCATTCCCGAATTGTGTTGGCTGGACATTACCCTATATGGGATACCCAATTAATGGGATTTGGGTCGCAATAGAGGCTGGACCTATACTCCTTCAAGAAAGTCATCTTTGAGAGACGTAACCGTGCTCAATGGGGTGAGGCAATGCCTGGCTACGCCAATAGACCGCCAAACTTCAAGTAGGCCGTACCCTAGTGTCGCGACCTAATTTTTCGGGGTGCACCACCTAGAATATAGGCTAATGGATTGTTAAACCTAGACTTAACTCGAGCTCTCCCAAGCTCATACCAATTCGCGACTTAGGTTCAAGTTCTTAACATGCAATTGATTTTTAATTAGGAGTCGCCACTAATCTATTTTTGGTGGGTCGATTAGAAACCCATGTAAAGTAACGGGAGTTTTACTTTACTCATACGAACCAGAGATTATGAGTTCGGGGACTTGATTACACTAGATTTCTCTAATGCCCTTTCGGTACCATTCTTTTATTTTCAAAAATGTTTTTGGCAAGCAGCTCAAATTAATTTTAAATCTATTTCCCTAACATGTGAGGCCATCATACGGGTGCGCAAATCACCAATTTAACACCCAAGTAAAGTAGTAAACAAATTGTAGGACTTACCTCATAGCAATGAAAGCATCTGCGTTGTTAGATCAGAATTCACATCAACAGTCCTAGATATGATTTCTAATTAACACGCAATTTCTTTTTTTTGTTTTCACTTTATTTAATGAGAACCTAATCTATATGCAATGCAATGCTTCTAATCTAATATGAAATGATATGGCATGACAGCATGTCCTAAACTATATGAATGAGTAAAATTTTTGTGATTTCTTAATGAACATGCAATAACTAAGTATGCAATCTAAATTAACCAAAATGACCTAATTCTAATGACAGGCAATTTCTAATTAAATGAACCTAATAACAATCACTAAATGACGTGCATTTCATAAACCTAATTCTATATGACATGTACATGATTTTTTATTTTCTTAGTAAGCATACAATCTATCTAGGAGAAATTATTTAAACCTATAATTAATAAACATGCAATCCTAACATGCAATGATGTGCAAAACATGCCCTAACTCTACATGACATATGCATGATGATTTTTTTGTTTTTTGTTTTTTGTTTTTTTCCTTTTTTTTTTTTTAATTTCGAAATTAACAATTGCCAAATAATTAAACATGTAATCCAAATTAAGAAAGAACTAGCAACCTAAATTAATTGATTTTTTTTTTTTATTTTTTTGATTTTTGATTTTTTAAATTTTTATTTTCAAAATTCAGAATAATATTTCTATTCTAAACATGCAAACCCTAAAACAAGAAATAAACCTAATCGTAACCTACATTTAAAAAAAAAAAAATTAACTTAAAGTAACACCACAAACCAATCAAACAAAATTGATACCCAATGACGAACCATATCTCGCGAATGAGATCGAGTTGGCTATTTTACCTAAATCGCGGATCGAATCTCGAGTGGGAGATCGGATTAGCGATTTTTTTAAATGATTGCGAGTCGGATTTCGGACGCGAAAATCGGGCGACAATCACTAATTTCAAGCGCAATTTCATATCATGCAATTTCAATTTCACATAAAAGGGATAATTACACTAAAAAGAGAGAATAATGAAATAACAATAATAATAATAAAACAACAAAATATAAATAAAAAATAAGACTCACCTAAATTATTTTTTGCTTTTTTTCTTTTTTCTATCTTTTTTTCTTTAAAAAAAAAAAAAAAAAAAAGAAAGGAGACTGGTGGCTGGTCCGGCGACGGGGTTTCACTGGCTAGGGGTCCGGCGAGACGGCGCGACGGCGGCGCTGCAGCAAGGGGGCGTCGCGGGTCTTGGTGCGGGCGTCGCGGGCGAGGGACTCCGAGCGCGTGCAGAGGCAAGGCAGAGACGGCGTCGGGGCGGCTCAACGAGATCGGCGGGCGGCGTCGCGGACGGAGCAGGGGCTTCGGATCTCCTGGCGTCGGTCACGAGCAGGGCGGAGAGCAACACCGGGTCGTCTGGTCACTGGATCTGTGGCATCGGGTCACTGATCGGAGGTCGCGATGGCTGGATATGGCGGAGCAGGGCGTCGTGGTGGAGAGATGGGCGCAGTCGGTCGGAGATCCGGCAAGTTGCAGGCGGCGGCTCGTGAAGGAGACGCGGCAGGGCGTCGGGCTGCGAACACCGGCGACGGGGCTGGCATGGGTGCTCGCGGACAGAGGCCGGCGAGAGGTTGCAGGCGGAGCGCGACGGAGCAGGGGGGCGATGGCTCGGCGCGGGCTCGCGGGTGGAGGTTCGGAACGGCGGTCCGGCGTCGCGGGTGCGGGCGGATAGACGGCGGTGCGGGTCTGGGTCGCCGGTAGCTAAGCCGCCGGCGCGGCGCCGGCGGGGGCAGGGGCCCCTCGGGGAAGACGAACAGTCCCCCGATTAGGGTTTCACCCCCTTTTTTTTTTTCGGTTTTTCTCTCTTTCACCTCACTCACTTTTCACTTTTTCTTTTTCGTGTACTCTTTCACCCGAGACCAAAAGGAACCCCTTTTACTTTGGGCGCGATGTATTTTATAGGTCCAAAAAATGTATCCTCACGACATATATTTTTTCCTTTTTTTTACTTGCGCACGATACCCCTAAATATGTCATTGAAATATACACACTCTGCACAATATTTCCTTTTGTATTTCTAGCATATTCTATCCAGAAAAATTCCATCTTTGCACAAAGTACACCCCTTAGTGTATATTACCTAAAAATATGAAAAATCTGAACGGAATATGTGAAAAATCTTCCCTTCACCGACTGCCTAAAATAAAATAAAACAAAATGAAAATAGAAATAAAATGTTTCTAAACTATATGCCATGTGTGTTTTTTTATTATTGTTTTTATTTTTAAAAATCAACCCCAAAAATTTAGGTGTCAACACCTAGAGGGGCGTAATTACCAATTGGAATGCATGTTGAGTGGAATAGATGCGCCGGATTATGGGACAAAATTGTGTGACATGGTATGGGACGTGTCATAACGATTTGACCCTATAATTAGGACCCTTGTGATTTATTGAGTTGAGTAATGCGTTTCAATTGTTGTGTGCATCGATTTTATGCATATTGTATACGAACGGTGTTGACCTGTAAGGTGAATCTGAGGTGAGGTAAGTTCTCTATGCTAAATGTATGATTGTGTGGTTAGGGCGCCTCTAGGCGTATTTCTCTCATAATCGGGGTTTAGAGCGTGAACTCGCTAAGATTTATATCTCACCCTGTCGTGGTCTCAATTTTCAGGGTCAGTGAGTGGAGGACCTAGAGTCGAGAGGAGGTGATCTGAAGTGTAGGTCAGTTAGGACCGTTTTTTTTTTTTTTTGAAAAACCGGTCTTGGTAATCTTTTGGTTATAGACCTTATACATGACTCTATGTGAATATAAAAACATGTTTGTTTGTGAATCTATTGTCTTGCTTTTCTATCTCGAGATGATTACTGTCAGGGGATTTATTATTCGCTTCCACATGTGCAATAAAAAAAAAATGGTCGGCGACTAGTCCTGGGAAGTTACAAATTTCATCGACTAGAGAGGGATGGGCACGCGCTCGGGGTTCAAGGCGTGACAAAATAAATATTTCTTTCTAGTATTTTTAAAGATTCTTTCAGAGTGAACATGGCATTAATAATTCATTTTTTTTATATGGAGTTACGCCAAATAGATACAAAATCTATATAGTGCAACCGAAGGATTTTGCAGCAGATGATTTAAATAAACTTGTATGTAAACTGAGAAGTCTTAAGCAAGTTTCCAGATAATATTATTAAAGTTTCATAGTGTTGTTATTTCATTCAATTGGGAACAAAGTAATTCAGTATATATATACCGCAAGGTCAGTGGGAGGAAATTTATTTTTCTCATACTCTATGTACATGATATTTTTCTTATAAGTAGTGACTTTGAGGCATCTTTTGTCCTTTGCACTGAGGTCCGTAAGGATTGTTCTCACCATATATATCGAATTTATCTCAGAGGACATTTGTTGATCGTATTTTGGAAATTTTCAATATACATCACTGCAAGTCAGGAATTGCTCCTGTCATTAAGGGTGATGGACTAAATCTATTACATTGTCTTTATTTAGATATTAAGAAAATCTAGTTAAATTGTGCACCTTGTGTCAGTGCACTTAAAAGTATAATGTATGCTTAAATTTGCACTAGACTAAATATCGTCTTTGCGATAGGACTTCTAGGCAAACATCGGTCAAATCCAGGACGCGATCACTAGGTTGCTGCCGAGAAAGTTTTAAGGTACTTAAATAGGACAAGAGATTATATGCTGATTTACAAGCATGTTCAATTCTTGCAGCTAGTAGGGTATTTAGATGTAAACTTTGCTGGTTGTTAGAATGACATGAGATGAATAACGGAATACATATTTATGTTAGCAGGAAATGCAGTAAATAAAGTTCTATGTCATCTTCTACTATGTAAGCATAGTTTGTAACATTCTTTTAAATTGTTACTTGGGCTATTAGGCTTTGGAACCTCATTAAGAAGTTGACTGTTTTTAACTTTATGGATAGACCCATACGGTTGTATTGAGACAATAGATTTGCAGTATTATTTATTAATAACAGAGGTCTCAAGGGGTCTAAATATATAGCAGTCAAATTTTTTGATCTAAAGAAACGGTACAGAAATGTGACGTTATATTATAACATATTTCCACAGATGATATGGTTGCAGATTCACTAACTAAAGGACTTCGCTCTTCTGTTCTTGAATGACATGTCATTAATATGAGCTTAAGAACATCATGAGACGTTATTTAGTAGGATCTATTTTGGCTTTACTCTAATAAAGTTTACATCTATGTTCATTACACTTAGTAACGGTTTAATATGTATCAACTTTTGCATTCAATAAAATATTTTTGAATATGTTGTTATTATATTGAATACATATTGATAAAAGTCTCAAGGTATTGTATAAACCTTGAGTGAAGGCTAGGGGCATCTGGTTATTAGCCTTGTGCATATTTCTTGTTATATATAAAGAAAGGTACACCGTAAGGACAAGGCATATGTGGGTTTATTGGAACCATAAAGACATTCTTTAGTGGTACAAGTCTTTTGTGACGCTTAATTTAAGAGAATGGTGACTGACAAACGGGATCTCTTTATGAGAAATGTTATCCATTTGCCACACTACCATATTGAATCCATATCAATAAAGTTGAAAGCACTCATGACCATGGAAGGTTTTGTGTGTATACATGCAGTTACCACCATGATTCGATGTTTGAGACTTTATAGAATATGATTGACTATTAAGAATTATCTTTGGACCAATGTGTGCACATATAGTACAATTTCAATTAATATAGCCCAAGTGGGAGAATGTAAGAGTTTTTCTAATGTGGGCTACATTAATTGATATTATAATTTACCGTTTTACGAGGTTAGTCTAAGGTGAGATAGAAGGTTTCTTAATTAGTCTAATATGGGACTGCCTAGTGTGGGTCGAGTTGAGCCTAGCTTGTAATGAGACGGTCTGGTTGGAAACTCTATAAATAGTGCTCAAGTTTCTCCTCTAACCCTAATTCTAACATGTATCCTCACATAATGAGCGTTTACCTGATGCTAAAGGGTGAGAAGCCATTTCATTGAGCCAGTGATACGGAGGGCAATAGAAAAGAAAGACTTGCACGTGGATCATCGCTTTTCCGCTTCTGCATTAAAAACAATGGATTCCAAAACAGGTGCGTTAATCTTTCTACTCAATCATCTATGCTCTTGTTCTGGTTATGGAGATCTTGGGGTTGCACATTTTGCATCCAACACATCCTTCTTAAACTAGAAACTAAATTTCGATCATCATTTTTAAACTTAAAGCTAACTTGTTAAGATCGTAAAGAACATGTGACTTAAAAGGTCCAATGATAATTATTTAGTCCATACAAACAAGCGCAAACGAACACAAGTTCTTTGGCTGGATGGAATCTGCATGACGGTATTTATTGTGCACCGAAAATTTTGGCGAGTCCCATGTTTCTCATTTTAAGGAAATTTCATCTCTCGAATGAGGAATATGCACGACAATATTCATCAAGACTTTAATATCAAGGTCATGAAAAACAGTGGAATACCAAGACAGCAATACATACAACGGAAGCCAACTTTTGGCAGAAGCAATGATGGAGCCAGGATCGAGTAAATCCTCTTCCTGTAATGAATTCTACTCGTGGACATTGACGCTCTGCCGTTGACTGTCATGGTGTCGTAGATAGGAGGATAGACGCATTTTTTTTTTTGGTCAAAGATAAAAGGAAGGAGGAGAAGCAGACGGAACTCCCCTGACAGAATCATACTGCTTGTGACGATACTATTGGAAATTTCCTATAATATGGGCTAACATTAATTAATTAATTTTCTATTTTGAATAATTGGGTTAATGGATATTCCAATATTTGTTAAACCCTTGAATGATCTTATTGAATTGGATTTTGGCATTTATTAATCACGAGCTTAGTTGAGCAGCAAAGTATTTAACTGAAACCCGTAATGGGAGAGACCCAATTGACACGCTATTGATTAGAGTTTGCTAGGTCCCCTCTCTAGCCTATAAAATGGTAAGTTACACCTTTCAATTACTTAATCCCATTAAAAGCTACTATACTGAAATAAGCCATAGAGAGGAAGATCTGTTATTCCAATAGATCTCTGATTATTAGAGTGATCTATTTTTCTTCAAGTGAAGCAATAGCTCAAATAGGTATATTTTAATTCCGCTGTGCTTATTGATCTTGGTGTTTTACAGTCATATATGGATCCGATTGTTCTTGATTAATTAATTATTTATGTGAATAATTTTATACATGTGATATCAAAGCTTGTCATATATGATTGTAGAACTCAAAATTATTTTTTATGAACAAAATTTTTCCTATTTGAGCCGAATATTGGCGTTATTTTTTCATGTGAATCTTTGATTAATTGATTCTGAAACTTTAGGGCTTTTGTTCTGTATGTCGAGATCTTTTCAACCATATATAATTTGTATAATTTCGTTAAAAATTGAGTAAGAATTTTGAATTTGAAATTCTAGGGTTTATACATTAAAAAAGTTCTAAAATTTTAAATTACATGCAACTGATTGATGTTCGTTATAAATTGTTGCATGGGTATTATTTTATATATGTTTTAGCATCTTTTGTTGCATTAAGGTAAGTTTTTTGGGCTTAAACAAGAGAAAAACGAATTTCAGCCATAAGTGTTTGGATCCTAAATTTTGAAGCTTGAATATGGAAGATTTTCTTGTTTTTTCTTCGTTTAATTCACTCTAAACAATTTATAATGATGTTGGAAGCAAGATCCATGAATAAATTTAAGGAAAAATCAATTTAGTGTGTGTTTTTTTTTTTTGTGATCGAGTCGAAAACCCGGTCATAAGACCCGGTTTGCAGAATGTGTGACCCGGCTGGAGGTTGAAGAAGACCTCCAGCTGGGCTAGGCATGAACTCATATTTCTTATTATATTTCAAGTTATGGGCTTGCCCATAACAGTCCGCTTGAGCTTATAAAATGTGCAAAAGCCCATTTTATTTCCTTTATTTCGTATGGGCCTATAATCCAATCATGGGCCATTTTAATTAAAAGAAGGATGGGCCCGTTCCAAGCGGCTCGTGTGGGGTCCTATGGGTTTGCGGGCCGAGCGAAGACTTGGGCCCTGCGGGAGGGTCTGAAACATTTAATATTAATAAAAAAAATTGTGGGAAAAATTGTTGGTTGATAATTGCAATATGATCTTGTGAAACACATGTTGTAAAGTGCTTCATATTGTTCGATGAATTTTAGGCATAAATTTTTGGAGTTCCCTATTGATAAAAATTAGTATATACAATCACTTGCCCAAATGGGGTTATTGTGTATATTAATTTGGAAAATTGCATGAAGATTAATTTTCAATTTAATAGATGGGGATGTATAATTGACAAATATTTATCTACCCAAATGGGATAATTTTTTTGAAAATTATATGTAATTCTCTTCTATATTGATATTATGGAGATGTATAATTTAAAAGATTTGTCTGCCCAAAGGAAATAGATCATTGACAATTATATGTAAATCTTCTTATTGTTGTTTTATAAACTTCATGTTGTGGAAAATAATTGTGCATTATATACTATGCCCAAATGGGAACTTATAATGTACTACTTATTTTTGTTGAATTGTTTATTACCCATAATTGATATTATTGTATTATGTGTGACAAACAGTTATCTTTGCTATAAATAACAATAATGTCACGGTAGAAATGTTAACTGGATCAAACTTTAAGAGATGGAGACAAGATATAGAGTTTGCTCTAGGCATCATTGATATGGACTTGGCTGTACGTGAAGATGAACCTTCCAAGCCCCATGATTAAAGTACTGCAGATCAAAAGACCCATTATGCTAGATGGAAAAAATCTAACTAATTAAGCCTCATTGCTATGAAGAGATCCATTGTTGAGCATCTCATTAGTGGTTTGCCGAAAGATACAAATGCGAGACAGTTTCTTGAAGCAATGAGAGAAAGATATAGAGCCTCAGATAAGGCTGAAGCTGGGAACTTGCTGAGTGAGTTAATGAACATGAAGTATGATACTGCTATATGTATTTGAGAATTTATACTGAAAATGGTCCACATTTAGTCCAAACTTAAGGCCCATGAAATTGTCCTTTTTGAAAATTATATTGTGCATCACGCCTTAAATGTTATGTCGGCTAAATTTAGCTAAATTAAATCTGCTTATAGCGCTTAGAATGAGACATGGAGCGTTAATGCCTTGATCACAAAATGTGTGACTGATGAAGATAAGTTAAAGAAGGAAAAGTATGCGTCCGCCCACTTAATTGCCAATGCCAAGTTAAATTCATCTAGAAGAAAATGGAAGCCCGAAGGGTCAAATGTTCATTGTCCAAAGAAAGGCGAAGACTTCAAGAAAAATGGGAACCATCGGAGAAATGAAAATAAGGATTTCAAGTTTTTTCATCACAAGAGAGCCAATTGCTATAAGTTCCAAGCTTAGCTAAAAGCAAGAAAAGAAAGTCACCAAGGTAGTTGTTGGTTTATTCTGAATCAAATTTGGTTGATGTTCCTTTAAATTCTTGATGGCTTGATTCTGGTGCTACTATTCATGTGACTACTACCTTACAGAGGGTCTCACAAATCTAAGGAATCCAAATATGAGGGAGTCAAAACTTAAAATCGGAAACAATATTGGAGTTAATGTGGAGCGCATAGGGACAATTGTTTTGAATTTAGACTCTGGTTTTCAGCTCATTTTGAACAATGTCTTTTATGTTCCTAGCTTTAGGAGAAACTTAATATCTCTTTCTTCGCTTGACAAAACTGGATATTATCTTTATTTTGCGAATAAAATAATGGATTTGAGTTATGATTCCAGAATTATTGGAAATTGTGTTTTGTCTGATGAATTATATCGATTATCCTCATTTCTCGATAGACCATATTGTTGTTATAATGTCGAGAATAATGTTGTTAAGAGATCATTAATCAAAGAAAGAACTTCATTGCTATGGCATAAGCAATTAGGGCATATCTCTAAAGAAAGGGTAAAGCGACTCATCAATGTTGATATTATTCCTCCTATTGACTTAGATGATACTGAGACTTGTGTTGATTGTGTGAGGGGAAAATTGACTAAAACCAAGAAGAAAAATGCTACTCGCAGTCAAAATCTATTGGAGATAATTCATACGGATATTAGTGGACCATACTCAACCACCTTGTGTAGAAATAAGTACTTCATCACATTCATTGATGATTTCTCTCGTTATTGTTATGTTTATCTAATTAAGGAGAAGACTGATGCTCTTGAAATGTTTAAAGTGTTTCGCATTGAAGTTGAGAAACAGTTGGAAAAAATGATCAAGATTGTCAGATTTGATCGTGATGGTGAATAGATATACTGAAACTGGACAACAAATGGGACTATTTGCTTAATATTTGCAGGACTGTAAAAATTCAGCAAGAAGCAGATACTAGAAATATGTCGGTAAATCCTCCCATCACAAATGAAATTCCCCAGACAAATGATGCGACTCCAGAAATGCCTGTGCGAAGATCACAGCAACAAAGAAGACCAACGCCTCTAAATGATTATCATGTCTATCTTGGAGAAACTTATTTTAACATTGGAAATATAGTTGATCTGGCGACCTTCAAAGAAGCTCTTAATAGTAATCAGGCAGATGAATGGTTAGGAGCGATGAATGACGATATGATTTCCATGTCAACTAATCAAGTATCGAAATTTGTTGATTTACCTAATGGGCATAAACTGATCGGCTGCAAATGGGTATTCAAAACCAAGAAAGACAATAAAGGTAATATAGAGAGATTCAATGCAAGGTTAGTTGTAAAGGAGTACACACAAAGAGAATGCATTGATTATACTGAAGTATTTTCTCCACTGTCCACTAAAGACTCTTTTCAAATAATCATGGCATTGATGGCTTATTTTGACTTAGAGTTTCACCAAATGGATGTCAAGATAGCCTTTCTAAACGGAGATCTAGATGAAGAAGTATATATGCAGCAACCTAAAAGGTTTAAAGAAACCGAAAAGGAGCATGTGGTGTGCAAACTTCAAATGTCTATCTATGGTCTTAAATAAGCATCACATCATTGGTATTTGAAATTTCACAAGGTTGTGAGATTATTTGGCTTTGAAGAAAACAAGTTTGATGAATGCATCTACATGAAAGTAAGTGAGAGTAAATATAGTTTCTTAGTACTTTATGTAGATGACATTTTGCTTGCTAGTATAGATGTTGATATATTGAATGACACAAAAAGTTTTCTATCTACAAAGTTTCATATGAAAGACCTTGGGGAAGCCTATTTTATTCTAGGAATTGAGATTCATCGTGACAAACCTAAGAAGGTTCTAGGGTTATCTTAGAAAAGTTATATAGATCGTCTTTTGAAAAGATTCAATATGCAGACCTACAAGTTAGGTGAAGCTTTTGTTGTGAAAGGATATTAATTGAGCATAGAACAATGCCCCAAGAATGATGTTGAAAAAGAAGTCATGAAGAATGTTCCATATGCTAGTGCGGTTGGTAGTCTTATGTATTCTTATGTATGCACAAGTATGTAGCAGACCTGATATTGCTTTCGTTGTGAATACTCTTGAAAGATATATGTCGAATCCAAGTCATGAACATTAGGTTGCAATTAAAAAGGGAATGAGATATCTATAACGACCAAAAGACTTCATGCTCGTATATAGTAGAGTTGAGGACCTAAAGGTGATTGGATATTTAGATGTTAATTTTGTTAATTGTTCAGATGACAGAAAATCAACTTCTGGATATATTTTTATGATGGCTGGAGGTGCTATTTCTTAAAAGAGCACAAAGCAAATCTTGATTACGAACTTTACAATGTATGATGAGTTTGTAGCATGTTACGGCTAAAAGGGCTAGTGAATACACCTAGAGGGGGGTGAATAGATGTAAATAAAAATTTTCGCAGGACTTAATGAAAGTAAATTGATTTTAGAAGATGTTAGACATTATGCTTATTTCAACTTTAAGCAAATAGACAATCAGTAAATAACAGTAAGAAGTTCAAGGAAAAGAGAATATGAACACAGAGTTTATAATGGTTCGGCTTAGACCAAGCCTACGTCCACTCTCCTCGCCGACAGCCTATTGGCTGGATTTCACTAAGTATCAAAAGAGATGTTACAGCTTGTGATCTCGACTATCACAGTGATGAGTCTCTACTGAACTGTCACACAGTCTCTTCTGTATACAATGTTTTGCTCTATGAATGAAAAAGCAAGAGACTAGAAAGCTTCAGACTTTGGAATTCTCTCTCAAGCACCTCTCGAACAACTGAAGAGTCAATCTTTAAATACTCCTTCATGCCTTCTCGACCGTTAGCATTTTCCAAAGGAATTCTTCCAATCTACCCGTTGGATAGAATCAATTAAGGTGATCTCGAGTCGTTAGATAATTTGTGTTGAAAGCCCGTCAATCCTGTTCGCCCAAACAAATCAGGATCTTGAGTTTCCATAAGTAGAACCTTCCAAGTTTAGCTCGCCTTTCAAAGATCTTCATATTGGAGTAGTTTCCAATAAGAATAATCAATCAAGTAGATGTGAAATCCAGCTATAAGATCTTCCAATAATCATACGAAATGAAACTTTGAAGATGATCTTGCATCGGGATAATAATCCTGCAATTGGATAAGTCTTCATGCTTCAGTCTGAAACTGTCAGTGAGGATAAACTTTGAGACTAAAATCTGATAATCTATCAGTCTTCAGACTTTGACGATAAAGTCTTGAGATCTTCATGTATAGACTTTGGAAAGGTTTTGTCAACTTCAAAATAATAAATGAGTTTTTTTCTAACAGCGGCTCGTCAATTCAGAATTGCGAGTTGTGGACTCTATTGCTAAACCTATGGTGATTTACCGTGATAACATTGCAGTTGTGTTTTATTCCAAGAATGATAAAATTAGCAATGCGTCCAAACACATGGAGATCAAATATTATACTAATAAGGATTTGGTCAAAAAGAGAGATATTGTGATCGAGAATATCATAACTGAGTTCATGTTGGTCGATCCTCTAACAAAAGGCTTACAACCCATTTTATTTAAAGAACATGTAAAGAATATGGGTGTTCTAGATTCTTTTGATTTCTTTTGTTAGTGGGAACTATATAATTTGTATTTCTAGATAATAGTTATATGCAAACTGATAATGCTTTCATGATATCTATTAAAGCATTTATTTTCAATAATCATTATTGTTGATTCTATTGTTATCTTTTCTCCTGTTAACCGAGAAATTAAAGTATAAAACAGCATATTTAAATAAATTTTAGTTTAAAGATGATTAGATATCACTAATTATGAGATCTCATATTGGATTGTGACATAGTCGTGCAATTTCATGTTGTTTAGAAATTGCGCTAATGCAATTTCATGTAATTGAGAAATTACATTGAGGACCGATAAGAAATAGTGTATATTTTGATCACATGTTGGCACTACTTCTTACTACACTACTGGGCCCATTATTCATGAAAATATGATGCTTATTATATGTGATTATGGAAGGTCATGTGTTGCGGTATTTTCTTAACACGTTGATCTCTATAGTCCTATACTGAGATTATATAGGATTAGATTGGTTTTGAGATGCCGTTATTAGAATATTATTTTTAAAGTTGTGGCCACATAAAACAAAATTTTCAGTTATTAACCCGATAGTGTCGTTTTCAATATAAAATCTTTTTCAAAATAAAAATAAGTTAATTAATGTAGCCCAAGTGGGAGAATGTTGAAAATTTCCTATAATATGGGCTTACATTAATTAATTGACTTTTTATTTTAAATAATCGGGTTAATTAATATTTCAATATTTGTTAAATCCTTGAGTGATCTTATTGAATTGGGTTTTGGCATCTATTAATAACAAGTCTAGTTGAACAACAAAGTGTAGGCAATTGTGTTTAACTGAAGCCCGTAATGGGAGGGGTCCAGTTGACACACTATTAATTATGGTTTGCTAGGTCTCTTCTCTAGCTTATAAAATGGTAGGTTATACCTATCAGTTGCTTAATCCCATTAAAAGCTGTTATACTGAAATAGGTTATAGAGAGGAAGATCTGACATTCCAATAGATCTCTGATTATCAGAGTGATCTATTTTTCTTCAAGTGAAGCAATGGCTCAAACAGGTATATTTTAATTCCACTATGTTTGTTGATCTCGATGTTTTACAGTCATATATGGATTCGATTGTTCTTGATTAATTAATTATTTATGGCATGAAGCCTCTTTTAAAAATCAGAAAGCATATTCTTGGTATTTTCATCATATCTTCGAAGATCTTGTTGCACATTCACAATTTTGGAATCAATTGCTTTGAACGCATTGTTATGTGCTAAAAGAGTCTCCGATTGCCAATTTCAACGGCTTCAGCAACAGGAGTTCTTTTTTGTCTTCCATGTTCATCCACATCAGTGGGGGCAGGTATCTTGGGAGCATGTCAATATCTGTCTTGTGGGTCAATGAATTCTTCTGGAGCAGGAAAAGGGAGATTGGAACTTTCTCAAACAAGAGGGGGAAAGTCTGTCTCATGAAACATGGCAATGGAAGAATTCGGTGGTGTTTCTGCTAGAGCCTCAAGTGGGTAGGAATGCTTCTTTGCTCACTTTAGGATTGGCTTATAAAATGGGGAAAGAGATGGTTTTTTCTTGGAGGAGATGATGATGGTGAAGTTGGTGAGACTGATGGCGAAGTAATGAACTCTAGTTTTTTCCGAGCATTTCATCATCTCGAAAGTCCTAAGGCAGAAATAGAGAAGCTCAAAAAGCAAATCCAACTCCTTGAAGAAGGAAGGTTCAATCCTTTTAATCCATTTCCAACTATGGACGGACAGAGCATTCGCCTCCACCACCTCAAACATCTATCTTTGTTGCCCTCACAGACGTTCCTATCAGACAAGACAAGACAGATGTGGTAAAAATGCGAAATCGCCTCAAAGAATTGGATCGAATGAGGAAGGAAAAGGGAAAAGAGAAAATGCCTGAAGAATCCTCGTTTGTTATAAAGAAAAAGCTAGATCATATGATGTTATCCAACCCGTTGGAATCTTTCCTAAAAGATTTAGGCAATCAGGAAGAACAGCCTAATCTTGTCACTCAATAGCATGATCCTACTATTCCAAAAGATCATATCCTATTTCTAGCAGGACGAACTTTTCCAAACATCTTTGATACTGAATCAGATTCGGTATCCCTCTCATTCTCTTCATCCTCCTCAATCACTGCCATAGATTCATTTCCTATTGTACCAGTAACTTCATCAATATTTATGGCCGATCCTCCAAACCAGGATATGGAATCAAACCCTTTCGAACCAGAGGTTGTTCAGCCAAACAATCCCTCTCAGCATGTGTCTACTGCATCAAAACAATTTTTTACTATTGATGATATTCCCTAACACAAATGGCCAGAAAGATTTGAAGAATTTCATCCTTGGTTAAATGCCCAAGCTCTTACCAATCAGGATAAATATGATGTCCTTTTTGATTTTGTCACAAGATTTATAGGCAGCCTTAAGCATTGGTGGCAATCGGTGACAAAACAAGACCGGCTTCAATTTTTACTCTCACTAGACTTTGGTCATGCCATTACCCTTCTATATCATTTCTTCATTGAAAAACTTTCTGACCTCCAAGAGCTTAAAATGAGAGAATTTTTTGAAAGAATATGCTGCGTTCTCCAGAAAAAACATATTGATAAACATTATCGAGAAATGCTTAAGCTCTTCTATGGTATTGGAGCTAATCCAGACTTGAAGCACGTCTTCCTGACTTTCAACCCCAAAGAATTATCTCAACAGGTTGAGAGAACTTTTCTCGGTAGGCAAAGGAGGATTCAATATATTCCGTTGGGAGAAATACAACAAGAAATCCATTTGTGCCTTGATGATTTGTGTTTAAAGCGCCAAATGGTCTAGACTTATCTCACAGACAATAGAGAACTTGATACAGCCTGTTCTCGTCAAAAGCTAAAGATCAAATGCTCCAAGAGAGATTGTGATGGTTCTTGTGGAAAATCTTCTAGAAAAAAGAAGCACTTCAAGAAGCTCTAGATAAAGAAATCCAAGCATGACTCTAAGCATTTCCAAAGAAAGAAGAAATGGCGATACCTACGCAAAAGGAAAGATCGCTCTGGCCACAAGAAATCAAATCGATGCTTCATTTGCAACCAGAAAAGACATTTTGCCAAAAATTGTCCCCAAGCAAGAAAATGTCAGAATCATCTGATACATCATATAGAGAATGAAACTGGTATTTCTCTTGAAAATGATGATATTGAATCTTTATTTTATGCGGATGAAGAACCATCTGAACAAACTCTTTATGTCATACCTTGTTACCAAACTCCCAATGAAACTGATTCGGATTCAGATTCTGAAGATAATTTTTCACATATCTTTCACATCTTCAGAACAGAGCACAAACATATTTTCAAACAATATTCATTGTCCCCATTTTCCTGTGAAAATCTTCATTTTAAAGTTTGCCAAGCCTATCATTGTCATTACTCTCATAGACACTGGAGTAAGTTCTTCAATCTTAGATACTAAAGTTCTTCTTGAAGAATATTGAACTTCCTATGTTCGATATTTCAACTCTGTCTCAGAAGATACTTTTTTTACGAATGTAAGAACTACCCCCAATACTGTTCAGTTTTTCCCCTAGTGTTCCATAACCACAAAAATTTTCGGATCCAGTCTCCCCAACAAAGATTTGATCATTGGTTGGAATATCATGACTCAGATTTCTCAGCTTCGTATCATTCCTGGAAAATGTCTTAAATATAAGGACCAATTCTTTGAATTTGTCAATATTCAAAGACTTTTTTCCATTCAAATGAGTATGTTAGATCCAATAATGCAAAAATTGTTGGAATCCTGTTCGGAATCTCATTCTGAATTTGCTCAAAAGTGTTCTCATCATTTATGGAAAAATCCAGAGTTCTTTGTTCGCCTTCCTTTCAAAAAGAATGAAGATATCAATCCAACCAATGCGAGTCACATGGGAATGAAGCCAGAACACTTGGTTTTAGCACAAAGAGAATGCTCGGAACTATTGCAACAAGGCTTTATTGAAATTTCCAATTCTCAATGGGCTTGTGAAGCCTTCTATGTCAATAAGCGTGCCGAGCAAAACAGAGGAAAGATGAGATTAGTAATTAATTATCAGTCTCTTAACCTTTTTCGCCAAGATGACAAATTCCCTTTACCCTCCAGAAATTCCCTCTTTATTGGATTATCAAAAGCCTATATTTATTCCAAGTTTGATCTTAAAGCCAGATTCTGGCAATTGGGCATCCATCCTGAAGACAGACCCAAAACAGGGTTCTGTATTCCGAACCAACACTTCCAATGGAAAATTCTTCCGTTTGGCCTAAAGGTAGCACCATCCCTTTTTCAGAATGCCATATGTCGAATTTTCCAACCAATCTTGTCAAGTGCAGCAGTATATATCGACGATATCTTGCTTTACAATCCTGATGAGCAATCACACTGCCAACTTCTTGAGTAGTTCATAGAAATTGTGAAAAAACATGGGATCATGCTTTCTCAAAGAAATATGAACATCACCCAGACGGAAATTGAATTTCTTGGTATGCAACTTAACAATGGTACATACTACCCAGGGCCACATATTGCTCAGGAACTATTGAAATTTTCTAAAGAGAATTTTACAACAAAGCAAGTTTAGCAATTTCTGGGAATAATTAATTATCTCAGAGATTTTGTTCCAAACATTGCAAAATTGCTGATTCCATTGCAATTGATGCTGAAGAAAAATCCTTCACTTTAGGGAAAATCTCAGACTAAAGCAATCGCTGAACTTAAGGAGATTATGCAGACTCTTCCTCCATTACAAATCCCATCAACAGCAAAGAGAATTCTCTAAACCGACGCCAGCGATGAATACTGGGCTGCCATCCTATTCGAAGAAATTGAAGGTAAGCATCACTTGTGTGCTTATAAAAGTGGAAAATTTTCCCAGGCTGAAATGCATTATCACTCCACTTTCAAAGAAATCTTGGCGGTGAAAAACAGAATAAAAAAGTTTGAATTTCATCTCATCGGTCACCACTCCTTGGTGGAATTAGACATGGCATCTTTTCCTCAGATGACCAAGTTCAAACAGAAGCAGGTTCCAAATTCTCAACTACTTAGATGGGCTGAATGGTTCTCAAAATATTCTTTTGAAACCAAACACATTGCCGGGAAGAAGAATATGCTTGCTGACTTTTTGTCAAAACCAAAAGCACCAGCAGAAATCAACATGTACATCACGAGGTATGCTTTCCATACTCTTTTTTTTTTGGTAACCTAGGGAACCCCGTAAGCCGATAGCCGGCGAGCAAACCCTGGGGGAGCGACTGCAGGACCCACCACCACAGTACTCTAGGTAAGAATCCCTAACGACGCCTCTGGGATTCGAACTTCTCCCCTTCGTGAGGGGGAGAGAGCCGGAGCCAGCTGCGCCGCTAAGGGTGATGGTTACTTTCCATACTCTTCATCACAATGAAAAGTATAAAATTGAAAGGATACGAGATTGGCCAAGCTGGCAATACCCCTATGAGATTTTTGAACAAGTCCAGAATGATAGCTTTATTGAAAATCTGGAAAACCTCATGTGGTAATGTCACACAGATTTGTTCAGACTCAATGAAGGTTCGATTCTTTATCCTTTTAGATTAAATTCGGACTATCTGTTCATACATCCTCTAATCTGGAAGGAAGATGACTTCCCTAATCAACTCAGATGATTATTATGGTATTTAACCAATAAGTATTTAATAACTATTGAAATTCCAACCAAAAGATTCATTACCAACCTCACTAGGATATTCAGACTTGGCCAAAACATCGAAAGAGAAAGTGACAGGAATCTTTTAGCATTCCTTAACTGGTTTTATCCTCCTACTCACTGGAGACATCTCTTGCAACAAGAATTAAGAACTATCCAACCAAACCCTGAAGTCCACACCATTTTATTCTTCCGACGTCCATGGGCTTTTGTCACGAATAATGACAGCATTACCAATACTCCGCAAATTATAGGTACCACATCCTATAAACCTCAACCGCACAGTGTAGAAGCTCGGATTTACAAATTTTTTCTAGTACCTATTGGTTGTTGTGAACACCAATACCGAGAACTCCAGAGAGTTTTGTGCCAAGACAATAAAACCATCCCTAAAGATGTATGGAACTATAATGTACCAACTACATGGGATCATTATAGTCTTGCACCAAAAGCCAAAGAAGCACTCGAGGAATTCAGACAAGTTGCATCATCATAGAAGCATGAAATGACAGATACAGATAACCCTGCACAGTCCTCTCAAGACCCCTATGCATGATGGGGATGACCTCTTTCCCAAAACCCTTATGATCAAGGACCTTTGTCCTTATCTTTAGACATGGACACATCATACTATGCTCAGCCATCCAATTGGTTTCAGCTAAACATTCCCGCCGACACTACAGATTCCTTCTAGAATCAAGAGGAAGCATCCTCGTCAAATCAAATTCTCTCACCAGATGCACTTGAAGGACTTGAGCAAAAATATGAAGAACATCTTCCAGCAATGCATAGTTCAGATGACTCAGACTACGATTACAATGCTCGTGATAGACGAGACCGGTGACTATAGCAGATCACTGTAGAAAGTTATCATAGCAGTAGGTTAGGGAAATTACTATTCACTGTCACTGTTCATACCAACAAAATAATTCCCCACCGGAAGTTTCCGGTGCCTTTGTTTATTTCAGGACCCGTGAGCTTGGTCCTTGATTGTGTGTGACCTCCCACTATCTATAAAAGACAAGGAGGATGTAATGTGTTGGGCAGAGTCCCTTAAAGTAAAGTGAGTATTTTGTTCTGAAGATGTGAAAGCTATGTGAAAAATATCTTTAGAATCTGAATTCGAATCAGTTTCATTGGGAGTTTGGTAACAAGGTATGACACAAAGAGTTTGTTCAGATGATTCTTCATGCTCAGAAAATAAAGATTCAATATCATCATTTTCAAGAGAAATACCAGTTTCATTCTCTATATGATGTATAAGATGATTTTGACCTTTTCTTGCTTGGGGACAATTTTTGGCAAAATGTCCTTTCTGGTTGTAGATGAAGCATCGATTTGATTTCTTGTGGCCAGAGCGATCTTTCCTTTTGCATAGGTATCGACATTTCTTCTTTCTTCGGAAGTGCTTAGAGCCATGCTTGGATTTCTTTATCCAGAGCTTCTTGAAGTGCTTCTTTTTTCTGGAAGATTTTCCATAAGAACCATCACAATCTCTCTTAGAGCATTTGATGTTTAGCTTTTGACGAGAAAGGGCTGTATCAAGTTCTCTATTGTCCGTGAGAAAAGTCTGGACCATTTGGCGCTTTAAACACGAATCATCAAGGCACAAATGGATTTCTTGTTGTATTTCTCCCAACGGAATATTTTGAATCCTCCTTTGTCTGCCGAGAAAAGATCTCTCAACCTGTTGGGATACTTCTTTAGGGATGGAAGTCAGGAAGACGTGCTTCAGGTTTGGATCAGCTCTAATACCATAGAAGAGCTTAAGCATTTCTCGATAACGTTTATCAAGATTTTTTTCTGGAGAGAGCAGTATTTTCTTTCGAAAAATTCTCTCATTTTAAGCTCTTAGAGGTCAGAAGGTTTTCCAATGAAGAAATGATATAAAGGGTAATGGCATGACCAAAGTCAGGTGAGAGTAAAAATTGAAGCTGGTCTTGTTCTGTCACTGATTGCCAATGCTTGAGGCTGCCTGTAAACCTAGTGACAAAACCAAAAATGACATCATATTTATCATAATTGGTAAGAGTTTAGGCATTTAACCAAGTATGAAATTCTTCAAATCTTTCTAGTCATTTGTGATAGGGAATATCATCAACAGTAAAAAAATTGTTTTGATGCAGTAGACGCATGTTGAGAGGGATTGTTTGGCTGAACAACCTCTGGTTCGGAAGGGTTTGATTCCATATCCTAGTTTGGAGGATCGGCAGTGAATATTGAAGAATTTGCAAGTACAATAGGAAAGGAATCTCTGGTAGGGATTGAGGAGGATGAAGAGGATGAGAGAGATACCGAATCTGATTTAGTATCAAAGATGTTTGGAAAAGCTTGTTCTGCTGGAAATAGGATTTGGTCTTTTGGAATAGTAGGATCAGGCTGTTCTTCCTAATTGCCTAAATCTTTTAGGAAAGTTCCAACGGGTTGGATAACATCATATGATCTGGCTTTTTATTTATAACAAGCGAGGATTCTTCAGGAATTTTCTCTTTTCCTTTTCCTTCCTCATTCGATCCAATTCTTTGAGACAATTTCGCATCTCTACCACATCTGTCTTGTCTTGTCTGATAGGAACGTCTGTGAGGGCAGCAAAGATAGATGTTTGAGGTGGTGGAGGTGAATGCTCTGTTCGTACCATAGTCGGAAATGGATTAAAAGGATTGAACCTTCCTTCTTCAAGGAGTTGGATTTGCTTTTTGAGCTTCTTTATTTCCGCCTTAGGACTTTCAAGATGATGATACCCTAAATGTTGTCTGGATTCCAAGGCATGAAGCCTCTTTTGGAAATCGGAAAGCATCTTCTTGGTAGTTTCATCGTATCTTCGAAGATCTTGTTGCACATTCACAATTTTGGAATCAATTGCTTTGAACGCATTGCTATGTGCTAAAAGAGTCTCCGATTGCCAATTTAGGACGGCTTCAGCAACATGAGTCCTTTTTTGTCTTCCATGTTCATCCACATCAGTCGGGGGCAGGTATCTTGGGAGCATGCCAATATCGGCCTTGTGGGTCAATGAATTCTTCTGGAGCAAGAAAAGAGAGCTTGGAACTTTCTCGAACAAAAGGAGGAAAGTCTGTCTCATGGAACATGGCGATGGAAGAATTCGGCAGTGTTTCTGCTAGAGCCTCAAGTGGGTAGGAATGCTTCTTTACCCACTTTAGGATTGGCTTATAAAACGGGGAAATAGTTGGTTTTTTTCTGAGGAGGAGATGGGGAGGTGATGGTGGTGGAGTTGGTGAGACTGATAGCAGAGTAATGAACTCTGGTGGTGGAGTTGGTGCATAAGAAACCATAAATTGGAATTTGTCGCACTCACCAAGAGTATCAACGGAGGGGTCTCCGTTCAGGTACTTTTGGTACATAGCATCCTTTGGCTTCTTGTGTTTCCGTCGAGACTTTACATTTGGATCTACCTCGTCGGGAGAGTTTGTGTAATAGGAACATTGACAAAAAGGATCCCAAAAACAGTGACCATACTGGTCCTTGTAGTAATAGATTGGGTGTCCATCACTTTTGAAATATTGAACAAGCTTTTTTTGGGTCTGGCTCGGAAATTGACTTGGGAACACATGGTTCAATCATGAAAAGGTTCTGGAAGATAGAAGGAATTTCTTCCTTTTCCTTGCCAAATTTGATGGAAACAGTTCCATCTTTCTTTCTGACGAACTCAAAGTCCGATGATTGGAAAGTCTTGTTATTATGATGCAACTTTTCATAGTTGGTGATCCAAGTCTCTAGAATGAGCTTGGCCAACTTTTCCTTTGGAATCTGTCTGGGAACATGAATGCAGGATGCTTGATCATTTTGCATGGAAATGAATAAAGCATCTTAATTTCCATTGTGGAAATTCAAATCAAGAGCATGGTTTGCCTTCGATAAACCATATGGTAATGCAGTGTTGCAGCAACAGAGTCAGCAATTTGAGGAGCTCCAGTGAGCTGAACCTAAACTTTTAGAAAAGAAAGTAGCTGGGAATCCGAAAGAGCGATATTGAAGTTTGGATACAAAGTCACAAAGACTGTTCCGGCATTCAAAGTGGTTTGCACCGTACCAATGCAACTATGCTGATATTCTAGGAATAGAGTATCCAATAATGCTATTCTTGCCACAACTGGCAATAGGGGTGTGCAACCGGACCGGGTTTACCCGGTTCTCGGTCCGGCCCATCCGGAAAACAGGGTCAGGAACCGGTTCTGATTGAAACCGGTCCGAGAACCGGTTCCCAAAATTCAGACCCTGTTTGAACCAGTCCGAGAACCAGTTCCAAGGGATTACCCACCCGGGAACCGGATCAACCGGACCGGTTTGGGAACCGGTTTGAGAATCGATTTTTAAGGCAGCCCCAAATCAAAAACCCTATTTCGTTTCTATCTTCTTTACCTCTCACACGGTCACGACTCACACTCGCAGACTTGCTTTTCCTTCGTTGCGCCCCATCGCCAGATCCATTAGTGGGAGAACGCCACCACCGGAGCTGTCGCCGGGTTCGCCACCGTCGCCGCCGCGCACCCCTTCGACGTCGTTCACATCTGGTTTCAAGGTCTCTCTCTCTCTCGGGTGCTTCTAGCTTGTGTCGAGTTTTTGGAGTTTGCTTTGGGCTGATACGGATGATCCGTCGGTGGGAGAACGCCACCGCCGGAGCCGTCGCCGGGTTCGCCACCGTCAACGCCACGCACCCTCTCGACATCGTTCGCGGACTCCGCACCCGATTCCAAGGTCTCTCTCTCTTGGGTGCTTCCGGCTTGTGTCGAGTTTTTGGAGTTTGCTTTGGGCTGATACGGATTCGTTCATGCGCTCATGCAGCGAACGATGGTAGAGTCGTGTGCCTCCCGGCGTACAGGAACACTACCCAGGCGCTCTTCACCATTGCTGAATGGTGCAAATTGATTTCTCATTCAATGGTACAAGTCCATTTGTCACCGGATGTTCTTTGATGCTGAAGAAATGTAAGATCTAGTATTACTGTGTTGTGAATGAACAAAAGAGGAGCCTGATCCCCGAAAATAATCGTCGAATGTAAATGGCGTATTCCCAATTCTAGCTGATCTGCCTGAATAACAAATAAGGGTCACCTTGATGAATTTTTTTTATTATGTTGCTTTCATGATGATTTGAGCATGTTGGTCTTATTTTTAACGAGTTGAAAAAAATGACACTACAGTTTTTTCTATTGGTATTTTCATGTTATAATGTCTCTTAATCATGTATTATCCATGATATGTATATGGAGTCATCTGGTATGTCTCTTCTTACTCGTGAGGTGATCTATATCCAACATTTTTGCGAATTTTCTTCTGTCTCGCTCTGCTTGGATGATTGAGTCCGGCATGCTAAAGCTACATTACATTAGAAGTTGTGGACATGTAATGTCTCAGTGAAAACGTAGAAAGAAATTTCATAGCGAAGTGGCTTGAAATTGTGCTAGACATCACATTGTGCTTTGAACACATGCAGGTGAACTATTTTTCATTATAGATAGACAGAATGGATTTTGGAATCTCCATAAGTGGGTAAGATCTTAACCCTCGGCCATTGCAGTTCATGCTTATCGACTTTGAATAGTCTAGATATTTTAGGTGCTTCATGTCATTGAAGATCTTTCCTAGCGACCATTTTTTTATGGTAACCATTCCAAAGCAGGTTTTCCACATGGTGATTTATACCGTAATTATGGTTGATCTCCGTAATTTCCATATCAAACTCCATCCAGACTCAGACTGGATCAGTCATATAGTATGGCTTTTGGATGTCACACCGTGAAAATTATAAATGAGGATAAATTATTTAGTTGTAGATTTTCTGCAGGTGATTGAATAATCGTTACATATGTGAGCTCTTTCAACTGCTACTTATACACTCATAGCATTATCAATGATGTGGTTGGAAAGGAACTGAATTGTATCTTTTATGTGCTTCATGATTCAACAGATTGAATCTACAAATGAGGTCCTGCCTCTTTATCCGTCAAATGCTGAGTTTGCTAGGCCATTATGGGTTTTCGGTATGAACTCTTATGAAGTTATCCGGAGCGACAAACGAAGACCCCGATTGCTTGCAACTACGGGTGAGCTTTCTTCCATGTGATGATCTAAGGTGTTAACATTATCGAAATACAAATTATTGTATGATTCTTCATATCAATTATTTAGAATCTGCTTGCGGGCGAGGGGGAAGGTCTCATCTTGCAATTATTGACGTTCTTCGAGCTCATTATCATTGCTTGACATTCCATTCACGGACATACAAGACATAGTATGTTCAATACCTTCTTTGTGACGAATTGTTGTTACTAATTTTTTTAAGCTGATGGATTGGTCTATTGTGCACATTCTTCTTTTGCGGACTTCAGAAACAATTGCCTATATGTTGAGGGAGCATCAAGAGTACTTCCAATATCTCGTGGCTAAGGTGCTTGCAATACTTTACCGTAGTAATCTCCTCATATTTAGTGAAGTGTGGATTGTGCTTTGCAAATTAATTAGTGTTTCTCATTGTTGTTATAATTTCCTTTTGTTTATTGTCTCGGTGACTTTCAATGACGAAAAGTCGAAGTCATTGATTTTCGGATTATATGGTCCTCTTCACCTGGACGATTGAAGTACCGATCTTATTTCAGCTTGCCGAGCCGATTGAATTTCCAACCGAAGTTCCTAGTCAAAATGCTTATGCATACTTCTATCCTCCATCTAATAATGTTTATCAAGCTAGTTAGGAAGAAAAGCCTCCACTGTTGTTAAAAAGCCATGGTACTTCAATAATTGCAGCTCAGTTCCTGTCATATTTCAATTCACCTTGCCAACTATATATTCTTTCATGGGAAATTTATGCCAATATTTCCATTCACAAGGATCAATGATCATAAATTGACCTTACTTGTCAAAGTAAGTCTTTATTTTCATGTAATCTTGATTGATTAGTGATTTTTCAGACTAAATATAAGTAACTGGCATCAATTTTAAATATAATAGATGCACAAAACAAGTCAGTATATACAACTGATGCTGAATGAAGATGTGACCTATTTAGGGGCACTTACATTTTCAAAATTAATTTGATATGGTATATTCAGTTTTATGCTTCTCAAGTCATATTGTGCAATGGATTTTAATGATTGCTTGACACTCTCAATGGCATACATGCTTGGTATACATTCATGGCATGTTTCTTAACAATTTAAGATTTCTCAAAAGTGATTATTCAACATGGTATCGAGGTTCAAGTCAAAAGTCCGATCTTGGCACTCCCTCTTGTTGCCATTATGATTAATGATTTGTACATCCCCAAACAGACTCCGGAGGGGAAAGCTGGAGGAATGATTAGGTAGGGTCCTGTTTATTTTCTTGCGCCTATCATTAATATATTAAGTTTATGCTTTCCCCCAACTCACTTTCACGTTCCTTGCAGGGAATTGCTTATTGCCTTCAGAAGATTGACTGGACATAAACCTCATAGGATAATTTCACCATCAATGACTTGATTTTTATTATGTTTTCCAAGGAGACTTGGATAGGTTGTTTAGAAGTGTCCTACATTGATCAGTGGAAGCATTTTGCATTCAAACGCTTTATCTTACATATGAGTGCTGTACAGCAATTTTTATGCAAAATAGGTTCCAATATAAACAGGGTTAACCCTGTTCCCAGACCGGAAAAACAGGGTGGGTCGGGAACAGGGTCCAATGCAAACAAGGTCGGGTACAGGGTCCAAAAAAAGAGAACCGGTTATAACAGGGTCTGGTACAGGGTCCAGGTCTAGACCCTACCCACCCTGGACCCGATCACCCCTAACTGGCAAACCCTTTCGACCATGAAAGGTAAGAGCAAGACGAACAGCCCTATAATGAACATGAGAATATCCTTGTTGAATCCATTGCCTGGGAAACTCTGGAGAAATCTGGAGAGTAACAAAGTACTCATTTTCAGTGGAGAAATGGGATGTTGGTCGAACTTAGAGGACTTGACGTACTCCTTTACTTCCTTTGAAGTTTGGCGAATGAGTTGACGAATGGAGCAGATGGGAGAAAATGATGAGGTGGGTTTAGCAAAAGTGGAATAAGGGTTCATAAAAAGAAGTTGAGTTTTAGAGATTTTGGTTTCATCGCTAAGAGAGATTTCATAGAGATAGTTTATCTTAGAAGCACTGGAAACATGAAAATCTGAAGGGGTTGAAGAAGATGGAGATGCGGCGAGAGAAACGGGTGCTTCTAGTATTTCTGGATCTATCATGATGTGAAGAGATCTTCTCAGCACTGGATTCACCTACTGGGCGCATGGAATGGATATTATTACAAACGAAACCATGACTCTGATACCATGAATGGTTCTAGACTTAGAACCGGGAGGACGGAGTCAGTTTACTACAGGTATGCCTTCCCACAGTGGGCGAACTTCTCTCGTTCAAGCCCTTCAGGGACAGCCTTTTAGTAGAAAACCACTCTGACATTTAGTTCAGAGCCTAGAGACACTCAGAGATGCCAGGATGGTAACATTTTAAACTATCCGAGCTGCATTTCTCAGAGGATCCTACCAGGCTGGAGAAGAAGAAGGAGTTTAGAAAGCGAGTTTCACAAAACACTCACTTTACTTCAAGGGACTCTGCCCAACACATTACATCCTCTTTGCCTTTTATAGACAGTGGGAGGTCACACACAAACAATGACCAAGCTCACGGGTCTTGAAACAAACAGAGGCACCGGAAACTTCTGGTAGGGAATTATACACATAGACGCCGGAGCAATCCCAATCTAGCGACCTTCCACCGACTCTTGGAACTTGCACAACAAGCAACATGCACAATCAAATGGATTACAAGCAACATGCACAATCAAATTTATTACAAGCAACATGCACAAACAAGACAGCAACACGCACAATCAAAGCCTACTTAAAAAGATGCTTAATGCCACTAGCAACAAGATCCACCCCGACGTCGCGCATGAACGAGCCAATCTTCTTCCGGCGTCTTCCCTTCTCCTGGCCGCTTTTGCTCGTGGACATCGACGCTCCGCCATTGATTGGCATGGCGCTATTGATAGGTGGAGAGACGTCAGGTTGATGTGGAGCTCCGCCGTTGCTTGGCATGGCGCTATTGATCAACGCTCCACCGTTGATTGGCAGGGCGCTATTAATAGGTGAACAGAAGCAAGGTGGATGTGGATTAGAGCAAGGATGAGGAGCAAGAGGGACTCCGCTGACGTAACTGGACTGCCCGTGATGATGTGCAGACGCCGGAGCAGTCCCGGTCTGGTGACCTGCCTCTACCTCTTGGAACATCACTCCAGATGGAAGTCGATGGGGCACTGCTTGTGGCTGCTGGTGTACCGCCAGGAATCGCACACCTGCCTACAGACAGCACACGTCCACAGCTCGTCACGCCAGAGAGTGAGGAGTTCGTGGGGGTGTGCAGCGTGCTCCACCGTCGCCGACAGCTCGGTCCACAGAGGGTGGACGTCGAACCCGCAGGCCTCGCACCTGTAGTACAGGCCGTGAACCTCCTCGCGGCAGAGGTTGCAGACCCTACCGAGGGAGGGGTAGACGAGGTTGCGCGGGTGGCCGGGGTGGAGGTGGGAGGAGAGCGTGAGGGGGCACGTGGCGCAGCGTTCGTGGAGGTCGAAGTTGCAGGCGAAGCAGCAGTAACGCCTTCCGTGGCCGGCTGCGTGGCAGCCACTGCACACGAACTCCCAGTTGAGGTAGATCTCAAGGAGAGGGTGATGGGGATGCAAGCCGTGGACCAATGCCCTGGGAGCTTGCGGTGGTATCGCTTCAGCTCAAGGCATCGTCAGTAGGGCCATGCTCTCTCCCTCTCCCCGTCTCTGCCTCTTATATACTGATCAAAACTTAGGGATCACGATAAGAGACACGGGATTGACAGGCAATACTACTTCTCTTATATACTGATCAGAGACAGCGATCCCAATGACAGGGTTGGCGGAAGAGGGCTTCTGTTTTCACATACGAGAAATTATTGAGTAAGCTCGCCACACCAACTCAACGTGCGCCGGCCCAATTAGTATAGACAGCGGTGACGCCGATCTCTCTCTCTCTCTCTCTAGAGTGTTTAAAATGAGAGAGAGAGAGAGAGAGAGAGAGAGAGAGAGAGAGAGAGATTTAGATTTAAAAAGTACCCATGAGGAAGTGCCAACGTCAGAGAGATGGAGAGAGATCGGTGCCGCCACTGTTTGTGACTTCCTGATTGGGTCAGTGCATGTTGACTTGACGAGGCCAGCTCACTCAATATTTTCTGTCATCTTATACTAATCAGAAACTTCCCTGTAAGATTCTTGCGTGCAACGACTCCATAAAATGCGATAGAAAACTCATGCGACAACTCCAGAAAAGTCTTCTTCCTCTGTAAGATTCTTACTTAGCAACTGATCACAAATTTGATATAAGGGGGGACCATAAGATTCTTAACGATTCATTAGAATACTTGTGAATTATTCTTTTTGCAAAATTTTGATTTTTTAAAAAATATGAGAAATTTTTAGATCTAGAGGGCGGAGGGCCACCAGTGGGTAGCCTCGCCTAGGTTCGTCCCCGGTAACATTTTCTGAATGAATAACAATAGTACGGTAATAGCACAGTAATATGTAAAGCCGGCGCACGATCAGTTGATTGTTATTAAGGGACAAAGATTTGCTGAGTTCTATTCTAGTCTCGTAACTCGGTGCACTAGATGGGTAACGCTTAGCCGTCCAACTTCGGATCGGGGTAGATAGGATGAGGTGAGAAAAAAAATTATTCTTCTAGTATCAGAGGATTATAGAAAGTCCATGATATGTTTAGTGTAACTTAAAACAGGATAAAAATTCTTTGAAAATCGCACTTATATAGCGCAATCTCCCTTAGAATCTTCATTTTTGTATTTAGTCTTCTAAGTTTGTTTTGATCATTTAAATAATTACTTCGAAAATTTTTCTTTTACCCTCAACTATGTGGATCCGTAAATTCACATGCGTTATCAGCATTAGACCTAAAATTGGTCCCGTCAGAATGAGTCATAAACTCATTTGTTGACCCATATTTAATAAGTTGGGTTATCATATTAGTTAGTTACATTCAATAAATGAGTCTAAAATAAGATTAGAATGGTAAAACCTAAAATAACATATTTGTTAAATGGATTTACAACTTATTTAGTCTCAATTTATCCTTATAATTCTTTATTCACTTTATCTTGCATTTATTTTATCTCATCCTCACTTACTTTGTGCTCTCTCCTTATTTAGTGAATTGGGGTCGGGTACGAGTTACTCAATTCATATTATAGGAAAATGGTTCAAAACCAATTAAATGAGTCAATGTGAATCGAACCATTTCCAATCCGACCCATCTATTTGACGGATTCACGTACGATGGGGATCCTTCTTAAGCCCAAGGGCCCTCGGTTCGATTAAAATCTCCAATCTCCGGGTTGGGTTGAGGCTCGGTCCGGTCGAATAGCTTAAACCGGTCCAAACCGTTGACTCGGCCCCTGTTCCCACGCTGGCCCGGTCTCTCTCTCTCTCTCTCTCTCTCTCTCTCTCTCTTGGAGTCATCGGTCGTTGCTTCGGAACTACGTTCTAGGGCTCGTTCTTCCAGAAACGATCAGGAAAAAAAAAAAACCCCCCCCAAAATCTCTCATCGTTCATCGCCCGATGGCTCTCCTCTTCGCCTGATCGACCGAGCTACTCGCGCAGGAGCGCCCTTCCTTCTTCTTCGTCGTCGGTGTTCTCTCGCGGCCGTCTCTTCCTCCTCCGCATGGAGGATTCCTACGCCGGCCTCCCCACCAGCCACCTGCTGGGCTCCGTCCCTGTACGGTCCTCCCTTTTCGCTCGAGTTCTCTCCTCATTTTTGCTTTATCGATGAAGTTAATCGGTGAACGTGCGGGTGCGATCTTGCTCGTTGGTTATTGCTGGTTTTCTCTCTCTCTCTCTTTGCGATTGTCTGGTTGCATTGCCCCTGGCGAATGAAGACGGAAGTAGTGTATTGCCCTTTTGTTCACTTAACGAGGAAAGAGTGGGTTTTTGACTTAGTTCCTGGTTGAAATGGGAATGAACTAGTTAGGGTCCTCGCGCTCGCTCGCAATGTGAGTTCTTGCGGGGGATCTTTTGCTTTTTCCGTCGGTATAGCGCCCGTGTTTTGAATCTTTAATTAGCTGGACTTAATGGGGGATCAATGGTGAGCTGCCGCCCAGTTTGCTTCTCGATCTGCTTACGGAGATCCGGTAGCTTGCATCTGTTTACTTGGGTATGAATAGAATGGTCTCTGATGGGGAGTACCGTGAATGGGTTTTTGTTGAATCGCATGAGCAACTCCTGTTAGTTAGCTTATCCGATCCACATGAGGTACATTTGCTCTGGTAGGGTAATCGATTGGTTTGCATCTGTCTCTGGTGCCATTTGCATTTTGTCCGTAAGGAAGGATAGTTCCAATACGGGATGTTACGAGGATAAATGAACCGGTCATGACTCCATTTGCTCACTCTGACAAATTTGTATTGCTCATTCTGGCAGCTCTACGAGATGGCCTGTTATTTATAGAAGGGGGGTTTACTCTCACCTTCTCCGTATCTTGTGAAAACAGACTTTTTTCTTTATGTGCTGTCGCTTAATCTGTTCGTTCTTCCTTCTTTGGATTTGTGATTTTTACCATTTTGATCTTATTAACCCACTTCTTCACTTTTCTATCCACCTTCAATATGCAGGCTGTTGTTGATGATGGAAAAAGTTCACCTCGCTATGAAGGTAGGAGATTTAAATACTGAAATCGTTTGAGCCAAGCAAATGTCATCTATTCTACTCATGACTGTCTTTCGCGAATATCATTTGCTGTTCTGTTGTGATCTTTTTGCAGCACCAGAAGCAAATATGCAGACTTTTCCTCCAAATAATGGAGGAGACAAAGGGCGTGGCTATCAATCTCTTGCGGGTCCAAGTGGTATGGCGAGGCTATCAGTATTCTTGTATTTTACATTCGGATGTTCACCTTATGAAATGTTTGGAGAGTACTATCCAGCATTTACCTTTCTTGCAGACTTGAGGTTTGATTATTTAACTTTAGATGTGGATGTGAAATTAGTTAGTCACACCATTCTTCTGAACTGTTTGCCAAAGTTAAATTAATTATGCGACCGCTGAATCATAGACTTACATTTCTTCCCATGGTTAGTGCATTATGATTATCGATATTATGTCAATCCTTTTTGTCAGTCTGACTTGAAGAATGCCAATTGTGAACTGTATTTTTATTTTCTTATTCTTAATTGACTTATTAGTGGTTGTTGCCAAAAATAAAGTCATTACTGTCCGATTTCTCTTAGCATCACTCATCTTGAATGGCATAAATACAAATTTTCTGTATCTGCTGGCCAATGTGATAGTTTAATCCCTATCCAGGTTCTTTTGTCCTTGTCACTATAGCTTCTCTTGCTGTTTACAATCATTTTGTACATAAGGTATCGCTTAGTTCACATGAGACAAAAGAAGAAAAGTTTGATATCACAGCTTTGTGGATTGTTTCCATGGTGCATGCAACATGACCCCAGTTCCTGGGAGCTACTTTTCAGTGACCCATGTGAGTTTAGTCTCGTCTTCTTGATGAGAAGGAAAGTTTATGGGATTGAGTTGGTACTCATCCTAATATTATTAGAGCGGAGGCTTTATCTTGCAATTTGCCTTTTCTTGTCTGGGATTCATCAATTTGACATCCTCTGGTTTCTGCCAGAATGTTTGTCTAGCTATGGGTTAAACACATATGTGTTAACTTTGCTACTCTGATCTCCTTTTGATGTCAGTAACGAGTTTTCCTTCTATCGACAGCTGATATTAGCAATGTCTTATCAACTTTTCTTGCAGAGACGTTTGAACAACAACCCGCAAGCAACTGGAGAGGAGTCTTTAGCATCTCCTCCTATACGCAATATTTCAACGTTGATACAGATATAGTTTTAAACAGATTGCTGGCTTCGTTGTTCCCTACTGGTGGGGATTTTTTCGGCAAGATCGATGCAAATCCAGATCTGTGAGTCCTTCCCAATTGTTGTTTATCTTGTCTTTATTTTTTCATTAATTTCCCTTTTGTGCCTTTTGGTCCTTTTTGTTGGGTGGGGAGAGTATTCAAATTTTCTGCTGAAACAGATTGATAAATGTTCAATCTACAATGCCATGCATTGTGGAAAATTAACTGCTGTGCAGTATCTTGATTTGTTGAATTCTGAAAATTCTGTCTATTTCATGCTTTTGCTTATCACCCTGGGAATCGTTTAGATGAGTACCTAACAGCAGGTTGTTAAATTCTTATATTGGTTAGATATGGGCCCATCTGGATCTCCACTACATTGATATTTGTGATCGCTGCCCTTGGAAACTGTGCTACCTACCTCATTGAAAAGAATTCTGACGCAAGTACCTCATGGAGCTTTGATGTTGGTTATGTAAATCTTGCGGTTTGGTCAATTTATGGTTATGCAATTGTGGTTCCGCTAGGATTCTACTTCTTGCTTAAGTATCTGGAATCGAATGCCAGCCTCATTGGGTTTTGGTGCATGTGGGGATACTCACTCTTCATCTTTATTCCAAGCTCTGTAAGTGTCTATTTATATGCTGTTCAATGGAACATCCATCAATCTCTCCCAGCAGCTTTTCTCTAACATCTCGATTCTTTTGAAACATTTTTGTGTGATATTTTTGCTGCAATCTGCTAAAGTTAGGACTTATATTACTGCTATAGAGAATTAGACACCTTTCAGAACTCATTTGATATTCTAGATGAATTTTCCGAAGCTTATATAGAGAAGAACATGTTCTCCTCATATAAGATATCTATTGTTTGACTTTCTATTTTATTTTAGAATCTCGGCAGTTATTCTTCCTGTTTCACACATCCCTATTCCATTGCTTTGACTGGGATATCCAAGCCATTACTTGTATACATCTGTTCTTAATGAGGAATGGGAGCCTCGGTGCAATGGTAAAGTTGTCGCCATGTGACCAGGTCACGGGTCGTGGAAACAGCCTCTTGTAAAAATTTCAAGTGAAGGCTGCATATTCCTTGGACCCAAAGTGATATGACCCTTCCTTGGGTCCTGCGTACTGTGGGATCTTCCTGCTCTGGGTGCCCTTTTTTCTTCATGAGACGTATTGACTGTTCTGACCATATAGATGGTTTCTGCACCTTTGGTGCCCTCTTGAAGGTTTTTACCAAACGATAGCTAAATGTTATTTGCTCTGTGTAGCCTGAACATATGTAAACCCTTGACAGTTGTCTACGCTAGTACATAGATTTGAATATTCAACTTGTCATCTGGTTAAGTTATCTAACACAAGAAATATCTTTTGCTTCCAGCTTCTTTTATTGATTCCGCTTGAGGTTCTCCGTTGGATCATCATACTTGTTGTCGGTGGGGCTTCGGCTTGCTTTGTTGCTTCGAACCTCAGGTCATATGCGGGAGGGAGTGAACTTACAATCACAGTGGTAGCTGCGTTTTTACTGCAAATGGCTCTAGCAATTTTCTTCAAGGTCTGGTTCTTCCCATGAAGACCCAGAGAGATATTTCTCAAGGATCAAATCCCATCTACTTCGACTTTTGTCTCTTGTGACATTTGATCCGCCGTCTAGCTGACTGGATCTCAACCGGCGACGAGTCTCTTTGAGTTGCCAGGTCATTTAACGAGTGGCATTGTATTGTATGGACGATCTTGCTGCATTGAGTCTGAGAGGATGAAATGTCTTGAGGACAAACCTTTAATACTCCCACGGAGATCGGGCTTTGTATTGTATTTTCTGTTGTTTCTCATCAGCTATTAGGGTGATGGTTTTGGCAAAATGAAAAAGAGACAGTGGCTGGCCTGATGAGTCCGCTTCGAGTGCCGGATCATTGCATGTGGAAGTCAGGTTTGTAAATACGGAACTGCCATGGTACTAACATGCAGAGAGTACTCAATCAATCATGTGTGGGGTCAGCTTTTCCTTGGACTTTGCCCGAAAGCAGAGTACATGTACATGTTGGGCCAAAATGTTCGGCTTGGACGGCCAAAAAATGGACAGGTCGTATGCGAACTGTTCTGGGTTTTAGTCTGGTTTGGATTTTGGTATCGGTGACAATTATACGAAGATGACACGTTGTATTTCACGTGGTCGTGTCCTGTCTCACGGGTTTATATAAAGTGGAGACCGACCTTTGAAAATTCACTTTGTTTCTATCAATCTGGACGTATCCGTGCATGATCCTGAGAAGCACATGCGTTCTACTTCAGATGCAATTTGATTGGATAATGGGCTTTGTTAGGTCTCCATCGATGCCAGTTTCATTGGAATCGTACCGACTTTTTTTTTTTAATAAAAAAATGATGAATTTTTATGTGATGATTATCGAGAAACTAGATCGAACCGGATGAGGGGTTAGGAGTTGAAAATCCAAGAGGCAATGAGTATCACGTAAATAAAGAAGCGGAGGGGCTAATGAAAATGACTGGTGACTAAGTACTAGGTGGGCACGTCTGTCTGGCTATTCATATTAGGAGTAATCAAATAGTTGGGTCGATACCAACCGTGGATCGCGCCAAGAAGAGCAAACTAAATATGTTTTTAGCAAACGAGGGATCGAGATTATGAAAATCCTTATTATTGCCATATTGAGTATGATCTTAAAAATGAATTCGCGGATCATTGCGAGCCCCATAAAATCTACAAAAGGGAATGCAAAATAACCAGTAACCATTGCGAGCCGCATGTTTTTCGAATGTGGAGGCAGATCGGGGATTTTCTTCATCCGAAGGGCGTGATTCGTTCCACCGTATCATGATGATGATGATGATATTTTCCTGGGGGGCGGGGCCCGGCACGGGATGAATCCGTCCGCGAATCGGATCGCGCCGGGGGCTCGATCGATCCGGTCAAAAAGCTGATCCCATCAAATTCGTTCCACCGTCGATATTTCCACTCGAAAATCTCGCCCGTCCGCCCGCCGCGCCCCTGCGGCCCCCTCCCCTCCCCGCCCACCGGCGGTGCGTTTGAAGTCGCACGCGCGGGGGTAGATCCGTTTCTTCTCCCTTCGCCCGGATCTCGAAAATCAGGGTCAGGTTCAGGTAAATTCGCATGTAGATTTTGTTGGCGGTTACGTGGCGCGCTGCCATTGCAAGTCCGCGGGGATCGGATCGGCGCGGGATTTTCGGTTTTCGATCGGTTTCGGGCCCCCTCTTCTTCTTCGTTTTTTTTTTTTTTTTTTTTAACCCGACGCGGCGCGAGATAGAGAGAGACGTGTCCGTCTTTGTCAGCCGTCGATAAAAACCCTATAATTTCCGTCCCCATCATCTTCTCCACTGCAACCTCCCACGTTCCTCCCCTGCAGCAGATGCCGGCTCGTACGACCGGGACGACGCCGCGACTCGCCGAGCACGGGACGCCGAGCATGGACTCCACTCGCGCCTTCGTCAGGGACGTCAAGCGCCTCGTCATCAAGGTTCGTCCTCCTCCGCCGCCGCCGCCGCTTTTATGGCTTTACGATGCTCGGGAATGCGCGCCGTTTTTTTTTTTTTTTTTTTTTTTTTTTTTGGGGTTTCGGTTTCTCGGGGAAGTCTCGTTTTCTTGCTCCCTCGAGTCTCCGGGTGGCGGCCGATTCGTCGGCGGGCGAAGCCCGATTCGTCGGGCTTCTTCGGCGATCGGATTGAATGCCGACTCTCATTTCGGTTTCGTTTCGTTTTCTTCGTGAGCGGTGGAAAGCCGGACGTGGCGGGAAATGATCCGTCGCGGCTGACGGGGGAAGTTTTGTTTGGTTCATTCTCGGTTTCGTTGCCTTTTCAGTAGCCCGTCGATGGCAAATGTCGATGTCAAGATAACTTTTTCCGGCATCAACTTTTTGTTTTTTTTGCTTTTTTTTTTTTTTTTTTTGTTGTAATTTCGGGGCCGTGGTTCGTTAATTTCGGGATATGATCCTTCGCTGAGCTTTTAACCTCGTTTTTGTATGACTTAGATGTCTGTCTTTTTCGAGAAAGTGATTCGATGATTGATCGCGCTTTAATTTCTTGTTTTGTTCCGACCGTGGCAGGTTGGCACTGCGGTCGTTACCCGATCTGATGGGCGGTTGGCGCTTGGAAGGCTAGGGGCGCTGTGTGAACAGGTACGCCGTTTACCTCACGCATGATTTGTGCAGTATGTTCTCCTCGCCTGGTTGAGAAAGAAAGATTTTGGGCCGCATAGTAATCCGCCATTCCTATGCAGATTAAAGAACTGAACTTGCAAGGGTTCGAGGTTATTCTGGTCACCTCCGGTGCTGTCGGCCTCGGCCGCCAGAGGCTTAGGTACCGTAAGCTAGTGAATAGCAGGTTTGTGTCGTAACCCGTACCGCATTTGATCGTTTGGCCATTTGGGCTGTGTTTTTATTTACATTTCTTATTGGAGAACTAGGAATTAATTAATGAATTTTGCTTCCATCTGCTTGAAACTTTGTTCGAATTGCATATTTTTGAACAAATTATATGGGACTTCCATTCTTCTATAGCCATTAAAGGTTCTTATGGCGGGCGCTTGATTTGTGTTACAGCTTTGCTGATCTCCAGAAGCCACAGGTTGAACTTGATGGGAAGGCCTGTGCAGCTGTTGGGCAGAGTAGTCTTATGGCCTTGTATGATACCTTATTCAGCCAGGTGATTGAATAATTCTCTATGTTTGACTTATATGGGTTTTCTTATGTTCTGTCTGAGCACATGTCTAATTGGTTTGCCTACCATTTCCCTTGGGGTCTTGTGGATTAAGATGCTCTATGTCCTTTCTTGTGCAGTTGGATGTTACATCAGCTCAGCTTCTCGTCACAGATCATGACTTCAAGAGTATCGAATTCAGGAACCAACTGAGTGAGACTGTGCAATCGCTGTTGTCCCTGACAGTTGTTCCTATATTTAATGAAAATGATGCAGTCAGTACGAGGAAAGCTCCATATGAGGTATGGTCCTTTGCTTTGGTACTTTGTAAATGTTGAGTTCATAGATGAATGTCTTTTTTTTCTTTTGTTAACTTTCTAGCCTCGGTGAACAAATGAAGAGAGTTCATTGAGCATCATTATTGTCAGAATTAAATTTTGCAAATTCCTTGTAAATGTCTATTGACATATGTTCTTTTTGCAGGATTCGTCTGGCATTTTCTGGGACAATGACAGCTTGGCAGCACTGCTTGCATTGGAGCTCAAAGCTGATCTTCTTATATTACTAAGTGATGTTGAGGGTCTTTATAGTGGCCCACCTAGCGATCCGAAGTCCAGATTAATCCGCACGTACATCAATGAAAAGCATCAAGGTGAAATCACCTTTGGAGATAAATCTCGTGTAGGGAGAGGTGGTATGACTGCGAAAGTTAATGCTGCTTTTAACGCAGCAAAGGCTGGTATCCCTGTGGTCATCACCAGGTATGCCAATCTGGTTTTGTCTGCATGCTTGTCTTATTTCTTCGAGATAAAATATCTCTTTATTGCGTTGGACACTGTTGGTAAGATGCACAATGATCTGCATGATGCTGTGTAGTGCTTTGAACAGAATCTTTCTTGATCGGTACAGGAAATTAAGGTCACAAGATTTTGAACACTCTCAGTATAAACCCCTTTATACAATATCTGTTATTTGGTAAACCCTGCATTGTGGTTAAGCAAGATGCAGGTCTTGGAATTTGATCAATTTACTAAAAGATAGTGGGCCTGTAATTAATTAGTACTCACCAAGTTGTGTAATGACCTACTTTTGTTTTTTCCATAGTGGGTATGCTCCTGAAAATATCCTTAAGGTTCTTCAAGGAGAGGATATTGGTACTCTCTTTCATCGGGATGCACATTTGTGGGCACGAAGCAGGGACATCACTGCAAGGGAAATGGCTGTCGCAGCCAGGGAGAGTTCACGGAACCTTCAGGTGGAATCCTCAGTTTTGTGGTTTAGATTGTGTGTGATTGTTTTGCTTAATACCTTCTTTTCAAGTTGATATAACTTGCTAGATTTAGGAGTTCTTTGTCTCTGCATAGCCGATAGGATTTAACAAATTCTAGAATTTTCTGTCTAGCAGCTATTGGTTTGTTGAAGATGTCATGTTGTAGATATGTCTCCTAGCTGCCTGAAAGGTTGTAACTAATTCGCAGAACAGAACCACTGAAAGATCTGGTCTATACAGTTGTTTTTTTTAGTGCTTCATTCCCTTGACTTTTTATTCAAATGAGGGGTACATTCTTCTAGTTGCAGCTTGCAGGGGAAGATGTTGGGTCTTGAATATTTTTTTTCTTCATGGACAGTTCCAAGGGGGCTGGTGTCCATACCAGCTAGACACTAGCTCCCCAAGGTCCAAAAATTTCTAATATCATATGCTTACTAAGTTAATATAATAATTTAATTAGTCTTCGACCTCAATCTCCTGAAAGATAAGCTTTGGTGCATTTCACTGCAGAGTTTAAACTCTTCGACTGGGTTTTTCCTTGCCAGGATCATATTGTTTAATAATTTGCTAATCCTCTATTTGTTTTAAAGGCCTTGTCATCTGAGGATAGGAGTAAAATCCTGCTTGACATAGCTGATGCGCTCGAAGCAAATCAGGAACAGATAATGAAGGAGAATGAAGCTGATGTTGCTGCAGCAGAACAGGCAGGATATGGAAGATCTTTGCTTGCTCGGTTGGCTCTGAAGCCTGGAAAGGTTGGAGATCTGAGTATCTAATTAATCTTCACACCCAATAAGAAGTTGCCTGAACACTTCACTTTTCTTTTTTTTCTTTTTTTCCTGAATGCAGATAACAAATCTTGCCAATTCTATTCGTGTACTTGCAAAAATGGAAGATCCAATTGGGCGTGTTTTGAAGAGAACAGAGGTAAAAGAAGGGGTCTTAAGCATTTGTTGATTGGACTTATTTTATTCTCTAACATACTAGTGCATGCATCAACCTCTTTTTAGAGTTATTTTTATGTTAAACAAGATCTCTAATATCGAGAATATCATCAACATAATGATTATGGAGTTAGAATGGGAATAATGGTTATTGACCTACTAGAAAAATAGGTCGTCTTCATGAGAAATGCTGGTGATTTTCTATAACTTCTCTCATTCTTTTATATTGATGCTGCATCCAGCTGGCTGATGGGCTTATCCTAGAGAAAACATCATCTCCTTTGGGCGTCCTGCTGATTGTTTTTGAGTCTCGACCTGATGCTCTAGTTCAGGTAATTGCTTCTTTCACTTTTTCATGGACTGCTTTTCAGCAATTTATCAGGATCTTTATCTCTTGGGAGGGCTGAAGTGTGGGTCTAACCTAGGCTGCAAGAGTGGGCGCATTGTCTTAAGCATCTATATCTTGTATATGTTACTTTGATTTTTGAAACATTGGGGCAATTAAACTATCTCGTGGAAAATGGTCCAACCTTAGTAGGCAGTGCACAGTGATACTCTTGTGCAACGTAAAAGCTCACTTGACCTCGGGAACTTATTGTGTCCTTTTGGCATATGGATCATTGACTATCTATGCTTCTAAAATGAGTGGGAATTGCAAGAAGGTTTGTTTTGAAATGGGTTAAAAATCCGGTGAAGCTTGGATATGCATGTTGAAAGTTGACATAGATATACAGCTTACGAACAAGCGCAAGTATTGCTTTTACTTGTTAGGTTGGTTATATGTGTGTGTTTTTCTTTGCAATATTTAGGAGTGTGATTTTATTTCTTGGTATCTCAAAGTAGGGATGCAGTTAGAGTTCATACTTAATGGTTTTTATTATGGAACTGAGCTATGACTTAAGCTAATAACGTGTACGAACAGTTGTCATTTTTTTTAATTTTTTAATATTGTGACAGATAGCTTCATTAGCTGTTCGTAGTGGGAATGGGCTACTCTTGAAAGGGGGTAAAGAGGCCAAGCGATCAAATGCCATTTTGCACAAGGTTCAATTCCTATAAGCTTCTTGATTAAAATTTTATGCTGATAGAGTCTGGTCAGCAATGAAATTACTGCATCATGGTCTCATATTCTCTCAAATCATAAGGTCATTACCGATGCTATTCCAGACAGCATTGGTGGGAGACTAATTGGACTTGTAACTTCGAGAGATGAGATACCAGATTTGCTTAAGGTCAGTAAATATGAGTAAGGAAGATCTATCTAATCTCTTGGTGTCTATTATCATGATCAGTTGGGGAAATCGAGTCTCTGAGGAATTATTGTGTATCAGCTTGATGATGTTATTGATCTCGTAATACCAAGGGGGAGTAACAAGCTGGTTTCCCAAATCAAGGAATCAACTAAAATACCTGTACTTGGACATTCCGGTGAGAAAGAACCCCATGCTAATTTTATATTTCATCTTATCTCTTACGAGAAGAATGTGATTGTTGACCTGTTGCATCTAATCACACTGTTTGTTTGCTAGATGGAATATGCCACGTTTATGTTGACAAGTCTGCGAACATGGAAATGGCAAACCGCATCGTTATTGATGCAAAGGTGGATTATCCAGCAGCCTGCAATGCAATGGTATGTAGCATATGTTTATTTATTTATTTTTATTTAAAATCCTGGAAGGGATTGCTGACTTGCAATGATTTTTTGGGTTACTCTATCATTCTGTGATCCTTATTATATCTGTTTGGAAAGATATAGCCCAAGTTACTGTAGATGTTGAGAAAATTACTACAATTGAGAAGGGTAATGTTACAGGATACCATTGGGTGATTTTTTCTTTTGTCAGGTGATTGTAGATGTACTGCATTTATATACGTCTTTTCTTGCTAAGGACAGTGGACTTTGGCTTATGTCTTAGTGCTTTCTCACTTCCAGGAAACACTTCTCCTTCATAAAGATTTGGTGCCAGCTGATGGACTTAACGCAATTGTGTTTGCACTTCGGAACAAAGGTACTGTATTTGTATTATACCATCTGAAGATATAAGATAAATCTTGTGGAAGTCCTGACATGGAATTAGGATGATGATTTTGTTGATAAGTCCCCACTTATTACTCGAGTGGAAAGGATGTGTAATGAAGGCTTTAAAATTAAGAAAATTTACAAATGTTAGGCATGGAATGTTGAATTTATTTTCTCGTCCTGGTTTTATAGGGTGAATTCACCTTTTTCAGTGCTTGTCTTGCAGGAGTGACTGAAAGGTTTCACATTTCAAGACAGCTAACTTTGGGCTCATTGTTTTTGGATTTTGTTTTCTCATCTCCAAATGCAAAAGAAATTGGTCATTCTTGTCTTGTCATTTCGCAGCTAGAAAACGAAAGTAGTTGCAGTATGCAAATGCCATTCTAGCAACTCGATGACTGATGCTAGTACAGACAGCTATTAGCCAGCACTGAAGCATATTTAGTGTGCATTCCCTTATTACAGTATGCATATTGAAATCTCTGATGCAATTGCTTAATCTTTTGCAGGTGTTACTTTATACGGTGGACCAAAAGTGAGCTCCTTGCTGAATATCCCACAGGCACAGTACTTTCATCATGAGTACAATTCAATGGCATGCACCATCGAAATTGTAGATGATGTTCAAGAAGCCATTGATCACATTCATCAACATGGAAGGTACTTAGCTATCTCTAAATTTAAAATTTTGGGTGGGAAGCCTGCCAAAAACCAGGATAATATAGTGGGAGCTGGCCAACAAACTGACTATTGCCCTCCTTTTGCCAGTGCACACACTGATTGCATCATAGCAGAAGATGACGAAGTTGTGGAAACCTTCCTACGTCAAATCGACAGGTATGTTTTCCTTGGAACTTTAAACTCTAGGGTAGCACAACTTTCTGAAGACACCAATCATATACTTCATATTGATTCGGAAAACATACTCTGCCATTGCTTGTATGTCCTGCACATATTACAGTGCTGCTGTTTTTCACAACGCCAGCACGAGATTCTGTGACGGAGCACGATTTGGATTGGGTGCAGAGGTACTAATCTTTTTTTTCTATCAATTTTGAACTGTAATCACTTGGATCATGAATATTTTCTACTGAAGAGCACTTTCAAATGGCCTCAATAGGTTGGGATAAGTACGAGTAGAATCCATGCTCGGGGTCCAGTTGGAGTTGAAGGATTGCTAACCACAAGATGGTAGGATTCTGGACTAGTTTTTTCAGTTCTGGTCATCTGTAACAAGAAGAGGAACCAACTCATTTGAAACATTCCTTAATAAGTGTGCATCCATTGATAATGAATATACCGATACTTAAACTACAAGTATGTTCATAAATGAGACATAGCAAGTTACCAACCATGCAGCAATGCCAATATAATGCCGGATGGTGGTGCTTTTGTTTCAGGTATTCTTGTTTCACATGAGCGGTTGAATTGCCTTTTCTCTTTAATTGCAGGATTCTCAGAGGGAATGGACAAGTGGTGGATGGCGATAAGGGGGTCGCTTACACCCACAGAGACCTCCCCATCCAGTCATAAACTGCTTCCAGGGGGTGCAGCTGTTGCTGCTGCTTCTTATAATTTATTCACCCCCTTGAAAGGGGGCAGGCAAGTGCAGCTGGTTTATAGATGCCGCTGTAGTTGTAGTGTAGTTCAGAGTTACACTTGTAACCAAGCTATCGAGAGAAGAAGAATTGTTCTCCTCTGTGGATTTTAGAGTTCTCTTGTTTACCAAGCTATCGAGAGAAGAAGAATTGTTCTGCCTCTGTCGATTCTGGTCTTGGCAGTTGCAGCTTTTTTATTTACCATACGTTACTGCAAGTATTCTGGAGTCTTATTATGGATAATTTTTTCTTCCTCGAGATTTCTGGTTAGTCATTGCGGTTGTACTTCCCCTTCTTCTCTAATCGCAGCAAGGCTTGTGCTTTGGTGCCAAGTCTTGCTTCTTCGTTTCGTTAATTCCATTATTCTTTCGTTTCTTTGTTCCTTCTTCCTACTATTTTACACGCATAAGCAACGGCGAAACAGGAATCGCATCCTGCTTTCCTGAACGTCTCAGAAATAACATGCTGCTCCAAGGCGTATGGATGGCTTGAAAAGCCAAAGAAAATATGATTGTAGTCTTCCCAACTACAGCGCTCAACTTTCGTTCTCTGTACTCTCTAGTGGATTTGATCTCCTGTTTCCTCACCAGCTGCGGATTTGCATACTCGGGATTTCTGAGTCGGCAATTTCCAAGCACATAATTAAACAACTTCCTCAAGTCTGCCCCAAATTTCGGGTTATGCTATCCGTCACGGCTAGGAGACTCCGGATGATAATTTGATGTGAATAAACACTTTTCCTCGATGGAAATTCACAAAAACAAATTTCTGTGATCGGCAATATTGCACCTGGGCACTTCTATTACTGTAATTGGCAGCTAGTAATAATAAACCACCAAATGTCTACGTATCGACCAGCGGCATTTGAAAAAACAAGGGCATTGACAAATTAGAGTTGTCATTTTATCAATAATTTCAGCTCTCTCTCGATTAAAGATGTTCTCTTCAAGCAGTGGACAATGCTTAGTAAGTTTACATTCAGGCGGAATAAGCTGTTGCAGTGGAGGATATCTCGAACCAAAACTGAAGACTGAAAAACCCTAACAAGTGACGACGCCTCCTCCAACAAAATTATGCCTCAACAAACTTCTTGAGGTTCTTCAACCACATCAAATACTCTCTGCTGTCTTTGTTGATCATGTATTCATGCAAGAAATTAGTCGTGCTGGGCTTGATTCCTCTAATCTCCAAATACTTGTGGAATGCTTTCTGCAGGTTCTCATCCAAATCCCTGGAAAATAGGGAAAGCACAAGAGAAAATGTAATAATTAGGTCAATTGGACGTGTATGACAGTAATAAGGCCAATGACCAACTGCATCTTACATAGTAGGGAAAAAGAAAACCGAAAACAAAAAGAGCTTACTGGAAATCAGGCCCTTCATAAGCAATTTGGTCTTCCGCGTTTTCTGGATTCTTAACGGCCAAGCTGTCAATTACGATTTCATCGGGGTAAGCAGTGCAGCAGAATTCAATAAACTGCCCATTTCCCTTGGCAACGCTCACAACCAGAGGAATGCTTGACTGATTAGCCTTCTCATCGTCATCATCCTGGTTGTCATCACCATCGTCTTCTCCAGTTACAAGATCAGGCATGCTGACTTCAACTTTTATCTCTTCACCCTGATATTCCCTTGACAGGGTAATGGTTTGAAATCCAGGCTTGTCTTCAATTTCAAAGGGGAATCCACCTGGTGCCCCTTCAACCTATAAACCACATCATCAGTTGAAAAGAAAAGGTGAATCTCCCCTAAGTGACATTTCATATCATCGTAGTTCTCATATAAATTGTATTTTGCTTAGAACCGTAATAGATAGGATTGGTAGGTCACCCTGTGCGGATGGGGAGTTTCTCAAAAAGAGGAAATTCAAAATTAGTATAGCTAGTTTTTCTCCCCGAGCAGGCTAAGCACATTCTACACAGTTTCGCATAACCAAAACAGGAGCGAAAGCATATTTAATGGCATGATCCTTGATGGCAAATTAACAGCCACTTAGGTTTAGGAACTTGTCTCTTCCTTAAGCTAGGTTTACTCTTCTGCAAACAAAGAAGGTTTCATCATTTGCCTAAAAGAATTCCATCCTTTTTCTCTGCCCGGTTCTCAGCTACCGTTTAACTAGACGACACAAATTTCTCCATGAACCTCTCTTTTTTCTTTTTCTTTTTTTCCCCAATGATCCCAAATTAACAGGTTTGGTACACATATCTGGACGGAAAAACCTCAGCTACATTTGCACCTACAAAGTTCATTTGATAATAAACACGCCTAGAGACAGAATCAAGGCTCGGCAGCTCATGCCGAACAATCACTAGTCTTTCGGGCGAGTTCGACCCGGAATTTACGTGTTCATCAGCATATGTTAATTTATCCGGCCAAAACTAGATTAAGCAGCCTGCTATGGCGAAATGATCTTCATTCCTATCAGAATCACATCCAATGCGCCGACAAATTTCCTTCCTTCCTCACACTTCCTAGAGAAGCAAACGCCGCTCGAGAGGCATAATCAAGCGACAACATAAGGGATCGTCAGCTCACCCGGTCGTGGTCGTCGGTCTCCTCGGCGCACTGGATCTCCGACTCGAGGACTCGGAGGAGGCTCTCGTCGGAGCTCGGCTTCTTCGTAGAGTAGCCGCGCGGGGGCGGGAAGGGGCCGCGGCGAGGCTCGCCGGCGACGATCCTCGACTGGTTGAGGGCGGCGAAGACGGCGGAGTGGCAGCTCCGCCGGCTCCGGAGGGCGCGGGCCGCGAGGGGCGCGAGGGAGGAGGCCGATCGGCGGAGGATGGAAGAGAAGGCCATTTCTCAGGAGTTGCCGAAGAGAGAGAGAGAGAGGTTTAAGGGGTTTCTAGGGTTTAAGGGGGGAGAGGGACGGACAGAAGCGAAGGAGAATGTAGGGTTTTAGAACAAGTTCGGTGAAGAAGTAAGAGTCGAGTCGAAGCCGGTCCATACGGCGCGTCGTATTTCGCTGGGGGCTGGGCTGCTAAGTGGGCCCACTGAGGCCCGTTTAAAATAGTTACTGGGTCCTGTCTATCGATCATTCTGGCACGTTAAGAACGCGAATAATAATCACTCTGGGTAGAAATTAATTTCTAGAACAGAAATAGAAATGAATCTATTCTTGGATGAGTTTTTGAGTAAAAATACGTGTATGATAATGACATAAAATTTCTATTCTCGGAATAAAAATTCATTGAATTTCTCCCTCCCAAGTGGTAGCGGACGGAGAGCACAACTAGGGTGGGCGGTGGCAGCGGATGGCAACCGATGGCGGGCAACAATAGGGGCTATGGTGGGTGGGCGGTCGATTAGTAGAGAGGATGAGTGATAAAAAAAGTTTTATTTTCCATTTTTATTTCAAAATTAGAGAAGTATAAATTTTTTTTGCTTATCAATTCTTTTTCAAATCTATTTATGCACTAAAAAATTGTTTTAAAAATAGAAAAATGAAATTGCTTTACCAAATAAATTTCTGTTATAAACTTGTTTCTGAAACAGAAAATTTATAGAATAGAAATAGAATGATTATTATGTGTGCCCTAATAGTATGTGGGCTCTTTCAGAATGGAAACGACTTGTCTACTTTTTTTCTGAAATAAATTTCAAATAAAGGCTTAAAGTGAAACCTTTTTCTTAAAAAAAAAAATGATAAACCAAATCTTCGTCAGCCCGACTTAGGATGCATTTGGTAATTATTCTGTTTTCGGGAACAATTTTCACTAAAAAATGATTTTTTTTATTCTTCCTAGAAACAATTTTTGAGTTTTTAATGCGTTTGATAACTATCCAAAATTTCTATTCCCAAGATAGAAATGCGTTTGATAGGATTCTTAATTTTTTTTATTCTTTTAATTTTTTGATATTTTTAATATTTTCTTTTTATTTTTCTTCCTCCTTCTTTGTCAGTGATCAGCTAGGCGAAGTTCAATGAGTTCATCGGACGCTCACCTGGCCACCACAAGCCTCACCTAGCCACCATGAGACTTGACCTCACCTAGATCTAGCAAGGCTGAGCCTCACGGTGGCTAGGTGAAGCTCTCCTCGCCCGGCTCGCCCGCCCCGCAAGGCTTGCCGAGCCAAGCCTCATGGTGGCCAGGCGAGCCTTTGGTGAGCTCGCTGAACCTCGCCCAACCACTCACCTACCACCACCGACAATGGCGGCGGCGGCCCGTAGTGGTTGGTGATCGGCTAAAAGGAAGAAGAATAAGAAGAGAGAAGGAGAAAAGAAAAAAAGAAAAGAGAAAAAAAGAAAAATTAGACTTGATTCTAGAAATTGTTATCAAGAACAAGAAATGACTTTTTTCAATTTATTCGTTCGTTCCAAATTTATTTTTGGGAAAAAATGGATTTTTATTTTTTTTTGTTCCAAGAAATAAAATAACAAAATAGTTGATTTTGGAGTATTACTAAATAGGCCCTTATTTGTGCAGATCTGTCAGCAAAAAGAAAAAAGAAAATTCATATGATGGGCGGACTCTCTCTCTTTGCAATCGAGGAGTGCTTAATATAATCAAAGGTGGTTTTAGGGCTTACAAAAATAGCTTTTAGGATACTTGTGATCAACGTCTCTCTCTTTCTTCAACGGAAAATGCATGCATGCATGATTCATCACAATAAGCGGAACTGAGAGCCCGCATGATTCATCCACAAACGATCTCCTCTTTCAAGCTTTAGTTGGCAGTTGCCGTTTGAGATACTTGTCCTGATCTTAGGTTTGGCTACTTTAGAGACAAAAAGAAATTAATCGATTAATTTATAAAAATAAGCCTTTTGTAAATCCGACATTATTGATTTTAGCACGTGTAAGATCTGATCTAGACAGACCTGAGCTGGACTGATAAGCGCTGGAATGGCTGCCGATGGCTTCAATTATAGGACCCAAAAGTTTTCAATGAACTTCAGCTCCATTTGTTCTTTTCAGTTTCCTTTTCTTTATAATTAAAATTTATTAATCTGCTTCTTTTGTTTCTTTGCTATGATTATAGTTGAAATTTCAGATCACAAAAGAGTAGGCCAGGCCAGGCTGGCTTTTTTCTTTTCTCTCTTTCACCCTTTTTGTTAATTTCCAATAGGGTATATGCTGCTTTATTAAATAGCGAAAACCATTTCTTTATTTGAGAATAACATGCAAGAATCACGCGGATCTTTTCGCCCCCTCATCTTGACATCTTACACAAGCGACGTTTTATTCCCTTCGAGTTTTATAGAATTAGTCGAAGAATCAACGCAAATAATTAGGTATGAGTCTTAAACAAACCATCCCAAAACAAGAGCGGTACAACGATCTTCACGTGTACAGAGAATGCGCTTTATTCACTTACTTTTATAAAGTGTTTATGGTTTCAGGCCGGCTTCTGTATTGAAAATTATTCCGTATTAGTCCTTGATCATTGCATGTATTTGAAGGTATTAGAAGCATATTGATGAAATCACTGTCGATTGGAGAACCATCCCAGTGATTTGTTGGCAGCCAAGCCCCTTTTCTGAAAATGAGATGATGAATTTAGATGGTCTTGATTTAGACAACCTACGGTGCGATGACTTTAAAGTTTCGAGACAAGCTTCTCGTACAATTCCATTCGAGGCACGAAACGCCGAGGTGCAACTGTATATATAGCAATAAACAATACTCACAGCCCACAGCTTGACAGCCAAACGCATTGATTCGGAGTAAACCGAACTCTTGCACCACGTTACCGACACCGTAAGCCGTTAGGCTCGTGCATCATGCTCGGTCGGCTGTCTCTCGAACGAGAAAAGAAGAGGGGAAAATGTTCACAGTTGTCGATCCAACAGTGCATTAAAGACATTAAAATGCGTGCAAAGAAAGCTACAAGCAAGCATCCATTGCCAACCCATTCAAATCAGTACCCCCAAGCTGATACTGTAAAGTTTCCCTTTGTTCTGTACAAAGGGGCATGTAGAAACTGCCTGAGATCTGTGGATTGTCACTCATGAATCGTGCTGAACAAGCTCCGGCCAAGCAGCCTTGAGAAGCAAGTGCAGTAGCAGTCATTCTCATTTCTGAACTGTCCATCCAAAGAATAAAAACAATCAAAGATCTTAGGGCAACTCATGACTCTCATTAGTGACTTTTTTTTCATTCGAATTTGGGCCCCAGGCACGTGCCACAATTCACGCAGCCAACACATGGTCTGAGACCGTGGGGCCAATGGAGAGAGCTGCTTTACAGAGCACTCGCACCAATAGATACAAGGAAAAGGGCATTTGTAGGAGTGGAGAATCCAGCAAAGAAAATATACGCAGTCTTCCCCTGCACAGCTCTGCACAAAAGGCCAGAGCGACCAACCCATGATTAAACTTTTATTTCTATACATGTCCTAGAGATTACAAAGCTCACGCCAATCATAATTTATGCTCTTACACTTCACAAGACACTGACTCTCCAACATACATGAACTTCCAATATCACTCCACTCCCAAGTTGAAGCAAGCGACCGACTCGTACACTTGGGCAAGAGAAAGGGAAATGGAAAAAAAAAATGAACTGACAAAGAAAAGAACAAAACACCTTCCTTTCTTTTTTATTCCTGTTCTTTTTCCATGTCGGAACTTGGATAGAATACAGACCCTAAGCATATGCTCTACTTTACTTGCCTGAAAGTCTTACTGTCACATGACGATCTCTGGTTTCAAAATGCTAGACTTGATCTCCTTGTGTGGTAGGACAACGCCTCCATTGCTATAGATTTCATCCCCAACATGGACATCTTCCCCCAATATAGTCATATTTTCCACCCGAGCCCACTGCCCGACTGTTGAGTGCCATCCTATGATGCTGCTGGAAATGCAAGCATGCTTCTTGATGCGGACTCCGCGCATGACTGTGCAGCGAGATAATCTAACTCCCGATTCAACCACACAGCCTGGACCAATTGCCACATCAGGACCAATCAGACACCCCTCACCAATCTTAGCGGTCTCGTGTACCAAGACGTTGCCGACAATGTGAGGTCCAGTTGCCAATTTCTCAGATGACTTCTTTCTGATTGAGTCAAGATAGAGTCTCAGCCCTGTGATGTAATCCCTCGGCTGTCCAATGTCCATCCAGAACCCAGGTAAGACCATTGCAAAGAGCTGCTTCTCGGCCGCAATCTTGGGGAAAACTTCCTTCTCAATGGAAGTAGGCCTCAGCTGGATCCGATCAAGGACCGATGGGTTCAGCAAGTATATCCCAGCGTTAATTTTGTTGCCAACAAAGATTTTTGGCTTTTCCACAAATTTCTCAACTTGACCAGTTGACTCTTCCATTATCACCACGCCATACTTTGATGGCTCATCCACCTGCATGATAAAGGACAGATTTTTGGGTTCTTGTCCACGTGCACATAATCTTTAGCTTTAAATTCCTCCGCTCAAAGGAAAAGGCATAAATGAATGAGGGATGACTGAGTAGGACATTCACCTTTGTTACCATTATAGAGGCCTCTCCTCCATGGGCTTTGTGGAATTGAATCATTTCTTTGAGTGGGTACTCGCTTATCACATCGCTGTTGAGAACAAAAAACGGCTCACCAGAATCATCCAGCAGCTTGTCCCTTGCCAGAGCAAGAGGACCAGCAGTTCCGAGAGGCTCAGTCTCTTGTGAGCATGTGATCTTAATCCCAAGCTTGGCCTCAAAGTCTTTCAAGAAGTTCAGCATAATCTGAAAATTTAGAGAGCATACCAAATCATCGAACTAAACATACACCACTCACTTGATGAGTGCCACAGACAAACATATTGTCGAAACATTCACCTCTGGTTGGTAATTGATAGCCAAAACCACTTCACTCACTCCAATGGCCTTGAGTGCCTCTATCTGTACATTCCAGAGAGGAATAAGCTTTAGTGCATGACAGAAAGCAGCCACAAAGGACCAACAAAATTAAGGACGTAGATTCTTTTCATCAAGAAATGAGTATCGTCATCTGAAAAATAAAGTGATTCCACTTCTGAAACAGTCCAACCAAAAAAAGAAAAAAGAAAAAAGAAGAGAAAACTTCTAAAACAAAGTTTGAACTATCCAAAAAAAACTATGATCAGCCGTCTTTCCTAAAAAGCCAGGTATCCATAAGATGCTATATCTTACTCGGTAGAGAAAAAGGAGCTCAATAATCTAGCAAATCATCCAAGAATATGGTAGATATAGCCAAAACTGGTCAGTGGCCAATAATGAATTTACACTAGCATTGCTGTCTTACATTACTCACAGACTAAATCCATCTCACAGGTAAATTCACAACCAAGATAAAGTTATCTCTAAGGATGGAAGAGCAAACATGATTAGACAGCATCAGAATAGAATCTCAAACAAAAGGATCTGAAACAATACCTGATGCAGGATCATGGGTTTGTTAGCAAAGTCAACAAGTGGCTTGGGGACACTAAGCGTGAGAGGCCTCAACCGAGTCCCAAATCCACCAACAAGAATTAAAGCCTTCATGATGATGATGATGTTGTCCCTAAGTTCCTGTAAGTTACAAATTCTGCATATAAGATTCGACTTGAGCTAGAAGACCGGTGTCTGCAATCTCGTATACATTTATAGGCAGTAGATCAATTGCACGCCCTTCCTCATATACTGAGGTGAAGGAAGAAAACGGCTCTAAATAAACTCCCAGTTGGGATCAGTAAAATTATGAGGCAATGTCAACAAGCAAATGCTCAGCGACAAGTGTTATTAAAGCTGTAAAACAATGCCAGAAGCAAATAAAAACAACACCAATCTATCGAGTCACTGATAAAACACCAGAGAATACGGATTAAAGAAATGGCAAAAGATTCACGCAAGCACCGCAACTTACATCACCCCATTTAAAGTGTGAAAAAAAGGCACACCGGTAGTAGGAAACAAATTCCAGTTGCAACACAGCCTGGAGTTATAAATGAGAGAAACTGCTGAATTTGTCTACAATCAAATGCCGACGGCAATTCGCGGTTACAAGCCGAATCCTACAATCACTACCTTCAGACATGATCGAAAAGCTCGTGTTAAGCAAAAACCCATAAGACCGCATGCGTAATTCTAAGCCTAAGACAAGATCACTGAAATAAACAAAAACTATAGGGACTCAACGGGGGGAATGAAAGGGAATAAGTTGACCCATTTATGCGAAACGGATGAGGCTACATATCGACAAAAAGGGAGCGCTCACACACCCTAGCAGCTGGATCGGATTACGGTCTTCAAGAATTAGCAGCAAATCAGAGCAGATCTAACCCAAAAAAAAATAAAAAAAAAAGGCTTTTTTTTTTTTTGGGCAGCTATTAGAGCTGGAATGCACCCAAAAGGGCCGTCTCAAATGAAGGAAGGAGGATACACAGACATAGATCTATGAATTACTCACAGCACCGACACTCCTTAAAAGCTAAAAACGAAACATGCAGAAAGAGAAAACGGAAAAAGAAAAGAGAAGGAGGGGTTAGAAAAAATGTCAATCGGAAGCCAAGACAGACAACGGAGGGAGCAGTTTCGTGATAAGCCAACGTGTATGTGGGGACACAGCTTCAAAGTACAAACCTTTCCTCCCGCAGGAACGCCAATCAAAGAAGAAGAAGCAAGCGAAGAAAATCTCAACCCAACACCCAACCCCGAACCCGAACCCAAAAATCAAGCATTACCCAAAAGCGTTTGATTCCCGCAGAAGGCGAAGCAACGACCCTCGGCGAAAACCAGTCACATTTCCATTCGATACCTGGAAATTCCAACCCGGATCCGGACGACGGAGAGGCCGCAAACCCGAGCCGGAAGCGGAGTCGGCTCTCGGCGAGCTGTTGCCCCTCACCGGAGGATCAGCGGCGAAGGATGAGGAGATGCGGAGAGCGAGGAGAGAGGAGCGATTGGGGGAGAGAGAGATGGATGGGTATTTATACGTGCGCGGACTCCATTAACGGACACTCAAAGCTCCTCCTGGGCGTCCCCGCGGAGCCCGAAAACGAAAATAAAAACAAGAATTCGGAAACTGCGAAGGTTTTTTGTCCTTTTGTGTGGTCCAAGGATTTTCCGGAGCCCGGGAGTGGTTTCCTGGTTGTTTCAGTTTTTGGCTGCTTCCAGAGGTGAGGGGCAAAATTGTACTTTGGTAATTGTGGGTGTAAAAAAAAGGGAAAAAAATTATTGAGGTTTTTGATTTTTTTTTTTTTGGGTGGAAAATGTGTGGACTTTATAGTGGGGGAAAGGTTGGCCGATGATTGGGGGACATGATTTGATCTTGGTTTAGGTAATTTATTACATTTTCAAATTAAAAAATTACAGCCCTTGCATGAAAGTCCGCAAAGATCATTGAATATACACCATTCAACTTGAGTACAGTAAGTTTTTTTTAATCCATTTCTCATTTGGGGCATGGAAATAATTGTTTAGGTATACAAAAACTCTACTCAACAATCCACAAGTGTCATTAAATATTTGGGAATTTTGTTAATAAGATATGTAAATCTTAGAAAAATCAATAAAAGAGAGCTTCAAAAAATTTGGGTTATTTACGGATTCAACTATTATATTCTTCTTAGAAAACGTAAATTTCCTTATCTGTTGTCATATTTTTAATCATGATTTTCAGTGGATCCTTTTTTGATAACAACTCAACAAAATCTCTTATCATCCATTATTATTTGTTGTCCTACAGTGACTATTGTCATTTTTATTCACAATTCAATGGATGATCTTGGATCATGTCATCTACATTTTAAATTATTGGATTTCAAAAGGAAAAAAAAGATATAAAACTACAAAAGATTATAAATACGCCATTTTAGTATAGCTGGGATTTCAAATTTATTTGTTTCAAGATTTTTTGTTCAAGATAAGATGCATTTCCAAAGTAAGAACTACTATTGTACATGGACAATAGAAACGGTGAACGAGTCGTATCTAAATATAGAGTCATGATATATTTTGAAATATAAGAATCAATAGAGCAAAGGGTGAGATATAAAATATTTAGAACATGAGAACTATTAAAGACGATGCATGATCTCTATATATTTTCTCCCTAAATGATGATATATTAGGAAAGGTGAAAAGAAGGAACAACGTAAAAATAAATATGAGAGTGGAACGAGAAAATTTAAAAGCATGGAAAAATCATCCAAGAGGCCACCATTCATCCCCAATTCATCATAAATAAAAATTAAGCGAATAAGACATTATAAAAATTGCATTATTATAAAAATTGCATTATATGATGGGAGCCACATCACATGCAACTTCGCACCAAGCTATAGTACAAAATAGGAAGCCTTCAGGAATTGTTTCCCGGGGGGGTAAAAACTGAAGGAGCATATTCCTCCTATGTATTCCTTTGTCGAGCCACCCAACTTGAGTTTCTTCTATTTTGGGCCATAATTTAAGAAACCCTAAAGTTAGAAAAATGCTGATTTTGGATCCAAGTTGACTTTGATAATGCATTAGGTTAAAACTTGACCATATGGCAATTCGAGATCAAGACCATCTTCTCATCATGAAGCATTCAAACCGGGACCCTAGAAGAAACAGGATGCTCCAACTATCCACCGAGCCAACCACACCGATGATGCTGAGGTTAATCGCTACTTCTCCATGTATTTAATGTCCAATGCATGCGAAGAAGATGACCCAGGAATTGTTTGCGTCTAGGACATCATGTGAATCAGGGTCACCACTTGCACGCGGGATTTGGCTTTGAGATGTTGTGGATCCCCGACCTACATTGCGATCGAACTTATCAATTTCGCCAATCATGCCAAGACAATGAGTTGAAGGTTGCTCCGCTTTTTTTTATTGGAAGAAAAGAGGAGGATAGCACCTTGGATTCTAGAGAGAGAGAGAAAAAAAAATCATCAAGAAAAGGCTCTTGATCTGCCTCCGATTCTAGCGGCGGATCATTGACCGCTGGCAAAGAGAGAATCAGATCTGGGTCTCGAACATGCCACCGTAAATAAATATCAAATTTGACTCTCGATTTCTCTTTTCTTTCCTTGCTTTTCCGGTCATCCGCATGCAAACATGTGCCTTTATTTCGGCTTCTCCCCTTTTTTATGGGTTTATATTTGTTTATTTGTTGGAGATGAGAAATGGGCAATGGAAAGAATTAGGTATATTTTAGGTCAAAACCCAGCACGGGACCGTGCTGAGATGGTCTTTGCTTGGGAATTAGGTGCCGGAGAAGGGTAAACATAGATCTGGAGGAGGTTTCTGTACTCGTAGATACCTTCCATGAGTTCATGCGAATAGCCTAACATAAGAATGGGCGTTGACTTTCTTCGGGTTGTCCCCTTTGACCTCGTAGCAAGTCATGGCTATATTTGGTTAAGATCCTCTTTTTAAGGCATGGGGCGGCTTAAGGTTAGAATATTCTCATAGCGCCAACGTATAGTACCCGGAGTTATGCCCTGATTTTCCTTTTTCCTTTTCTTCTTGGGTAAGGACTGCCACTCCCAAATCTATAGAAATCGACTATAAGATTCTACATCGAAAGATGTATATGTGGAGGATCTGGAACCCTCCCGGCCCACCAACTCGAATTCTTTTATGATTGGGGTTTCTCGCTGGAGCCGTTGATGCCGATCGTGCAAGTTTTGTGGCTGTAAAGGGAAGGGTCGCGATGCGATGACCCAGATCAGCAAAACGGAAAAGGATGTGTTATCTGCCGAGAGAAGCTTTGGGAGGTCCTCTCTCTCTCTCTCTCGTTGGCATATCTTGAGGCGCACAATTCACTAATACTTTGCGGCAAATACGAGGCATGAGATCTGGGAGGAGGGGACGGGGGACCGACAAGTTGAAACCTCGACTAGGGAGTGATTATATTATAGGCATAACTTAGGTAACCGCGGTCGTGGTACAAGTCTCGTGCCGAAAGACTGGTTTTCTAATTTATATTCGGAAGCTTATCGTCCTACCCCTATGATTCGATTTTTCATGTTAGGAACGTGCGCCGGAACGAACTACCCACCGGAGAAAAATCCGTTCAAAAGGAAAACTCTTATCTGACCAGCTTTGCCCCTTTTCGTCGCTGAGCCCCGGAAAGACCGCAAGAGCGCCTGTTGGCTCTATCCGGCTGGACAAAGGAAATTCGGTCAAGCCCCGACGAGTATCGCCAGAATTGAAAATCGGGTCCCACATAGACTTACCCACGATCGAGCTACACCCGGTGCACTCTGGCCGGGGTAAACGGCGTGGAATTGCTTCATGCTCCGGTCGCGGAGATCGAATTTGAGCACGATTTGGTCGACGCGGACTGATCCTGGGTGAAATGATATCTGGGACGCGCTCCGTCGCTGGGATGTGCCGCGACGGTTCCGCCGGCTGGTTGTCAGGGTTCGCCGAGGAGGAGCGAGCCCGCCCGTCCGTTCTTGCCGCCGAAACACTAGCAGACTAGCAGTCGAGAGAGCAACTTCGGTGTTGACTTTGACGCGCGAGGACTGGGGGCTTTCCTTTGATCTGGGCTTTGGAGATGAACTTCAGATGGCTTATCTGTGGTTGATACGTTGAATGGCTTATCAGAAAGCCCATGGGCCATCCGGAATATTGTTAAACCCCTATTAAAGGTGCCTCACGGTTTATAGACTAGTGAAGCTAATCAAGTGGCGGATTAGATCGTAAATATCCATTAAAAAGATCCCTTTCCCCTAATTGGCTTACTAAAAGACCCCTACCTATTTGGGAATCACTCTATTCAAATACTCATTAGCTTTTGTTCCCATTTTGTGACTAGTTAAGTGAATATCGACAAAAAATACTTGATCACAAGAGCTTAATTTTCTACATATAGTAATCACCCATCTCCCAAATTACGTGTGTTCTGGTGGACATAAAACAATTTGAAACTATTGTCATAGGTTAAATGCTGGAAAATTATATAAAAATCTTGAACCTTTTAATTGTGCCTATTTAATTCTAAATCTTTTAATAATTTGCCAATTTAATTTTAAAATTTTTGACAATTTTCCAATGTATTCATTCCAACAAAATATCCAAATAATATGTTTAGGTAAATTAGCAAATCATTAAAAGGCCTATGATTGAATTGGCAAATCGTCAAAAAGTTTAGGATCAAATTGGCATAATTGAAAAGTTTATGAGTGGAATGATTGTCATATAATGAGTTTGGGACTTTTTAAACAATTATCCTGTGCCACATCGGGACACACGGGTGAATGAAATTTGATGAAGTGAGAGTTTAATAAATTCGTGTCTAGTTTGCTAGCACTAAAACTCCATTGAGTTTGAAATGTGATTGGTCATTTTCATCAGGTTTGAGTATGTTGATTCACTACCTTTCTTGCTCATATTAGATATAAAGCATGTGAGTTTATCAGAAAAAATAATTCATTATCGATGGTTGCTTTCTTCGCTACTTAAGAGAAGGGTCAATAGAGATGCCGCCGAGACAATAGTCAGTTTTGCGATGCAATGATTAGTCAACAAGTACTGATTGAGTGAAAAACCAAATGTCTATTCTTTACCAACTTTATATCCTGATGTATGTCCTTATGTACCATCATTCGGCTCCAATCTGGTTTTCATTCAAATCAGAAAGAGAACAGTCAAAGGTCCTATGTATGTCTTAATAGCGATTTCGTGATTGCATTGACCAATGTGTTTCTGACTCAGTCATCAATTAACCCTTGATATGCCGAACAAGGACGAGCTACCTCTTTAGCTTGATCGGGACACACATATTACCCACATGGCTAGTCTATATGACGATTGTTTTTAAAGGATATAACGAAATGGGGTCATATACAAATAGTTATTGGAAGTAGGGGTAGATTTTCAATTTACAAGTTAGATATTGTCCATAAAAATCCCATCTCTTGTGTGTATACTGTTTCAAGTCAGGATCACTTACACAAGTCAAAATGTCGAATTTGATCATTTCACAAGATTTGCATAGCGTTCTACTGCTTTTTGTGTAGCCAAGTTTTTGAACTTGTACCTTCGATTTGTTAGGACAAGGTGGAGCTTCATATTGTATAAATACACTCGTCCCGTTCTCCAATAACTTTATTTTCTAAGAACGAGATTTGGATTACGTGTGCCTTAGATAATTTTTGAAGTGGACATATGCAGTGATCGTGAGAGGAAAGAACGAGTGTCACTTAAAAGTTTTTTATTACGAAAAAATAAATCGTAATGCAAATCTTTCATTTATTTCTTAATTTTATTTGTGTCATGTCATGCCATCCCATAGAACAAAAGTTTTTATTGGGCCGGATAAGCCGGTCCGAGTCCATAAAGCGGGCCCGCATCCCAGGCCCGCCCGTCACAAAGCATTCTTCTACGATAAGCCCAGACCCACCGGCCTCCCCCGGCCCAAAGCCCAAACACGTCATCTAGGCCCGCCCAAACGATGATTATATATTTCTTTTCCTCCTTATCGCTTATCAGGTCCATTCCTAATCCTTTTCCTCTCCGATTTTCCTTCGTCCTCGCCGCACGAAAACCCTAGAACCTCACCGTCGCCCGCGACCTCGCACCCGACTCTCTCCATCTCAAGAGGATGGCGTTCGACAGGAACGGATCGGCGGCGCCGGCGAAGCCCAGCAAGCTCCGGTGGGGGGAGCTCGACGAGGACGACGGCGAGGATCTGGACTTCCTGCTGCCGCCCCGCCAGGTGATCGGCCCCGACGAGAGCGGGATCAAGAAGGTGATCGAGTACAAGTTCAACGACGACGGCAACAAGGTCAAGATCACCACCACCACCCGGGTCAGGAAGCTCGCCAAGGCGCGGCTCAGCAAGAGCGCGGTGGAGCGCCGGAATTGGGCGAAGTTCGGAGACGCGGTGCACGAGGACGTCGGCGCCCGATTGACGATGGTGTCCACGGAGGAGATACTGCTCGAGAGGCCTAGGGCTCCTGGTATCGTCTTAGTCCTCTTTTTCTCTCTATGGCCGTGATTTTGGGTGCGTAAATATAGATAGGGATTTGTAGGTTGCAAGACTGTGGGATCGTTCTGTGGAGTTGGTAATTTAATTTGCATCTATAGTTGGTGCTCAGCATATGGACACCCTAATTTTCTTCCATGGACATCTCTTTTACAGTCGTCCAATTGTTTTTGGAGGAGAAATCGAATAGCTTGTCTTCCTGAATCTTTCCAATTATATCTTGATTAGTTGATCTTCTATCTGTGTTGAAATGGATCTCCCTGATCAGCTGATCTCCCAATCGGCTGCTGGAGAAAGCAATGTGGGAAATCTGAATAAATTGCATTTGTATTTCATTGTAAAGACGTATTTATTCGATGCCTTTCCTGCTAATGAAATCTCTCAGTTTGATAAAGCTTTAAGTGGGAGTGAATTGGCAATCTCAAGTGCAATTGTTTCGGGAAGGAATCTTTATAGGTCCAACGTTGGTCAGTCTTTTATCTGATAGAAGGAGATCTTGATGACAGGTACTAAAGCTGAAGAATCAAAGGTAGCTGGGGATAACTTGGCTCAGCTTGGGAAAGGAGGTGCTGTTCTCATGGTTTGCAGGACTTGTGGAAAGAAGGGAGATCACTGGACATCGAGATGTCCGTACAAGGACCTTGCTCAACCAGTTGAGACCTTTGTTGATAAGCCAGCGGCAGCAGAGCCAACAAGCACTAAGGGAGCTTATGTGCCCCCGAGCATGAGAGCTGGGGCAGAGCGGACGGGGACAGAGATGAGGCGTAGGAATGAAGAGAATTCTGTCCGTGTAACTAATTTGTCAGAGGACACTCGGGAGCCCGATCTGCTCGAACTGTTCCGCACATTTGGCCCAGTTAGTCGTGTGTATGTTGCGATTGATCAGAAGACAGGTTTGAGCAGAGGTTTCGGCTTTGTCAACTTTGTAAACAAGGAGGATGCTGATAGGGCAATCAATAAGCTCAATGGATATGGCTATGATAACCTCATCCTTCGTGTTGAATGGGCGACACCCAGAGCCAACTAAAACGAAATATGTGAGGTGTTATCAACCCCAGCGCAGCCCTAGTTGGCCCACCAGCACTGCCGATGGTGGGTCTGGACCTTTTCTTCTTTGGGTGTATTGAAGAATTTATGGTTTTTAAAGTTAATGTTTCCATTCTCTTCTCTCTTGAGGAATTTGTTGCAAATATTGTTAGGGGAGTTAGAACTCAATTTTGTATTGCAATATGAAAGTAACCCTGCTGCTTAGGTAATATCAATTTTATTCTCATTCCAAGTTAGGACATTTCCCATTTTCTTGGGAACTTTTTGAGCATTGCTTCCTGGACAACAAGAAGTGAACGTCTTGTCTCATGAGGCATATGGCTTTGGACATGGTGTAATAGTCTTGTCTGAGCTCTGGCTTTGCTAATTGGGTGGGTAGAGTTTATAGCATGGTATGCATGGCTTGTCTAATTTTGCTTCTTAAATTCAGTTTGCTTATCGTGGATTTAGATCCTCAGCTTAGCTGATGACTGTTAGTCGAAATGGATGGACTTCAGCTCGGTTGACACTGTAATGTGTCAACACTTCCGTTTTAAGTGTGACTTCCCGCTCCGATCATTGTTGTGTTTGCAGCTCTGAATTTTGTACAGCCATTATCTATGTCGCCATGTTTTAGCTCTTTTTCCTCATCAGATGGCCTGGATGTACTAATCTCAGCACTTCCATCAAATCCGGAACGATTTTTCTGAAAATCAGGTAAGTATTGTGATCCTTCTATGCTTAGTTGGTAGGTCATGCGTATTAGCATCATCAGAATCCTGGAAGGGGCTTTGGTTTCTTGTTGTCTGATGCTTGCACTACCATAGAAGAAGAAACAGTTCACAGGATGATGAACTTGATCTACACTTTAGAGAGAGAGCGTGCGTGCGTGCGCGCACAATAGAAATATTTGATGCAGAATTTGTAATTTACTTGGAAATCCTTTTCATTTACATGGAAGTCTTTTTAATATTGCCAATTTGGAACTCGGCCCAAATTTACATACTCCGGTTTCTGTCCCACAAGGAACATTGTATCTGCATGGTTCAATAAGCCAAGGTATATCTTGTTGAAAATGGACTGAGGAACTCCAGGACAGAGTAGTCTGCTCCAGATGGTGATACAAACTGGGTTCTTCGCTGGGAATGCATGGTAGCTCCAGTACTGGGACTTCTAAAGAAACCTCGTCGCTTCTCCTACTTAAGGCCTCGCCTTAGGATCTGGATGCGCACACCATAAACCCACCGTCATCGAGCATTACATTTGCTACGAATCAAAACAAGATCCTGCCATCATGAAGGGTCCCATTAGCTTCTAATCAGAACAAGACCCCAGAAAAAGTCCCTAGCGGCTCATCAGGTGCGTCAAGGATGCCATCTGACAGGTAAAGCCGCCGGACCCACTTAGCAAGGGGAAAATGGTATTCCACGTCGTGATAAGTCCTCCCGCAAGCGATCTTTAATATCACAACCACCAAGTTGAACATGTCAGACTCTTTCCTAGCCTTCCTGCAATGGGTGAACTTAACATTGAGTAAGAATAGGAGATGTGAACGGTGTTCATGGAAAAAGAGCAGGCAAGTGAGAAAAGGATTCTTGGAAAAATCCGAAACGTGGGCCTCACCGGACATATCTTGATCCATGAATCGATATATTAAATGAATATTTTTATTTTTAATTAATTTGATTCAAATTCATAAATAAATAATTAATTAAAAAAGAGCCTATAATAAATTTACACTAATAATATTAACAAATCAATTCATTTGAAATTCGAAAGATATATTCATAATTAATGCGAAATATTTTTAATTTTAACAAAAGTTATCGATGAAACTAATAATTAATAAGAAATTAGAATCAATTTATTTAAATAAATCCATAATTTTCTACAATAACCAAAATTTATCATTATTCAAAGTTTAATAATTTTATTTTTCAAAATCATTTTTTATTTCATTTATTTAATTTTCCGTTTTAAAAAACAATCCCCAAAATCTACCCCTTCTTTCGTTCGTCCTTTTCCCTCCACCCAGTTTATTTTACTTTTTTTCCCTCCCCCACTTGACAGTGACAGGTGGGCTGTCACTTCCCCCCCTCTCACTCTCACGCCATCAGACCTCCTCCTCATTTTTTTCGATTTCTTTATGAAAAACCCTAGCGAGCTGCGGAGCCCTCCTTTTCCTATCCTCTTTGCCGCTCGCCGCACGACCCCTTCCCTCCTCTCCTCTTCCTCTCGTCGCCGATCCATCGCAACTGGCGGCCTTCACCGCTCTCTCTGGCCGTCTCTCGCCGTCGCGGTGGTCCGTTCGTGGCTTCGTCTAGCCGGCGGGAGTTTGCCTTCTCTCTTCTTTCTCTCTGTTCGGCTCTTTCTCTAGCCGTCTCTCGCCGTCGCGGTGGTCCGTTCGTGGCTTCGTCTCGCCGGCGCTCGCGGCCTCTGCTCCCTCGCCCTCCCTCGCCTCCACCCTCCGAGAAAGACCAAGAAGATATTTTTCTAGTAAGAGTATCCCTTGTCCAACCACTTCTTGATCCATGAATCGACACTGACAAATGGGGGACCAGCTGTTGAATGTGTCAAAATTTTTTCTATTTTTGTCCAGGAATGCAAAGTGGTTCACTGGTTCACTATGAAGCACACCATCCCAAACCAGTTGAATGGTGCAAACCTCATCTTTTTTAACAGCTATGGAATACACTTCTCCTTACAACCATGTCTTGTTCTCTTCCTTTGTGCACTCTTTTGATCCTTTTCTCCCTCGTCTACTCTCCCGTTATCCCCTTTGCCAGTTCTCTTTCCTTCAATATAAGTAGCTTTGACACGAGTAGAGGCGACATACTATTCGAAGGAGTTGCGAGAATTGCGTCTGGATCCGTTGTTCTCACTGAAGGCTTAGTAGCACCATCGTTCGAATTAGGCCGCATGCGGTCTGCCATAAATTTTGAACAATCTTCTAATGGGCCCGAATTGACACGTGTTGTTGGGTGATTTCGTATATATCCCATATGGCATATTAAATGCACCTAATATTTTCTCTAGGGCAAGCACAACCCGGTCACGACTATTGATAGCAAGAGACGTGTTGCTAGAACCGCCAAAAAGGATGATGAACTTGATCTACACTTTAGAGAGAGTGTGTGTGTTTGCGCGCACACAATAGAAATATTTGATGCAGAATTTGTAATTTACTTGGAAATCCTTTTCATTTGCACGAAGTCTTTTTCATATTGCCAATTTGGAACTCGGCCCAAATTTACATACTACGATTCTGTCCCACAAGGAACCTTGTATCTGCATGGTTCAATAAGCCAAGGTATATCTTGCTGAAAATGGACTGAGGAACTCCAGGACAGAGTAGTCTGCCCCAGATGGTGATACAAACTGGGTTTTTCGCCGGCCTTGCATGGTAGCTCCGGTGCTGGGACTTCTAAAGAAACCTCGTTGCTTCTCCTACTTTAGGTCTCGCCTTAGGATCTGGATGCGCCCACCATAAACCCACCATCATTAAGCATTACATTTGCTACTAATCAAGACAAGATCCTGCCATCATGAAGCGTCCCATTAGCTTCTAATCAGAACAAGACCCCAGAACAAGTCCCCAGCGGCTCATCAGCTGCGTCAAGGATGCCGTCTGACAGGTAAAGCCGCCGGATCCACTTAGCTAGTGGAAAATGGTATTCCACGTCCTGATAAGTCCTCCCGCAAGCGATCGTTAATATCATAACCACCAAGTTGTACATGTCAGACTCTTTCCTAGCCTTCCTATCTTCCACATATTCTAGTGCCAGATAACCATTTGTGGTTCGAGTCCTCTATCTACTGTAGCCACTCCAAAAAATCACCAAGCTTTGTCCTGAAATTTTGTGTCCAATGGTGCATGAGCTGATATTATTTCAATGTGAAGTAGACGCTGCTGTAGGTTTGATAAAAGTAATTAAGGGCCGATGCCAAGCCTAGAGCTATGTTGTACTGCGCACTCCATGGAAGACTTTTTCGAGCCCCAAAGAGATGATTTTCAAGTCTACCGTTATGCATAAACTCATCCTAGACAAGCAAAAATTCACGTTTCTCTTGATACCATCCAATAAATTGCACCAGGTTTCGATGTATCATGCGGCTAATAATCTTCACTTCATCAATGAACACCTTCTTGGAATGTCTGGATTTTGCGAAGATTCTCTTGACAGCTACTTGAAGATCTATACGGCACAGCTTTCCTTTGTAATTTGGCCAGATGCTCCTTGGTCAAGACTCCGATCATTAGCAAAGCCATCAGTAGCGGCAAACGACTCTTGATAAGAGAACCTCATTGCAAAGGCTCCTTATCTCTCTTTCAACGTCAATGGCAGTGCCCTGCTTTTGCTCGAGAGTTATACATTTTCCTCTTCTCCACGAGCAAATGCGGTTGCAACCATTGATAGCAAGAGATATGTTGCAAGATCTGTCACAAACTATGGGCAACCTGCAAATTGTGCAGTTTGATTGAGAGAGGGTAGCATTAGCCGATTGCCGACGTACAATATTCAAGTCTGATCCCACGAATTGATGCTGTATGCTTGCTGATGGACGTCATAAGAAGCTGAAAACCCAATTACGACGGATTCAGGGATGTACTTTACGAGATCAATGAGGCATGAAAGCGAAAATGTTGTTTTTATAGTCGACCAAAGATGTGTTGTCATCGAACGACCAAAACGTGCTGAGGCTCCCGGTAGTGGAATTGTAGGTCACCAAGATATTAACTGCTTTCTATTATATAACTCAAGATGCCAACTACCACATGCCGGCGAGGAAAGTGAGTTGTTGCTGTCAATGTTTGGGTACAAAGGCTCGACTTCTGTATCTTCAAGCACGTCAAACTCGACAAATACCATCTGGTTCTTTGTGCCATCATCCACCACGGTCTCGTGGAACAATCCTTAGTAGGCATGACCGGAGTTGGGTGGGCTTGTGAAGCCCACTGGAGTGAGGAAAAATGCCAAGCCATCCTGAATTTTCGTGGGACTGAATCTTTTGCCAGTGAAAGAGAATCACGTCGAGAAATCCACTTCCCTTCCTATAGAAGAATCGCAAATATACCCTGGTTTGGAATACTGGAGGCGATATACACTACTAGTTATGTGACCGTCAGTTACAGTGAGATTGACGATGCTCTCTATTGGATCCTGGCATGCCCTCCAAAGAGTTTGTCCTTGACATCGCTATCGAAGCCAGGTATATTGAAGTGAAGAGGTCTAACGATAAGGCAGTAGCAAATAATGGGAAAAAGAAACCAATGGAGACCATTGCCCAAAGATCCCGTAGTGTCCATCGTTTTACTTGGCTTGTAAGTGGTGTCTGGACAAAGTTTGCAGCTTGAACTGAACTGTTCCATTGGCAAATTACAACTTGCCTAGGATTTTGAAAAGACCATTACCATTGTCATAGCCAGCAAGTGCATATAAATGATAAAGAGCATCATTTGAGATTCAGCTCCTATATGCCCTCGGTCTAGCTGTGGTATCTCATTGAGACGGTTCTTTGAGGTACCCTGCCCTTCACGGCCTATTCCGAACTGGAAAAATGAAAGGAACTCTTTAGCCAGTTTCATTTGTCAAAGATTGTGAGGGGATGACTGACCTCAAATTTCTTTATACTAGTCCAAGCATTCGATGTGCTATTTTTTGAGAAGATATTTTATATTGAAGACACATGGACGAACAGCATGATCTGTAACTTAAGAAAATGTATGGCAGTAATCAAGGAACCTTCGCCGTGACTGGGGATCGGTCTGAATGTGACCGAGATTGATCGACCGTGATAGGGCACCGACTGTCAGCAGCAAGCTATCAATAAGACGTAAATGGGGATCGACGATGGCGGTGCTTATTTAATTCTACGATTTCAACCAATATCTTTCTATCTCGAAATCTTAAGGTGTATAGCCATCATCAATCGATCTCCAAATTCAGGGTACTCATGAAAAGAAAAGAAAACACTCGTATCCCTCAATTCGGGGAAATGTGCAGTTAAAAAACGAAAGGGAAATGCTAGAGCATAAGTCAAGGCTGCCCATGATAACTGCGGCAGCAGATTTATTCCTTAATCTGGATTCTTGAATACTATTTGCTTATTCAAAGATCATTACACTGAGTCAGGTTATTTAGTAAATCGATTTGACAAACATGAGCACTAAAAAGAGGAATATCTCAATCTTTCCGGAAGTCCAAAAAAGATGGTGTGCGAAAGCGCTTTCACATAACACGTAAGAAGTAACAGCACTTTGACCTTATAGCTTGAACCTGCCTTTTGGGTTGTGCCTATTAAGGTCTTTCCAAGAACCTGTTATTACATTGACAATGATAGTTAAGTCCATTTAAAGAATCGAGGAAAAACGTCAATGGCGGTACCGATGCGTCTTGCTAGAGATGTCAACATCCAAGGTGGATATCAAATGAGTCAATAGCGGTATTGGTGCATCTTGCTGGAGATGTCAACATTATCTTGCTAGAGACGTCAACATCCAAGGTGGATATCAAATGACGCTATTCGGCAACATAGTTTTGCCCCAAATTGAGAAATTGGGTTCATTTTGCTCCATAACCAGACCCCTAAAGCAGTTGAAAAATGTGTAGACGCGGTTCAATCCTTCAACCTTTCCAGCTGAAGATGGGTACCATGCGGAGAAGGGACATTCAATTTGCGGCCACTGTCGTGGGAAAGCGCCAAAGAACGATCAAAACGACCGAGTTGATATGTTTTTTAGTAAGAATGTCCTTGTCCAACAACTTTAGCAGAAACTGCAAAGAAGTTGTCGACCTAGGCATGTTCAACAGGTCAAAATATGCTTTTATAAATATTTGGTTCATTATAAAGCTGTTGGGAGAACCCGATGACACAAATCATCACAAAATTAAACTCAATTCAAGATCAATTTCTCTCCAAAAACTAAATCAACCAAAATTCTCTTAACCCTCAGCAACAACTAGCAATATATAACCTTACAATATGTGAAATGATAAGTAGATAAAGCAAAAACGACACCAGGAATTTAACATGGAAAAGCCAATGTGGGAAAAATCACGAACCGTCCAAGAACTTTCACTAATTACCAAGAATAGTATGATACACAAAGTATTCTTCTCTAGCACACACTAGAGGCTCAACATCAATATTACAACCATATTTTCTCAACACATAAGTGGATAAACAAATTCGAAGAAAGAAAACCCTAACCATGATTGGAGAGTTTAGAGGATACCAATGAGGGGACCTATGCTTAGAACCAGGGAAAGCTAAGGGCCTTTTGTTTGTGTTCCTTGTTTCGTTTTTGAACAAAAATTACATTTTTGTTCCCTAACAAAAAAAGAACAGAAACGCGTTTGTTTGCGTTTTTGTTCCAAATCTATTTTTTTGTTCCTAAAAAAAAAAAAGAACGTAAACAAGAAACAAAAAAAAGTTGTTTCTTGTTTAACAACAACTTTTGGGACAAATTTTCTCTCTCCACTCTTTTCTCTTCTTCTTCTTCTTCTTCTTCTTTTCTTCTTCTTTTTTTCTTTGGCCGGTCGCCGGCCTCGGTCATGGCCAGCGACGCCGTCGGGGGCCGGCGACCTCGCCGGACCGTCGCCGGCCCCTGGCTAGGCGAGCTCGGCCTCGCCGGATCTGGGCGAGCCCGAGCTCGCCGAGCCTTGAGGTGCGGGGCGAGGCCGGGCGAGCTCGGGCTCGCCCGGATCCGGCGAGGCCGAGCTCGCCCGCCCACCGGCGAGGCTCGGCCTCGCCGGCCAACGCCCGGGCGGTCGGCCTCGCCGGTGGGCCGGGCGAGCTCGGCCTCGCCGGATCTGGGCGAGCCCGAGCTAGCCCGGCCAAGGCGGGCCGAGCCTCGCCGGGGCGGCGAGCCTCGCGTGGTGGGCGAGGCCGCCGCCCTCGTCGGCCGGTCGCCGGCCATGGCCGAGGCCGGCGACCGGCCAAAAGAAGAAAAAAAAAAAAAAAGAAAAAAAGAAAGAAAAAAATAAAAAATAAAAATAAAAATATTAAAAAATTAAAAGAAACAAAAAAAAGAACACAAATTTACCAAACATGTTTCTGTTCTTTTTTATTTCGGAATAAGTTTACCAAACGCGTTCTTTTGTTCAAAAACCTGCTCCTTAGGAATGAAATAGTTTTTTCTTTTCTTCGTTCCCTAACAAAAAAAATGTAAACACAAACAAACGCACCCTAAGTAAGTTGCTGCAGGTATGCTATAGCATTTTGTTGTTGATGGTGCTATAGCATTTTTTTTAAATAGTATTCACCTTGGTGTTGTGACTTTTTAAACGATCAATTAAGTATCATAACTCTTTAAATATTGACCATTCAAGTGACATTGGCTACTTGTGCTGTTGAGAAATCCCATGTTACATTTTAGAATAAATTACTGGAGATGTTAACATTCAAGTTACAAATCATATGACGTTGTTTGGCAACACAAATTGAAAAATGTTCTATTTGCTCCATAAACCAATCCCAACACCCAAAGTTCTTACCCCAAATTGAGAAATTGTGTTTAATTTTGTTTCCCAAATATCCTAGCCCCACAATTTCAATTCGAAGGGATTGCTTAGAGGCAAGGTAGCTTGTCTTTTGGATGACCCGGCAGTGGCCAAGGCATTGGCGAAGCCGAACTTGAGATATTGATCCCAGTGTGCGTGTATAAAGGAGATATTGATCCCAATGTGCGTGTATAAAGGGCTAACTTCACTATTTCCAAACTTGCCAAACTCGACAAATAAAGATTTTGGTTAATTTTTCCATGAGCCACCGTGCTTTCGCTGAACAATCCTAAGTAGGCCTGATCGGAGTTGGGTGGGATTACGAAGCCAACTGGGACGAGGAAAAATGCATAGCCATCGCGGATTTTCATGGGACTAAGTCTTCGATGGGTAAAAGAGAATCAGGTTGAGAGATTCTTCTAACAGTGTCGTAAATTTTTTCATAGCGCTTATTTTAGTGTCATAATATTCCAAGTGATTAATAAACTACCATTATATTAAAGAAAATCAATCATTCAAATGACATTGACCATTTGTGTCGCGTGAAAATCCTATGCGGCTTTATTTTTAGAATAAATATCCAACTCATCTCGCTATAGATGTCGACATTTAAGATACAAATCAAATGACGTTCGGCAATACAATTTTCCTCCGGATTGAGATATTAGGTTCAATTTGCTCCATAACTGTTTTATAAAGCACTTGAAAATGTGTACACGTGATTTTCTCATTCAACATTTCTAGATGGAGATGGAGAAAATATTGAATGAGGCCTGCCTTGCCAAGGTAGTAATAAACCATTCCATTCGTTGATCAACGGGGTCCACGTTTTAGATTTTTCAGAAATTCCTTTTTCAATCGCCTGCTCTATTTCATAAACATCCATCACCTTCATCTTCACACCCTCGACAAAAACTGATATAGCCACTCCAACAACCAAGCTTCAAAGCTTGTGGAGCTTTCCAGTGCTGGATCAACTTCCTCTCCAGCTGCATGACAGAAAATAATCGAATAAATTCTTTCTTTTCCTTAGAAAAATGACCTTTACACAAAAGCAATTTGGGAAAAATCGGTACTCTGTTTGGGCACACACCTCACTGCATTTGAATTTCCCTCGCCATTTACACAGCTCCTTCATCTTCTTCATTTCAGAATCAGTTCACAAGTTAAGGGCTTCGCTCGTCTCGTCATGTTGCAAAGATGGAGCCTTTGTAGTTTTTCGCAGATTGTGATTTGAGAGACGACGGCAGTCAATTTTTGTTCTTGTTTTCATGCTGATTTGGATTTTCCGGGTCGGTAGGCAAAAAGATTCCATGCGATGGGTGAACTTAACAAGGAGCAAGAGTAGGAGATGTGAACGGTGTTCATGGAAAAGGAGCAAGCGAGTGAGAAAAGGATTCCTAGAAAAATCCAAAACATGGGCCTCACCGGACACATTTGATCCATGAATGAAGTGATTTATTATTAGGGGTGGCAAATGGGTGGGTCGGATCGGGTATGGGTCGGGTCGAAAATGGGTCGACCCATATTTGGCCATTTAACCCGTTTTGGCCCATATTCTCAGAAGTATAAATCTAGTGACTCATACCCGACCCGACCCGTACCGACCCGTATTCTAAAAATCCTACTTATTGTTAAAATATTTTTATGCAATACAAATTTAATGGAAAATTTTTATAATTCTTTTTAAATATTTTTTAAAAAAAAAAAAAAATCGAATTTTTAATTTTTAAATATATTTTTTAATTTTTTTTAAAAATATAATTTTTAATTTTTTTATTTTTTTAAAAATATCATTTTTATAATTTTTATTTTTTAAAATATCATTTTTAATTTTAATGATTATTTTCTCTTTTTCTCTTTTTTTTTTTTTCTTCTTCTTCGGCCGTGGCCGGCCACGACGACGCGACCACGGGCAAGATCGAGCTCGCCGACGTCGGGCGGGGCTCGATCTCGCCGGCGAGCTCGAGTCTCGCCGGATCCGATCTCTAGCCTCGCTAGTCGTCGGGCGGGGCCTCGGCCTCACCGAGATCGAGCCTCGCCCGACGTCGGCGAGGAGCCTCGCCGTTGTCGAGGCTCGATCTCTTCGAGGGCCGAGCGGCGGAGCTCAAGCCTGCCATTCATCGGCGAGGCGGGAGATCGGCGAGGCTCGCCGTCGCGACCTTCGAGGGAGCGGCGGAGGTGAGCCTCGGGCGGGCGGAGGCGACTCGGCGGCGAGTGGCGGAGGTGGCTCAGAGGCGGGCAGCGAAGGTGGGTCGAAAATGGGTTAGCGGCTGACAAAGGTGAAGGTCGAAGGTGAACATCTAAGGGTCAGCGGCTAAGGAAGTTCATGTCTTTTGGGTTTTAAAAATGGGTCGAAAATGGGTCAGAACGTATGACCTATATAAAACTAAACTTAAAATGGGTTGAATGTGGGTTATGGTCCATTACAACTTCATAACTCACATTCGACCAATTTGTGAAAAATATGGGTATTATCGACACTGACACTAAAGATGGGGGACCACGCAGAGAAGTGACTTTTCAGGAGGAGCCAATTAGAAAAGTGAGGTTATTTAAGGTACGAGAAAGACCAAGTGGATATTTTTCTAGTAAGAGTGTCCCTTGACCAACTGCTTCAGCAGAAACTACAAAGAAGCTGTTGAAAGGGTCAAAATTTATTTTTAGGAATGCCTGGTTCACTATAAAGCACACCATCCCAAACCAGTTGAATGGTGTGAACCTCATCTTTAAGAGAGAGAGAGAGAGAGAGGGTATGCCATAAAATTTTGAATATTCTTCCGTATGGGCTCCAGTCAACACGTGCCGCTGGGCGATTCACAGCCATTGATAGCAAGAGACGTGTAGCAAGAACCATCACAAAGTATAGTCAACCTATTCGATTGAGAGAGGTTTGTTGTTTGAAGGAAATTTCCACGAATTAATGCCGCTGTGTCTTGCTAAAGGGTGTCTAAAGAAGCTGAAAACGACATTTTATTGGGACGTACACTTCATGAGATCAATGAGGCAGGAAAGCGGCAAGTGAGCTTCAAGGGTTCCTGGTAGCCCGAATTGTAGGTCACCAAGACATTAATTGCTTTCCACTATATAACTCAGGATCCTCAACTGCCATGTACTAGCTAGGAAAGTGAGATATTGGTTCGCACAAATTGAGATTTTGGTTCTTTGTGCCGTGATCAACGGTGCTTTCGCCGAACAGTCCTAAGTAGGCATGGCCGTAGTTGGGCAGGATTACGAAGCCAACCAGCGCGAGGAAAAATTTCTAGCCATAACGGATTTTTATAGGACTAAATCTTTGATGAGTGAAAGAGAATTAGGCCGAGAGATCCTTTTACTAGTGTCATATTCTCATTTTAGTGTTGTAAACTTCCAAGCGATTAATAAACAGTCACAATTTTTTTTTAAAATCGATCATTCAAATAACATGGACCATTTGTGTCGCGTGAAAATCTTATACAGCTTTATTTTTATAATAAATAATCCCACTCATCTCGCTACATATGTCGACATTTAAGATACAAATCAAATGATGTTCGACAACACAATTTTCCTCCGGATTGAGAAACTAGGCTCAATTTGCTCCATAACTAAACTATAAAGCACTTAAAAATGTGTACACACGGTTCTCTCGTACAACATTTCTAGATGAACATAGAAAAAAATATTTGGTGGGGCCTATCTTACCAAATTAGCAATAAACAATTCCGTTCGTTAATCAATGCAGTCCACAATGATAAAATGAAAAGGAAAAGCTATGAATATAAGCTGCAGAATTCGGATGGGTGCCATCAAGTAGGATTTCTTCAACAATTGCATTCCGTTTGTGCGGAGATGAGGATGCGTAAAGTGGGGTGGGGGGACCACTTGGAAGTGCTTTTTCACTTAGCCGAAAAAGCTTGTCCTTTCTTTCCTTTCTTTCTTTTCTTTTGCACGTAATTCTTCTTCTTTTACTGCCGTGCACATGTCCCCTTCATTATCTTTCGATTCCTTTTTCTTTTTTCCTAGTCTTTGTCAACCATGCAAGCTGTTGCTTTCTTCTTCTTTGAGCGTGTAATTCCCGTTTTTGCTTCCTCTTGGACGACAAGCCAATGACTAAGAAAAAAACGGAGGAAGGCGTGAGCGTGAGCGTAACGTTACCAAAATTTCTGGACCCACATAAACATCGACCAACTACCACCATGTTTTTTATAGCTTGGTCTTGGACTTCGAGTGAGGATAAAACCCCCTCACCCGAAGGAGAACCGGGGAATCAACAAAACTCCATGTTTAGTTAGACTCTTCTGTATTTGAATGCTATAGTAAGAGTAAGTGTGGTTTGTAATACGTGTATGGTTTGTAAAAATATAATCCTATGTTTGCTATCTCATTTCTGTGTTGTTGGGAGAATATGATTTCGCTTCCGCATGCTTGATAAACAAATGGGTCGGCAACGGGTTCTTGGGATGTTGTAAATTTTTAATCGACCATTGAGGGATGTGCATGTGCCCGGAGTTCGGATTGTGACAATATAACCCAGGATCCCCAACTGCCATGTACTAGCGAGGAAAGTTAGATATTGGTTCGCACAAATTGAGATTTTGGTTCTTTGTGCTGTGATCAACGGTGCTTTCGCCGAACAGTCCTAAGTAAGCATGACCGGAGTTGGGCAGGATTACGAAACCAACCAGCGCGAGGAAAAATTTCTAGCCATAACGGATTTTTATGGGACTAAATCTTTGATGGGTGAAAGAGAATTAGGCCGAGAGATCCTTTTAATAGTGTCATATTCTCATTTTAGTGTCGTAAACTTCCAAGCGATTAATAAACAGCCACAATTTTTTTTTTAAAATCGATCATTCAAATGACATGGACCATTTGTGTCGCGTGAAAATCTTATGCAGCTTTATTTTTATAATAAATAATCCCACTCGTCTCGCTACATATGTCAACATTTAAGATACAAATCAAATTATGTTCAACAACACAATTTTCCTCCGGATTGAGAAACTAGGCTCAATTTGCTCCACAACTAAACCATAAAGCACTTAAAAATGTGTACACACGGTTTTCTCGTAGAACATTTCTAGATGAACATAGAAAAAAATATTGGGTGGGGCCTATCTTACCAAATTAGCAATAAACAATTCCGTTCGTTAATCAATGCAGTCCACGTTTTAGATTTTTCAAAAATTCCGTTTTCAATCGCATGCTCTTTTCCATAAACACCCATCGCCTTCATCTTCACGTCCTCGACAAAAACTGCCATAGCCACTTTAACAACCTAAGCTTCAAAGCTTGTGGAGCTTTCCAGTGCTGGATCAACTTCCTCTTCAGCTGCGTAACAGAAAATACACATCGAATAATTCTTTCTTTTCCTTATAAAAAGGACCTTTGCACAAAAGCAATTTGGGAAAAATCGGCACCCTCTTTGGGCACACGCTTTTGAAGTTCCCTCGCCATTTACACGGCTCCTTCTTCGTCTTCTTCGAAATCGATTCACAAATTAAGGGCTTCGCTTCTCTCGCCGCGTTGCAAAGATGGATCCTCTGTAATTTTTGGCGGATTGTGATATGAGAGACGACGCAGTCAATTTTCGTTCCTGCTTTCATGCCGATTTGGACTTTCCGAGTCAGTAGGCAAAGAGATTCTGTGTGATGGGTGAACTTAACAAGGAGCGAGAACAGAAGATGTGAACAGTGTTCATGGAAAAAGAGCAGGCATGTGAGAGAAGGATTCCTGGAAAAATCCGAAACATGGGCCTCACCATGAATGGAGTGATTTATGAATGGAGTGATTTATTATCGACACTAACACTGAAGATGGGGGACCACACGGAGGAGTGACTTTTCAGGAGGAGCCACTTAGAAAAGTGAGGTTATTTAAGGTACGAGAAAGATCAAGTAGATATTTTTCTAGTAAGAATGTCCCTTGTCCAACCATTTCAACAAGACTGCAAAGAAGCTGTTGAACGGGTCAAATTTTGGTTTTGGGAATGCGTGGTTCACTATAAAGCACACCATCCCAAACTAGTTGAATGGTGCAAAACTCATCTTTAACAGCTGTAGAATACACTTCTCCTTCAACCATGTCTTGTTCTCTTCCTTTGTGCACTCTCTTGATTCTTTTCTCCCTCGTCTACTCTCCTGTTATCCTCTTTGTAAGTTCTCTTTCCTTCAATATAAGTAACTTTGACACGAATGGAGGTGACATAATACTCGAAGGAGTTGCGAAAATTGTGTCTGGATCCGTTGTTCCCACTGACGGTTCCCCAGCATCGATAGAAGTAGGCCACATGCGGTATGCTGAACCCCTAGGTTTATGGGATTCTGCTACGGGGAAACATGCAGACTTCTCTACTCGTTTCTCTTTCACCATTGATACTATGAACTACACTCTACGTAGTGATGGCATTTGCTTTTTTCTTGCTCCTGTTGACTTCTCAATCCCTCCCAACTCCGCCGGTGGATACCTAGGACTCTTCAATTCTACCACATATGATGGTGGGCCTCAGTACCAAATTGTGGTCATTGAGTTCGATACTTCCTATATCCCTTCCATACCAAATGATATTTCAACGGAGCACATAGCAATCGACATAAAATCAGTCCCGCCATGTAAACATGCGCTTTGGGATTTTGCATCACACAGCAGCAGGCAACTAATGTTATGGTGACCTATGATTCTACTAGCAAGAATCTTAGTGTATTCTGGTCATCTGATGACAAGCCGGTTTCTCCATATAACAAAGATTCCTCGATTTCTTGCCTAGTTGATCTTGCTGAAATTCTTCCTGAATCAGTAATTATTGGATTCTCAGCTTCTACTGGCCAATATTCAGAGAAACACAGCATCAATTCATGGGAATTCAACTCAAGCCCGGACGTTGTGCCTCACTGGTCCGTGGATCCGTCAAAAAACGGGGTAGTGGCAGATATGTCGAAAAAGGGGGTAAGTAAGATGTATAGGATTGTAACATTCATCACTTTTCCCGTAGCATGTCTGTTGCTGGTCATTTCAGCAGGTTCTTGCTTATTTATGATCAAGACGAGGAAAAAATTTGAGTTTCGGGCTCTGACTCACATTGACGAAGAGATAGTAGCATTGCCACTAAAATTCTCTTATCAGGAGTTGCTTGTTACGACAAATGACTTTGCAAATGATCGAAGACTGGGCCAAGGAGGATCTAGCCAAGTTTACAGAGGATTTTTGACCCGTTTAGATCGTCAAGTTGCCGTCAAAAGAATCTTTGCAGAGTCCAGACATTCAGAGAAGGTTTTCACGAATGAAGTGAAGATACTAAGCCGCATGATACACCGAAATCTGGTGCAATTCATTAGATGGTGCCGAGAAGAAGGTGAGTTTTTGCTTGTTTATGAATATATGCCTAATGGTAGCCTTGATAATCATCTCTTTGGAACACGAAAAAGTTTGCCATGGGATGTGAGGTACAAGATAGCTTTAGGGCTAGCACTAGCCCTCAACTATCTTCATGAAGAACTAGAGCAATGCGTTCTCCACAGAGATATAAAAGCCGCCAATATATTACTCGACATGAGCTTCAACACAAAGCTCGGAGACTTTGGTGTGGCTAAGCTCGTTGACCCTCGGTTCAGGACACAAACGACGGACGTGGTAGGGACATATGGTTACTTGGCGCCAGAATATTTGAGTGAAGGTAAGGTTACTAAAGAATCCGACATGTTCAGCTTCGGGGTTGTGGCTCTAGAAATCGCATGCGGTGGGAGGACCTATCAGGAAGGAGAATTTCACATTCCGCTGCGCAAGTGGGTTTGGCAGCTTTACCTTGCTGGAAACATGCTTGAAGCAGTGGACGAAACATTGGGTTCGAGTTTCGATAGGAAGGAAATGGAATGCTTGATGATGGTGGGACTATGGTGTGTGCATCCAGATCCCAAGATGAGGCCAAAAGCGGGACACGTTATAAGATTTCTTCAGCTAGAAGTCCCGGTGCCTGAGTTTCCACGTGGCACCTATGAGGCCTCCACTTCATATCAGTCGTCGGCACTAAGAATAGAGTCTTCCTCTTCTATGCAAGAAATCAGTTCCTTTTCAGCCAGATAGATCATGGCTCCTAAAGCCATCGGGCAGCACATGTTGACTTTTGGGAAAATGAAACAAATGTTGTGACGGATTAGTTATGCTCATTCGACCTTTTCTTTGCTGTAATATATTGCCTAGCTGCTAATCATTTGATTGATGTAGATGTCACAGAGATATCGGTTGTGACAGCCTGATTTTCTATTTCTGTTTTCAATTAACTAAAACGGGCTTTTCATCAACGTGCCTATAGTGCTATTCTCTGAGTCGATCACTCATGAAATAACTAGACTAGTCAGGAAAGTTATTAAAGGATTTTGATGCAACAAACTCGATCGATCGGGAATTGACTACTCGGCCGTGTTAGTCGACAAGGATCGAGTTCGGCGCAGACAATCGAAAATCTATCGAGAGATTGGAAATAGGTCGATTCGATAGAGATATATAATTAGGCATGGGTGATTCCATCTAATTACAAAATTCTCGTCCATCGGTACTAAACCGATTTTTCTGTTGTTTTGGTACCCTGTGCTCGTAATTGAAACCTTGAGATTTTTCACGACAATCGAGAGTCGCCAATGTGTCGAAAATGTACATTGTGGCTCGGGAATAATCGACCACAAGTCCATTGCACCAAAATTCCCAAAAACTACCCGACGGTTTAGGTTGCGTTAAAGTCACGTTTGACTGAAGTTAACCGAGGAAATGATGCCGATTTCAGAAATTGAGAACTTTAAGGTGTCACAATTAATTTTAGGAATGTTGTTACATCTTTCCAAGAATTGTTGACGACGGGAATTATTTGAGAAAAATACAAGAGCAGCAAATTTAAAAGAACAAGGGAAATGCCACTTATCAAATAGGATTTTAGGACCTTCAATGTGGAACAATTGAGAGGATTTATAAGTGACTACTAGGGGACTTGACCCTATTAACTTAAGTGTTAATTTGGTAAATAGGAAAGGAGGAAAAGTCTCAACAAGAAAGGAAAATTCGTAAGAAGGCATGCCCCCATGAATTTCACTTCAATCTTCATTTCATTTGGTGGAGATAAGCATAGGAAAGGTTCTGGGGTATATGATAGTGATGGGTGAGACAAAATTTCATGAAAAAATAGGCCAAAAGCAGATGGAAATTGCAGTGGCAGTTTCCAAGCATTTTTCCTCTCTCCTTCCTATTCTTTTCCACGCGTCAGCTCACGTTGGCTGCTTCCATCCAACTTTTTCCTTTCTTTCTTTATTCTTTATTGTTTTCTTTCCACCTTCCTTCAAATGTATAGCTGAGGTTGTCGCTGTCTTCACCCATTCACACCCCTGTTTCGCTCTCTTTCTTCTGGTTTTCTCGGCTGAACCGATCCACAAGAAAACCGGATAAGTGGAGACTCGGCTTTTGCTCACCAAACCGGTAGACCCCCGAAACTTCAACCCAATTACCATGATGTTTCTTATTAATATGGCTGGGAGTCCGAGCGGCAGCGAAGCTTCCCCTCTAGCGAGAGGAACGACCGACCAGCCAAGCTTCACGTGTTCCTCCCTCCTCAAAAAAAAAAAAATCCGTGACTCTCTGTGCTGCTGTGGTGGTCGCCTAACGACATCTCCAGCTGCTGTTCCGGCTTCAACTCACCATCAAGAGACTCAAGGCTGGTCTCTGTGTTGCTGTCCATCCACAAGCGAGAGCCGCCGTTAGTTCCAAATAAGTAAGTTGTCTTCTAAAACGGATTAGGGGCTGAGTACCTTATTTAGGAGTTCCTATGGATATGATAGAAGTAGATGATGTTATACATGGATGGATGTTGGTTAGAGATGTTAGGTTAACCATAGAAAAGCTTGGTTGTGGTTTAGAAGGCAAGACAACCACCATGGATGAAGATTCGACCAAGAACAGAAACTGGTTCTTGAAACAGTTTCCTGGACGTGCGTGTTTTGCTAATTTTGTAGACGATTGTGTACTGAGATTTTGAAGAAAATTCCTTCTGAAAAAATGTTTTAGACATCTTAAATAATAACATATATTTTTCTCATAATTTTTGGAAATTAAAAAGATGACGATTTTAACTACGTCATCCTTAAAGCAGTACTTCGGACAGTTCTGTAAACCGTGACCGGTTATGATTCCGAGGGCTATTACTGACCTTTAGAGGTCGAATTTCCAATCGGTTTCTTCACGAAAGTTGTTCATTAAAACTTCTAGTTTAACATATTCGAATTTCAAATCAAACAGACCAGATTTCAACCCAAAACCGAACTGATTTCGATGAGTTAGGCTCTCTGGAACTGGACCCGATTTTTGTGCTGGATAGAGAGAATTTCTGGGCCGAATCCAGAAGGATCTGGATCTCGGTGTCTTCATGAAAAATTTTTGTTTACATGTCCTTTAGCACATGTTCAAGTTTGAGAATTTTTCGAACTCATATGAATTGGTTTCTGGTCTTGAACCCGAAAGTGCGCAATTGGGCAGTTTCTGCCAATTCCGGTCAGTGGAAGTTTATAACTGTTTTGAGATGTTTCTTGCTGGAGATTTGCTTAATTGAGGTTGCGAATGAAATATGCAATTGATCATTGAATTATAATGATGAGTGAATGCATACATGACATGAGATTCTGAATGAAATATGCAATTGATCATTGAATTATGATGATGAGTGAATGCATACACGACATGAGATTCCGCCATAAGCCTTTGGGGCCAGGCGATGCTCCTTCGGGAATGCCCCAAGTCAACGGATGCCGGTCGCAGTGGATGCTGGACCGATGCTCCTAATCGGAATGCCATCTAGATGTAGACGTTGCCGCGCTCGACGGTGCGAGGCGATGCCCGGTTATGCCGGAAGATTGTTATCTGTGCATTGAAATCATTTGTGACACATGAATGGGTGAAAGTGAGGGACCTAATTAGGAGACGAAACTATGTAGTGCGGTATGGGATGTGCCATAATAGTTTAGTCTGGTAATTGGGGGCCCGTGTAATTATGTTGACATTTATGTCCTTACATATGTACATGTTAAAGTATTCTGATGATATATGATCTCGATATCTTATGTATGATTTGATTGACACTAACATGCAGGAAAGTACTGGTATTAAGAAAGTGTGAGAAAGGTGATTAGATTGCATGTTGAGTGTGCCCTTCTCCTAATCTGGATTTAGGAGATTGACTTGCTGAGATGTGATCTCACCCCTTAGTGGGCTAACATTTTCAGGTCCCTAGTTGGAGGGACAGGCAAGAGGCAGAGCTCTACAGGCAGTGGAGTACGGATGTCTTGGTAGCTTCTGCCAGATAATGACGGGTCTGCCGTCAAGTCTGGATAGTGGGTGACCACTCACCCTAATCTATTGAAGAGTCTGGCAGGGTTGTACATAGAGTCCTGACCCCATGGGCGAAGAGCTTAGAGCGTAGTTAGCCTAGGAGCTTTTCATTTTGAAACACTCCATGTTTTGTTAGACTCTTCTATATTTGAATGCTATAGTAAGAGTAAGTGCGGTTTGTAATACGTGTATGGTTTGCAAAAATATAATCCTATGTTTACTATCTCATTTCTGTGTTGTTGGGAGAATATGATTACGCTTCCGCATGCTTGATAAAATTGAATGGGTCGGCAACAGTTCCTGGGATGTTGCAAAATTTTATATCGACCATGGAGGGATGTGCATGCGCTCGGAGTTCAGGTCGTGACATCGGTACCGTTAAAGATGCCCACTTCTACAAAAGCTTGTATTGCATAACCTGTTTTTTCAAGGAATCATGCCAAAGAAGTACGCGCTTTGACTCTATTTTAGTTACAATCTGGAGATGCCTTGAGCCTGTACAGGTCTAATTTAGTCGAAAGATTGGGTGGTTATAATAGGTAGAAACTTTCCAACAAAAAAATTATTTAATTTATGCACATAGGATGGTAGCAAAACAAGAGCACTAGAAGTGTGCCTGCAATTTAGAGCTAAACTAAGGGAAAAACACCATACTGGTGACAGATTGAAGGTTCTCTGACGAGTCATTGTTAAGAACTATCTATCTCTTAACACTAAGTAGAACAGGCTATTCTGGAAATTAGCGTTGCTGCATGACTTGGTTAATGTTACCTACAAAGTTCTTGTTTCGATTACCTTTAAATGATTTGTAAGGGGAACTTGTCGCTAATTATAAACTTTCCTCTCCGAAAGAGAAAAATGCCATACTCGACCAAATCTTTCCAGTCCCACCATAGCTTCAGCATTTTTCGGGAAATAATGGTCTGCCCAAGAGGTTTCAACAGGTAAGTCAGCACCATCGAAATATAACCTTTGTTCTGCTTCCTGGGATAAGTTAATTTAAGGGGAGTCAGTTCTAGCAAGAATCTATGACTAGATTGATATTGCAAGGACGAGTAAGCTTCGACTCATCTTTTACTGTTAGATTACCATGTTTTCTCTCCATGCGAGCTCTTGCCAGATTATGGAGGGAAATAGATCTTGCTTGACATGAGCAAAGATCTGCCTGCAACATTTTTCTTGCCACTTGTTAGATCAGTTCATATAATCTAGGCGCAGGTTCTTAAGATCTTTTACACTTGTTATCTCATTCAAGTATTTTGGTCATGATAACACGGTCAGAAAAGCTAACTGGAAGATGAGTTGCACCATTGCAAGCTAAACAATCAGAAAAAAGGAAAAGCAGGAAAGTGGAAAGGCCCCCCCGCACTTGAATCTGTACTAGCATGGATGGATGTTTTAGCATGTCAGGATGTATCCAACGCTGATTGAATTCTAATCTTGGTCAGTTTATGAAGCATCAGTTATGACCGAGTCAAGTAGCCAAAAGAACTTAAAAGTTAGGCTCTTTATGTTTCCAGATAGAGAGGTTTGACCTAGATGCATGTAGTTAAAGCTTTGTTCGCTACAAAATATACTTTTGTGCATTCTGTCCAAAAAGGTACCGCTAGTGCTAAATTCAAGAACAAGCAGTAAACCTATTGTGGAAGAACTATCTTTTGAAGTAAGCACGTCTGTCCAGAGGTTCTGTATTATACATGGAGAGACATCAACTTCAGGATTGCGAAGGGCTCCAATACTGTGCTAAGAGACAAGTACAACAACCACGCATGATCACCAAAAATAAATTACACATAACCATTCGTCTATGTTACCTAGTACTGTAGAATTAACTGTCTACTACTTCGGCTGCTGCAATACTCATGATATGCTCGATTTCTTCAACAACTTCTTTCATGGAAGGACGGTTCTGCCTCCGTTCCTCCAAGCATCCCACGGCAAGAAACCCAAGCGCCTTCATAGAGACATAAGGACCAATAACATTTGCTAATTAAGCTCATCCAATCAATTTTTGCCACAAATAGTTGATGTAGACACTAGTCATCCTATGTGGTGCGGTCACATTGACATGGGCATTTTCAATAATATTTTAATGCTTTTTTGATTTTTATTTAATTTTTCCTTTTTTTTTTCTCTTTTCTCCCTTCTCTAGCCGGTTGCTGAGTCTCAGGCAAGGCTCGCCCTTCCCAGTGGCCACGGGGGCAAGCTTTGCCCATGGTCAACCTTGCTAGCCTTTGCCTCTAGTTGGTTGTCAAGACTTGGCGATCGGCTAGAGGAGGAAGAAGGGAAGGGGAAAAATATTAAAATATTATTCTAAATTGTCCATGTCAAGGTTGGCCACGCCACGTAGGGTGACCGGTGTTCACGTAAGCGGTTTTCAACCAAAATTGTCTAAATTGACTCAATTGGAAAAAAGATGAAAAAGTTTATAACTCAATTGACACAATTAAAATGTTTATAATCGAATTGTCAAAGTGCAGTGAATTTAAAACTTTTTATCCCCCACAGATGTGAATGGGGATCAACTTATGTAACTCTTTGATTTCAACCGTCGATCTCTCTATCTCAATATCTAGGATTTATTGCCGTTATCAATTAATATCTAATTTCAAATCATCCATGAAAAAACAAAAGAAAAGAAAACACTCATATCCCTTAATTCAAGGTTCCATACAGTAAAAATGGATAGAGCAAATGTGAGAGCAAAGTCAACGTTGATTTATTAATGGTGCGTTTAGTAACCATTCTATTCCTATGAACAATTTATGCTCAGAAATATTTTTTTTTTAATTCTATTCCCTAGACAAGTTTTTTATTATTCAAACACATTTGCTAATTGCATAAAATATCTATTCTTGAAATAGAAAAAGAATAGGAACGCGTTTGATACTACCCTCAATTTTTATTTTTATTTTGTGACGTGGAATTTCTTTTAATTTTAAATAATTTTCTGAGACTTTTCTTTTCTTTTTTTCCTTTCCCTTCTTCTTCTTCCTCTACCCGACAACCTTACCGGCCTTGGGGGAGCCTTGTCAAGGGCTGGCGAGGTCAACCTCGCCATGGTTGGGCGAGGCGAACCTCATCTCTAGCCAATCGCCAAGCTCGGTGCCGAGCCCAATGACTGGCTATAGGAGAAAGAAGAAAAAAATAAAAAATTAATATGAATTGAATCTAGAATTGTTCTCGAGAACAAATGAACAATTTTTTTTTTTACTTATTGATTTTGTTCCAAATGTATTCCTTAGCCACTAATATGTTCCCGATAATACAAAAATTAGCTGACGAATTCAAACCGATTTTTTTTTTGGGAACAAAATACAAAAGAATAGAAATAGTCAATAATTGGTTGGTTATCAAACAAGCCTTACCTGGGGCAGCAGATTTATTTCGGATTCTTTGATCTACTTATTCAAAAACCCAACTACACGATATGTCACATTATCTAGTAAACTAATTTTAGGACCATTGATACTAAAAAATGGAATATCTCACTCAATCTAGAAGCTCAAACAAGAAGGTGCGCGACAGTGCTTCAAGAGAAGCACTTTCACAATTCGTCAAAATTAACCACGCCGAAAAAGCAACGACACTTTATGTGCCCTTCGGGTTGAGCCTTGTGAGGACTTTCCGAGTTGACAACGACAATTAGATCCACCATCTAATGCACTTCCTTCCAAAAATTGGTGGAAATTGTCATTGACGGTGTTATAACTTCTTTTTTTTACGGCATTCACCTTGGTGCCATGCCTTTTGAAGAGATCAATTAAACCGCAACTTTTAAAAATCAACCATTCAAGTGACATCAATTATTTGTATTGCCAAAAAATTATATGTTATATTATGTTAGAATAGAATATCTAATATGTCTTGCCAGAGATATTAACATTTAAAATATAAATCAAATGACCTTTTTTGGCAACGCAAATTTGCCCCAAATCGAGAAATTATGTTTTATTTGCTCCATAAATCAAACCCCAAAACCAAAGTTCTTGTGAGGACTTTCCGAGAACCTATTATTACATTGACAACAACAATTAGGTCCATCATCTAATGCACTTCCTTCCAAAAACTGGTGGAAATTGTCATTGACGGTGCTATAGCTTCTTTTTTACGGCATTTACCTTGGTGCCATACCTGTTAAATAGATCAATTAAGTATCACCACTTTTAAAATTCGACCATTGAAGTGACATCGACTATTTGTGCTATCGAAAAATTCTATATTATATTATTTTAGAATAAAAAATCTGATGTGTCTTGCCAAAGATGTTAACATTCAAGATATAAATCAAATAACGTTGTTTGGCAATGCAAATTCGCCCCAAATCGAGAAATTATGTTCTATTTGCTCCATAAGTCAAACCCCAAAACCAAAGTTCTTGTGAAGACTTTCCGAAAACCTAATATTATATTGACAACAACAATTAGGTCCATCATCTAATGCACTTCATTCCAAAAAATGGTGGAAATTGTCATTAACGGTGCTATAGCTTCTTTTTTACGGTATTCACCTTGACGGCAGTGCTTGCTGGCCAACTATAGTTAATCTTTTCATTCTCTTCTCTCTTGAGGAACCTGTTGCAAATATTGCTAGGGGAGTGAGAACTGAATTTTGTATTGCAATATTAAATTAACCTTGCCGCTCAGATAATGATCAATTTCAAGCTAATTCGAAGTTAGGACATTTCCCTTTTTAATGGAAACTTCTTTACCTTTGCTTCCTGGGCAAAACGAAGTGAATGTCTCGTCTCACGAGCTATATAGCTTTGGATAGTCTTGTCTGAGCTCCAGCTTTGCTATTTGAGGCGGTAGGTAGGCAATACGTCATGCCTTCTGAAGAATGAAACAAATGTTGTGACGGATTATTTATGCTCAATAGAACTTTTCTTTGCTGTAATATATTGTCTAGCTGCTGATCATTTGGTTGATCTAGATGTCACAGAGACATCGGTAATGTTAAAGATGCCCACTTCTGCAACAGCTTGCATTGCATAACCTGATTTTTCAAGGAATTTTGCCAAAGAAATATGTGCTTTGACTGAGCCTTTACGTGGTTATAATAAGTAGAAACTTTCCAATAAAAAAATTATTTAATTTATGCTTTAAGGATAGTAGCAAAACAAGAGCATTAGAAGGGTGTCTGCAATTAGAGCTAAACCAAGCGAAAAAAACCATACTGGCGACAGATTGTAGGTTCTTGACAAGTCACCGTTAAGAACTGTCTGTCTCTTAACACTAGGTATAGCCAATCTAGCCGTATTATCTGTAGTCATGCTTTATTGTCTTTAAGTAGAACAGGCCATTCTCGAAATTAGCGTTGCTGCATAACTTGGTTAATGTTGCCTACAAAGTTCTTGTTTCTATTACCTTTAAATGCTTTGTATGAGGAACTTCTCGCTAATTACAAACTTTCCTCTACGAAAGAGAAAAACACCATTCTCCACCAAATCTTTCCAGTCCCACCATAGCTTCGGCACCTTTCAGGAAATAATAATCCGCCATAGAGGTTTCAATAGGTAAGTTAGCCCCATCGAAATATTAACTTTTGTTCTGCTTCCTGGGATGAGTCGATTTGAGGGGAGCCAGTTCTAGCAAGGATCTATGACTGGGCTGATATTGCAAGGACAAGTAAGCTTCGAGTTGTTTCTTCACTGCTAGATTGCCATGTTTTCTCTCCATGCGAGCTCTTGCCTGATTATGGAGGGAAATAGATCTTGCTTAACACATGAAGTGAAGATCTGGCTGCAACATTTCTCTTGCCGCTTGTTAGATCAGTTCATATAATCTAGGAGCAAGTTCTTAAGATATTTTACATTTATATCTCATTCGAGTAGTTTAGTCATTATCGGGATAACACGATCAGAAAAGCTAATTGGAAGATGAGTTGCATGATCCGCAATTGCAAGCCAACAATCAAAAAAAAGAAAAGCTGGAAAGTGGAAAGGCGCCCCAGACTCGAATTTGTATTAGCATGGATGGATGTTTTAGCATGTCAGGATGTATCTAACGCTGATTGAACTCGTCTTGGTTGATTCTTGAGGCATCAGTTATAATCGAATCAAGCAGCCAAAAGAACTTAAAAGATAGGCTCTTTATGTTTCCAGATAGTGAGGTTTGACCAGACGCATGTAGTCAAAGCTTATTCACTACGAAATATACTTTTGTGCATCCTGTCCAAAAAGGTTCTCCTAATGCTAAATTCAAGAACAAGCAGTAAACCTACGGTAAAAAAACTGCCTTCTGAAGAGGTTCTGTATTACACGAGAGACATAAACTTCAGGATTGTGAAAGGCTCCATCTTTGTGCTTAGAGACAAGTACAACAACCACGCACGATCAATAAAAAGAAACTACCCATGACTATTCGACCGTGTTACCTGGTTCTGCAGAATTAACTCTCTACTACTTCGGCCGTTGCAACACTCATGATATACTCAATTTCTTCGGCAACTTCTTTCATGGAAGGACGGTTCTGCCTCCGTTCCTCCAAGCATCCCACGGCAAGAAACCCGAGCGCCTTCATGGTCTCCACGTTGGCGGTGCTCGCCTGTTCCTTTAGCATCGGATCCACAACATCCATTATCCTCTCCTCCTCCACCATCCTCCGCACATAGACCGCCAGATTCACATCATCCGTCGCTCGATTGAAGTCTATCGCCTTTTGAGATGTCAAGAGCTCCAACAGCACTACTCCGAAGCTATATACGTCGCTCTTATCAGTCAACTGGTAGTTGCGATAGTACTCGGGGTCAAGATATCCGAGTGTACCTTGAGCACACGTCGATATGTGGCTCATATCAGTGTGAGCCAACCGAGATAACCCAAAATCCGAGACTTTGGCCTTCAACTTCTCATCCAGCAATATGTTGCTAGACTTGACATCTCGGTGATATATCGGAGGAATTGCTGAGAAATGAAGGTAAGCAAGGCCCTCGGCCGTGTCATGTGCAATCTGGAGGCGACGAGTCCAGGACAATTTACCCTGTCCTTCACCGCGGAGATGATCCAGTAGAGTACCATTCTCGATGTACTCATAAACCAAGAGCGGCTGCTCAAGCTCGACGCAACACCCGAGTAAACGAACAAGACTTCGGTGATTGACTTGGCACAGGATCTGAACCTCGTTCAGGACCTGATCAGTTCCTTTAGTGTTCCCGAGTTTCGCACACTTGATGGCGACAACAGTGCCATCATCTAGGATGCCTCGATAGACTTCGCCATATCCGCCAACACCGAGAAGCCGATCCTTGGAAAAGTTGGCCGTCGCCTTTTTTATTTCTTTCCCAGTGAACAATTTGGCTGCTCTGCCGCCCCTGGCATTAAGGATATCCTCACGCTCCCTGGTGAGGCGTTCTCGAGCCTCTTGAATGCGCCGGTGACGCCTATATAGCAACAGAGCAACGATGGCTACAAGAAGGGTCACACCTATCCCAGACGTTAAACCTGCAACGAGTTCAAAGTTGTCAAACAGTGAATTGATGACTGCATTTGATCTCATAAGACAGCAAAACAAGATGCTTTCACGTAGGTCAAACTGTAATTGTCATCTTCACACAGTCTAAGACCTACTGTGAAGGGAATTCAGCTAGATGCAAATTTTGACGATCAACAAATTAAACATGAAGAGTCCAAACATTCTATTCCCGAATAATCTTGTTAAATTGAGCTATCTTGGTTTCATCGAGCATGATTTCATTAGCCTAAATTCAGTGGAATCATAGCCATGCTTTTAAATTTTGGAATCAACTTATGATTTACAAAGTAAAACCGAATTTTCCAAACTGAAAAATTATGCTCTTCATTAAAATGAAATTATATTGATGCAAAACACATCATGAAAAAAAAATATCAAGATGTCACAATTAGAATAGGAAGCAGGTACCTGCTATGAGAGCAGTCTTATCCGTTCCACAACCACTTGGATCTTGACATGTCATCTCTGCACCCAAAAAAACGAGTAAATCCACTTCTTACCCATTTTTTGGAGCAATCAAATAAAATTGATTACCAATTAGGGTTTCCGAGAACAACATAAAATATAAATGCACATAAAATTCATGGTTACTCTTGCACCAAAAATAAAATATATGGAAGAATAAAAGTGCCCAAAAAACACTTTAAAAAATTTAGGGTGCGTTTGTTTGTGTTTACATTCTTTTTTTGTTAAGGGGAACGAGAAATAGAAAAAACTATTTCGTTCCTAACAGTTTTTGAACAAAAGAACGCGTTTGGTAAACTTATTCCGAAATAAAAAAAAAGAATAAAACATGTTTGGTAAATTTGTGTTCTTTTTTTGTTTCTTTTTATTTTTAATTTTTAATTTTTTAATTTTTATTTTTCATTTTTTTCTTTATTTTTATTTTTTTTCTTTTTTTCTTCTTTTGGCCGGTCGCCGACCTCGCCATGGCCGACGATCGGCGACGAGGGCCGGTGGCTCGCCCGGGCCCGCTCCTCGAGGCTCCGGCGAGCTCGGGAGCCTCGCCTGGCTCCGGCGAGGCTCGAGCCTCGCCGGATCTAGGCAAGCTCGGCCTCGCCAAGGGCGGCGACGCTCGGCCTCGCCGGGGACCGGCAACGCTCCGGCGAGGTCGTCGGCCATGGCCAAGGCCGGCCGACCGACCCAAAGAAAAAGAAAAAAGAAGAAGAAGAAGAAGAAGAAGAGAAGAGTGGAGAGAAAAATTTGTTCCAAAAGTTGTTAAACAAGAAACAACTTTTTTTTTTGTTTCTTTGTTTACGTTCTTTTTTTTGTTAAACAAAAAAACAGATTTGGAACAAAAACGCAAACAAACGCGTTTATTCTTTTTTTTGCTCCTGGAACAAAAAAAAGCGAAAATACTGTTCATAAACGAAATGAGAAAACACAAACAAATGCGCCTTACTCTCCACACAAACTCCTTGGGTGGGGTCCCAAGTGAGCCCGGGCTGGCAGAAGCACCTGCTGACCCCGCCCCCCGCCGGGTCGGCCTGGCACGTGGCATTCCCGTCGCAGTCCGACTGGGCCCCGCAGACGGGCTCTGGCGGCAGCACCCACTGGATCTCCATCCCGGGCTTGGGCCAGAGGCCCACGGGCTCGCTCGGGTCCAGGTTGACGAAGCTCGTGTACGCCCGGCAGCCCGCGTCCCTGACCCGGATCGAGTAGGACGTCGTCGACCCGCCCGCCCGGAACGTGCAGCAGATCGCCGCCGCCCCGCACGCCCCCGCGCCGGCCGTGCCGTTCACGTAGGTGTGGCAGAGGCTCGCGGACGAGCAGTTCAGCGGCGAGTTGAGCAGCGTGGGGGTGCAGTTGAGGTAGAGGATGGTGTTGCTGCTGGTGACGTTGAAGGGCAAGGAGGAGTTGAGCTGGACGCCCTGGTGGACGAGGTCGGAGGTGACGCAGGTGTTGGCGAGCAGGCTCGCGGGCTGGACCACGAGCCGCTGGTTCCCCGGGTCGACGGAGGTGATCGGGTACGAGTTGTTGAGGGTGTCGAAGAGGAGGGTCCCGCCGGCGTCGCACTGGACCTTGTACGACTGGTCGCCGCACGTGGGGGACGTGCTCAGCGGGTAGGGGACCGGGTTGGAGCCGCAGTCCGGGCACCGGGTGGCGGCGGAGGAGAGGGACAGCAGCGGCAGCGCCGCCGCGAGGAGGAGGAGGGCAGCGGCGGGGGTAGCGGAGGGCATCGTGGGAGTGAGGGGGTGATTACTATGGTGGGAATGAAGGGTTTTGTACAATTGTGATTAGGGTCGATGCAGCGTGAAGGATTTAGCATAAAAATGGTGGTGGCGGGAGGGGGGCTGTCGTCAACGTTTGTGAACAAGAGATGATCTCATGGGAAGATTCGTTTGATTAGTTTAATTCGATGAGTTCGCGTCTGAACTGTAAAGTTTTGACCCTTGGCCTGAGATTAAAAAAAAAAAAAAAAAAAAAAAAAAAAAAAAAAAAAAAGAGAGAGGAAGTAGTTCCGACTTCGTGCATCGGTTGAGGCGTTTTTGGGTCAAATTCGGGGTTCTTCAGCTTCGGGCGCTTGGCCTCGATAATAATTCGTTTTTCTAAAAACCAAAGTCAATGAAAACTACCTTACCAAAAAAAAAAAGTCAATGAAAACTAAATGAAATAATTTTGATGGACAGAGATCTTTAATACGAAGATACGTCACTTGGGAGGGAGGGAGGCAGTCCGACCATGGATAAGATTTGTAATCACAAAGTTGGAGACTGCGAAAAATGCCATTATAATTCTAGAAGAGTTGGCGAGCTGAAAAGTCTTGTTAGGATATAATATTCCATGTTGTGTGCTCTTTGATATTTTTAATGGATACTCTCCACTGGAAAAGGAAAAAGGGGGGCCATCTAGAATCGTCAGCAGATGATGAAGTTGCGTCTCCAGGCAGTAGTGGTGGTAGGCCCAGACCATGTGTTTTCGGCTAAACCATTGACTTCGAAGGAGGTTGGTTTTGATTCTTCCTGCCATACATTTCAGAATGTCCAACCGGAAACATTCTGCCCATGATTGACGATGGGGGTGAGCCGGCGCCTTGAATCATTTAGGTTCAATCCGTATGTTTATTCACGGGTTGAATGGCGCCACATAGGGGGAAATAGTCCTGACCCCCATGATTGCTCTCAATTGCTTGATGGTTGTGACGTCCAACTCGTCAAAAATCTATCCGGATCAAACCGAACCAACGTAGCCAGCCTTTTGCTTGACTGGCTAAAAGGAAAAAAGAAAATGGAGATGCAACAGTAAACTTGCCGAATGAGAAGGTACAGCAACCAATCCTCGTGAACCCTCAGCATGCAAATGGAACCTCTCATGGAATTGGCGAGTCCATTGGGCACTGAGTCATCGATTAGTATATAAGCAACCATCGACAACTAGCCAAGCAGGAAGAGATGGATCAGATTCAGAGGCAGAAGAGGGGTGGAGCGAGCAGCTTTCAGATGCCACTCCATTACCCCAAATACACCAGCCAGGACTACAGGGACATGCCTGAGTGGAAGCTTGATTGCCTTCTTGCTGAGTATGGCCTGCCCATCACAGGTGACTTGAGCTACAAGAGAGACTTCGCCATGGGCGCTTTCCTTTGGCCCGACTGTCACCAGGACCCGAGGCCTTCCTCTCGAGGCTGTGCTCAAGAACACTTCTCTTCACAAGAAAGTCAAGTAATTTCGTGATTTTATCTCCAGGACTTCTGAGATTGGTCTCATTCTGTCCTGCCCTCTCTCTTTCTTAGCTCGAATAGGTCTACAGTCCTGTGCTCGCATGATGTAATTTACTCTTCCAAGCAGATGGAGCAAATAACTAACCAGCAGAGAGATACATGAATGACTTGCAAATCAACATTATATGAATCCTGGATATGATCATTGATAAGATATTGCAGTAAGTGTGTATAAAGACGCTGGGGGTTAAACATTTACAATCATGCACCATTCTACAACGACATAAAGGTTAGGTTAAGTTTGTTACAACAACACAGATTCGAATAAAGAATCCACTTAGGCTGCAAGATTTGTTGGTTTCCATCCTCTGTAAGGACTGCTTAAGGAAGGAGGCAGATAATGATCCCCTTCACTAAAACCTCAAGATAAATAACACTCTTCACTAGTTAATTGCTTTAAGAAGAGAGAGAGAGAGCAGAATAGAGCCATTAAATTCAATAAAAGGTATGTTGAACATACATGTGTTTTCCACAATGAACCATACATAAATGTCCAGCTTAAAATCAATGATCAAAGCAATCAACTCCAATGGCAGGAACCAATAAACCTTGTCCTCGAGCAGAGTCTTCAAAACTCCCTTTTTTATAGAACTCAAGCTGTTAAGGCAACAATACAAGCACATCCAAGATTCAGAGTTCACACTCAGTACAAGGGTGCCATTAACCCTCATCCATATTTCCCTCTCTGAAATCTGTATGATTCTCTGAGCTGGTCTACAGGCTCAACGATGTCAAGCATTAAAAGTAGTGCACCGAAGAGAACCGCCATCTGCAAGATGGTACCAGTTTTTAAAAAACAGCTTCCAATTAAACCTCCCTGAAAGCCTAGAGTTAACAAGTTGCCATTAAAGACCAAATGAACTTAAATTTTCTGCGACGGATCTCATGGTTAATTTGCAGTTGATAAGGTCCTATGTCACCTAAATAGAATTTTTATGCATCAATGCTAGAATAAGATATCGAGAGTCAAAAAGACTAACAGAAATCCTAGAAAGACCGATAGGATTGAACTAATTACATGTTCAGGCAACTAATTCATTCTAAATTCCGCCTCTTCACACGCCTTCCATCTATATCCCCATGTTCAGCTCCGGTCACAACTGGCACTGTATCTAGTCCGTAAATGCTGCTGGTGCCTCTCTTCTTATTTGAAAATCGGTCAGAAGAATCATCCACCGTTACAAAAGCCTTGAGCAGTTCAGACAACAAGGAAGGGCAGCTCTCCTCCAAGTGCCTGAAGCCATCTGACTGCATTACCACTGCAAAATTGAAAAAGATTCTCCCACATCAAATCCATTATTAAGGGCACACTTGGAAGAGTAGCTGATTCCCAGATAATCACTAGTAAAGAAAAGGCAGGCATAGGGAAATAATCAAGGGTTAACCAGTAGGCAGCTACAACAACAAGACATACATCAGATATAAAAAAATAGCCGGAAACCAATAAGATAAACAAGTGTTTCGCACAGCAAGGGCAGGAAGAAGGGATGGAGGAGGGGGAAGAGTGCCATAAATGATGAAGGGTACTGCAAATCAACCACAACAATCAGTAAACGTTTTCCTAGAGAAACAACTGAACAGATTTAGCATGTTCAAAGACCTCTAAATGTGTCAAATCAAATATTGTGAGGAACAAACTTTGAAATACTTTTGCAGCCTAACCAAAGTACAAACTGTTAAATACTGATATTTTTCTTTTTTTTTTTTTTTTTGGGGGGGGTGTTATTGTCAAAGCACAAAAGTGTAATTAACCAGGAAAAAAAGAAAAAAAGTGCCACAGTTTTTTTAAGACGAACCCGCCAAGTTTGTTGGATGCGCAGCAAATTTTAGACACATTGCCTTCAGCTGTCCAAACTGGTGCTGCTCTGCTAGGGCAAGTGTTGTAGCCACTGTTTCAGCAGTAATCTCCTCACATAATTTCGACTCACATAATAATTTCAATCGTTCTAGATTGTAGCGGTCGGCAGCAGCTAACAGATGCTGCACTACGTTAGTCAATGTACCAGAAGAGGATGAGCCCGTGATTTCACGTAGATCGGGCATTTCGTCCATGTAAATGAACAGGAGCATTGCCTGCAGAAGAAAATCAAAGAAACATTGCCAACTGGAGTCAGACGTGGTGGTTTACACACTAGCACAATCAGTGCCAAATTTACAGCAGCAATGGGGAAAGAAAGACATTGAGAATCATGCACTGCCAGTTTGCCAATATCAACATTATAAAGTTTCTAGTATATAAGAAGCTCACACCAGTCCAAGAAAAACTTAATATCTTACCTTAAAAATTGAGGGATCAACATCCTCCACGACAACTTTCTCTATATTGCAATCACCGACAAGACCAAAAAATTGGGCTCGAAAGACCGGAGAACGAGTGGCGAGGATCAGTTTATGAGCTCTAAAGGTTTCGTCACCAACAACAAATGCTATGTCGCAGCCAACTTCAGAATCTAACAGGGCCTTCAGACACTGGCCCATGTCGGACGGCGGAACAGGAATTCGGTAATGTTTGGGGCCCTCGGTATGGGTTCTCACAACCCCGACAGTACAGTGCATCACAAGGCAATCGTCCTTGATGAAATCAGAAGTCTCTAAAGCAACTCTTTTCAAGAAACGCTTGTAACCCCTGAAATAGTGCAACTCGAAGACATGAGAAATGGACTCTTGACATTTTAAAAGCTATTGATGCTGGTGAACTCGAAACCATTCACCGTTCAATAAAAACATAGGAGACAAACATAACGAGATTAACACGCTGGATGATACACAAAGCCATAAGCATCTCTGGAGATGACAAACCCAATTCAATCAATGATTTTCTAGAAACTGAACGCCACGAGAATTCACAAGTCGTAATTCGGACCCGATTCAATTCACCTCCGACATATCCGATTAAGACCTAAATCTCGACATTTCAACACCCGACGAATTGAAACGGGACATCAATAGCAGCAGTCGCAGCCCTACCGAAAAGCATCAGGCGTGCCCCACTCTCCAAATTCAAACGATCGAAATCGAATGCCCACGCGCTTACCACATGCTGCCGCGGTACTTGAGCGTGTAAGGCCCGCTCTGGAGCGCGCGGTCGAAGTGGCTGTGGACCTTGTGCTTCCCCTTCCCGCTCTGGTCGACCAGGGTGAGCTCGAACAGCGCCCTGACGTCGGAGCCGTCGCTGGCCAGGGCGATGAACACGGACACGTACGTCGTGCTGTCCTCGGGGTTCTTCCCGTCGGGGTAGAAGTAGATGGCCCAGTCGTAGCCCCCGACGGTGAACACGTCGCTGGCGATGAACTTCCCGGCCCCCATCCCCTTGGCCAGCGAGTAGCCGCTGATCGTGAACGTGTGCGACCCGTTCACCGTCCGGCTGATCGACGTCGAGCCGCACTCCCCCCAGCCGTCCCCGTCGCCGTCGCCGCCGCCGCCGATCGGAGCGTACATCGCTTTGCCCTGCATCCGGCGGCCGGGGGTTAGGGTTCACGATCGGAGATCGGGAGGCGGAGGTGGGAGGAGAGGGAGGAGGATTCAGAGGTGCGCGCGGGATTTCGAGGTTCCGGCTGGTGAATCATTCGATCGCCGCCTGGATTCCCTGCTGCGCATCGCCATGACGGGGAGGAGGAGTTTTATAAAAAAAAATCTCTCGTGTTCGAAATGATTTTTTTTTTTATTTTTCTTTCGAGTTTCGGGATTTTCCTTTCTCTCGGTATTTATTTTTTACTGCGCAAGCCAGCGTAAATCAGCCTCACTTTCGCTTTGTGAGGGACACGGTGTATTTTTTATTTTGAGTTGACTCGGTGATCCGCCGCGCTTTCTTCGGAAATGGAGGAATTAAATCTGGAGAAGCATAAAAGAAAAAAATATATTCTTTTAACTTAGTGCGTTAAAGGGGTATTTTGATTTTGAATTGTTCCATTATACCAATTTAGTCACTAAATTTTTCTATATTTTATCAATTTAGAGTAAAAATTGCCGACGCGAATACCAACATTTCATGTGGCTTGAGTGATACTAACGTTGCATTTTTTATAATTTTTTAAATTTTTTTGAATTTTCTAATAATTTATTTTTTTATTTTTGATCTTCTTTTCTTTACTTTTTTTTTTTTTTTTGTTTGGACTGAGGGTCGATGACCCTCATCAACATCAGGCAAGGGTGGTGCGAGCCCTTACTATGGCCGATAAGGGCTTAGGGCAAGGGTTTTGACACCTTCATAAGACAAAGTGAGGGCATAGGTGCACCCTCACCAAATCCGAGTTAGGTGAGGGCGTCTCGACCCTCAATGACAAAAAAAAAAAAGTTAGAGAAAAGAAAACCACAAGAATGATGAAAAAATATTCAAGTCAACGTCAATCGTGTCATGTAAGATACTAATTTTAGTGTCGATTGCACTTTAGAGTTTGCATTTTATTTTATGTAGATTGTCGGTTTTACATTATCTTTCATTTTTGATTTATTTTTATGGAAAAGATAGGCTGTTCTTTTTCTTTTTCTTTTTTGTTAACAACACAATAAATTATGTTACCAACTTCTTTTCTCACTCTAATCCTCACTCTTGGTCACTTTCAACCTTGTCACTCTCATTCTTGGTCATCTTCAGCCTCAAACATTGTCACTCACTCTCAAATCTCACGCTTTTTATGAAATTAGAACATTTTGACCGAAATAGGTGAGTCCATAGAACCAATGAGTGATTTCCAGTTTAGGGTGGGAATCGCCCAGCCTAACATCGATCATTCTTAATTCGTGTCACGGTAGGCAAATTTAAAGCTTTTGGTGACAAGAAAGAAATTAGAGTTTGTTTTGAGATTTCTAACCCTTCCTGAAATATCCTGATTTGCTAGAAGGCTATTGAGGTAATCTACTGCCCTCTTTACTCCCTCGCTCGAGCGTACAGTGATAACAAATAAAACTTGCATAGTTGTTCGCTTAATCATTCTGTCTTTCATTGACTGAGATCATTGTAAGTATAGGTACATTAATTATTTTGAAATATTTCCACATTTATGTTGATACAATGAGGTCGACCGCTGAAAACCCATATAGTTTTACAATTAAATAAGAGGCTACGTGATAGGGTTTTGATAAAAAAAAAAAACATATAATCATTCTTTTTAGTCTTGCAATAAGTTGATTAGTTACTATGACGCATTGCCATACGTCGATGAATGGCATTTTGAAATCTTCCTTGAAAAAAGACAAACTGAAAACATCAGACTAATAGATCGATTAAAAGAACAGAAAACTAGAAAAAAAAAACAAGGTAAACCCAAAAGGAATTGATTTGTTTGATTTTTGTTAACCCTCTTTTTGAGTTTAATACGTTTTCACTCTTACTCATCAAAACCAGAAATTTGACACGACCGGCGTTGGATTCGTCGCGCCGATGCGTTTCCCATCAATTATCCGACAGCGCACGCACGAGCGGGAAGGCGAGCGCCCGCTTCTCGTCCCATCCTGTCCCGGATCCCTTCGCGGAAGCCGCCCCGAAGAAAGAACTCATGCCATCAAAAGAAGAAAAGGAAAGAAAAGCAAAGAAAAGAATAGCATCAACAATTTTTACCGTTAAAGATTTGCTCTCTCTAGTGATTGCACCTCTCTCATGGGGTGAAAAAGAAAAACAGTGTCATGAATAATCAAAGAATACAAAATTCTCTGCCTTTTATATACGACTTCGATTTCCCTGTTCTGGCCTTCACCCAACGACGCTGCTGCGGTTGTTCATCCCCGGACGGATGGTCGGCCGGCGAACTCATCGAGCGTGCTGCTTGCTGACAGCTAGGAGCAGCTCCGACAGCACCAGAGGGCAGCTCCCCACCAGGTGCTTGAAGCCGTCCGACTCTATCACCGCTGAGAAATTTCAAAAGATTCGAAACAATCTACTCGATCAGTAAGGGGCGCGCTGGGTAGATGGTGGTTTAACTAGGAAAAGAACTTCGCCGCCTCATGTCTGTGAAGGCTCACCTCCCAAGTTTGCCGGGTTCGTAGCGAATTTCAGGCACATTGCCTTCAGCTTGTGGAGCCGGTGCTGATCAGCCAGCGCGAGTGTAGTCGCCACCATGTCGATGGTGATCTGCTCGCCCAACTTCGACTCACATATCAGTCTCAATCGATCGAGACAGTAGCGGTCGGCGGCCGCCGCCAGATGCAGCACCACGTTGGTGGATGCAGAACGACTGGGCGAGCCCGCGATCTCTTTGATGTTGGGAAACTCATCAGTGTAGATGAAATCCAGCATTGCCTGCCAGAAGTTCGTCTTGCTAGCTCAAGAAAAGCTTGATATCCTCACCAATAACAGTTTGAGCAAGGACAGTAATTACCTTGAAAATCGAAGGATCCACGTCCTCCACGACGATTTTCTCCATGTTCCGGTCGCCCATAGGACCGAAAAACTGGGCTTTGAATACCGGAGACCGAGCGGCGAGAATCAATTTGTGGGCCTCGAAGATTTCGTCGCCGACTTCGAAGTTTATGTCAGTACCCAATCCAGAGTCCAACAGGGCCTTCAAACCCCCACCCATGTCCGACGGCGGAACGGCGATGCTGTAGCGTCTCAGCCCCTCGAGCCGTGCGTCCACGACTCCCATGGTGCAGTGCAGGATAAGGCAGTTGTCCTTGATGTATCGCGATGCCTCAGGATGATCTCTCTTCAAGAACCGATGCCATCCCCTGCAACAGCACGAAATCGAAGAAAGCATGGCGAAAAGGATCTTCTCGAAAGCATCGAGCGCGACCCAACTCTCGAGATAAGCAATCGAATGCGATCAAATGCGTACCACATGTATCCGCGCATGAGCGTGATCGGGCCATGCACAAGGGAGTGATCGAAATGGGTGAAGACCAGGTGGTTGCCGTTCCCGCTCTGGTCCTCCAGCCTGAGCATGAACAGCGCCCTCACGTCCGAGGCCTCGCTCTGCAGCGCGAAGTATGCCGACGAGTAGTCGCCGTCCGCCGGGACCCTGCCGCGGGGGAAGAAATAGAAGACCCACTCGTGGCCGCCGGCGGGGAACGCCCGGCTGCACAAGAACTGGCCCACCGCCAGAGACTGGGCCCCCGAGAAGTTGGGGATCACGAACGTGCAGGAGCCGTTCGCGGTGTCGAAGACCACTCTGGAGTCGCACTCCTCGTGTCTGGGCGTCATGGGGGAAGCGACGGCGGGGGTCCCGGCCGGTTCTTGGCGGCGGCCGATCGGCTCGGCCTCGAAGGTCGGGTTTTGGGGGAAGAATTCCGGGAGGAACCGGAGGGGATCTTGGAGATGGGCGGAGAAAGACTGCGGTGATTTCCGGGTCGATAGGGTTTCGGGTTCTTCGCCGGCGATGAAGAGGCAGAGGAAACATTTGGGAGACGGCCGTCGGTGGGTGTTTGCGAGCGTGTGCTCCGCAGGGGAGAAAAGCGATTTATCATAGTCCATGATTGGAAAAAGAGAAAAAGATTTAAAAATAAACTCACGATTACTGTGCTTCTCTTGGTTGTTATGTATTTTTTTTTCCTTTTTGTATATCCCTTATAATTGAATTGAAATGATTTTCGTTTTTTTTAAGTTTTTTTATTCTTCTATTTTTAGTGCTGAAAAAATCTATAATTTATTTAATTCCGAATACTTCAAATCGTTCAAATCACATAAATGTCCACATGCGAAATCACATTATAAAATATAATTGAATCTTGGATATTCTGGGGATCTCATTAAATATACTTTTGGTAGAAAAAAAGATATACAAATTTTACCGTTTGATTATCGACATTGGAAGAATTTAATTAGAAAACTAATTATCTGGAAACACATGTTACTTATTGGCGACCAATGTGTGAAGAGAAATGGTTATACACGAGTGGTGGATTTAATAACCATTATTATTTATGGAAAGAAAGGCGAAATTACATTTTAACTTTGTAGAAAAACGTGTCTTACGTGTAGTTACGAGATAAAGTAAATGAAATCGAGTTGAAAATTGAATATAAAGAAAAGAAAATTAAAAGGCCAGCGAGATCTCCAAAAAAGAGTTGTTTATCTCTTAGTTCAAAACCTTTTCGAAGTTTAATACACATTTACTCTCATTCGTAATAAAGAAATTCAATAACGTCATTCAATCCAGGAATCCTCACAAAGTACGCTGCCAGCGCCAACACGATGAGATATGAGCAGCGTAGGGGTGATTGAGTCCAAAATGGATAGGATTCATACCTAAATCCTGTATCCAATCGTATTATAACCAATTCCTCTTTTCTAGACCTTATACTCAACCTTGTTTACATTGAACCTTGTGAATCATTTTGTTTTTTCGATCTAGTTCTAGGGTCAATCTTATTTTCATTAGAACTTGTTTTGCAATTGCCCAACATCCTATACGGATTTGAATTTTATATTAATATGCAACAAAATAACGTAATCTTTTTAATTTACATTGAAACATTAAGCACTTGTAGTCAATAAGTACATGAAACTTTTTTACTAAATGAAAAACCAAGGATTCACAAGGCTAATTATTATAAATAAAATCAAAAGGCAAAACAAAAATCATGGCATGCAACAAGCATGAGTCTAAAATTAGTCTTATTCCCACAACTACTATATGAGACTATTCATTTATCTAAAACGGTTAACAAATATCTGCTACAAGCATAACTCATCTTTCAAAAGTTAAATCAGCATAACTCCTTCTCAAAAAGAGAAATTAGGCGAGCGAATCCACGTGGTACATGGGAATTTGGAGGTGACGGACGCCGTCCGTCCGTCGGACGATGCGAGAGGGAGCGGCAAAGGAGGGAAGTGAGCGAGGAAGAATAATGACGAAGTAGGAGCGTCATGCGTGTCTGAGAGAGCCGAGAGGAAAAATGTTGTGCGACTGCAGGAGTAAGAATAAAAATTAGGGGAAAAAATAGGGTTTTGGACCTCTGCTTATAAAACCAGTTCCCAAACCAAGTATAGAAATCGGTTCCAAGATGGGTAATCACTAGGGGTGTCAACAGTTCGGTTCGGTTTTTCAAAAAAATCGAACCGAACCGAACTGTTATAAAAAACTTCCGAACCGAACCGAATAAGACCCGAACCGAACCGAACCAAACCGAACCAAACCGAACCAAAAATTTCGGTTCGGTTCGATTTTTCAGTTTTCGGTTTTTAGTTTTTGGTTTTTTTTTGGTTTTTGGTTTTTTGAAAATTCACAAAAATCCCCAAGCATCGGCGTCAAACTTATCAGAAACACACCAAAACGGTGAGCCCTTCCTCCAGCTTTGCGCCGTTCTCCTTCACCGGCATCCCCCGCGATCGCGCAGCCTTTGCCGTGGCCATCCTCGATGGAATCGCAGCGCGAGCGTTGGGCTCCCGTTGATTGATGTCTGGTTCCTCTCTTTCGTTTCGCTTCTTTGGGCTGACCAGTCTCAAGAAACTTCGCAGCAAGCGCGCACGGACACGTCGCACCTTCCACATTCGATTCCATTGCCCCGAAAAACCTCCCCTGCCTCGAATCGAATGGTCCGAATTCCGATCAACTGAAGTAACAACAACAACAGGGGTCCGTGACTCGAAGAGCAAGAATCAGGGCAAATCTAAAGCAAAGTAATGATTTGAGCAGCTGGTGGCGAGAGAGAGAGAGAGAGAGGTAGGGGAAGAAGAGAGAGGGTCGAGGAAGGAAGCGTGCCTGTTCGAGCAGTGAAAGCTAAGAATCGGAGCTAGCCCGAAGTCCCGCGGGAGAGAGAGCAAGAGGAGACGGGAGTTGGGAGAGAATTTTGTTTTTATCTGTTTGTGGTTCGGTTCGGTTTGGTTTACAAATAAAAACCGAACCAATAAAAAAAATATCAATTTTTAATGAGAACTGAACCGAAAACCGAACCGAACCGAAAAAACCGAATTTTTCGGTTCGGTTCGGCCGGTTTGGTTTTCAGTTCGGATCCTGACACCACTAGTAATCACTCGGAACCGGTTCCCAAACTAATTCAAAACGGTTTCAAATTTTGGGAATCCGGTTTCAACAGAAATCGGTTCCTAAACATTTTTTTGGGTAGACCAATCCAATTTTCGGGTATATCCGATCTAATTGCACACCTCATACACTGGTCCAATTGCACACGCCAGGTACGGCGTACGAGCGTCCCCTGTTTGCGGTCCCCGATTCTCCAGGCAGCCCCCCTCTCGCCAAGCTCCCTTACGTGTCCGAATTTGACACTACTGTCACCGCCAATATGCACCTTTCAGTAAGCGACTAAACACCCCCTACCACCTAAGGGGATAAAAACAAAGAAACAGCATCGACAGCTTTTACGGTTCAAATTTGCTCTCTCCAGTGAGTCAACATTCCTTATAGAGGGTCATATCTGCTGCAAAACCCAAAACTGTACCATTTCATATCAAAATTGTCACATCTATGCACAAACATCTCTATGCAGAGAAGAGATTAGCTATTTTCTTCTTCAACTTCTCTTATCTTTCAGGGGTGGAAAAACAGTGTCATGAATAATCGAATTATACAAAATTTATCCGCCTTCTCTTTCACCTACTGTTTCGGCGCCGGCCTTTGCCCAACCATGCTGCTGTTCTTCTGCGGAATGGTCGGTAAATTCATAGAGAGTGCAGACAGTCGAGAGAAGTTCCGACGATACCAAAGGGCAGTGACTCTCCAGGTCCTCGAAGCTTTCCTACTTCTCCATTGCTGTGGTATTTTAAAATATTCAAAATAACAGCTCGATTGGTAAGGGCGAGCTTTTGGGACACTGGTTTTTCTAGGAAAGATCTTGGCCGCTGCATTTCTACAGAGGCTCGCCTCCCAAGTTTGCCAGGTTTGCAGCGAACTTCAAGCGTATCGACTTCAACTTGTGGAAGCGGTGCTGATCGGCCAACACGACTATTGTCGGCGCCGTTTCAGGGGGAGATCTGCTTGCCCAGCTTTGACTCGGATGGTAATCTCCAGATGAATATCAAACGCGGGCCACATGTTTCCTCGGTTCATGAGCGTGCGCGGGCCCTTCGCAGGGGTTCGGATCAAAATGGGTGTAGACCAAGTGGTTCTCGTTCCCGCTCGGGTCCTCCAGCCTGAGCTCGAACAACGCCCTAATGAAGGGCTACAAGACGAAGGGCTACTGGACCAGACGGCCCAGTCGTGGCTGCTGGTAGGGGTGATAAGTTGGTGAAGTTCACGATCTCAAAGACAGTCGCGGTCTGGTCATTGGTCGGTTCTTGGTGGCGGGTGAGCGGCGGAGGTTTCAAGATCGGATTTCGTAGAAGAATTTGTGGGGTTTGAGAGGGTTGGGGAGGGGCTGGTTTGATTTCAACGGTCGTCAAGGGTGCGAGCATGTGCTCTACACAAGGAAAACATTCATGATATGGATTGTTTTATTTTTTATTTTTATTTTTTATCGGTCATATTCTACTCCTATTCTAACTCTCACTTTCAGACTTTTACTTTACCTCTTTGCAGGGCGTGAGAGTTAAAACCCACATTTGAAACTAAATCGTTCCTACCCCAAACCTCCAAGAGTGGGGATTCAAGAGTGAGGATTCGAACTCCCCACATCCCTCTTCCATATTGAAAGGGTGGCCACAAATCCCAATGATTGGATTGTTTTATTGATTGAATTGAAATCACTTTTCAATTTTTAGTTTTTTAATTCTTCTATTTTCGGTTCTAGGGATTTTTTAGATTTCATTTAATACTACCTCACATCTTTTCTAAATCGTAATTTTGTACATGGAAATTTCATTTGAGATCACATTGTAATGAAGATGAAATCTTTGTTTAGGGGATTTTTATTGAGTCCGCCATCATCATAAAGAATAATCTACTGATGACCGACATATGAAAGAATTCAATTATAAACTTAATTCTCTGAAGACACCCGTTATTTAACCAAACGATGAAAGTTTTAAAGAAATTATCGCGCTGGTGATGGGCTTAATTGTTTTCATTGCTTTTGGAAGGAAGTGAAAATGACTTCTTGGTTTTGTAGAAAAGTGACAATGAATGCATTTCAGTCAAATAAAAAAAGGAGCAAAGATAATAGAAAAAGAAAATTGTCCGCCAATAAAAAACGATGGTTTTGGACCTGAGCATGTCTTTAAAAAGGCTCAAGGGTCCTCCAGACAAGCGGGAGAACCGCCGTGGGAGACCCCGCTTGGCTGTGGCTCGTATTCCCTGCCAGCCCGGGAAGAAAATATCGGGTTGGTTGTAGGGGGAGTCAGGTGCCATGTCCCCAAGGCTTTGTATCGAGCGAGTCCAAGCAGCCCGCCACCTTCCTTAGGACATGGACAGGCGTTGGTAGACCTAGCTGGGAAGGCCAGACCTCCCTTGTGTCATGGTAGAGCCTACCTAGGTGAACTTTTAAACCTAGCTTAGGTAGGTAATGAAGCCATGGTACGCCTCGGTTTTAAAGGTTTAAAGCTGAACCTTTACTACCGTTGTCAATGACAAGGTTGTGAGAGAGAAAGCATAAAGAGGACAAGTGTTTCTCACTATTCAAATCGCACCATTTTTTTTTCAATAATAAAAGGGTCAAGCAGGTCGTATTTATACAACCATATAACCATTCATATATCAGAATATACCTACTAAGTAACACAAAAGAGGAACACCGAGACAAATGTGATTTTGCTCTAGAGTATACCCATCATGGATAAGGGCATTTTATATTCATCAATCTTCCAAGGCAAGCAATTAAATGCACACTACTTAGGTTGCAACTTACTCAGGAGGGATAAAAAAATGGGCATTGTTAAGAATACAAAAGTGACATTGCACATGCTATATATGCATCACAATGAGATCGAAATATAGTTTTTTATTTGGAAAATGAAGAAGGAAGCTCCATTTTTTATATTCAAAATGGGTGTAACTAGCAAGTAGCAATAGGTAATTTGATTTGCATAGTAAGCTAGAATTTGTGGCAAGCCTTCAATTGATTTGCTTTGGAGCAGAGTCATAATTGGATAAGAGAATCTTCTTTCCTTGGTGATTTTGGGAAAGCCGTCAAGTGCACCTTGTTTTGGTTGGATCTTGCAGGACCCAGTAGATATTTGGCTTCAAACTTCAATTTAGGGAGCAAAATTTGCACATATGGTGAAAAATAATATATATATATATATATACATCATAAGTAAATGGAGCCAAAATGGAAGTAATTTTTGCCAACATAATACCAAAGAATGTTTTCTCTAGATATGAAGAAGTAGGATGTACTACTTCTGGAAATCAATACACTTTTCTATAATCAATTCTTAAGGTGGACTTGTATTTTTATCATGATTGATGTAGTTTTTTCAATAGTTGTAATCACAATACTCCGTTCCTAATCTCTCTTCAGAGATGCATCACTTAAGATTAGAGAGCGCCACTATTGTTGCCAGCATATTGGCAATGATCTGATCACCCAACTTTGACTTGTAGAGTAGTCTCGATCGATCGAGACTATAGTGGTCAATAGCAGCCACTAGATGCAGCACTACATCGGCATATGCAAAAGGAGAGATTGGACCCGCAATTTCACTGACGTCGGGAAACTTGTTGCTATGGATGAATTCCAACATTGCCTGCATAAGGTTTTTGAGCGCATAAGATGCTCGCAATGCTAGTCCAAGAAAAGTTTTATATCCTCACCAATGCCAGTGTGCGCGAGAAGAATAGTAGTTACCTCGAAAACAGAAGGATCAACGTCCTCCACAGCGAGTTTCTCTATGTCGCGGTTGCCAATAGGACCATCTCTCTTTAAGAACAGATGGTATCCACTGCAATGGCATAGAATCACAAAACATGTCAATACGGATCTATTCAAAAGGATCGAGTGTGACCCAACTATCAATATAAGCAATCAAATTCAATCAAACAGTGATCAATCATATGCATACCACATGTATCGTCTCGGTTCATGCTGCCAGGGAAGAAGTAGATGGCCCAATCATAGCTGCCGGTGGCGAACACCTCGCTGGACATGAACCAGCTCACTTCCTGACAACAGGCCTCCAAGGAGTTGGTGATAATGAACGTGTGGGAGCCGTTCACAGTCTCGAAGACCGTTATGAAGTCGCACTCACTATGTCCGGCGGTCACGGGCGGAGGGTCGATGGTCAGATCTCGGTTGTGGGTGATCTCGAGAGGCTTCAAGGGTGGCATATGGAGAAGAATTTGTGCGTGGGGAGCAAGAAATGGGGGTTGAGAGGGTTGGAGGTTCTTCATCAGAGACGAAAGGCCGAGGACTAATTAGGGAGGGCAAGTCTGACTTCAAACATCGTCGCATGAGTGTATCCTTTGGGAGAAAAAATTTCATGCATTTTCCATATGGGGAAAAAGATTCTTGTAATTGAATGTTAACAATACATATATTCTTTTATAAATCTACTATTTAATTGAATTGAAATGACTTTTTCGTTTTTAGCTTTTTATTCTTCTAATTTTTAGTGCTGGAAATCTATATTTTATTTAAAATACCGAACGCCTCAAACCTTTCAAAACATATAATATTCAATATCGAAATTTCATGTGGAATTACCTTGTGAAGAAAATTGAATCTTTTTTATGAGATTTTTATGTCGATATACAAAAATGATTTACTTATGCACTGCTTGTTTGACAGTCGACATGTGGAAAAATTCAACCGCAAAACTAACTCCCCGAAGACACATGCAACCTATTCATTGATGAATAGATTTAAAAGTTGTTTCGCTTGTGATGGGCTTAGTCATGATCTTGCTTTCGGAAGGAAGCGGAGGCTACTTTCTGACTCCGTGGAAAAGTGAAGACGAATGCATCCTGATCAATTGAAAAAAGCAAAGATTACAGAGACGGGAAATTGTTTACCGACTGTCGACAACGACCAAAGACGGTGGCTGTCGTCGTCGATGACCAGGACGTGAGAGGGAAAGGATCGGGAGGATGGGCATATCTCTCCTTTCAAATCTCTCTACTTTTTCTGTCTACGAATAGAAGGGTCGGGGTAGGCCCTATTTATACAATCGCGTACCCATACATATATCGGAATGTATCTAAAAGAAAAAACAAATATGGTTGTGCTCTGGAGTACACTTATCATGGATAAGGGCATTACATTCTCATCAATGGTTTTGGGCAAGCAATCTAATGGAAATTACTAAGGTCATAATTTGCTCAGACAAAAAAAAGAAAAAAAAAAGGAGTTGCTAAAAAAGACATAGCGAGATCCACATGCCATTTATGCGTGACAATTCATGGCACATAGTGAGTAAGTGAGATCGGAATAGTACTGAGGAGGATTTGTATTTTCTACTTCTAGAAATAAATATCGCTAGTACATTTATCTATAATGAGGCGGATCTATATTAGCGTCATGAATGACGTAGTTTTTTTCAATAGTTGTAATTGCCATATAGTCACTTTCTAAGAATTAATTTTCAAAAAGACACCCTAAAAATTTCAAGAGAAAAAAAAAAGGAATTGTATTTTCTACTTCTAAAAATCCTATTCCGTGTTTGGTGTAATTAGATAGAATATTTTTAAAAATCTTCAAAAATTTTCCAAATATCTCTCTTTGTATCTTCTCCAATCTTCAGGCCTTCTGTTTCGCTAACGACAGGAGGAAGCTCCTCTCTCCCATAGCCCATTCAGCGAGCAAAACCGCCTCATGTGCTAGCTACCATGAGAGAAGGTCTCTTCATTTCTAAATCCATCGACACCAACCTTCATTGATGGTAATTACATCTTTAGCAAGTCAAGATATCAATTTGCAACCAAAATTTTGAAGGGCGTGATAAGACTAGTGAAAATAAGAAAGAAAAAAAAAAAAAAAAAAAAAAAAAAAAGAGGAATTAAAGACACTAACAAGAAGGGTCTCCCATATATGGTGGATTCTCCCCAACTTCTTTTCGGTAGGGATGGAAAATCCGGACCAAAATCAAAACCTTGATCACCATTCAGAGTGAAATAGAGTGGTTTTCAGGGATTTTTCATAGCTTTCTTGTCTTCATGTGGTGGTGGGTGAGTGGTGAAGGTGAACAGAGTAGAAACAAGTCGAAGAAGAAGAGGGAGAGAGATGATGGGAAGAGAGGGCAAAAGTTGCAAGTTAGTAGAAGCTTTTGTCAATATTTTAAGGGAAAATCTCAAATGAGGACAAAAAATGAGCCTACTTTCTCAAATAAGGACTCAAAGTGACCGTTATTCCAAATAATGATTCGAAGTGGCTAACAAGTCTCAAATAAGGACCTGAACCCGTCGGCCGGCCAAAATGTTCACCGGCCAGCGAGCGTGTGACATTTCCGATGGCCGAAATATGGGCAATTTTGTCCCAAAAAATTATAGATAGAAATTAACAAACCCTAAAAACAAAACCCCCAAACTCTTCACATTCTTCTTCTTCCGCTCTTCATCTTTTACATTCTTTGTCCCCTCTCATTCGGAGAACCCAAATTCTCTGTCGATGGAGCAAGATCCCTATCCCCCTGAGTTCCAAAGGTATGTGCCCTCCCTCCCTCCCTCTCTCCCCCCCTCTCTCTCTCTCTCTCTCTCTCAATTTGAACGAAACCGACCTCTCGGTTGAACGAGAGTGTGAATCAAAGTGTATGGTGAACCTAGGAAAAGATAATGAAGAATCGAGGTCCTTGTGTTACACACGAGTGTCTCAATAACGAAAATGTGGCTTTACTCAAGATTTGTCTTCTTCGTTGGAAAGAAACGGAGATAGAAAACAAAAGAAGAAGATGTGAAGAAACGAAGGTAGGGTTTTTTGTTGTGTTTCAATTCGTGTTCCATTAATAGAAAATTTTCGTGCTCCAAGCGAGAGAGGACAAAGAACAAAGAAAATGAAGAGCAGAAGAAGAAAAATGTGAGAACGTGAATAGTTTTTCTTTTTAGGTCAAAAGAACGTGAAGAGTTGGGGGTGGTTTTTAGGGTTTGTTAATTTTTACCTATATTAAAAAAAATTATCTATATTTTTTTGACAAAATTGCCCATATTCCGGCCACCGGAAATGTCACACTCTCGCCGGCCGGTGAACATTTTGGCCGCCCGGCAAGTTCAGGTCCTTATTTGAGACTTGTTAGCCACTTCGAGTCCTTATTTGAGACAACGGTCACTTCGGGTCCTTATTTGAGAAAATATGCTCAATTTAGGTCATTATTTGAGATTTTCCCATATTTTAATTTTTAATTTTAATTTTATTTTTTTTTTCTAAATTTTACATATCCTATCCGGATCCATCCCACCCCTTAGGTGGGATTTTTTTATCCGGACTATATCCGGGCTATATCTGGTCGTATCCACATTTCATGTCACTCCAACCACCGGATAAGATTATCTAGGGTTTTATTCAGTCCACTAAAAGCAACCTTAAAGTTCTTTGGTCAAAGTCGATCTAATCAATCAAGCAGCACAAGCAGAAGCCCTTACCCTTTTTTGAAATCCTAACACAGTCAAATTGCCGAACTAGAGTTGAGTTTTCAAGTCAAACAGTTCCAAGTATAAATGAGTTGAGATCAAAGTTCACAGGAAGTACTGCTTATCGGCCAAGCGATGATCTGTTGGCCCAATTTTAAGATATAGAAGTCGATAGAATTAGGAATTAAGATACTAAAGCCCACAGAAAAACAGAAAAAGATTCTCACAAAAAAATTGGTTGGCCTATCCTCGTACAAGTCTTATAGAATTTACTTTGTTCCGAAACCTTTTTCATGGACTTGGGCGTTTTTACTCAATTGGCTATATGAATAACAATGTCCCTTTGACAAAAAATTTGCCTCCTAATTTAGGAAATGTATAAAGTCCCTACTAGAGGTGTCAAAATGGGTCATTGACCCATTTATGGACCTATTTATGTTTAAATAAATCGTTAATGGGTCAAACTTTATTTCCTAAAGCACCCATAATAGGTTTTAAAAATAAAGAAAGTGAGATATATGGGTCTTAAATGGGTCAGCTCTGCACCCATTTAAGACTCATTTATTAACCCATTTATTTTCACCCAAAGCCAAAACCTCACGGGTGCGTTTGGTTCAACATTCCCAGGGGCTTTCAGCCCTGAAAGCCCATTGAGAAAATGCTGGACCGTTTGATTCAATTTTTTTGCTGGCTTTCAGCTTTCAACTTGCCTTCAAATGCTGAAAGCCTAAAGCTAGTAGGGCTTTCAGCATTCGACGGAATGCTAAAATTGTTTTTTCTCTTCTAAAACTATCTTCACTAATTTTTCATATTTCCCATTTTGCCCCTATTTATGATTTTTTTTTTTTTTAATTGAAAAAGGAGGTAGCCCTTCGCCGGTCCGACGTGAGGGCTACGGCCGCCGAGCCGAGATCTGGCGGCGGCGGCCGGCCGAGGTCGCCCGAGGTCAGCGACCTCTGGCGAGGGTTGCACGACCCGGCCGAGGGCCGCCGGAGGTCGCCCGACCTCGGGCGACACTCGGCGTTGCGCGACCCAAGCGGCTCGCCGTCTAGGTCTCGCGAGGGTTGCGCGACGGCGGTCGGAGTCGCGAGGACCCTCTCGAGACCCAGCGAGGGCGGCCTATGGCCGCAAGACCCAGGCGGCGGTAGCCTGGGTCACGCGGCCCCTAGGTCGAGCGACCCTCACCGAGGGTCGCCCGAGGTCGGGCAACCTCCGACGGCCCTCGGGCGGGTCGCGCGACCCTCGCCGGAGGTTGCCTCGGGTCGGGCGACCTCGGCGGAGGCCAGCCGCTAGCGCCGGATCGGTTCGCCGGCGGCCGTAGCCCTTCACCGAACCGACAAGGTAAAGGGTTTAGTTCAATTTTTTAAAAAAAAAAATATATATATATATATATATATAATTATATACCCATCAAAGCCCATTATGAAAGTTTTCTTTATTAAATGCACATTCAACTCAAAGTTCATTTGCAAAAAAATTTTACCAAACACAATTGCATTTTCCCAAGTAACTTTGGGCTTTCAAAGCATTTGCATTGGACTCAAAGCCCATTGCAAATCTTTGAACCAAACGCAACCACAATCTCTCTCTTCTCTTTTTTTCTTTTATTTTTTTCTTTCTTCATGGCCGGCGATCGGCCAGGCAAGCCTTGAGCTCGCCAGATCAAGCGAGGGGCAAGCTTGAGCTCCCTCGACACTGGCGAGCCTCGAGCTCGCCGAATCTGGCGAGGCAAGGCCTTGCCGATCTGGCAAGACTCGAGCTCGCCGGCGTCAACGAGCCGGGCAAGCTCGAGGCTAGCCTCGTGGCCGGCCGTCGGCCGTAGTCATGGTTGGCAACCGGCCGAAGAAGAAGAACAACAAAAAATAAAAAATAAAAAGAAAAATTATATTTTAAAAAAATAATTAGTTTTTTAAAAAAAATAAAAAATAATTTATTTTAAAAAATAATTAAAATTCAATTTTTTAAAATAATTTTTTAATTATTATAAAAATTGTCCATTAAATTTTTGTTGTATAAAACTATTTTAGCAATATCATTTTTAATAAAAAAAATAATATATATATATATATATATATAATATATATATAAGAAATAAGCTTGGAAGTATTTTAGTAATATAATCTTTAAAAAAAAAAAACATAGGAATAAGTTTTTGTAAATTTGGTTAAATATGAAAATATTTTATTAATATGAGTCGGGTCGGGTATGGGTCGAAAAATTTACATTATCTTAAATGGGTCATAAATGGGTTAATGGGTCAATTTGGGTCGACCCAAACCCGACCCGACCCAACCCACCCGTTTGACACCTCTAGTCCCTACTAATTTGCCTCAAAGCACATTCATTACGGATGTACGTCCTTTCATTTAGTCATTTTGAGCAAGCAATGTCTTGCGCACATTATTTTGGTTGGGTCCCGCAAGATCCGGAAAAATGAGTAATTTTCGGCCTTCTACTCTCTAGGAAGCAAGGGTTGCACATACCAGAAGCGGCAACTATTCTAATGTGTCATAAGTAGGTACAAACCAAAGTGGAAGTGTTCAATTTGCCAACTTGACAACACCCATTGGTGCATTTCTTCCAAAATGGGTGGTCAAATCGGTTTTTGATTTTTGATTTTCCATTTGGCAATGTGGACATGTCATTTCGTTATTGGTAAATATGATTGTCTCGAATTTCCAGCATGTTGGATTTGCCTCCTCAACTGAAAAATTAATAATTTACTGATTTTGGTACATAAGCCAATGTAGTTTTTACAGATGTCTTTATGTGGATTGTCTCTTTCACTTTGTCTTTGATTTCTAACCCTTCATTAAATATTTTTGATGTGATTATTGAGGAAATTAACTACCCTCTTCCCTCCCTCACTCGGCCTTAATTGTTCGCTTAATCATTCTTCGTGTTTTTGTAGACTAAGGTCATTGTAAGTGTAGGTATGTTGATTATCTTGAATTATTTTCAAATTTATATCCACACAATAATGTGAACCAATGAAAAACCATATGACTTTTAAAATTAACAAGAGACTGTGAGATAGAGTTTCGAAAATATATAATTTTTTTTTCTTTTTTATGCATTACAATTTGAATAGCGGATTGGTAAATCACTGAGACACAATGTAAATGCCAAAGAAGGGCATCCACATTGAAATCTATATAAGAAAAATAAAAGACCAGCGACATTGCCAAACAGAATCGTTTGTTATATTTTGTTAACATTTTTCAATGTTTTTGGGGTATGTAAAAGGGCTAAAAACCCAATACAAAAATTATTCAGGAAGCTATGAAAAGAGAGTACTGTCTAAATAGAATGATTAGCACCCCAATCAACAGAATAAATTTATTCTCGAAAGTCGTGTTACATTTAAAACTGAAAGTGAGAGTTCAAGAGTCATCTAATGTCTTTAAGGAAAGTATAACCACTATTATCATATTTTAATGAAGGTGGCAAAACCACCAAGCCAACCGCCCACTTCGTTTCTAAATAACCCCCTACACCTCCTGGGTTGCCTTAGATCCCATCCAATAGTTTAATCGTGCATTAAGGAAATCATCGATGCTTTGTCTATGAATAACTCAAGGCTAAGTGGATTATGCACTTCTCCGATTTTGATCGGTTGGCAACATTCACTTTTGGGGTGGATTAAACCGATTTTAAGTCTTATAAATATTCACTCTTACTTATTATGAAATTTGGTGGTATTACAGTTAATTGTTCTAAAAACTTAAATTATTATATAAAAATGTGATTTATTATTTAAATATTGCATCACTCCTCCTCACCCGTAGACTAGATTTTGGCCTTAGCCTAAGATGTGAAAATATTTTATTAGAGAGGCAAATGGGGATCTAGAAGATTCGAACTTAGAACCTCCTAACTTTTATACAATGTGAGATTTAATGGGACCACAATATTCCAACACTCATACAAAAGAATATTTGATGGTATCGTCACTCAACCCGTGAATTCCTTGCAAAGTGTACTTGCCGCGCAGAGGGTCAGATATGCTACAAACCCAAAACTAATACCAATTTCATATCAAAATTGTCACCCTATGCACAAACATCTCTGTGCAAAGATTCAACTATTTTCTTCTATAACTTTATCTTTCGGTGGTGAACAAACAGTGTTATGAATTATCAAAGAATACAAAATTCTCTGCTTTCTCAGCCTTCCTCCTCCTCCTTCCATAAACGGCATCCTCCTTTCATATAAGGTTTCGTTGTTCCGGCCTTTGCCTGACCCACGCTGCTGCCGTTCCTATACGGGTGATCGGCAAACCTCATCGACTGTGGTGGTTGCCGACGGCCAAGAGCAGCTCCAACAACACCGAAGGGCAGTTCCCCTCCAGTACTTGAGGCCTTCCGAGTTCAGCACATCTACGCAATTTCAAAAGATTCGAAACATTTACTTGATTACTAGTAAGGGCGTGCTTGGTAGATAGTTGTTTAAATAGAGAAGAACTTCACTGCTTTATTTCTACTAAGGCTCACCTCGCAAGTTTGCCGGATTTGCAGCGAAGTTCAGGCATATCGCCTTCAGCTTGTGCAACTGGTGCTGATCAGCTAGCACGATTATTGTCGGTAGCGCGTCAGCAGTGATCTGCTCGACCAACTTTGACTTGCAGAATAGTCCCAATCGATCGAGATCGTGGCGGTCAGCAGCAGCCAATAGATGCAGCACTAGACCGGTATATGCAAAAGGATAGATCTAGCCCGCCATTTCGCCGACGTCGGGATACTCGTCGGTGTAGATGAATTCCAATAGTGCCTGCAGAAAGTTTCAAAGCGCATAAGAAGCTCATCATGCTAGTCCAAGGAAAGCTTTATATCCTCACCAATGCCAAAGGAAGCAAGGACAATAGTAGTTACCTGGAAAATAGATGGATCAACGTCCTCCACGATGAGTTTCTCTAAGTCACGGTTGCCAATAGGACCGAAAAATCCAGAAAGTTGAATAGTCATGTTTTGTCTGTTTTATTAGATTTGGCGTGCGCTAAGTTATTTACCCCGACAGTGTTACTCATTCACAATTCTTGTCACATTCGAACCTGTGCCTTTAGAATGCTTCAATGAGCTCATTTTCTATTTAAGGTGAATACCGTGCAAATAATTGTGAATTAAGTGATGAAGCTTGTCCCCGTTTGTGCATGTGTGATTCTCTTCACAGTGAATCATAAGAAATTCTTATCATTTTTGTTTGCATAATTTCAAATTCATTTACATCAATATATCATTTATACCAAACAGTGGATATGAATATATCCGACTTTATTATTGCAATTTATCTAATAATGGATAGAACATAGTAAAATCTATGAATTTAAAATTTATTTTATTTAGTCCTATCTTTACTAAACTTCCAGAACGACCAAATGCAGCCATAGTGCACCCTATTTTGGTTGGATCTTGCAAAGACCCAAATAGATCTTTAGGCTTCTAACTTCAATTTATGAAGCAAAATCTTGTGTATGCCACGTATTTGGTGAAAAGTAATATATATATATATATACCATGGGCAATGAGCGATTAGTCTACCTTGATTGAAAATCATCACATAAATTGCGAGACCCGCGACTTGCGAAAATATTGTTTAATGACCATAAACGACGACGGTTATTATTTAATAGAAAACATCACTTTTGGAGGAGGAGGAGGATATTAATCAATCGTTCCAAAACCCACTTTTCAAGCAAGAATAGCACTTTAAAAGGACTCATTTTTCGAGAAGATGCTCCAAACCTCGAGAGAAATTCTATTTGCCTTCCTTGGTCCATGTCAAAGGTACGGCAAAGTCAATCCATGCAACTATCAAATTCTAGATTAGTGACTTTCAGCAATTTTTTAAAATTAGTATCGTAGTTGATATGTCAAAGTATTTATACTCTAACAACATTTCTTCTGTCTAATTCTCGTCATCAAACTTGATGAGACCACTGGTCTATGAAGGATGATTATTCCTTTTTTCTTATGATATCTTCTTATCGTTACTCATTTAAATTTTAATGACAGCATTAATGCTGTCAAGTCATTTTGAAAGATAGAAACAGATAATGCGGCAATATCAAGTGATGTTGAGCGGGACGAGAAAGCTTAAACATGCAAAATGATTTTGTTCCAATGGAGAAAGAAAAGTAGAAGAATATCTATAAGGGAAGAGATTATTTTAAATTAAGAGCACATTTAACCTAATAAATGTTGTTCGAGAGGAGTGTGATTGTTAAAATTGAAAAAGAAAAGTAAGAAATAATTTAAGAAATAATCTTAAGCTCCAGACTTATTCTACATAGAATATGAAACCAACTTGTTAGAGTGGGTTTCTCATTTTTTGGAACCTATAACTTATTTTGCATACCCTAACACCTAAAACTTGTCCAATCGCAGATTTCAGTGTTTATTCAAGTTCAATTTGTATTATTAATTAAGTGTTTGCAATTGAGCATTACCTTTTATTATCACCACTTTCTGCTACAATCAACTAAACATAATTTATACTAGTGATTTTAAGTTATGCACTTATCATCGGATGATATGAAATATCATAGGATTGTCGAATCAAGAAAAATACAACAACTTATTTTAGTTTATAGATTTCACCTATCTAAAACTTGAAATCTACCCATTGAAATTGACTCCTCAATTTTTGAAATTCGGAACAAATCTTATTGGAAGTTTCCATTGATCTCGTCTTCAGATTTCAGATTCTATTTCGCAACCATGCTTAATAAATAATAGGCGCATCAAGCGCCGTTATTACGGGGCGAAAAAAGCGCGAGCTAATCATATTCTAAAAAAATAAAATAAGATAGCAAACCACGAAACTCCAAAAGCGGAACTCGCCGCACACGCAACGCAGTCCGCAAGCAAATCCGCGCAAAATTTTGCACCGTGCCGTTGCGATTCCCGCTAATCGAAATCGCCCCGTGCAAAGCTGGACGACTCTCTCCAGCCTCCTCTCCCACCCCCCAACCACCCCAAACACGTGGCCGACGTGTCTGCCATCCACGCCGGCTTCACCGAATATCACCGTGCAACTCCGGTGATCTTATCAAAGCAACGCGAAGACGAAATTCATAAGAGTCCCGATCAAAGCGACGGTGCTGTGCTGTCTCTTCAACCGCGAGTCGCCGTCGCGACGACGGGACGGAGATCGCAGATCCACTGACACACTCTCTCTCTACACTCTCTTTCTCTCTCTAGAGGGGGCCGAATCTCGTCGGGCCGATCCCGATCATGAAGGCGTTCGGCAATGCGGATCTGCTGAGGACGCCGGCGATCGTTCGGCTCCTGGCGTTCGCCTCCGTCGCCTTCGTCTTCTTCTACTTGGGCAAGCACTGGTCCGAGTCCGACGGCTACGGCCAGCTCCTCTTCTTCTCCTCCTCCGCCTCCGCCGCAGCCGGCGGCCGGACGACCCCTCCGTCGCCCGCTCCCCGAATTTTAACAAATCCTTCGACGTCCCCTCCCTCGTCTCTCAGAACCAAACCCTAGCCCTCACGCCGCCGCCTGGCCCGCCGTCGCTGGAGGAGACCCCCGCCGCATCGCCTCCCCCTCCTCCGCCGCCTCCGCCTTCGGAGCCGGCGATCACGAGGTTCGGGATCGTGGACGAGAATGGGACGATGACCGACGACTTCGAGGTGGGGGAGTTCGATCCGGAGTTTGTCGACGATTGGGGAGATAATGCGACCGATGTTGGGGGGACGGGGAGTGAGGAGAGTGGGGCGAGGGTTAAGGTTCATAGGTACGAGCTTTGCCCGGAGAGCATGATGGATTACATACCTTGCTTGGACAATGTGGAGGCCATCAAAAGGTTGAATTCGACGGAGAAGGGCGAGAGGTTCGAGCGGCATTGTCCGGACAAAGATAAGGGGCTTAGTTGCTTGGTTCCGCCTCCGAAGGGGTACCGGCCTCCAATTCCTTGGCCAAAGAGCCGGGACGAGGTAATTCGTCGCTTGATGACTTTGGGTTGTGCTCTTCTTCTTCGAATTTTAGATAAATCGAAGCACATGTGAAGACAATGCACAGATTAAAGAATGCTGGTTCACAGTTATAACGCTTTTGGAATTTGGATTGGTGCCATTTTCCGTTGCCTTTTGCATTCAGTTTTGAGATGGACTTAGAGAAGAATATTGTATAGTCTCTATTCTTGGGAAAAAAAAAAAAAAAACTTTTTAGCACCTTGATTGTGTTGCTAATCTACGTCTGTCTTAACTGTGGACTTCAACAATCGGATAATAAGTTTTATCACCTTAAACAGTTGCCAAATCCTTACTGAAACAGGTATTTGAGCTCCTTTTGGTCCTTAGTACGGTAAATTCATTGTAAAGAAATTTTCCGATTTTCAGGTTTGGTACTACAATGTTCCACACACTCGACTGGTTGATGACAAAGGTGGTCAGAACTGGATCACCAAAGAGAAAGACAAGTTTAAATTTCCTGGAGGTGGTACTCAATTTATTCATGGAGCAGACCAATACTTGGATCAGATTTCTCAGGTTCTTAATTTGTATCAGTTACTGTAATGAAAAAGGAAATCTGAATGGGGTCTATGAGAACAAGTGGTTAATTCTTGTGTGACTGATGTTGAATTTTCTACTCGTACTTGTAGATGGTGCCTGAGATTGCTTTTGGTCGACACACCCGAGTTGCTCTGGATGTTGGATGTGGTGTTGCAAGTTTTGGTGCCTATTTGCTGTCTCGAAATGTCGTAACTGTGTCCATAGCTCCAAAAGATGTTCATGAAAATCAAATTCAGTTTGCACTTGAGCGAGGTGTGCCTGCAATGGCGGCAGCATTTGCAACTCGACGCTTGCTATATCCAAGTCAAGCTTTTGATATGATACACTGTTCACGATGCAGAATAAACTGGACTCGTGACGGTAGTGACTCGTGTCTCTTACCTTCTTTTCTTCTGTGGTGCAATACCAAAATAGATAGTTGCTGTAAAATGTGGGGGTTTGCAATTGTCAACTGAGTATACTAGCTGACTTAGTGATCCTTAAAGGCAAATTTTCCCCGTGCAAGTCAGGATAAGGTCTGTTCCCATGTCTAGTTTTAGAGACATCAGAGGAAGGGAGATGAATGTGACTCAGTTTGCTAACGTGGTTTCACACTCTTGAGTCACTGAGGAAAGGCTTAAAAAAGTAATTATTTTCTTGCATGCATATAGATTGCTTGGTTCAGGTGAATATGCAGAGCTTTGAGATTATCCTGTACCTAATACTCATGAATGCACATATTGCATATTCTCCTAAAAATAGCAAAGTGAAAGAAATTATCTCTTATTCCTCCATGTTCTCGTTTTTGATACTTTCTGCTTTGTGACATGGGAGGAGAGGTCATTACTTTAAACTTTTGGAATATTTTCTCAGTATGTTTCCAATCTACATGGCAACCTTTTAAGATAAGTTCGTTTATTGTTTTACACTCCATTTAGTCTTCATAAGGTCTGATTTTGATCTTACTCTCTGCATCATGCGGTGAAGATGGTATTCTGCTGCTTGAGGTCAACAGGATTCTCCGGGCTGGAGGATACTTTGCCTGGTCTGCACAGCCAGTTTACAAACATGAGGCTATTCTAGAGGAACAATGGGCAGGTAGTGCACAGGGATTTTCTTTTCTCATTTTTTTATTGTAGGATGTTTCATGTTTTTCTGTATGATTTTTCCTCTAACTGCTAAAAGCTGTTCTCTTGAATGAGCATGTGTCTGCTTCCACTTGGGCTATATTGAAATCTAGTAATTTGTCTACTGGTCCAGTAAAGTATCATTGTTTGATGAGCACAAAAGATGAATCTGCCATTGGGTATTACCTTATCATCTTGAACTTTTGTATGCAGAGATGCTCAATCTTACTACTCGTCTTTGCTGGGAACTTGTTAAAAAGGAGGGACAAATTGCAATATGGCAAAAGCCATTGAACAACAGCTGTTACCTCAGTCGTGAGCCAGGGACCACGCCTCCACTTTGTGAACCTGAGGACGATCCTGACAATGTCTGGTATTGCGCTTTCTTTGTTCTGTTGTGATGCTATGGTGATCCTGGTGCAGTTTACACTGTTTTGTGCAAAAAGAGAAAAGGAGATACTGTTTCGGTTTTAGAGATGATTTACTCGTGTGGGCTGAGTTAATATTCATTGGCTAGCCATGATAATTATTTTCATTGTCAAGTTGGCAGAGTGCCACTTTGATAATATGTGGCTTTTTAACTGCCATGCTGCCAGAAACATGTGGGACTTCAAAATTTTTAGTTTGTCTCACTGTTTACTGGCACTAGGTAAACTGTGTGACATTTAACAATTAGACATACAAATGTTGCTAATTTAAAGAGCAATGTTAATATCGGATCTTTCTATTCCTACTTCTCCAAGATGCCATAGCAAAAAGTATAATTGTCATTTTGAGGCTTATGAAGAGATTTGAATTTCCAACACTGACACTTCGGTCTTTGGAACATAATCTCATATTTTCTGTTCTTTATCAGGTTAGTGGGTTGCAGGGGTGTTGGTTGGGGATGTAGCTTTTTTTAGCTTAGGCCCTATTTGGTAACTGGCTAAACAATGTATCAGTCTATTTTTTTGTTCCCTGGAATAAAAAAAAAAGGGATAGAAATCCGTTTGGTAATTTTTTTATTCCTGGGAATAGATTTGAAATAGAATCAAGAAGTAAAAAAAAAAGTTGGTCTTTTGTTCCTAAAAACAACTTCAGAATCAAGACCACTTTCTTTTTTTCTCGTTTCTTTTCTTCTTTTTTTCCTTTTTTTCTTCTTCCTCCTTTCGCCGGCCACTGGTGAGGCTTAGCCTCGCCCAAATCTAGCGAGGCCAAGCTCGCTTAGCAACCGATGAGGCTCATCGAGCCTCTGTGAGGCCGGCATTACCTAGCCAAGGCGAGGTTAACCTCACGGTCGGCTAGGCAAGGCCTTGCCGAGCCATCGCGAGGTTAGCGTCACCCAGCCATGGCGAGGTAGACCTCGTGGTGGTCCGGCGAGGTAGACCTCGTGGTGGTCCAGCGAGGTGAGGGGGCCGGCAAGGTTGCCAGCCATGGTCAAGGCCAACGACTGACTAAAGGGAGAAGAAGAAGAGAGAAAAAAAAGGAAAAAAACAAAAATGTAATGAAATTATTAAAAAATTGAAAGAAATTCTTATTCACAAAAGAATACAAGGGTCATACCAAATGCATTTTTGTCTCAGGAATAAAAATTTTGGACGATTATCAAATGCCTTCAAATCCTCATAAATTCATCCAGGTTACCAAATGCATCCTTACTATATTGTTCTCTTATCATGCCTTTTTCTATGCCATGATGTTCAACACATGTCAAAAATATTTGTTCTGGGGCTTTTTACCACTATGACATTTACATGATCATGTCAGGTATGTTGATCTGAAAGCATGTATTACACGACTTCCTGAGAATGGATATGGAGCAAATGTTACTGCATGGCCTGCACGATTGCAAATGCCACCTGATAGGCTCCAGAGCATCCATATTGATGCTTACATATCCAGAAAAGAACTATTCAAGGCAGAATCAAAATATTGGGACGATATAATAGCAAGCTATGTACGAGCTTTACACTGGAAGAAATATAAATTGAGAAATGTGTTGGACATGAGAGCTGGCTTTGGAGGGTATTGTAGCCATTTTCCTCACCTTATTTTTCTTCTTTTTGAGTAGTTGAATCTCAATTGTTTATGTGTTGATTTTGGCAGGTTTGCGGCTGCACTAATTTCTCAGCGACTTGATTGCTGGGTTCTGAATGTGGTCCCTGTTAGTGGCCCCAACACATTGCCTGTCATATATGACCGTGGCCTTATTGGAGTTATGCATGACTGGTACTTGACATCCACTATTCTATGTATCTCATAGTAATTGTCAGTATATTTACATTCCAATTTAGATATCCTTTTATGGTTTCTTTCCATCACAAGCACTACTGCTCTTTGAGACTCAATCACTTGCAATGGTGTTTGGCTTGCAAGCTTAGTGGAGAATTCTAGACAGATAATCTTTGGCTTTTAAACTGCCATCAGCCTCTTTTTACTTAAACAGAAAAAAGTTGCGGCTTGTGTATGATTAATTCTCTTTTTGTGTGGACTGTTCATCCTGCCCAACATCCCATATTTCTGTTACATTATTAGTTCACACGGTGATTATCGGTTTCTTTTATATAAGCGGCGTTGATGGATTTGGTATTCATGGTTAAATGGTTGTATTAGGTGTGAGCCCTTTGATACATATCCCAGGACCTACGATCTGTTGCATGCAGCCGGCCTTTTCTCCGTGGAAAGAAAGAGGTATTTACTCATTTTCTTGGTCTGAAAGACGGTAGATGGGATTGGTCTACTTCTCATTCTTTGTCTGGGACTTATGGTTTCTTTGTAGATTATAGCAAGCGCTTTCTGAAATCATCCATTCTCTACCTAGAAACTTTGGAAAAATGTGTGAATTCATATAAAGCATCCCTTTCCGAATATTTTCTGATGTCTTAGTTTTAATGTGTCAGATGCAACATGTCCACTATAATGCTGGAGATGGATAGGATTTTAAGACCTGGTGGACGTGTATATATTCGTGATTCACTCGCGGTCATGGATGAGCTTCAAGAAATTGCCAAGGCCATGGGGTGGCACGTCGCTGTAAGAGACACTGCTGAGGGTCCTCATGCCAGTTATAGGATTTTGACATGCGATAAGCACCTTTTGCATGCTTGAAAGCAGTTGGAAGAAAGTTTATCTGATATCTCATCATTGACCCCAAAGAGGTGAATGCCAACAAATATCGACGGTGAAGATGCATACAGGAGCACCTATCGAACTGCATACAAAGGGAATTATCTGGTGTGCAGGATATATATATGATTTGCGGACAACTTGCGAGTCCGTGACAGGAACGATCGTGGATCATAGTAGGCGTTGGTGCTAACTTGATTGCTTGGAGTACAGCATATACGAAAGGGGTTGTCAAAGAAAAGAGTCTTCCTGTAATTTAGACTGTATTATCATGGTGCTAACAATTTTTTGGTTGAAAGCATTAATTATTTTTCTACTGATCAAAGCTGGAAACACGCGAGAGCTATTTGGTACTTTATTTGTACGATACTTGGCAATGGCAAAGAGCAATTTTCGCCGTGTATCATCAATCTTTGAATAAACCGCAGCCGATGGTTGTACATGTTGCTCTTCCATTACGTCCTTTTGAAGACATTTCAATTCAAAAGGAGCTTTGGTTTTTCTCTTATCGGTTCATACCATCACTCAATAGCCTTATGGACCCTTCTGATCAGAACCAGAGATCCATTGTTTTTCCCAATCTCTGGTTTTTTGGGCTTTCGCTAGACAGTATAATGACTCCCCTAGCGTTTGCCCTGACCAACTCCAAGGAAAAGGTAAATACTGCCATCTTTATTAGTGCTGGGGAACCTAAAATCACTTTTACCATGCTGACTAGCTCGTGTCTGTTCGTGCTGCTCAACAGCCCCCGAGCTAATTAAGACTACAGTGTCACTTGAAACCGCTATTAGACGCACTTCAAGATATTTATGTTCACAAGGCAAGCTTCAGAAACATAGGTCCGCAGCAGGGAGAGTATAATTTCCTTTTCTCGGCGTCCAGATCAAAACAGCCACCACAAAATGGGGCAAAGAAGATGATACATATCCTTTACAAGTGTTTTGGATTTTGCCAAAAAAATTTATAAGACCTCGGCGTTTTCACAAAGTCCTTGACCTCATCCAACTCAATTATCAATCTTTTTAATCTCTTTCGCCCCTTTTGAGGTTGATAGTCTCAGAACCTCCAACGACCATTCTGCTCTTGGATTTCGTCACACTCAGACAAAAGCAAAACAATAATAGCCAGAGCAAACCAAAAGCCTGTAGTGAATCCACAGGGAAAGTTGCTCAAGCTCGCTCATCCAACTTGACACCCTTCACTCATCGACGATTTCCCTGCTAGGTCGAGGCTTCCACATTTGCCGCGGTTTATTCTGATGTTGCTGGCTTGGTGTTTGACGGGTCGAATCCTTTGAAGGATGGTGATGTGGTCTGGGTACAGCTGAGTTGTGGGCAAAGGTTGGTGCAGGTCCTTGATGGTTGTTATTCACTCTCCGCTGTTGATGCGGCACTGGGGAGGGTGAGGCTAATGCTCTCTGATTCCATGACGTATTGTTAAGGCGACCTCCATTGTAACTTCCATTTGTGACTGGTGTCCTTGTCAAAAACTGTACTTCATGTGGCCTGACCAGCGCAGCAAGAACAGCGGACCGGTTCTGACTGTTTGAAGTAAGCCTATGGTGGGTTATTTCAAACGCTTCTGAGATTCTCTTAAGTTGTCTGGAGCTAACAGCCCTTGCAGTATTCTCTGGCTGCTCAAAAGGATCCTCAATCTGACATGCCATCAGAAGAGAGATACATAATTAGTAGCAGCAGAAATTGAGAAAATAGATGCTATTCAGAGATAAGTTATAGACAAAAAGGAAGTTACAAATAAAGCATAAGTCTGGGGCATCCATCTCATGTTGTTCTTTATTTCTTCCCACTGTCCAGTATATGGGCAAATCCCAAGCTCTGGTGCCTTCAGATTTAAGCCCGAAAACTGCAATGCCCATTTTAAATAACACCTTGAGACTCAAGTCATAAATTAGCATGGCCGCCACCAAGCTTTTCTAGTCATGCATGCAAGCAAAATCACTCCTCAGTGGGAAAAATTAGTATCATTAAGATTCTAAAAGAAAAACACAAAGAAACTAAACATGAATGAAAAAAGGTGAAAAAATTTCTTGCGCAGAAAGCTTGGACTGCCTTTATAGAATTAATCAAATAATATGCGAGTGCAAGTGATTGCATACCATTGTTCACTTCAAATAAAGTCTCCTAGCAGTACTTTGACCAATCACAAAGACAGTGTCAAGGAAATTCAGAGGTTACCTTCGCAAGAAATGATATAAAAAGCTCCGACAATGAACTTCGGTTTGGCTTTGATATGCTTGATTTGAACCTGGCTATGTTAGCAGCACAGGTTTCTGCTATTCGCCTTTCTGCATCGGCCCTCACACCTGAGTCATGTTCATTAAATAGTATCTAAAGTCATTAATCGTCTCGCAAGTTGGTAAAGTTCATCCATCCTCTGTGATGGCCATAAAATTGATCTCAAAATGCAGGAAGCCATTACAACTTTCATGCAACAAAAGCTAGCTGAAGTATGATGCAAGAGAATACTCAAAATATTCTGCAACTTTTCATCAAGATGATAGCGTAAGTCACGAGAAGTTTAAGGTTGTAACTTTATGGGAGGTTCACCAGAATCTAAGGAAGCCATGAAAGTTCCACTATGGAACACTGACGACCCAATTAATTGACAACTAAACATAGCATTTGGAGTGTAAAGAGTGTTTTCCTTAACAGTAAAATTCAATAATCCTAAAAGCCTCTCTGTACATCTCATAACCTAATATCCAAAATTACAGTGGTTGCAAGATCAATGATAGGTTCTTCATCTGTATATTCACTACATTCACTGCCTTAGGTGAGAGTTCTGACTTGTGATTATGTAACCTTCTCAAATTATAAACCCGTAGTAAGTCACAAATGATAGAGTGAACTTTCCATGCACGCACACAAACACATAAAGAAAATCTCTGCTCTCTTCATGCAAATTTCATTTTATAGTACACAAATCAAGATATTAGGAGAGAACACCAAAATTACACACCCAAGGCATGATGATAGATTCTGAAGTATGAGGAAAACAGATGGCCCAACCCATTAGTAAGAGCAATGAAAAGACATTGACTATGATAATAAAAGCGATGCAACTAAACAGCAAAGGTGGAAATACACAAATAAGCTAAGAAAATCAAACTGGTCTTTTATCCAGAGTCAAGCCAAAATACCTTGGAGATCGTCAACAGCACTACAAGGGTAGATGTCTCTCAGAGGAGGTAAAATTGCTGGAGCGCAAGTCTGTAACAAATCAATTAATGACATACGTTGTTAACAACTTTCAAGTTAAAAAGTGTCTACAAGTCATCACGTGTTATTACAATTAAAGGTCGCATGTTGGCTTCCTAGATTATAACCTGTCATAGGGCTTTGTCAAAGAGCGTCCTAAGGGCAAAATTTGTGAAGCACTGCTATGCATAAAGACTTTACTTTCGAGAATCTGGAATTGTGTAGTGCCATGCTTTTGCACTTCACAACTAAATTAAATTTCAAAAGCCACCTGTGTGCTCTGGCGATCATTCTACACATCTTTAGAGATTATACATGCAAAATCTACCCTCTTACATTTCTAAAGCACAATTATCATAGGAAAAGCTCACCTGAAAATGAAAGATCACAAGCAAACTAAGAGCGAAAGAGTTGAAAGTCCCAGTCTTTGGATTGTTTATATCATGACATTTAGCCCATTCCTTGACCTATGCAGGCAAAGAGAAAGAATAGATAAAATCAATAAAAAGAAGATGCATATCAGCAAGTATTGTCTTTTACTTTTTCTAACTTGAACATACAAGCAAAACCATGTCTCGAAAGCGTCCATCAATCTCACTGATCCAGAACAAGAACTTTGACTTAATGTAGCCATGCAAATTATCAATTGAAATGTCACAAGAGATGCTCGGGTTTTTGCTCTCAATCTTCAAAATGGGTACCCTAGCATGGGCAATGAATTGCAACCTGCGCCACCCACCTGACAAAAATCACTGCCATTATAGTGAGCAACATGAATATGGCGACAAAATAAGACCAGACTAAGTAGAAAGAGATGTGTCCTCTGAAGAAGTACCACAGCCTAATGCATTGGAGGCAACCTACAGTACAGGTTTGTTCAAGAAAAAGATGTTCCTGACGCTCAACAATCAGGATTTTCCATGAAACGTCTTTAGTAATTTTACAGAATTTAGTCAACATGCAACCTTGTTCAACCCAAAACCTTTCCTCAGCTAGCCTTTCCAAAAGTAGTGGGAGAAATTTATTTTCTCAATAAAAAAATCTATAGAAGAGCTATTGAATATCTCAAAAGGTCTGCTGCTGCATGCCACCATCACTATACTAATCACTCAAGAATATCAAAGAAAACTGGCATTCTAACTATCACCGATAGCAGAAAGAACCCAACTGATAGTTTTACAAAATGATACAATAACTCAGCATGTCATTCTAAGAGCGTGCATGACAACCATTCTATTTCTGTTCCAGAACAATTTTTCTATTCCAGACTTGTTTTCGGAACGAAAATCTGTTTGGTGGCGCAATTTCATCTTTTTAGAAAAAAAATTTAGTCTAGATAGGTTTGTAACAAAAATGAGAAGTAAAAACTTTTCTCATCGCTTGTCCACTCTACCAGTCGGCCCCCACCAACCTCCCGCCACCGCCTCCCGAGAGAGAGAAATTTTGTGTTGTTATCGAAAAAAAATTCTATTCCGAGAACAGAAATTTTTCGTCGTCATCAAATATGAATTTTTGTTCAAAAACTCATCTAGAAATAGAAAAAGAAAAATCTATTTCTCTTTCAAAATCAATTTCTAGCCTAAATAGTTATCATCCACGCCCTAATATACCAATATGTAGCTGTAGCTAAGTCTCATCCTACCTCTTCCCTTTTTGATTTTTCTGCAATAAAAAAATCTTCCATGTCAGTGAATTCTCCAATATCAAATTTCAAGGGTAGGTTGTCAAAAAGTCAAATTACACTGCATGAAACAAAGACCGTATTTGCAACACATTTTTTTCTCTCACTTCAGAAGCTGTTTGCAGATTTTGATAAGGACACGTCAGTTATAATCTAGAGAAAACACAAAACAGTAAGACTCACCTGTCTGTCTCAAGGCTTTCAATAAGTCTCCTAATAGTGCCTGTTTAAGTTTCTTTCCAGCAGCCGAGATATATGAACCATTGGGTAACTGAACAGAGATATCCAGGTCCCCCTGTCTGGTGAAAAGATTAGACACAAAGGACCCAAATGGTTCCACGGTTGCACCTGTTAAAATCACAAGATAAACCGCATGTCACTGAAGAATCTCTTGACTTGTGTTATCTGATGAGGTACTGCCAGGATTATCCCTCTTCTCATTTTCTTTTAACGGTTCAGGGCCATTCACACAGCTGATGGATGGTCCTCAAGCATGATGATTGTACTGCTTACTTTAGAGATGTTCATCCAATTGGAAAAATATGACACACTAGAAGAAAATATAAAGCTCTGCTTCCTTCAAAGGCTTGTTAAGTGCTTGGGTGCTTGATTTTCTAAAGACAAAAGCCAACAGCCTTTACAGTAACTATTTGTTGCTTTAGGACTTCAGTCTTGCAGCAGCGGAACCAAAGCAAGCCTACTGCACCTAATCCACAGTTTCTGACATAAACCCAGACAAGTTTAGAGGACAGCAATTTGTCTCTTTAAAATATTTTCATCAGAAATAGAATGCACGGTAGCTGAAGAAAGTTTTCTGAATACAGATTCAAAAGGAAAGCAGCTTCTCATCGTTTCAGTTTCTATTTGCAACTCCATATCTTTAGTGGATTATCTGTTCTTCAGTGGCTTTCAACTTTCCAGCCACATACAAATACCCCACATTAACCTTAATGCCCTGAGGAACGAGAAAGCAAAATACCGCTTTATTTTGCCGTTAAATCAAAGGCATGCAATGGGAACTAGCTAGAAAGAGGTTGCCTTCTGGTAAAAATTGTTGCCCTACACACCTCATAAATCTTCAGAAGTATATTGTTCAGTGCAGCTATGTTATTACTCTTTTTTTATCTTGAGGGGAGGGGTTCGGGGTATGCAACAGAAATCATTACCTCTCAAACTTTCCACGGATTCAATAACCCTTCGCAACTCATCTATGATATGAAATCGAATCACCAAATCCTGTTGTTGCGGGTTTACTGCGTTTAGGATGTCGTTGATAACAAAATCCAAAGTTCTGTATGCACCCATTTCACTGCTGTCACAATAAAAAGAAAATGCTTTCAACCGTGTGAAAAGATGTTGCTCAAGGACGACTTTTAGCAGCACTATGCAAGGATACAACACAACGTACGTACAAACAGAACCCACCAGGTAAGATGAACTCAATGGCAAGTCCAAAAGACCATTTTGGATCGCATATCACAATGAGATTTGCAAAGGCCCATTACAACGACCACCACTTCCTGAAAATTATTGTTAGAAAGACAATGTCAATCTGAACCTTAGGGTCGTCAAGACAATGTTAATCTGAGAAGTTCACCGCAATCGCAATATAGGTACACAAGTCGATTCACCAGTTACAAATGAGTCTGGTGATCAACATTCATCACGAAACTCGCGCGAATCTAAAGTTCTATCACAGGAAAAGCAAGTGAAAAAGCTCTAGTCGCAAAATTCGAAAGGAAAAGGAGAAAAACAAGAACTACCGACTACCCGAGGTTTGCCAAAGTCGGGACAAACAATAAACGGTAGACTTAAGTACACATATGGCAAAGTACTGGAAGAGAGCATTGAGCTGGACAAATTACAGCCAACCCAACAGAGACACCCATCAAACCATTGCAATCGCAGTAAAAACTCAGCGTCAAATGCCGATATCAGAAACGCGCCACGCACTTCACAGAACCTAGCTACCAAGCAGCCAAGCGCCGGCGACCCATCTTCAATTGGACATCCATACAAACACCTAACCGGCAATCGAGCGAAACCCATATAAAGAAAGGCACTCACGTCAGCTGCGGAGGATCGATCGCTCGCTCAGGAGCCCGATCGAAACCGACCCAAATGCTCTCATGGGTCTCGGGTCTCGGGTCCCGGCCAAAGTCGAGCCCCTCCCTGCCCACGATAAGATTCTCGCCACCGAATGGAAACGCGGCCAGTGCGAAACGAGTGACTATTATGAAAGGCGAGTGGGGAGAGCTTTACTTAGCGAGGTGGGTTGTTTGCTTCTTCATCGTACGCCCCTTTTCCTATTCAGGAATCAGGACCGAATCGTAAAGACGGGGCCTTTCGACATCATCGATAATTCTGGGACCTACCCACCACTACGCAGGACAGCAGGTACGGCGGGAAAATTGTAGACGATCAATGCGGAACAGCTAGAGAGAGAGAGAGAGAGAGAGAGAGGAAACAAAAATGGAGTCTTGAAAGAGTAAAGTTTCTTTCGGATTCGGGCTGGCTCCGGTGATTTTGGAGATGTCCCCTGATTGGAATTTTGAGCGTCGCTTCGATCTGCAATTGGAAGTTTCGATTTTTTTTTCTAGGAAAATCTTGACCTCCAAGCACAATTCCACATTCGCATGTCGCTGCATCCATTACTTTCGAATCTACGGATTTGCAACGGCAGCTTTTCAGTCATTAGACTTCAAATTAGAGTTGCTATTGGTCACGTTATTCATCGGAATATCGAATTTCACACGTTCTCATTTCTTATTTTTTATGTTTGTTGACGCAAGGTTGATTCGATTTTTTTGAGCACCAATTGTCAGCTTTCAAGTGCACATCGCATGATGTTGATGATGTTGAAAGTTGGACGTGTAAAGTAGTGTATGGCATTTAATATAACTATAAGAAAACAACTAGAAGTAGGTAATTAGTATATATCAAACATTCATGCTAACAACCATGCGAATCCAACCATAAATATAAGAGAGTTTCTGCAAGTTCACCTTAGAAAAGAAATTAAAGTTTGATTCTCCAAGCCTCGATCGGTTGATGAGTCTTTGACAACTCTCAATCTGAGTGTGATGGCGAACTCGAACCGAGTTCACTATGCACAATCACATAACTCTACCATCGCCCTTCTGAAATGTGCTCTCTACATGCACATGTAGTTCCAATCCTAGATACATGGGTCGGGGAGATGCCTTAGCAACGTGATAAAGACGGTGAGTTTGGAATGCTAATCTCTTCCAACGTCTCTTACCATCTTCGAGCTTCCGTTAATAGTCATTTTAAATTTCAAACTGAAAATGTAAAAGAAGACGGATCACCCGGAGTATTACTCCAAACCACATTGACGCATTCGATCGCATTAATGAGCAAATTTTGTTCCAGTACAACCTAGATAGCTATACTTTAATTGAATAATCTACTCCGTTAATTAATCGGATTGCTTTTTGTGATCTTTGCTAGTTAATAAACCACGAAAAAAACTCCATCACATCAAATAAAAGGAATGCAAAAATTGATCACCTCAGTTTCGTTTTAGATTTCAAAGTCTCCTGAAAATGCTAATGCTAATCATTCCATGGTTCTAAAAGAGCTGCATGTCCTTCGATGTGTGAACAGGAGTCCAATGTTTTCAGGCTTGGGCCTCCTGAGGTTTCTGGGCCCATGGTCGGGCCGAGCCCCAATTTGAGCCTCAAGAATCACGTCGAGGCCCGCCCATTAGTCTGGCCTGAACGGGCCTAGGTGGAACCAAACCCAATTAGTGTTTAAATTACTAAGCATATTGACAGGGACAACTCCAGTGTTCCATTTGCAGAAACATTAAAAAGATTTTCCGTTTTGGTATATTTTTTGCAAGATGTTGACAAGTCTCGAATACTGCTGGTAAAAAAGAAAGGGACTAGAAAAAATTTTATTTGGCAACTTGCTAGTAAGTTATCAACTCTTATAAGAAATTATTACCAAGTTTATTCATGTGTTTGAAAACGACCGATTTTTTTGGGTCAATTATCGGTTTTTATTTATGTTAACTTGTTGACTTATCTAAGTATACTAGCTATTATATGAAACTACCAACATTTGTTTTAGCATTTTTTGGGTCAATTATCAGTTTTTATGTATGTAACTTGTTGACTTATCTAAGTTTACTAGGTAATATACGAAATCACGAACATTTGTTCTAGCCCTTCGCCAACCTTTCTCTGATTAAATTATCAACTAGTTTCCATTTGCTTACTGATTTTACTTAAGTTACCGAGCCTTATATAAATCACCAATATTAATCTGGTCGTTTGAATATTAACAATGTTATTTGATTATATGAAAATTACTAGTCCCATATGAATAGCTGATGTTTGTTTGATTCATTTGCCAACATTTATTAAGTAGCTCCATGGTAAACCAGAGGAAAATTGGTGAATCACTTTACTTAAAGTTGCTAATGTCGTAGAAGAATTGTTAAAATTGCTGGTTATTTGTGCTGATAAAATTAGTTAATTATCAAAAAATTTGATAATTTACAAATAACCAAATAAACACCGATAAGTAACTCATAAGTTACTCAATTAAAGTCAGTAAATCTTATATAAGAGTTTTTAAACTCAAAATATTGGCGAATCGTGCCGATAGAAGTTAATAAGTTTTTGGCAAAGTCGGTAATGCACAAGCAACTAAATAAATCTCAGTAAATAACACAAAGAACAGTTAATAACCTAAACTACCTGTAATTTAAATCAGAATGGAAGGATTGGTAAATTCACGCAAATAAAAGTTTGCACGACATACGAAAATTTGGTAATTTACAAACAAGTTAGTAAGCATTGGTTAATTCCTATAAACAAGTTAAGCTACTACCGCTCACATTTCTCTAATCAACGACACTTGAAACTTACCAATCCTTGCAAAAGTTAATTGACGAAAGACGGATATTCCCATTTTTTTCTTCGACGCAGGAAAATAGAATTTTGCTAGAGAAGGTGGACACACGTTGAAAAGGACGTGAAGAAAAGCTGGACGAACTCTTTCATGCCAGAGAGACAGTGGAATAAAGAGGCATGGTGATTGGTGATGGTGTGTCTTGGCCCGGATGGCATGGTAGTAGCAAAGGAATCAGATGCGGATATTGATGAACTGGAAGGGTCAAAATGCTTTAAGTCCAATCGGGTGCTTCGCTCGCTCCATCATCTGTCCAATTCACCAGTAAAATTTTAGGTGGAGGGAGAGCGGAGGAGGGGCCGACCCAATGTGATGAAATGCAAGGTAGGATTGCAACTTGAGGAATTTTCCCAAGTCTCAATCTTAGTCGTCACCCAATGAAAGAGCACCTAATCAGAGCTGTGGCCAAAATTACACCACCACTGCCCCCCCGCGAATGTCGTTGCGTCATGCCATCACTTAGTTTCATTGTTATTGACATACATGACTTTTCTATTTAGATAAGACGGGGCTTGTTTTACATACTATTATAAATAAAAGAATCATATGTCAATGAAATGCACAATGACATCTCGTGGACCCGGCAGTACTTGAGCTGAAACTAGAAATAAATAGCAAGAACACTAGATTGTTTGCATTTTTGGTTGCGTAGCATATTCCTAGTTCACTCACACACATATGTTTCTAATGTTACTTTACCACGATGTTGTAGGGTTGCTCGGCTTCATTTTGAAATTTATTTCTATTTTTTTGTTATCGCACAAGTTTCATAACGATGCTAAATTTTCAACTTCTATAACGACATTATCGTAATGGTGTCACAAAACTTTACCTACATAGCCCTCCCATGATCTTAATCAATGCTTTGGTATCTCAAAGGCCATGAATTGATGTGGAGGCATTAAGAGTTTTTTTTTTGTGGGGGGTCGAAGGAGGCATTTAGAATTGGAATTTTGGAATTCGAATCTCTTCGCTTGATTTGCTTTGCTTCTTCTAATTCAACATCTCGTCCAACAGGACTAATTCCTTTGTAGGGTCTCTCTTGATAGGGACGTTATGCTGGCTTTCTCAATGCAAGGCATATTATTTAGTGGTTCCTATTCTCAAGAAACCACTTGAGGGAAACAAGAAAAGACATGTCAATACACATACATTGCATATACCCTTTATATATGTACACATACATAGACATCATATGATCGAATCAAACTGATCTGTCTTGATTTTAACATTCAAGCCAAGATAAACTCGAACAATCGTACCTCTTTTTGAAACCGAACCCATTATCTTGGCCAAGGAATTCTTCAATCTAATTATTAGAAGCTCTTCTTTTACCACGTGTCAAATGATAACGATAAGCTTTTCTTTTACTCTTGTGTTAATTCCCCGGGCAAATTCCGCGAGCATGATGAATGCACATGATGTTTTGGCGACATCTATGGCATACCCAATTTTTCCACCCTCTAGATGACTGAATATCAAAAGCGACGAAGATAAACTTGTGCGTAATAAAGCGACGAAGATCAACTTGCGCGTAATAATGCGTGGAGAGGTGATCCATCGAATGACAAGCAATGGGGTTTAGGCAAACAGAACGTGACGGCAACAGCGGGGAAAGAAAGCAGGGGTGTCCCATCAGGCCAGCCGAGTCCCCACCAATCCGCCAGCGACGGGGCACATGGCAGCGGCACTCCTCGGATCGATCGATGGCCAAGCAAAAGAAGGGCCAAAGCCCGCAGATATTTCCTCCGTCGCTACTGATTTCATCACATCACGTGACACGACACGATCGAGGTCGGGTCAAATCACCGTAACGTTTCGCCCTAACACCATGGTTTGCTCCGAATTGCCAGCTATAAAGGTTAAACAAAAGCCTCCTCCTCCTCCTCCTCCTCCTCTCCTCGGAGAGCATCCAAAAAACCTCCCCGACACGTAACATTGACAGCGGCGTGTGAGCGTGCTGGGGTCGGCACGAAAAGGCAGAAGAAAAAAAAAGAAAAAAGAAGAAGCAAAAATCCCGTCCTCCAACGCAATACCACCCGTCCCAATCGTATCTCGAACAAAATCTCACAGCAAAGCACCGCGACGGCTCGCGAATCCTGCCCCGACGCCTGGATCCCGGACGGGGACGTGTGCCTATTGCCTAAGCGTCCGTCGCTGCATGACATGCTTCCGGCGAGCCCCTCCCCGTCCCACCCCCGCTTCCTCGACCGCTTTCAGTCCGAAAAGGCGGCGAGAATTCGTATCCGACGGGAGATATTCCCGTATGGCATTCGAATCTTGTTGACCGGCCTCGCCCCCAACTCGGTCATTTGAATAACGTGCTCAATCAAGTCACGCAAATTCTTACATAGGTCGAGAGCAATAGCATCCCGTCGATGACGAGTGTGGTAGGAACACTTTGTCGGAAAGGAAAAGAAGAAAATACCAAATCCGCGAGTTCAATCCTTAAAATTCGTCGATTTGCAGTCATGGGGATTTTCCAAAATACCTTCATCGTTATCCTTGTGCACTTTGTAACTGAAGAGAGGAGTAGTTCTTCGTTGAAACCACATCCGAGAGGAAAAGAGGAAAAGAGGAAAGCTTGAGGATAGGATTTGAACGGTTTCCAATTGCGCATCGCGACCGAAACGAAAGACGGAAAAGATAGGGGACCCCTTCCCCCATCCTTTTTGCAGAAAAGGGTCCATAGCTGGCGACGTCCCACGTCGGGAAATCTTAGACAGGATTTCCGCAGGAAAAGTTAATTACACTCCGAACCGGACCAGGGTCCATAACTTGAACATCAAGAGCAAGAACCCACAACGAAGTTTCGCTTCAGACATTGTATGGTCAAAAAGATGGATTGAGAATCATAGCGTGGGAAATTGTTGGGTTCCACATTTGTCCCCCTACCCAATGGGAGCGTGGGCCAAAACGAATAATTGGAAAAAAATTCAAGATTTTTTTTTTTTCGGTGAGTAAAAATTCCAGATTTTTCAAGGGAATAATCGAAATCCTTACCCACAATCCCAACTCTCAGATTCCCTCGTCCCAACCATTCGTCGCAATAGCTCGAAGAAGAGGACAAGCAATCTTTCGCTCTCGACATGTTGCAATGCATTCAATCATACAACGCGCGACGTAAATTGAATTTGATTAGGGTTTTCCACCCGGGTAAATTCCCATTCTGTCATTCGCCTGATGTGAAAAACAATTACATCCCCTACTTTAGAGCTTTAATTACAATTCGGAAGAACTTTGAAATCTTTTTTTTTTCTCTTCGAGCTTCCGCCAATTTTTTTGGGTCCGCTCCACGGTCTCGATCTACAAGCATGTAGTAAATATATCGATACGGGCTAATCAAAGCAAAATGGGCAAAGTGGGTGCGGCGGCGAGACTATCGCTGGTGGTCTCGCTTCAAATCGACCACCACCACGCTCACATTGTCCGTGCTGTGCCTGGCCAGCGCCAACTTCGTCAGCAGTATCGAGGCATCGGAGCACGCCTTGTCCGAGCTCTCCATGTTCGCGCCCACCGCCAGGTCGGAGCCGCCCGGCGACCGCGGCGGGGAGGGCGGCCTCTGCGCCCGCAGGCACATCCGGGCCACCCCGCAGGCCGTGTCGTTCGAGACCACGTCCCAGAGCCCGTCGCTCGCCAGGATCAAGCACTCATCCTCCGCCGTCCGATCCACTATCGTCACCTCCGGGTCGGGTATGACGAACGGTTTCAAGTAGTTGTCGCCTGGCAAGAGAAAACAAGGGAAAAAAAAAAAGGAATCAGCCCACACACGTCAGCGACCCTACGTCGAGAATACACACGTGTCGACCGATTACGGCTCGGGCGGCGACCGATAAAACACTCACCGATGGCTCGCGACATGGCAAGGACCCCGAGGACGCGCGCTCCGTCCCAGTAGATGACCCGGCCACCGGCGTTTTGGATCCGCTCCAGCTCGTCCGGCCGATCCGGCTGCCACCCATTAAAGAAGAGGAGGTTAGTAATGCGTGAGATTCACGCGCCACCGCAGCAACGGCGGGGGCCGCGAAGACACGTTGCGGACATGCAGAGCAAGCCAGCAACTGACCTTGTGATCGGACGAGAGGGGGATGGCGACGCCGCTGCGGCAGAGGACGGCGCGCGAGTCGCCGCAGTTGGAGACGACGATCTTGTCCGGCGTGACGATCGCGACGACGGCCGTTGATCCGACGGCGTCGCACTGCGGGGTCTGGAGCTCGCACCGGCAATTCGAGGTCTTGGCCACGTCGCTCCACTCCTGGACCTCGCTGTCCATCCGAGCGAAGCTCCGCTCCATCGCCTCTTTCCACTGCACCGAGGACTCCCTGTAGCTCCCGATCTCCTCCTTCACTATCTCGTGCAGCCTCTTCTTACACTTGATAGCAACCTGCGAAAGCCAAATGAACACCGTAAGTTAGCGCCGGATTCGCAGTAAAGTCTCCCAGGTTCTGGGTATGTATTTATCTTTAAAAAGTTCCGGAGGTAATTACATGAGAGCAGCCGTGGCCGTCGAAGACGCCGAAAAGATGCAACCCGTTAGGCTTCTGCGGGCTCTCGCTGCAGAACAACGGTTCGACGGAAACGGCGTCTTCCATGTCTCTTCGCCGGCCGCAAACCGAAGTCAACCCGAACTTGGGGCACTCCTGCGGCTCGACCTGCATGTTATCTCTCGAACTCGTCGACCCATCCGTGGCCCTCGCCACCTTGACCTCGCTCGCGCCCTTCCCTTTCTCCTCTTCGACCCTGGCCTTCCTCGCCTCGCGCCCGCTCTCGACCCCCTCGCTGGGCAACACCTCGACCCTCTGCCTCTTGCGGACGTTCTCCGAGGCGGGCGGCAGGGCCACGTCGGCGACGAACTTGAACGGCCGGGGCTCCAGGATCCGCAGCCTCGAGCCCCGGGAGCTCGGCTCCGCGGGAGCCGACGGCTCGCTCTCTCCGACCAGGCCGCAGCAAATTCCAGCCATCACAAGAACAATCTCACTCCCGATCGACCAAACAAAACCGAACCTTTCCTCAACTTTCGAGCACGGCGTCAAGTTCAAAACTTCAGCTCGGGAGCAGCCCTCGACGACCGAACGAAAACCCAAGAAGAAGCAACGGAAGCAAGCGCCGGGGGAGACAAACGGAGATACGGAGAGATCTGTTTTCAAGGAAATGGAGGACCCGCCATTACAATGGAGGGCTTTGGTGCGGCGACGGACCATTTTTGTAAGGGAGGAGGAGGAGAGAGAGAGAGGGGGGGTGCGTGTCCCGGCGCGGGACCCACGGAGGGGGCCACCCCTCTGCCCGTCCCAATAATACTATTTTATCATTATTTCTTTCCACCCGGGGGCCACAGCGGGGGCCGAGGCGGGGGGTGACGGGCAGGCTGCCCGCTCACCGCCCCGGGCAGGTCCCCCCCCGACACCTACAGTTGGCATGACGTCGAACCACTGAACGCGAGATGGACCGATCCCAGCCGTCCATCCCCCGCATTCCTGACCCCGGGAGGTCACAACGTGTATGATTAGCTTTTTCGTACGTCCCCCGACGTGGCCCAATCAGGGAGCGACACCCACCCGAAGGACGTCCTTACTTTACTGACACGCATGTGGTCCTCTCTCTTTCTCTCTCTCTCGTAGCCTTTTCGGGAGTCCTTTCATCGTTGATTTCTCTCTCTTCTTCACACCGTATGATGTTTCGTCCGAATTTCTTATTAATTTAAATAAAAAAGAGAAGGGAAACGGGAGCTGGTGCCGTGGTGGGAAATGACCACGTGGCGAGATCTTAGGGGTACGGGATTCGGGGGCAAGCCAGTCGCGGGACGGATCAGTGAGGAGGTGAGGGTTCACGTTCGCTGGCACCTACTTTAGGATGTTCCCGCCTACCATTTTTTACAGCAGGAAAAATTTCCCCGATGCCCTTCGAACCGCTCCGTTCCACGTAACGAAAGTCGAAAGCCTTCGTGTCATCGGGCCATGCGAGACGAGTGGTCGCATGATTTGAATCCGAAAGAAGAACCTCCAATTATTTATTCTTTATGCCCTTCCAAACCGGAAAGAGAAAAGAGATTAGGCATGATTAGATACGTTAAATGAGGTCGAAAATAATCCTGACCAAATAAGCCTATTTCATTCATGTAATATAAATTTAATAATCCATACTCGATCCATACTCAATCACTATTGTTAAAAAGCCTCTATATTTAACTTAGCTTAAGAAAACTCATATCTAAATTAGAAGGGGTGGATTGAAAATGGTCCGACCTAAATTAACACACTTAACTTGTTTTCGCTTATTTCTCTATGCAATACAAATGTAGTAACCAACTCGTAATATGTTCATATTTAATTCAATTTAGAAATACCCATTATCCAATCTATGAAAAGAGTGCTGAGTTTAATTAAGTTATGAATAAATTTATTATTCTAAACTAATATAAGACCCATTTATTAAATAAACTAATCCATGCAACGAATCAAACTATCAAATACTAGTTAAAAATTCAAGCGTCGATTTATAAATGTTCGGTTTTAATCGATACGGATGAATCCGCCACGTGCCTCCCCTCCATTTGTCCGGACGGTGGGGACGCGGAGCGTGAGCGGGAGACGCGGAGCTAGCCGGGAGGGCGAAAGCGTCTACGTGTGATGGAGATGCGGGACACGTGTGGGGCCAGGCGTCGAATTCGGTTTGACGCCTCGAAGGGGAATATATGGGGTTCCCCCATGACGCATCCGCCCGACACGTGTCGCGCGACCGACGTGGAGTTGATGGTGCAGAAGCCCCGCGGCAGGACAACCCCCTCGTGCCTCCCGCCCGGACTCGTTTCGCGCACTTCGCATTGCCCCCTCCCCCACGGTCCCCGGATTTAGAAATTGTTAAATTCTGCCGTCCTCGTTTGCAATTCCGAAAATTTATATTCCGACCCCGCCCCCACAACGCTCGGAAGCGAGCTTTTGCTTGACTCTTCGTAACGCGTCCTCTCTACCTAATACACTTTTAGGCGGCCAGCTAGGGCTTCTGGATTCGAATTTAATAATTCGTATGGAGCATAAGATCTTCCCCGTAAGTTCTAAGGCGTAGAGCCCGTGGAAATTCTCAATCATTATGAATTGCTAAAAAATACTGTACAATACTAAAAAGAGATCATAACTTCTGACGAAAGAATGGAAATTGTACATCTAACGTAATTAGTTGAGAAAAAGTTTATTCTTTTAAATATCAGAACTCGATACACGTGATGAAAAATGTATTGAGGCCTATCACGTCATGAAAATTTATGGCCAATTAATTGGGTTAAGCGATGGTCAGAGTTTAACAGATTTTGTGTTTTGAATTGCGACGTCCCAAATTTTAGAGGCCGCGTCATCATTGTGTTAGTGGAGTGATATTTAATGAGTATGGACATATATATATATTGGTCTAGCTTCTTCCAATCAAAAACAGCATGGATGAGTCAAATCCAAAGGTTCCAGCGTCCGTATTACGAAAGAGTATTAGAACTATTAGCGGATGAACCGAGAATACGTTGATAGATGGGCTTTTGACGCTTATGTTTTTCCGCAGATTAAATGCTGATCAAACCAACTCGTGGGTTAATGGAGACTCAAGCAACCATTGCAATGGTTGGCTAAGGCCATTAAGAACGCGCATAATAATTAATATAATTTTTATTATAATTATTTTTTTATTTTCGATAATAGATTTTATATAGAAATATGTCTGATAATGCAATTTCATATTTATATTTATGAAACAAATTTTTAGCTCAAAAATAATTTTAAAATAGAAATGAGAAATAAAGACTTTTTTTATTATTCACCCTCGTTACTTTTTGATCGCTTGTCGCGATTCGTTGGTCCATCACAATTCGAAAGGGAAATTTTTTTAATCATTATCAAATGAGTGATTTTCACTTAAAAACTCGTTGAGGGAATTGATATAGAAAATTTATTTATGAAATAGAAAAAGATTTATGGACAAAATAGCTATCATTCACATCATGAGTAGAGATAATTGTTAAAAAAAGTCATGAACTTATTGTACGGATGCCAATTAGATAATAAATTTTCTAATTTGATCAATGTAGCCGGTTCAACTACTGGATGGAAACCATTGAAGTGAACAATTTTTTTAAAAAAGGAATTCAATTATATATATACCGTGGTCGACAATGGCTTGATCCTCGCATGGCCATAGTAGAAAAATAAAATACAATAACAATAAAAATAGTTAAATTTTTTAAAAAGTTAAAAATTGTAAATGATTGTATCACATAAGATAATTGATATTCATAATAGCGACGTGATCGGAAAAATTATATTGATAAAATTGAAATATCTTAGGCTGGATTTGTACGTCCATAATAATTTGGGGATTTTTTTGTTATAATTTTACCCCAGCAAGCACGAGCATTCACGGGAGCCGACGCAATTGCCGGACACCCACTAACAAATCGCCACGTACGCCCACGGGGCGTGTCCCCGAAAGCGACCCCCACGTGACGTTCGGCGAATTACTCCCCGGAGACGGCGGTCAGCCCGGTGACGTCACCGGTAACCCTCGACGACTTCCGCGAGCAAAAAAGGAGAAAAAAATAAGAAATAAAAATAAAAAACCGGTGGCGCAGTATTTTTCTAAAACCGCCTGTCTCTTCCCATCCGATGGAAAATCCCGCCAAAATGGGTGAGTAGCCGCCCCGGGACATCGACACGTGGACGTGGAGATGGGATCGGCCGACACGTCACGCGTCGGTCCATCTGAAAAAGCGGTTTCGGGAGACCGTCGATGTTGACAGGAAACATGTCTCTCCGTTAGGAAATATGAAATTGTTTTTATTTTGGTCAGAGAAATATAAAATTGAGAAGGGGAGATTTTTTCCCCCGCCCTTCCCCTTTTTTTCATATTATTTTATTATTTTTTGTTCAGGAATTACGGGGAGGGGCACATTGAATGGTGTTTCGCGAGGGTGCAATGTATCTAACAGGATTAGGTCGGATCTTTGGATATTTTCTCATGTCAACTTTAAATATTATTTTTGTCCCTTTTCGAAAGAAGTTTCGATTTGGACTTTGAACTCGAGAATCGAAGGGACGAGAAAGAAAATTCTTCACGACGGGTGCTCTCTCTATCTTTTTTTTTATTTTTTACTTACTGAAATAACAAAAGCTCCCATTGAATTAAAAGTGACGTTTTACTTTTAAAAGGGACTTTGCCCGATTACCTCACTTGTGTGTTTTCCTAATGAATCGACCAAACGAAAAGAAAAGGTGAGAAAAAAAAAATAATTTTCGGTTTTTATTAAGACGTAGCACTTGGTAAATTTATTTTATAATCCCACATTTGATCAACCTCTTGCACTGTGTGAGAAGTTTCAGAATTTTCTCTCGTTTTCAATTATTAAAGAGAATTGGGAAAATGTTCATCTAGTGTTTTCTTTCAAGAAAATATTTTTACATATTAAGTAAAAGATCAAAATAATGTCAAGAGTTTTGTTTGTTTTTGTAAGCATAAATAAAGTTATGAATGGCATTGTTAGTTGATAATGTCGTAGAAGGACTTACAATTAATCACGCTCTTGCTTCGCCTAGGCATGTCACCTAGTTTGCATTGCGAACATTCCATAAATGGACAGATGCGTAATTCAATCACAGTTAATATTGAATGCACGAATTCTGCATCTTTTTTACGTACATCCTCTTTCGTCCTCATTGACATTAATATGAATAGTTAGTCACTTTGCTAGAAATAGAACTATCCATATCAATGGTCGGATGTGGAATTTAAAAGTAAAATATTCGACTACCTATGTATTCAGAGCGTATCCATTTAATCATTTAAGTATACCTCTTATGTATTTTAACATTTTTTTTCATCTCGCAAAATCTTTGAAAAGAAGGGTCCATAAAACGTTTTTTCTATTACTCATGTATAACCGTTCGATGAATAATTTCCCTCTATCAACAAATAATTCGAATATTTTGTAATAAGGCGATTTTGCAAAATCAATTAAAAATAAATCTTTTGCATTTTCACTATTATAGGTCTCTGGATATTTTCTATTTCTCGAGGAAAATTGAAAAATCAACAGAAAGGACAAGAGCTCTACAATTTAAAAAAAAAATGGTATTTTTTGAGTCAAATAAAAAAAAAAAGAGGTATTTTACGTGCAGTCTTTTGGGTTGTAGCTGGCTAGGTGGGGCGGTATTTTGGCTACGGTGCAGTGTATTTACGATATGGCGGTTGTCATCTTCTAAAGATATTTTCCCAATTTGGATGATTCCTTCAAAATGCTATAAATTATATTCTGATTTAGTTTTACTCCACATAATCTCGATTTAGGGAGTGCTTTTTGTTCTCGTTCTAAGCCAATCAAGCAGCTTCCTTTGGATTTTCAGCCAAAATGGAAAGCACTGCTTTAATTAGAAAAAAATCTTGAAAGAATTTAAAACAAATTCGGATGTTGCCCATATATCTCTTTTTTTATTTAACGCTTAGATTTTCCAACATTAAATTAAAGTACGATCTAAACCTTACCAAACACAAGCAGGCAAACGCCTACCTTAGCTGGCCAAACTTTGAAATTCTTCCCTCAAATCCCGGGCCAAATCATCCACCACCTTCTGTTCAAAAAAATCATAGGAAAATCACGATCCTGGATTGGGTTGACACATCATTCCAGCCCGATTTGACAGATTGAGCATGAGCATGAGCATGGTTCGGTAAATTTATTCAGTGAAAAATAAATTACTTTTAAAATCAATTTTCTAAAAAAACCGTTTATATAATTATATTATTTATAGAGAACTATTTTAGTCGCTCATCAAAATATTTAGATAGAAATTATTATCGTCGATAATTTTTTATTAATTAATTATTTAAGTATTTATATTTTAGAAAAATATATTCAAAATGAATTATTTTCCGCCAAAGAGATTTTTTTTTTTTGAAAAAGAGGGTTCAGGCTTGGCATGCCGCATGATGTCCAAGGCTCTCAGCCCAATAATTTGCCATTGAAAGCTCAACGAGGCCCAGTCCAAGCCTGCGTGTTGATTGCCTCTCCTCACCCTCACCAAAGGATCTCAAATCACATATAACTAGACATTCGCGATACTATCATACAACCCAAAATTAAAAAGATTAATACCCGTGTGACAAATTTACCTTAAACTAATTTTTTTATCATAAAAAACCCCAAACTAGTATACATGTGACAAATTTACCCAAACTAACGATAAAAAGCTCATAATGGGTACATTTGTGACGATTCGACCACCAAAAACCCCAAACAAATACATTTGTGATAAATATATTATCCGTTAAATTGGATTTAATTACAAAAAACCACAAAAATTGTATAACCGTTATAAATGGAGAGTAACATCTTAAACTAGTACACCAATCAAATGTTACATGTCATTCAAATTAATAATTTCAGAATACAATTTAACGAAAACTAACATAAGGTAAATTTGTCACAAATATACTAGTTTTAAATAAATTCATCAAAGGTGTATCGGTTTGAGGTTTTTCAGTTTATTAACCCAAATTAAAATGGCAATGACAAGTACCACGAACACAACACCTTGTAAAAAGGTACACATAAAATTAAATTATCAAGGTTCCAAACAACTCATATGTATAACGAAAATTCACAAGTACGTATACTTACATAATATCAAATAAGTTATATACTATTTCTCCAATACATAAAAGCATCGCACATTGTTGGCTATTAACTAATGAAAGAAAAACTTTAAATTAGTGTTTAATTTGTTTCGCGAAAAATGAATGATATGAAAAATATCCTTATAAAAAAATTGCTTATATCACTTAAAATAATTAGCTAATAAAAAATATTTTTCTTTTCAACAATAATTCATATCTAAACATTTTTTAAAGACGAAATATTTTTTGTTCATTCATTTGTCTATGCAATATAAATGATCACTTTCAAGAAAATGAATATTTTTTACAAAACAAACGGAGTCTAAGTTCTTATGCCAAAATGAAAATATTTCCTATATGCTTATAAGATACAAGAGGGATTTAACAATTCAGAGTCATAACTCATAAGAGAGAATTCCTGGTTTGCAGTTCTTGATACCAACGCGAGGGTTGAATAAATACCAGCATGAGAGAGAGAGAGTATTATGGACGAAAACTTCAGGAACATTGGAGCTAAGTCGAAAACAAATGTCACAGCAAGAATATTCCTGGTTTGCGGTTCTTATATCAACGTTCAAAGAGAGAGAGAGAGAGAGAGAGAAGGAGAGAGCGGGGTCCCTTGTTGGGACCATGCCATCGAGAAGCAAATTGGTTCGACCGATCAATTTAACGACGCAGTTGGGTAAAACCCATTCACAGTCATCCCTCCATCAACAGAGATAACCTGACCCGTGATGTATGATGCGGCCGGCAAGCAAAGGAATGCAGCTAGTGTCGCGACCTCCTTGGGTTCTCCGACACGCTGAAGAGGGGTCCGAGCTATTATCCCATCGTAGAACTCCTTGTTCTTCAGTAGCTGCAACGTGAATTCGTCATATGTGAGACAGTAAGAATAAGTTGCTGGTCATAACCACAAGGCGATGAAAGACAGGGTAAAGGTTCAAATACATTTTCCACAAGCGAGGTCCTGATATACCATGGAGCTATGGAGTTGCTCCTAATGTTGTCTTTTGCCCATTCACAAGCCAGGTTCTTTGTAATTTGGTTAATTGCACCTGACAGAAAAATAATGAAGCGCATTTGGTTTTTCAAGATCCGCAATCTTTTCAATAGCAATGTTGAAGCGAAAGGAGGAGAAAAAAATATAATCTAAATCAAAGTTTCAACCTTTAGTGGCAGCATAAACAGATCCAGTGCCTACACTGACGACCCCAGCAACTGAGGAAATGAAGATAATGCTACCAGCTCCTGATGCTTTCAGGAGAGGATGAGCAATTTGGCAAAGATGATAGGCAGAATCAAAGTTGGTAGCCATAATTTTCGAAAATTCTTCAACTGTATAGTCAACAGTTGGCTTCCTAAAATTCGTTCCAGCATTGTTAATCTGGCATCAGAAACATACCTAGCGTCATCTCCAGAGTCCAATAAATCAGCTTTTTTCATACAAGATGTACAATTAAATGATAAAGTCATCTCATCTATCAATTGATCATTTTGATGTTGTCATAGGCAAAGTTTGCATTTGTGCATTTAGTGAGCATTAAGCTAAGGAAACTAGACATTGCTGCAACAAAGAATATCATAGCTGACTTGGGGAAAAAACTGAAGGGTGATAGTTTTGATATCTGGCGCTGAAAAGTGCAATTTGTTAAAGTGGGAAAGCAGAATTCATATCAAAAGATAGCCATAGCAGAGAACGAATGCCTATATTTTGTCTGTAACCAAAAGTGTAAAATGATGAAACTTAACAGACCATAGAATGTTTCAATTTCAGAAATCTTAAAAAACAAAGCAAGGAAAGAAATTGAGGAGAAACACTAGCAATTGAATGGCTAGTGTTGCCTCGATTAATTCTTTCTTATGAAATTGCCAAACTCGACGAGTTTAGATTATTCACAAGAAAAGTACACAGACACCAAAGTGTGACATTTATGAGAAAAGATGACATAGAAAGAAACAGAGAATAACATGATTTTGTGCATCACTTATTTTCTTTCCATGACACTCTCTATTGCATTGCTTATAAAAAAAAAAAAAGAACTCGTTCCTTACAGGAACCATTGTCCAAACACTTCCCTTTCTTATAAATATGAAAGTCTATACAGTGGTTCTTTGAACTGCCTTTACCCGACTGACCAAAGTTCAAAATATCCACTCCAGAATTTGCTTGTGCATGTGAAAGGTGAATCCTTGAAAAGTTTGTCAAGCTTCCTTGATTCAGTGTTCACATCTTACTTGTAGAAAACTTAGAATCCCCAACTCTCCGTGTTACAACCAAGCTTCTAGCCATGTAAGATATTTAATACTAAACTCCTCTCATGGAGGCATTTCTTTGCAAGAAGGCTCTGTCACAAGCTTTACCATCACTCGACTCACTCGATTAATCATCGTTAGATATGGAAAGCATGAAGCATACTAGTTAAAGCGACTACATGCAAGGCATTGACAGCATACCTTTGCAACATCGCAGAAGTAAATTAAACCTCAAACACCTCACCTAAAATTTGAGACATGTTGTAACTGGGACGTGTAAGAAGCATGTGCACATCACTAATTCAGCTCAGCTACACCATATGCTGTTAGATACAGTTGACTGATGATGACCACCAGCATAACCACATATCTAACTCTCTATAGTTCATTTTTTTTTCCAACATTTCTTCTTTTATGTTCCCCGAGATAAGGCGGGAGCAATTTCCCCAGAATATGGAAGCCCGTAAGTTATATAAAACCCATGAATTGCGCTCGCTCGCGCGCTATACAGTCCCCCTGATCATCATCAAAGTAAACGATCATGCCATATATGTAAAGCCGCAAACTTCGATTGTTATCCCTAAGAAACAGAACAGCCCATTGCACGTGGGCCTAGTTTATCCAACGCCATCATACAAGAACAATGCCTCACAACATCCGGTATAACAGCAGCGACAAAATCACCATTAACAAAAAGAAATGAGAAACTTCCCCTAGTCGAAAGCTTACACGCAGCGTAAATAGCCTCAAGCGACCGCTACTGCAGACAACAAATACGAACACAACAATCAGAACTTACGAGAATGTTGAGCCTGCCGCCGAACTTAGAGGACACCTCCTTGATCAGATTCTCTCGCTGGTCACGAGAAGACAGATCGCAGACCGACCCGGTGACCGCAAGGCCCTTGCCTTCCCATTCCTTCAAGCACTTGCTCAGCTCCTCCCCGTTCCTCGAGCAGGTGTGCACGGCGGCACCGAACCCGCTCAGCTCCTCCACTATCGCGTGCCTGAGGCGGGTTCAAATTGCAAAACGACCGGAGGTCTTTAGGGGCGGAAAGGCAGGAACTTTATTGGGTCGACCAATGAATTCGAAGCTGTCCTGTGATTTAAGCGGAGAAAAGAATCGAGAGAGAGAGAGAGGACAAGGACGAGATTACCCGATTCCGCGAGTGCCGCCGGTGACGAGAGCGGTCGAGCCTCGGAGAGTCCAGCGCGACTCTCTGTCGTTCTTCTGCGCCTCCGCCATTGTTTCAAATCTCGGACGCTTCTCTCTGGTTTGTGGGTGGGGAGTGAAAATGAGGTGGTGGAAGTTTCAAAGAGGAGAGAGACGTACGAGACTTGGAGAGGCACTCGCTATCCAAAGCCACGTCATGTGAACTTCGTCTCTTCGATTTTCTCCTTTGGATTTTGGGTAAATGACACGGAAAAGAGTCCGTGGTTCTTCAAATTTCACTTAATATATAATATTATTTTTGATATTTTAATTTATTTAATGTAATCTCTAACTTTTCGTATATATTCAATTTAGTTCTTTGACTGTATAAGAATGTTCAATATTGTCGCCGAACTGGAAAAAATTGAACCAAAATATTAGACATTTTTATTTAAAAACTAAGTTTAGGGACCACATTAAATAAATTAAAAAAATTCAAGAGTGGCATTGCACATTAATTTAAATTTCAGGGAGTAGGAAGAAAACCCTAAGTGAAATTATACATCAATTTCCCAAACTTTCGGATTAATACACATTTATCACGCATTAACCCTTGAACTTACATTTTGTTATTATTGTTAACTTAACCATTCGATATATTTTCCATTATTTAGTCACTTCTAAGGCATAATGTGTGCTTTGGTCTTTTTTTTTTTTTTTTTTTTATATTGACAGAAGCCTGCCTATACCCATGATTTTTTTAAAAGACGTGAAAAATAAAAATAAAAATGGTGAAAACTAAATTAACTAAAACATGATATCGCATAAAATGAGTATCAATAATAATGCTATAAATTAAAAATGGTTAAAATTCGATAAAAATATCAATTGAGCCGATGAGATACATTAAGAAAAGAAAACAATTAAGTGAAAAGAAAAAAAAAAGATGCCTTGATAACAAAAGGTTTAGTAACAAAAAAAAAAAAAAAATAAATACTCATTCTATATTTTCAAATGGTTAATTAATGCAAAAACATAATAAATCAATCGCAAGTATATGAAAAACCATGTTAGATTTCGGTTAGCCGCTTCCTTGTGAGTTAAGAACGTCATTTTTCAATTAGTCATTTCTTTTATGAGTTAAGGACTTCATTTCCTTTTAAAAATTATACTTTTAATCGTTGGACGGTTTTGAGACTTTTTCACTCTAAACGCTAGTTGAAAAAATGAGACTTTTCTTCATACTTATAAACCGACCACCAGCCTTTTCTACAACTAATGTGAAATAACCTCAACACAAAATTATGTGGTTATTTTCGATCAATAGTAGTTTAGCAAATTTAATCTCTCATTTTCTATATTTTTCATTTTTTTTATGGCAATCAAGAGTAAAAGATAGACTTTAAAAAGAAAAAAATTGATGTGAAAATTTACTTTTACCCCTGAATGATAATGTGTGCTGGACATGCTAATCGAAGAAAAAATAACAGCAGCAAAATAAATACTTAGAGGAATATTGTGTAAAGGTTGAAAGCTCGAGGGTAAATGTGCATTATCCATGAATTTAGACCTTTAAGGTTGGGTGGTTTTGAGTTCGAACCTCATATGAAGACATCTGATGAAGGATGACAAAGAAATTATCATCCAAAATGACAAGAATCATCAACTCTAAGATCAAACACATATAAGGCAACCTTCTTGAGGTCAAATGATCGAGCTATGTTCCATTTTCCATGATTCCATGCACTGCTCATGATGATACAAACCCTCATCTTCCTCCACTCACATAATATGTAGCTTATTGAACAGGATTTGAGGGAAACATTATAAACAGCCAGAACCAAATCAGATACATCGAACAGGATCTATGTCAGGCATGCGAGAGAGATGATTAGGAGCTATATCATTGCATTGAAGAGATGTTATCCGAGTACCGCTCAATATAAAGATAGTTCACATATATAAGGAAGCATGCCCATCATTCCTGCTTAAGATAAAGTACAAACTCAAGATCTGGAGATCAATAGATTCTCAGCTTCAACGAATAAGGCCGAGCCAAACTCTTTCTTTCATTGCCGTGCTACGTACCCAAAAAAACTGTCACGTGATTAATTGCAAAGCAGTGTCTCACGTGTTGCATTTCCAGTCATAGGGTTCACCCTAAAAGGAAAAAAAAATGCAGTCCATATAATCACTCAAGCACATATGCCAAAATTAACCAACTCTGTGATAATATATTACCCATCTGCAACTTTGCAAAGGTACTCTCGTTGATCGTCTCTCAGAGGCACATCTATGAAGTCTGCACACATATGGAGTTAATAATCTCAGCACTGCAACTTATTGAGAAATTTAGTCCAAAACTAGGGCATTCTTGGAAGTCATTGAATATTATATAGATTTCTCTTTTTCACTGGTGTTGTTGGGTGAAGAGTGAGAGTAAATATAGTGTTCATCTGAATCTCGTGATATCACGAGAAATGTTATTTCTCTGATTTCAAGAGGTGTTCCATGGATCAAACTCAAAGGTATATAGCGGCAATAAAGACCAGATATCTAACTTGGCAATGTCAAGTACTCAGGCATACAAGCCCCAAATTAGCTTTCCCCATGAGCCCAAGAATGGAAAATTAAAGGGTTAGAAGAATAAGTGAATCGAAAATTCACGTACCTGCACCTGTTATGTTTGATCCCCTAAAAGATGTGTTTCCTGTTGCTAGTGCACCTTCCAAGTTAGCATTGTTTAGATTCACCTGCGGGAGAAAACAGGTGGTCGTTACATTTCACACGAGTCTCATTGTTTACATTACTGGCAGATGTGATTAAGTAGTCTCAAAGAAGATTCAGTCATGGCACGGGGAATTGCATAAATCACACGCTTTTATTTATCTTCGTCATGAAATCCCATCATCAGATTATTCTGATGGCCATCAGAATTTATACTCTCTTCAACGTGGCAGTCAACATGGTGGCAACAGATGTTGACAAAGCATTAGACTTTAGCGGATTAGTCAGAGACTTCTTCCACTTGTGTAGGTTTAGCACTTCAGCCTTTTTCTAGTTACCAACTTTCATTCCATTTCCTTCTTCAAAATACGAAAAATACTGGCTCCTAAAAGTTAAGCCAAACCACTCGACAAACTCTGGAGGGAGTCATCAGTTCCCTCGACAGTCAACACTTGGTTAGTTAAGGATATTGAGCATCCGTGGAGCATTTATTGAACAGGTTTTTACAGACATTAGATATGATAAACAGTGGATAAACATTTAGAAGATTGAAGTGGATATAATAGACATTCAAAAGGTGCACCTTTGTCACATTAGCCAAGGAAAAGTCGGCACCTCTGAGATCAGTGTCTGAAAGGTCAGCCCCTATACACCAGATATGAAGCAGAATATTGTGCCATGAACGTTATGAGGAGAGGAAGTACAGAGTAGAACAATCTCTGTAGTAGAATGTTCATGATATCGACCCAAAAAAGGGAAAAACATGTTCATGTTATCGACCTGTAAGGTCAATGCTCATAACAATTGGGATCATAGGCTGAGTTGATGAACAGGAGAGTTTCGCAAACTCGTTGAAGTAGACAGTAAGTTTCATGGAAACTGAATAAGTATTTCTTACTCTTGCAGGATAAGAGCAACCAATTAGCCGGATTACCTCTCTTGTGTGTTTTCCTAATGAATCGACCAAACGAAAAGAAAAGGTGAGAAAAAAAATATAATTTTCGGTTTTTATTAAGATGTTGCGCTTGGTAAATTTATTTTATAATCCTGCGTTTGATCAACCTCTTGCACCGTGTGAGAAATATCAAGATTTTCTCTGGTTTTCAATTATTAAAGAGAATCGGTAAATTTTTCATCTAGTGTTCTCTTTCAAGAAAATATTTTACATACTAAGACTCCGTTCGTTTCACAGAAAATGATTTCTAGGAAAATGTTTTCCAGATTTTTAGCGTTTGTTTCATGAAAATTGAATTAGTCCAGAAAAATATTTTCCATTATTGAAAAAACAACCTTTAAAAGTGAGGAAAATGTCTTCCACTTTTCAAAAGTGGAAAACATTTTCCATAACTTCTTTCACCTTGTTTCTTTTCACCAAACACATTTTCATTTTATTTTTATACTTTCTTTTTCTTTTTTTTTTTAAATCGAATTTTTAATTTTTCTTTTCTTTCTTTCCTTTTTCATCTTCTTCCTTGGCCTTGGCTGGTCGCCAACCACGACGGCAACCGGCGACCGGCCGCAAGCCGCCTCGAGCCTCACCCAGGGCCGGCAAGGCTCCGCCTAGCCCACGGATCGGGGACCAAGCTCGCCGGGCTCGGCGAGCTTCGGCCTCGCTAGGTTCGGCCGAGCCGGGCGGGGCTCGGGCCTCGCTCGAGCTCGCCGGAGGTTCGCCGGCTCTAGCGAGCCGCGAGCTCGGGCTCCCGATCCAAGCGAGCCCGAGCTCCACCGCTAGATCCAAGCAAGCTCGCGGCTCGCTAGAGCCCTAGGTGAACCTTTAGCGAGCTCAAGCGAGATCGGCCGAGCCTCGAGCTCGCCGGATCTCGGCTACCGTGTCTTGGTCGGCCACCGGGCGGCCGACCACCATCGGGCCTACGGCAACGGAGGAAGGAGGAGGAAGAAGGAGGAGGAAGGAGGAAGGAAAAGAAAAAGGAAAAAAAAAGAAAAAGAAAAAGAAAGAAAAAAGAATAAAAATTTCGATTTTTAAAAATACAAATAATTAAAAATTCATTTTAAAAATAAAAAAATAAAATTAATTTTTGGTCAATTAAAAATATTAAAATTCAATTTTTTGATAATTTTTCCCAAACAATTAAATTAGCTAATGAACGATGGAAAATATTTTCCACTCAAAGTTTAGTTTCAATCGAATATCGGAAAATATAGTCATTTTCCAAGAAAATGATTTCCTAGAAAATATTTTTCGAAACGTGATATTTTCCGGTAAACGAACGAACCCTAAATAAAAGAACAAAATAATAGTTTCGGTTTTTTTTTTTTGTAAGCATAAATAAAGTTATGAATGACATTGTTAGTTGATAATGTTGTAGAAGGACTTACAATTAATCACGCACTTGCTTCACCTAGGCATGTCACCTAGTTTGCACTGTGAACATTCCATAAATGGAAAGACACATAATTTAATCACAGTTAATATTGAATGCATGAATTTTGCATCTTTTTTACGTACATCATCTTTCGTCCCCGTTGATATTAATATGAATAGTTAGTCACTTTGCTAGAAATAGAACTATTTATATCTAAAGTCGATGTGGAATTTAAAAATAAAATATTCGACTACCTATGTATTCGAGTGTATCAATTTAATCATTTAAGTACACCTCTTATGTATTTTAACAATTTTTTTCATCTTGCAAAATCTTTGAAAAGAAGGGCCCATGAAACGTTTTTTCTATTATTCATGTATAACTGTTCGATGAATAATTTCCCTCCATCGACAAATAATTCGAATAATTTATAATTAGGCGATTTTGCAAAATTGATTAAAAATAAATCTTTTGCATTTTCACTATTATAGGTCTCTAGCTATTTTCTATTTCTCAAGGAAAAATGAAAAATCAACAAAAAGGACAAGAACTCTACAATTTTTTCAAAAAAATGTTATTTTTTGGGTCAAAAAAAAAAAAAGAAGGTACTTATGTCATGGGCCGATTGATTGGGATCGTGACCGCGCGGCGACTCGGGTTATTTTGGATCACCCAAGCCAAGCCTTGCTCGATCAACTCGCACACTCGCTCGTATACCCGGATCGTAGAGAGAGAAAGCTTCTAGAGGGAGGAGCTCTGGAAAGAAAGAAGCTTTTATAACTGAAAGGATTGGATAGATACAAATGAGAGGGAGGGCACCCCTTCTTATACTCGAGGCCCTCAGATTACATCCGTTGATTTAGATTTGATCCGGCGGACAAGATCGCACAGCCTCAACTATCAACACTAATGGCGGCTACTAACCACCGACATAAATAGAGAGCTATCAACTACTGACATAAATAGAGAGTTATCTAGAATCTAGGTGAAATGACGGTGTCGCCCGCTCTTGGAAACTTCGGGGAGAAGACTTGGTGGGAATCCGAGTGAAAGCAGGAGGTCCACGGGTGAGTAGCGATCGTCCTCCAGGAACCTCTGGGATCGGTTCTCTTTTGGCCCGTGACACTTACGTGCAGTCTTTTGGGTCGTAGTTGGCTAGGTGGGGTAGTATTTCAACTACGGTGCAGTGTATTTACGATATGGCGGTTGTCATCTTCTAAAGATATTTTTCCAATTTGGATGATTTCTTAAAAATGCTATAAATTAGATGTTGATTTAGTTTTACTCCACATAATCTCGATTTAGGGAGTGCCTTTTGTTCTCGTTCTAAGCCAATCAAGCAGCTTCCTTTGGATTTTCAGCCAATATGGAAAGCACTGCTTTAATTAGAAAAAAAAAGAATCTTGAAAGAATTTAAAACAAATTCGGATGTTGCCCATATATAAAGTCATAATAAAATCACGACCCTTGATTCGGTTGACACATCATTCCAGCCCGATTTGACAGATTGAGCATGGTTCAGTAAATTTATCCGTGAAAATAAATATCTTTGAAAATAAATTTTGTAACCGTTTATATAATTATATTATTTATAGAAAAACATTTTTGTCATTCATCAAAATATTTAGATATAAATTATTAACGTTGATATATTTTTTATCAATTAATTATTTCAAACAATATAAATATTTATATTTTAGAAAAAAATATATTCAAAATCAATTATTTTCCACCGAACAGATGGATTTTTTTTTTTTTTTTTTTTTTTAGAAAAAGAGGATTCAGGCTTGGCATGGTGTCTTTAGGCTCTCAGCCCAATAATTTGCCATTGAAAGCTCAACGAGGCCCAATCCAAGCCTGCGAGTTGATCGCCTCCCCTCACCCTCACCAAAGGATCTCAAATCACATATAACTAGACATTTGCGTGCATATTGCTCGAAGTGTCATACAACTCAAAATTAAAAAGGATTAATACTTTGAAAAACCTCAAATTGATATACGTGTGATAAATTTACCTCAAATTAACTTTTTTATCTTGAAAAACTCAAAATCGGTACACATGCATTAAATTTACCCCAACTGACCATAAAAAACCCCAAACTAGTATACATGCGACAAATTTATCCCAACCGATCATAAAAAACTCTAAACTGGTACATTTGTAACAATTCGATCACAAAAAACCCAAAACTAATATATTTGTAACAAATATATCCTCCAATAAATTGGATTTAATCACAAAAAACCACAAAAATTGTATAACCGTGATAAACGAAGAGTAAAATCTTTAACCGATATATCAGTCAATTGTCACATGTAATTTAAATTAATAATTTGACAGTAAAATTTAATGAAAACTAACATAAGGTAAATTTGTCACAAGTGTATTAGTTTTGAATAAATTCGTCAAAGGTCTATCAGTTTGAGGCTTTTCAGTGTATTAACCCAAATTAAAATGGCAATGACAAGTACCACAAATACAACACATTGTAAAAAGGTACACATAAAATTAAATTATCAGGACTCCAAACAACTCATATTTATAACGAAAATTCACAAGTACGTATAACTACATCATATCAAATAAGTAATATACTATTTCTCCAATACATAAAAGCATCGCAAATCATTGGCTATTAACTAATGAAAGAAAAATTTAAATCAGTGTTTTATTTGTTTCACGAAAAATGAATGATTTGAAAAATATCCTTATAAAAATAATTGCTTATATCACTCAAAATAATTAGCCAATAAAAAATATTTTTCTTTTCAACAATAATTCATATCTAAACATTTTTTAACGACATTTTTTTTTTCATTCATTTGTCTATGCAATATAAACGATCACTTTCAAGAAAATGAATATTTTTCACAAAACAAGCTGAGCGTAAGTTCTTATGCCAAAATGAAAATATTTCCTATATGCTTATAAGAGAGAATTCCTGGTTTGCAGTTCTTGATACCAACGCGAGGGTTGAATAAAACCAGCATGAGAGAGAGAGAGTATTATGGACGAAAACTTCAGGAACATTGGAGCTAAGTCGAAAACAAATGTCACAGCAAGAATATTCCTGGTTTGCAGTTCTTATATCAACGTTCAAAGAGAGAGAGAGAGAGAAGGAGAGAGCGGGGTCCCTTGTTGGGACCATGCCATCGAGAAGCAAATTGGTTCGACAAGGGACCCCATCGAGAAGCAAATTGGTTCGACCGATCAGTTTAACGACGCAGTTGGGTAAAACCCATTCACAGTCATCCCTCCATCAACAGAGATAACCTGACCCGTGATGTATGATGCGGCCGGCAAGCAAAGGAATGCAGCTAGTGACGCGACCTCCTTGGGTTCTCCGACACGCTGAAGTGGGGTCCGAGCTATCATCCCATCGTAGAACTCCTTGTTCTTCAGTAGCTGCAACGTGAATTCGTCAAATGTGAGACGGTGAGAATAAGTTGCTGGCCATAACCACAAGGTGATGAAAGACAGGGTAAAGGTTCAATTACATTTTCCACAAGCGAGGTCCTGATATACCATGGGGCTATAGAGTTGCTCCTAATGTTGTCTTTTGCCCATTCACAAGCCAGGTTCTTTGTAATTTGGTTAATTGCACCTGACAGAAAAATAATGAAGGGCATTGGGTTTTTCAAGATCCGCAATCTTTTCAATAGCAATGTTGAAGCGAAAGGAGGAGAAAAAAATAAAATCTAAATCAAAGTTTCAACCTTTAGTGGCAGCATAAACAGATCCAGTGCCTACACTGACGACCCCAGCAACTGAGGAAATGAAGATAATGCTACCAGCTCCTGATGCTTTCAGGAGAGGGTGAGCAATTTGGCAAAGATGATAGGCAGAATCAAAGTTGGTAGCCATAATTTTCGAAAATTCTTCAACTGTATAGTCAACGGTTGGCTTCCTAAAATTCGTTCCAGCATTGTTAATCTGGCATCAGAAACATACATAGTGTCATCTCCAGAGTCCAATAAATCAGCTTTTTCCAAACAAGATGTACAATTAAATGATAAAGTCATCTCATCTATCAATTGATCATTTTGATGTTGTCATAGGCAAAGTTTGCATTTGTGCATTTAGTGAGCATTAAGCTAAGGAAACTAGACATTGCTGCAACAAAGAATATCATAGCTGACTTGGGGAAAAAACTGAAGGGTGATAGTTTTGATATCTGGAGCTGAAAAGTGCAATTTTTTAAAAGTGGGAAAGCAGAATTCAGATCAAAAGATAGCCATAGCAGAGCACGAATGCCTATATATTGTCTGTAACCAAAAGTGTAAAATGATGAAACTTAACAGACCATAGAATGTTTAAATTTCAGAAATCTTAAAAAACAAAGCAAGGAAAGAAATTGAGGAGAAACACTAGCAATTTAATGGCTAGTATCACCTCGATTAATTCTTTCTTATGAAATTGCCAAACTCAACGAGTTTAGATTATTCACAAGAAAAGTACACAGATACCAAAGTGTGACATTTATGAGAAAATATGACATAGAAAGAAACAGAGAATAACATGACTTTGTGCATCACTTATTTTTTTTCCATGACACTTTCCATTGCATTGCTTATAAGAAAAACAGAACTCGTTCCTTACAAGGAACCATTGTCCAAACGCTTCCCTTTCTTATAAATATGAAAGTCAATATGGTGGTTCTTTGAACTGCCTTTACCCGACTGACCAAAGTCCAAAATATCCACTCCAGAATTTGCTTGTGCGTGTGAAAGGTGAATCTTTGAAAATTTTGTCAAGCTTCCTTGATTCAGTGTTCACATCTTACTTGTAGAAAACTTAGAATCCCCAACTCTCCGAGTTACAACCAAGCTTCTAGCCATGTAAGATATTTAATACTAAACTCCTCTCATGGAGGCATTTCTTTGCAAGCAGGCTCTGTCACAAGCTTTACCATCACTCGACTCACTCGATTAATCATTGTTATATATGGAAAGCATAAAGCATATTAGTTAAAGCGACTACATGCAAGGCATTGACAGCATACCTTTGCAACATCGCAGAAGTAAATTAAACCTCAAGCACCTCACCTAAAATTTGAGACATGTTGTAACTGGGACGTGTAAGAAGCATGTGCACATCACTAATTCAGCTCAGTTACACCATATGCTGTTAACAGATACAGTTGACTGATGATAACCACCAGCATAACCACATATCTAACTCTCTATAGTTCATTTTTTTCCCAACATTTCTTCTTTTAATGTTCCCCGGGACAAGGTGGGAGCAATTTCCCCAGAATCTGGAAGCCCGTAAGTTATATAAAACCCATGAATCGCGCGCGCGCACAGTAAAGGTGAAAAAAATCAACAAGCTGACCAGCAGTACTCTAAAGATACAGTCCCCCTGATCTTCATCAAAGTAAACGATCATGCCGTATATGTAAAGCCGCGAACTTTGATTGTTATCCCTAAGAAACAGAACAGCCCATTGCATGTGGGCCTAGTTTATTCAACGCCATCATATAAGAACAATGCCTCACAACATCCAGTATAGCAGCAGCGACAAAATCACCATTAACAAAAAGAAATGAGAAACTTCCCCTAGTCGAAAAACTACACGCAGCGTAAATAGCCTCAAGTGACCACAACTGCAGACAACAAATACGAACACAACAATCAGAACTTACGAGAATGTTGAGCCTGCCGCCGAACTTAGAAGACACCTCCTTGATCAGATTCTCTCGCTGGTCACGAGAAGACACATCGCAGACCGACCCGGTGACCGCAAGGCCCTTGCCTTCCCATTCCTTCAAGCACTCGCTCAGCTCCTCCCCGTTCCTCGAGCAGGTGTGCACAGCGGCACCGAACCCGCTCAGCTCCTCCACTATCGCGTGCCTGAGGCGGGTTCAAATTGCAAAACGACCGGAGGTTTTTAAGGGGCGGAAAGGCAGGAACTTTATCGGGTCGACCAATGAATTCGAAGCTGTCCAACGATTTAAGCGGAGAAAAGAATCGAGAGAGAGAGAGAGGACAAGGACGAGATTACCCGATTCCGCGAGTGCCGCCGGTGACGAGAGCGGTCGAGCCTCGGAGAGTCCAGCGCGACTCTCTGTCGTTCTTCTGCGCCTCCGCCATTGTTTCAAATCTCGGACGCTTCTCTCTGGTTTGTGGGTGGGGAGTGAAAATGAGGTGGTGGAAGTTTCAAAGAGGAGAGAGACGTACGAGACTTGGAGAGGCACTCGCTATCCAAAGCCACGTCATGTGAACTTCGTCTCTTCGATTTTCTCCTTTGGCTTTTGGGAAACGACACGGAAAAAGTCTGCTTGCCCTTAAACTTTCACCCAATATATAATATTATTTTTGACATTTTAATTTATTCAATATAATCTTTAGCTTTTATATATTTATATATATGCAATTTAGTTCTTTAACTGTATAACAATATTCAACATTATCATTGAATCGGAAAAATTAAACCAAAATATTAAAAAATTTTATTTAAGAACTAAGTTTAGGGATCACATTAAATAAATTAAAAATTCAATAATGGCATTATTTATAATTTAAAGTTCAAGGAGTAGGAAAAAAATCTAAGTGAAATTATACAAATAAATCCGAAACTTCCGGATTAACACACATTTATTATAAATTTTCAATTATCACGCATTAACCCTTGAACTTACATTTTGTTATTATTGTTAACTTGACCATTCGTTATATTTTCCGTTAATTAGTAACTTCTAAGGCATAGATGTGTGCTTTGGTCTTTTTATTTTTATTATTTACAGAAGCCTGCCTATACCCATGATTTTTTTTAAAAGACGTGAAAAATAAAAAAAGAGGGCGAAAACTAAATTAACTAAAACATGATATCGCATAAAATGAGTATCAATAATAATGCTATAAAGTAAAAATGGTTAAAATTCGATAAAAATATCAATTGAGCCGATGAGATACATTAAGAAAAGAAAACAATTAAGTGAAAAGAAAAAAAAAAAAAGATTCCTTGATAACAAAAGGTTTATTAACAAAAAAATAAAAATAAATACTCATTCTATATTTTCAAATGGTTAATTGATGCAAAAACATGATAAATCAATAACAAGAATTCCTTTCTTTATGAGTTACGGACGTCATTCATCGATTAGTCATTTTTTTTATGAGTTAAGGACTTCATTTCTTTTTGAAAATTATAGTTCAAAATGTTGGATAGTCTTGAGTCTCTCTCGTCCCAAAAGCTAGCTTAAAGAGTGAGATTTTCCCTCGCACTTATAAACTGATCACAAATCCTTTCCACGGCCGATGTAGGACAACCTCAACACAAAATTATGTAGATATTTTCAATTAATAGTACTTTAGTTAATTTAATCTCTCTCATTTTCCATATTTTTCATTTTTTATGGCAATCAAGAGTAAAAGATAGATTTTCATAAGAAAAAATTGATGCGAAAATATACTTTTTCCCCTGAACAATAATGTGTACTGCACATGCTTATAGAAGAAAAAAGAACAGCAACAAAATGAAAACTTAGAGGGATATTTTGTGTAAAGGTTGAAAGCTCAAGGGTAAATGTGTATTATCCGTAAAGTTCGAGAGGTTCTCAAGTAATCATCTGTTCGAGATATTTATAGGACAATGCATCTCGACAATTCATTGCTTTTGCATTCATTCACTGTGACAGTCCATGCATTTCAAAAATTTACCTTGTGACCTTTTATTTGGCCAGATTTGCATTTAGACCTTCAAGTCTGGGTGGAAAAGAATTCGAAACCCTATATGAAGACATCTGATGAATGATGACAAAGAATTATCATCCAAAAATGATAAGAATAATCAGCTCTAAGATCAAAGGCACATAAGACAACCTTCTTTGGGTCGAATGATCGAGCTATGCTCCGTTTCCGACGATTCGATGCACTGCTCAGTGATGATACAAACCCTCATCTTCCTCCACTCACATAAAATGTAGCTTATTGAACAGGATACGAGGGAGAGATTGTAAACATCCAGTACCTAATCAAATACATCGAACTGGATCTATGTCAGGCGTGTGAGAGAGATGATTAGGAGCCATATCATCGCATTGAAGAGCTATTATTCGAGTACCCCACAATATACAGATCGTTTACATATATAAGGAAGCATGCCCTTCCTTCCTGCTTAAAATACAGTACAAACTCAAGATCTGGAGATCAATAGAAATCTCAGCTCCAATGAATAAGGTCGAGCTAAACCCTTTCTCTCATTGCCGTGATATGTACCCAAAAAAATTGTCATGTGATTAATTGCAAAGCAGTGTCTCACGTGTTGCATTTCCAGTTGTAGGATTCACCCTAAAAGCAAAAAAAAAATGCAGTCCATAAAATTACTCAAGCACATATGCCAAATTTAACCAACTCCATAATAATATCTTACCCATCTGCGACTTTGCAAAGGTACTCTCGTTGATCATCTCTCAGAGGCACATCTGTGAAGTCTGCATGCATATGGAGTCAATAATCCAAACATTGCAACTAAGAAAGTTATTTCAAAACTGGGGCATTCCCTGGAAGTCACTGAATATTAAACAGATTTCTTTCTTTCATTGGTCTTGTTGGATGAAGAGTGAGGGTAAATATAGAGTTCATCTGAGTCTTGTGATATCGTGAGAAATGTTATTTCTCTGATTTCAAGAGGTGCTCAATGGATCAAACTCAAAGGTATGTAGTGGCAAACAAAGACCAGATATTTAACTTGGCAATGTCAAGTACTCAGGCATGCAAGCCCCAATTTAGCTTCCCCCATGAGCTCAAGGATGGAAAATTAAAGGGATAGGAGAATAAGTGAATTGAGAATTCACATACCTGCACCTGTTATGTTTGATCCCCTAAAAGATGTGTTTCCTGTTGCTAGTGCACCTTCTAAGTTAGCATTGTTTAGATTCACCTGCAGGAGAAAAGAGGTGGTGCTTACATTTCACAGGAGTCTCATTGTTTACATTACTGGCAGATGTGTTTAAGTAGTCTCAAAGAAGATTCAGTCATGGCATGGTGACATGCATAAATCACATCTTTGATCAATCTTTGTCATGAAATCCAATCATTGGATTATTCTGATGGCCATCAGAATCTATACTCTCTTCAATGCGGCAGTCAACATGGTGGCAACAGATGTCAACAAAGCACTGAGACTTTAGCGGATTACTCAGATACTTCTTCCATTTGCAAAGGTTTTAGCAGTTCAGCCCTTTTCTATTTACCCACTTTCATTCCATTTCCTTCTTCAGAGCACGAAAAATACTGGCTCCTAAAAGTTAAGCCAAACCACTCAACAAACTCTGGAGGTAGTCTAGCCCCCCTATCATCAGTTCCCTCAACAGTCAACACTTGGTTAGTTAAGGATATTGAGCATCCGTGGAGCTTTTATTGAACAGGTTTTTACAGACATTAGATATGATAAACAGTGGATAAACAATTAGAATATTGAAGTGGAAGGAAAAGATATGCAAAAGGTGCACCTTTGTTACATTAGCCAAGGAAAAGTCGGCACCTCTGAGATCAGCATCTGAAAAGTCAGCCCCTATACACCAGATAAGAAGCAGGATATTGTGCCATAAGCGTCATGAGGAAAGGAAGTATAGAGTAGAACAATCTCTGTAGTAAAATGTTCAATGTTCATGATATCATGAACATATCACCCTGTAAGGTCAATTCCTATAACAATTGGGACCATAGGCTGAGTTGGTGAACAGAAGAGAGTTTCACAAACCTGTTGAAGGAAACGGTAAGTTTCATGGAACTCAAGAGTATTTCTTACTCTTGCAGGATAAGAGCAAACAATTTCAGCAAAGACTATAGCTCTTCACTAACTGAATTTTCTACAATCACGAAATGCATTTGTACACTAAAGTGCATGAAATCATTAACCACTTTTCCAAGAGAGCCATTCAAGCATCAAAATTTCTTACTCTTGCAGAGAAACAGGTTTCCCAAGTGTCATATACTAGTACTTTATTATACGTGTTCGTCAGGTGCATTCCCTCAAATTAGACGACTCATCACTGATAAGTTATTAGTGGCAAACCAAAGAACACTAAAGCAAAGAAGTAAGATGAAGAACCTGTCAAATCAGCATCGAAGAAGCTCGCACCGAGTAACTTTGCACCTTTGAAATTGGCTTGTCGGAGTACGGACTGAGGCAGAGAGTTGCCTTGTCGATATTAGAAGAATTCAATCAAAGACCACCGAAAGCACTTAATACAAATTATCTTAGGGGTACCGTTTTGAAGTCTTGTTTGATCAGAGTCTTGCCACTAAAATCCTTGCCAGTAAGATCCTGACCCCTCGTAACTTCCGCACCGTAGGGACCTCCCCCCTTGCATAAACAACCCCATAATCTCAATTCACAAACCAAAACACTGAACGCCCAAACATGACAAAGGAACTAAGAATGACGTGCAGATCAAACATAACACTACTTTCATCGCTCCACTTTGTATTTATTAATCTCACTGGGCTGAATCTTCACTCAAAAGACTCCTATTTGACAGGAGGGGCATAAGTCTTTCCCCGCGCAGTGGCAACCAAACATGTAATTTGACCAAAATTTTGCCAAGAAAAGGCTCACTTGATTCAAATTTCAATCTTGAGCAGAATCAAATGAAACCCAAGATTCATAGACACAAAGAGGCAGCTCGAAATTCGGGTACCTTGAATGCGAGCGCAGGATCAGCAAAGAACAGGGAAGCGGACAAAAGGGCAAGCGCGCCTCTTCTTGCTACGGATTCGCACAACGCCAAAGGCGAGGCAAGATTCCGAACCTGTCACATTGGAAGCACCGTAATTGCGTAACGATTCTTGATTATCACCCAGAAGGCGGAACTTTCTTACCAGTGGAGGAGAATCAGAGCAAATGGGCAGAGACGAAATCTGGAGCGGAAGAGATTTGGAGGGAAGGAGAGGGGAATTTGGCGGGACTTTGGAAGCGCACAGAGAGACGCCGAGAAGCGCCATTGCGTCGATGGAGAGAGGCGGAGAGCGAGTGCGCAGGTGATGGAGAAGAAGACATGCAGTTTACTGGATAACGTTGTCTGGATTACGGTTTGAAAAAAAAAAAGGTAAGGAAATGGATAAAGTGCTCGCAATAAAAAGTCTTATCAACTAGCGATTATCATCACTAACCAACTCCGAGAAAATGTATGAACGTGCTCATGCGACTTCTTACATTTCACAACATTTTATTTAATTCTAATGACGGTGATTAGAGATTTCGAGACTGTTTATCGAGTGTCGTATAATGTAAAGTAATTGTCAATCGAGGAAAGATTAGTGAAAAGAATTGATGCTCTCTTGAACATTGGATGAAAAATTTAGGACACATCGATTGCAAGTTAGACACTGATGCTTCCTTTATTCACATTTTTTCTCCAATGAAGTCATTGGCGATGCATGCCGTATAATATAAGTCATTCTTAGTCCTATATCATATCATTTTCCCTCCTTGAATAGAATATGAAAAGCTTAGGAGATTTCTTCTACGAACCATTCCTATCTTATCCCGACTCGTTGGCAGTAGAAATAAACCGCAACCTAGCTACATATACATGGGATTCATTACATTAAACAGAGCAAAAAATCCTCATTTTCAGCAAAATCATCACATCCCCACTCCAAAATTGGCTCCGCCCCCTGGAGCCTAGAGGAAGCCAGTGGCCATGCAACAACTGTATAGATTGCCACAGCTCAAAAAGCTTAGAAGCTTCTTGGGACATCACTTTCCTAAACCATTTCCACCGTTCAGCCATGAACAACTGCTGAAGGCCTCACGGTCCACACCTTCAAAAAGTCTCTCCAGAAGATTTGGGTAATTGTCACATAACGGATTTTGATCCTCCCAACCATATATAGGAGGGAACTGTTCGTTCATTGAGCTTTCCAAGGCCTGGAGGTTGGTGGTGGTAGCAGCTTCTGTCTGAGGAAGAAGTGGGTCCTGCTGATGGTTCAGATAGAATTGCATGTTCATGGCATCAATCCCTGAGCACTGTGTACCAAAATCGCTGGAGTTACCAGGAACAAGTGAATTTCTCCAACTGGGAACCCCAACTCCAAGGTTGGCCATTTGGGTCCCTAGAATCTCTATCTCCTCCTGCAGATTAGCCACCTGCATGTCCCATTTCAAAGATAATCAGTATTCTTAGGTATTAGTCATTCAATTCTGATGACGACATGTTCCTCAATTTCACTTGAGACCATATAATAAGGGATGAAAAGTTGGGGGGATTTAAGGTCGAATAGTATAATTACTGTATCGGTCACATCTAGAAAGTCCCTATTAACAGAATCAAGCCCTAGTCCTGACTAGGGCATGAGGTGGATGCATGAGAAGAGTTTGCATGGTTCACAAAATAAAGGCATTAGCTCCCTCATCGCAGGACAAAGCCACAAGGAAACAGGACAGACTTGGTGAGAGAGATAAAAAGAAGACCTGCTCTTGGAGTGCAAAAATGTGTGCCACGCAACCATAGATGGGATCTCTCATCCTGGCCAGGGCTTCATAAGAAATGGTGATTGCAGCATCACTCCGGGTCTGCACTGGCAGGTGCAGCAGCAGCTTGGACACATTGCTTGCGCCAAACACCTTGTGAACGGCCGCGAAATGGGTTGAGGCCTGGTCGTAGCAGAAATAAGGAGCGAAAACACAGTCGCTGGTGCACTTCCTCCTCAGGAACTTGCATGCACCACATGAAGAGCCAAGCCCTGTCATTTTCCTAACCCTCTTTATAAAACCAACAGTGTCAAAATGGGTAATGTTTTCGAGAGGTATTACACAAACTTTGGAGGAGGAACTGGTTTGTTTAAGATGAAGAAGCAGTTGAGATTTGCTCTTTATAACCATCATTTGAATAAGGGGATAGTGCATCAGAAATTTCTTTTTAGCTGGGGCCGAGACTCAAAGAGACATTCTCCCTTTAATTAAAAGTGTGAGCAAACTTTTAGGTCTCCTTTGTGGCCTACATTGTCATTCTCAAATAGGGTAACCTTTCCTAAATTATGCCATAAAAGGGCTCTTAATTCGTGAAGATTCTTCACCTGCTACACCATCAGGTAGAGTTCATCATCTTTCTGATAAATTGGGTATTTTTAAATGGAAACAGTACATGCAATTGGTCCTTTTTCAAGCATTTCCTACAGTAAACAAGTACAATAACTATTTCTTTTCTCTCATAACAATAATTCAAAGTACCATTTGCCCAAAGATATTTGATGACAACGGGAAAAAGATGTTAGAAAGGTTTCCGCACTTCCCAAATTTAGAATCGGCAGCTTGAGGGGTTGCATTCCAAGATGTTGATTTGCGCAGAACAAGCGTACAACGCAGAGCTGAGCATGAGGAGTGAAACTTTTGTTTGGCAAAGCTCAAGACTGGACAGTCAGGGGCATCATAGTCTTCTCAAGCTAGAATACTTTGAAACCAGGCAGCCGTTCATTGATGACTATGGTTCTTCTACAAACTGCTGAGAGATCATAGTGCACATCGTTTTCGACTTACATCAAAAGGGTCATGTTGGACAATGACAGTTCTTTAGTTGCTCAATCTGAGCACTGACGGGACCCATCGGCTGTCTAATAAACGTGCCGAAATGTGAACGAAAAACTCTCATCAACAGCATGCAGATACCAATGTCATACTTCTTTTCCTTTTGTCTCATGAGGACTTTCAATCGGAATCAGCTGACAGACAGGTTGGTGCATTACGGCTCGTGACATAAAAAAATCCCATCTTTTTAGCTGGAACAGTGTCGGAATTGTTTCCATCTGCAGGGTTGAAGCTTTCCTAGCTTAGGGATTGGGCAAATAGAGTGCATGACTCGTGACGGCTATTTGTCCGGACTCAATTAATTCCTCCATTATCATGCATTCTTTAACCCACCTGGAAAAACTCGATGAGGTTGATCGTCCGTGCATTATTTCTCAGTTTTTTAAGGAAAACCCATTATCAGGTTTGGCTGTTGGCCACTCAAAAAATAATGTGCTGGGTGTGCTGGGTGTGCTCATCGAAATGGACCCCCAAAAGAAGCAGAGGAGGACATTGAAGCTGAACAGTTCACAGTGGGCGTCAAAGGCCAAAGTGGGCGAGAAAAAAGAAATGGGATAAATTGGACTTCCTGTCCTTGTGCTTCAAAGCTCTAGGAACGAAAGCAAGGGATTGGTAATTCGAGAGAGAAATGAGGAGGGGACAGATGCTGTTTTGGGTAACATGAATGGCCCCGACTTTGTGTCTTGTCACGTAGACTGGTGAAGGCCTCAACCTTTGATTAATCTTTTCTGTTTCTGCGCTGTTCCGTGGAATGATGAAATGCATGCATGGGGGAAAGGAGAGAGGGCCTGGCTACTAGTGTTCTGGGAATGGTGGAGAAAGTGACTTTAGGTGGCGAGGATGACACTTTGGAGATTAACGATGAAAGTGTCTTTCTCTATCATGGATCAATTATCAGTCGTTTTCTGTCACGCTGCAAGTGCTTAGGTTTTTGGGGGCTCATGGCTGGTGTCCACATCTGCTTTGTCCATCTACCCTAGCCGAATTGTTCCAACAGAAGCCAAGTCTACACTGATGGGTCTTATCTATGCCTCGGTGGCATTAACAATTTACTGATTGTTTATGAATTAAAAGTTCCCTTTTTACCTAACGAAATAGGATAAAATTTAGCCAATATAGTCATTAATTATTTGATGATTTGCCATTATAGTTATTTTGGTCGATTTTGACAGGAAATTGTCGATGTGGACGATAGCCCTCTTATGTGGCACGGCCGTCGATTGACGTGGATAACTTTTGCAAATTTTATCAAATTTTCTTTTTTATTTCTTCTTTTCATTACAACCAATCAGGCTTGCAAGCGAGCCGGCGAGGGTCACTGTCCCTCCCAGGCCCTCATCAATCGCAAGAGAGAGTGCAAAGGCCTAACCAGATGTAGGGGGAAGTAAGATGGGCCGATTAAATCAGGAGCTATTTGAACCAGATCGAATCGGCTAGTTTGACTTGGTTCTCGAGAGTGTCAATCCGATTTCTAGTTCCTAAAAGTGGATCTGGGTCTAAGCGGTCTAGTTTCCAATTCCAAAGGGGGAACCGGATCGATTTTTTTTTTGTTTTTTCAAATGTCTAGAGAATGAAGTATACAAATCTGCTGCCCTAATTGTCCCCAAATATGTACCTGTCTTCTTTCTCGCAGATAGTATTGCGATACGTTTCCCTTTTCATTTAAGTTACATTAAACCGTATCAAAACCAATCAGAATGCTGGTCTCATTTTGTTGGTCAAGCTGCAACGAAGGCGTCGTCACCGTCCTCGGCCTCCATCGTGTCCATCGTAGCCAGCAAACCAGCGGCTCCTTTAAAACCTCGCCGACGTTCTCTCTCTCTCTCTCTCTCTCTCTCTCTCTCTCTCACGGATCTCTGTTCTAATCTCATGGAAGAGGTCGCATCGAGTTCTTTGGTTGCATAGACCTCAACGCCGGACACGAGCTTGGCATGGACACGAGCTTGGCATCGCCTCTGCAGCCTCGAAGGCCACAAAGGCCGTGCCGAGCCTCTAGATTTGGAGGATAGCTCGAGCCCTCAAGGTCCGTGATGGGTTTTATAGTATTGCCTTCTAGGTCGTTCTTTGATATGGAGAACATTAGTTATTCTAGGTCTCCTTCACCTCTTATGAAATTCGAGGCATTCTCTCCTTTGAACTTGATCGGTTTCACTAGACCTGACCGACTAATCTAATCCCGTCCCTCATTTAAGGACCACTAACCTTTTATTAGATCTGGGTGAGGGTGGTGACCCTCGATAATGCTATAATGAAATATATATATATATATATATAAATCCTACAAAAACTATGCCATGCAACGAAAACTAGCCATGCAGAATAGTTGGTGTACACGTTCGTTATTTCTGACCAAAATTAGCTAGAAAGAGTTTATTAGCAAATTATCAAAATATTTATAATTGAATTGACATTTGTAAAATAGTTTTAGGATTTTATTTTTTTTATTAATTTTCTTTGGCATTTCTAAAATTTATTAATACTGATACCAATTCTTTTATGTGAAAAAATTAATGAACATATCAAAGGAATTTAGGAATTTAGGATAAGGTTGGAAGTTATTTTTCCCCATTGAAACTCTCTAAACACGTGATTAATGACTTTTACATTAAAAAATTAAGTTTATCTAATAACAAAAAAGCAATTTCTTCATACTTGATTAGTAACTTTTCCATGATGAAAGTAGATTTAGTGATATATATAGAGGTATGTATCATTAACCCCCTCTCCATGTTGATGGTAATTTTCAATACAGGAAAGTATGTTTGAAAATATCGGCAACAAACTTATATTTAGCTGGCCAAAAATAGTAAACAAAGCAAAAATAAAATAAAATGTGGTTAATATAATTTTGTTACGCTATTATATAATAGTAAACAGGATCTTCTACCCTCAAACACTCGCATGCAAGTAGTATATTCATGGACAAATAAGTTAATTAATAATTTTAGTCATCTTTCATTAATTTCGATTTTAAATTTGAATATTTCATACACGGCAACAACCTTTCACAATGACTTAACAATTATTTAATTCATTTCCTAAACTAATATATTTCTCTCCACGCATTTTTGAAGCAAATGACGAGTTCTTATCAGATGAGAAAGTGAGTGAACAGTAACTTCTTATTACCCAATGCGGTAATTTTTTTCAATTGCAACATGCGTACTTATGATTCTTCTCAGAGTTATCCATGAATTTAGGCTTTCAGAAATCTGATATTGCGGCTACCGAAGTGTGTAAACTGGGAGCTTCGGGCCTTGACGGATGGTGAAATTGCCGGCCCATGTGTCCCTTAGGGCCCAAAACTACAGCCCACAGATTCCTTGATTCTTCAATTTTCGTTTCGTGTTTGGGGCTTACCTAAAGCAATGACCTGACATTTCTCCATATGATGAGCAAGCCACCCAGGGCCGGGCTGAAGGGCGGCATGCGGTGGCGACGGTCGCGGGCCGCCTGGTGTACTGTAATATTTTCATTAACTCTTTTTTTTTTTTTAATTTATATCTTGCAAAATCAGTATCGAAATGGGTTGTAAACCAATTTCTTAACCCATATGAAATGAGACAAAAAATAATTCGAATCTTAAATGGGTTCACAACTTAACGTTCTAGGTATGTATCGTGTCGGTTACGGGTCATTAAATTTATATTACATGTGGATGAGTTAAAACGGGTTAAAATGATTAATATGAGACAGATCGTTTTCTACTTAATCCACCCGTTTGACGAATCTAAATATAAATCTATACATCTCGCTCTCTTCATGCTTATATTACTCAAACTCCTTGACGCACCTCTTCTAAGTTTATCTATTTATTTATTTTTTGTTGAATCCTCTTTTAAGTTAACAATTTGCATTTTCCGTTGACTTGATTTAGTGTTGTCTTTATAGCAGTCATATGATGGTATCATTACGTACTTATTTCCATAATAATCAATAATTGATTACGTAAGCCTATACGTAACCTTTTCACTTATGAAAATCATAGGATTCACAAGAATATAGTCAATCTCATGTCATAATTCCTATGAAATTCCCAACTTCCTGGGCCATACACATCTTCCCATCGGGTCCTAACCTCTTTTTCTAGAGAGCTCCTAGTTAAGAAGTATATCTTATCCACTCGAACTAACCAAACATTATAATTATAACTATAGTTGTTATTGTTATTATTATTTGTGGACTGCCGGATCATTTGGGATTGGTCATTTCAATTATCCACGTTTGAATATACATGCACGCGCACACACGCAAACGTATGTCACCACACACCTCATCAAAGGTATCTTTCGGAAAAGACAAGGGAGAAAAAAGATGCCCGCGGGCGGTGGTTGACCTCGCACCCTTGGCCCCCAAACAACCTCAAAACGACATCGGAAACCAATCCAACCCTCAATAATTTATACGATGCTTGGAGAACCAATTCGATTTCGTTTTGATTTTCTTGCTTCATTGCTCTGCAGCCGCAACGTTAATCATGATAACCACAAAAAGGGACTCATCATCAGTCAACGAATCGAAGTGGAAGGGTCTGAAGCTCATCTAATTATGATGTTAATTAGGCTCATCATCACTCGAATCTCACGTGCTTTTCACACGTAATTGCGAGGGTTAAAGGACGATTAGCGAGACTCAACGATCCCGGATTATGGACATTGTTCACGACCTAACGCAGCTCCTTAAGTCAACTCTCCGCCGAGACTTTTTGTCTTAGCCTTTTTCCAGGGGATTACAGGTTTGGTCAAATTTGCGGCTTAAATTATCTGGAAATTGCCTGAGGCTTTTGTCTGGCCTTTGACTTTTTGGACTCCTGGCCTTTTTAATTAGTGCTAATACAAGATTTTCTTCCGCACTAAGCATCCACCAATAGTGTATCGAATATTTTTATAACGTTCTTCTCATCAAAAAATCGTTTTTTTTTATTCGGTTAGAAGGAAATCAAAAGAGGGTTTGCTAGATGACCCTTTTTTTTCTTTGTTGAACGCTGACTAGACGACTTCAAAGTGGGAGAAAATCTCACCCGCGCAACTGCTCCTCTCGCGCTTAGAAAGTGGAAGAATTAGGAGCGGGAAACTATTGGTTGAATTAGCAATCGAGAGAGTGGAAAGTGGGGGAAAAGATTGATGATCGAGCGTGCTGAATTGGAGAGCAGAGCATGTGAAAAGAATGGCCACGCACGGCTAAGGCAAAGGGGGCAAGGCACCCAGCATCTTGGAAACAGCGTTCGTATGCAAATTTGAACTTTGAAGACCTGTCCGAGTATCACGCGGAACAATGGTCTGTGACTATTACCAGCCGGACATGTCGAAGAAATTGACCTAAAACAAGGTCGGTGAGAGAGAGGTCGGTGAGAGAGAGAGATTAGCTTCTTGTTTGGAGTACGAATTTTGACTCCTTAATATTGGGAATGAGCTTTATAACCTGGCTTCATATGAGATTGAAGAGACGCATCTCTTACTTTTAATGGAGAGTCTCGTTAATAGGTCAAGACCTCTAAAAATATTAATAACACGTGCCAACACATGTAACAGGTTGCACATGTGAAAAATATAAAGTTTTCTTTTTCAAATAGACATATATGCTCCTAGAGCATAGCTAAAATCCTTCAACGAGTGCATTAGAGACACACATAAAAAGAATTGCACATTTCAAGAAAGTTATCTATTTTGAATAGAAAAATTATGTTTTCCTTATACTAACATCACTCGAGTTATTTAAAATCTCTAAATCTAAAGGATTTCATGTGGCCTGAACATTATTGTTGAGAGAAGGAGAAACCACTAAAATGTTTATTATTTTTGGGGTTTAATATAGTCAAAGCAATATAAATGAGATAAGGCTTTTTTGACTTCATTTCTCACGAGTTTTACGACGTAGTTATCCATATTAAGTTGGTAATCTTGGATTCGCAAAGTATCTCACTATCCTCGTGGATCAACCCCAACCTAAGTATGAAGATACACATGTCGATACCATCCCATGTGCCTAACTAGGCATACAAATCTTTCCTTAAATCACAATAGTGGCCAAATACAAATGGAATATTCTTATAAGAGGTGTTAGAAATTCCGAAAGTACACTAGAGGTTTCTTAACTTATCACGAAAGTACAATTAAATTCTAAACCTTTCAAAAAAATTCACGGAAATCCTAAAACTTATCAGATCGGTAAATTTGCTAACAGAAATGGCCTCTTTAATTTGTTTCTCCATCCTAGGTGGCTAATATAATCTCTGAACACAAATTTTATTTAAATTATATTTAAAAAAAAAAAGCAAAATACGAAAAACATACAAAAAGCACGACAGCAGGTTTTAGGGGTTCCAGCACTAATCCCTTGTCCTTGATAAACAACTGGAATATGGTGTGGAAGTGGCATAAGCATTTAGCAGCCTTGACAGGAACAGGAAAGCCTTGAAAAAGGCAATTAAAGGGAGTGCTGTGCAGTGTGCACTGCAGCCTTCACCTTCACCAGTTCCTTCCTGTCCATCCCCGGTGGGTGCGGTGGGGCAAGTTCCAATCTTTCCATCGCCCTCTCTTGGCACCTTCTGGTATTTCATTCCGTCCAGACCACACGCATTCACAACAGCCCCTGGCCTTGGACTCTCGTACCCCGCGAGAGGCCACGAAAAAACCCATGTAAAAAACCCATGTGAACCGAGTGCCGCATTTCCTCCTCCGACCCCAACAACCCAATTGTCCCTCCCCTGCCCTTCCCCTGTTTCCGCAGGTCCCCCTCGGATATAGAAGTCGAGATGCGTCGGCTTTCTCGGTCCTCTGCGTTCGGACATCTCCCGCCATTGCCCGGGAGCTGAAAAAAGTCACCTTTTTTTTGGGTTTTCCTTTGCTTCCTGGAATCTTGAGAATTCTCTCTGTTTCCATGGCCAGAGCCCTGTTTTTCCTCTGCCTCTTGCTGGCCCTCGCGGGCCTGTCTTTTTCTCAGTCCGACGAGCTCTTCTTCAGCGGGTTCGACGGCGTCGGGAGCAACGTGAGCCTCGGCGGCGTCGCGGAGGTCGAGGACGGCGGCGCCCTTAGCCTCACCAACGACTCGCTCCGGGTTCTTGGGCACGCCTTCTACTCGTCCCCTGTTCGGTTCAAGGACTCGGGCAATGGCAAAGTGAGGTCCTTCTCGACTTGTTTTGCCTTCGCGATTGTCCCTCAGTACCCGGCGCTCGGGGGTCACGGCCTCGCCTTCACGATCTCTCCCGACAAGGAGCTTACCGGGGCTCTTCCTAGTAATTACCTCGGGCTTCTGAACACGACCGATAATGGTAACTTCTCGAACCATGTTTTTGCGGTTGAGTTTGACACCGTTCGGGACTACGAGTTTGCCGACATAAACGACAACCACGTTGGGATTGACATCGACAGTCTAGTGTCTAATAAGTCTGCCCCTGCTGCGTATTACGCTGAGGATTCCACAAAGCAGGACCTTAATCTCAAGAGTGGTGGAGTAATTCAAGCTTGGATTGATTATGATTCACTCAACAATCGATTGGATGTGAAGATTTCGCCGTCTTCCGTCAAGCCCAGTAATTCGCTTCTGTCTTTAGATGTGGATCTGAGCTCGATTTTTGAGGAAACCATGTATGTCGGGTTCTCCGCTGCGACCGGTTTGCTTGCTAGCCAGCATTACATCTTGGGTTGGAGTTTCACGATGAATGGGGAAGCTAGATCTTTGTCTCTGTCATCTCTCCCTTCTCTTCCCAGGCCTAAGAAGAACGATACGCCCTTAATTATAGCGGTTTCGGTTACCGGTGCTGCTGTGTTTATCTTAGTGGCTGCATTGGCCGTTTTCATCATCAAGAAGATCAGGGATGCAGATGTTATTGAACCTTGGGAGCTCGATATTGGGCCGCATCGATTCCCTTACAAAGAACTCAAGAAGGCGACCCGCGGTTTTAGAGACAAAGAGCTGCTTGGGTTCGGCGGGTTCGGTCGAGTTTACAAAGGCACTATACCGAACACAAACACCCAAGTCGCGGTTAAGCGGATCTCGCACGAATCGAAACAGGGTCTGCAAGAATTTGTGTCTGAGATCGCCACCATAGGGCGCCTTCGGCATAGAAACTTAGTCCAACTATTGGGATGGTGTCGGCGGCGGGGCGATCTTTTACTTGTCTATGACTTCATGCCTAATGGAAGCTTGGACAAGTACCTCTTTGATGAACCCAAAACCGTTCTGACTTGGGTACAGAGGTATAAAATTATCCAAGGCGTGGCTTCGGGCCTCTTGTATTTGCACGAGGAATGGGAGCAAACTGTAATCCACAGAGACATTAAAGCCGGCAATGTATTACTAGATGCAGAGCTAAACGGTAGGTTAGGCGACTTTGGTCTTGCCAAGTTATACGAGCACGGGGCTGTTCCGAGCACTACACGCGTGGTGGGCACATTGGGTTATCTCGCGCCCGAGCTCACACGTACGGGCAAGCCCACCACAAGCTCAGACGTGTTTGCGTTCGGCGCATTGCTACTCGAGGTCGTCTGTGGCAGAAGACCCATCGAGCCGAAAGCGTTACCTGAAGAGCTCATTCTGGTGGACTGGGTGTGGGAGAAGTGGAGGACGGGGGCTATACTGGATGTGGTGGATTCGAGATTGAAAGGTGAATTTGACGAGATAGAGGCCGTTGTAGTGTTGAAGCTGGGATTGATGTGTTCGAACAATGCCCCCGAGTCGCGGCCTACAATGAGGCAGGTGGTGAGATACTTAGAAGGGGAGGTGACGTTGCCGGAGACAGTGGCCGCACCAGATGCGGATGATGAGAAGAAGGGCAAAGTCTGCAGCGCTAGCGATGGGAATTTTGATGATTTTGTTTATTCCTATCAGTGTCCGACGTCTTCATATATGGAGAAGGTCAGCACATGTTCATCCGATGATCGGGATCGTGATCTTGAAGCAGGCTTGGCCTCACCGCTTTCGCATTCCGGCAGTGGGGATGGCAGGTAGCCGCTGGAGAACCCTAATGATATTTTTGTGTTGTGTCGACATTTTCTGTAATCTTGTTTGACTTCAAGCTTTTTTCTGCCTTTGTGCAGTGTACATAATATGCGTATAATCCCCTTTTTTCAGTTTTTAAAATTGTCTATGGGATTTTTTGCTTCCAGTCCAGAGGTCATCAGCATTCATCCTTCTTCTGTTAATACTTAGTTCGATTCAAGATATCTTCTTATGCGACTTTTGAGTTTTTTATGCTCGATTTTCATGAACGATAGCGATGTTCTAGCTGCTTATTATGACTTTGTTTTGCTAAGCGGTATTCTAAGTTTAATGCAACATATTACCCCTGGAACCTGGAAATTATGGCGAATGTATCGAGAATGGTTGTTATGCTTTGCACTCGATGAACCGGGTCATCTTGTCGCACCCATTCCTGCCGATTTTCCCTTCTGATATGATGTTAATTGATGAAGACAATGGGTAGGGAAAGAGTGTACAAGTTGTGCTTTTCATCTGTTGCATGGCACTTTTGTTAATGGGGATGGATGGCGATGCTCTCGTTACCTCTTCGGGTGGTGAAAGTTACTTATCCAGAAAAATTGAGGTTTAGACCCACCGGATGAAGGAAGAGAAATCGCGTTAAAAGTCGAAAAGGCACTACCTGTGCTCCTGATATTTTCGTCTCCAGTAGGTGCACCTGCCAAGCCCCACCCAAGTCGGTTCTCCGAGCAATTATATTCTATGACAAGAGCATTAGATAGTGACGCAACCCAACTGAAAGATCAGTTGCCAATACATGGCCCAATAACATTCCCACACGTTCCATGCGGCTCGCATTTAAAGTTCTGTACCATCCTGTGGACTTGGTTGTCCACCGAATAATTTCCGGCGAAAAGAGGAATGGTAATGCAAACACATGGTGTGAGACATTTGTGGTCTGTGAACCGACCGCCTATCCTGTCCGTTTTCAATCTATAATGCAAATTAGAATTCGACATTTCCTCGTATTTGCTTAGATCTTGCCGGATGCATTTCGACCGAAATTTCAAGGCTCGTTCCTTATTATGTTGGCTGACCAACCATGACGAACGGCCAACTGTTTCCTTCAATTCTTACACCTTCACAAAAGCAGACTGCAGATGCATAAAAATAATACATAGAGACAAGGAATAAGTTTAACACGTGAAATGTTTGCTCCTGGTCATCTTACAGAATCATTCAGAGCCACAAGTGCACAGAAAAGCTAGCCTGGAAAAGGACTTTGCTCAAAATTAAAAGAAAAAAGGATGGAAAAACGACATGCAATTATTTTTGGTGATTTGTTAGGACATCCATTTGCCCATGCCAAGATATGGCACCATCTAAGGCCACAGCAGGAGGGAAAGAATATGCCCTAATGGAATTTTTACAGGGAATCCTAGCTTTATCTGATTGTATACTGTATAGACTCAGAATGGCACATGGACTCTTTTTGGTAGACAAAGAAAAACGGCTTTTGGCTTCATTAACTCCCTCGAGTACAATCAAAAGACTATGGAACGTTTTTGGGACTGCACACAATTATGACTTAGCAATAATTGCAATAAGACCTTCTTAACGGTTTTCACCTTGATGAAAAGGAAGACTAATGAAGCTCCACTTATGAACAATGAACTTGAGGAAATCTCAACTCTGCATTACAATCCCGACTAATAAATATGATATGCTAATCCGAGTTATCTTCGCTCATATTCATCCGATATATCTAAATCTTTCCCGGCTATCAATAAAAATGTAATGTACAGCTCGCTACTTCACTAAAAAGCTAGAATCTAGCATCAGTACATATACAGGTGGTAACAACTTAGACCTTGGTACACTGCTCCCACTAATTTGCAGCATTGTCCTCAGCATTGTCGTCTTCTCCATCCTTCAATCTATTCAAGATTTCATAATCGTTGAAACCTGTTTCAGTCATCACAAAAGTTAGACTAAGTACAAAACTTTCCTGTCCTTTGATCAACGGAAATAGATTTACCTGTATCCAAGTCTTCAGTCTCACCAGTTGCAGATCCTAAAAGCAGTGAGCTTGCTGAAGGAGGATCAAGCGCCATCCAATCAGAACTCGAATATTCCTCCAAACTCGAATCTTTACCCACAATCCAGTCCTCTACAAGATTTTGGCTTTCAAAAAAAATGGGGTCCCTGAGACCTCCTCCCACATTGCCGCTGTATGAGAATTAAGAGCTAGTCAGTAAGAGTAGATAACATACGAAACAGGCAGATGTCTTTTCATTTTTTCATTTATATTGAGCTGTTTTTGACTTACGCTTTTCTCAGCTGCAAGTTGTAGTGGACATAGAGCAGGTCACTGAGTCGTTGATGCTCTAAGCAATTCCTCGATTCATGGATTTGGTCAAGAGAGAAAAGGTTCCGTTGACTTCCAATTGCACAGCAAGTCTGACTTAGAATTCGGATTGCTAATCGCATCAAATTTGGGCAACCCCCTCCATATGTCGACCACCATTCAGCTAGGGAAGAAAACAAGGCAAATTCTCAGGAATATAAACATCTGATAGTGAATTTGTGGAAACATTTAAAGTTGTATCTATTACAAACAAAAGCCTCCTAGAGACCTGCAAGGACAACTGAGAGAACTGAACCATGGTTGCTTTATATGGATTGATTGATTAGCATTAACTGGCCATTCACATAAACAAATTTATCAGAAGAGGGATAATCTTGAATAAACTTTCAATTTTTTATTTTTTTTTCACTAATATCTTGTCTCATGATAGCAAAGTGAGGTCTCTTCATCTCTAAGCCCCGCACACACCCAAATGACATGCCCACTGAGAAAGATAAATTCAGAACAAAGTGGCTATAACAAGTTGTTAAAGAACTCTCACCAGGAAGTATACTTTCTCTAGCTCTAATTGCCACCTTCCTCCCCAAATCTCCAGCAGCACTTTTGTACGAATTTATCTCTTTGATAATTTTATCTTGCACTTTTGTATCAGTGACCAATCTCTCTATGCAGTCAAACATCCCTGAAATGATCTCACTGGGTATATCTCCCTCAATGCTATAGAAAAATTTGGGGTTTAGGTAGAATCCTGCCGCATGAAGTGGAAGACTCCAGTGGCGCTCCCACCGGTGATCTATCATGTCCCAGTACGCCACATAATCTTCCCTTTTCAGGAGTTCCTTCTTAATGGCTTCTTTTGCCTTATACATTCCTGCATAAACATATCCCATCGCAGGCCTCTTCCCACTGCTAACAATTTTAAAAAGCCGCATAAGTGAACTCGTTAAACGGGTGATGAGAATGCAAGAGGACCAGAATGATTCGTTATTTGCATAATCTAACAGTTCTAGACCCTCCTGTTTCTTTGCATACGGGCAATCAACCCATTCCTGTGAAGTGACCATGGCCAGCAAATTGGATTTAAGATCAACCATCCTTTTCAATGTTGCAAAAGTAGTAGCGGAACGACTTCCCGCAATTTCTATTATATCATAACCAAAGGTGTACCTTCTCAAAAGATTCAGAACAACAGCATGGTTATATATAAACCTTGTGATAGAACGAGCTTGTTCAATAACTCCACTGATCCATTCAAGGTTCTCAAAATCTTTGAGTATCAAATCAATGCACTCAGCTGCACAAGGACTCCAATAGAGAGTAGGGAAGATATCCATCAACTTTTTCCCAGCAACCATGTATTGTTCTTCACCCTTTGTAATCACTTGCAATACATTTTTTACACCCACTTCTTCTACTACCTGCTTGAGCACTTCAACCAATATATCTGATGAATGCACGAAATCAGTTGCATCAACAGATTTTAGGAACACTGTTCCTTCTGGTGAATAGACAAAAAATTTCAGAAATGTTCTGCCCATCTCCGTGTTCGATTGCTCAACCATCAATGAGCAGCCTGTTTTGCCCCAAGCTGCAGTGTGCTTAGCAGTATCATTCTTGACCTCCTCAAGTACACTTCTCAGAACAGGGCCTCTAAGGTCATTATATGTGGGTGGTAGTACATCTGGTCCACCAGAAGCAATTGCATCAAACATTGGTTGGAAGTAAACCGAGTTTACTGCATCCAAAGATGCCCCAATATTGTACAAGAATCGGCCTATTGCTGCATGAATTTGACTATTTACCCTTTTTGTGCTCAATACCATGGCACTGAGATTCACACCTTCGTGAGTTGCAGGAATACTCTTTCCTTTGGCTCTCTTTCTCCTCACGCCACTCTTGTTAACACCACCTTCTTGGTTAATATACGATGTCAAATTCAGGTCGGCACTTTCATTGTGAGACTCCACAAAGTCAAGTTCAGCAGCTCGAGTGGGACTCAATGCCTTACCATTGGCATCACTTTGAATGGCAAACGTGTCAATCTCCTCATTAGAAGTTTGCGGATTAATAATTGAAATGACCTCGTCAATCTTCTGCTTCCTCCGCCTCTTCGCGACGACCCCATCCAAGCTCTGCTGCATCTGTTGCCGGACATCCGGCGGGGTTCGCACGCAAGTGGACGCATTACCCTTGTGACCCGCAAGATGTTCCTTGATCCTATGAATCCCACCACCCTTAAACAGTTTGCTGCAATACAAGCACTTGAGCTGGACCTTATCCCCGCTCTTGTACATTTGGCAATGCTTCCATGCCGGGTCGGTCTTTTGCCGCGTCAGCGCAAGCGGCACGGGGTCCAAACCGGAAGCCATCTCGGGCAATTCAAACGCTCTCGAAAACCATATTTCCGACTCCGCAGCCGGTCATGCGCAATGCCAAAAGCCTCTCTACAGCGACCAGCAACAATGCAAATCAAACGAGCGATTCAAGCACCCAATCTCGCATGATGGGCTCGACCATAAAATGATGGAACAAGCAGAATTCCCTCAAAACAACAAGAACCCACGAGCGAACAGAGCATTGCATAAACGATAACAAGAATTCCTACACAACTAAGCTTTTAGAGAGAGAGAGAGAGAGGGCGTACTCGTCGGCGGGCCCTCCGGCGCCGGCGGGCGGTGGAGAGAGACGGAGGAGGAGGGGAGCGAGCGAGCGAGCGAGCGGGCGGGCGAGAAGCGAAACCGAGTTAATCGCGGTCGATGGGGGAATATATAAAACCGCGGGCGAGTGACCTGACGGACCGGTTAGGGCAGCTGTCAGCCGGTTATCTTTACCGCCCCTCCATTTTTAGCCCCCGTCTCGCCCGTTGACCCGGTCAAGTATTGGGCCGGCTTTTTCAAGTGGGGGCGGAACCGGGACTCCCGGTCACCCGGATCCGCGGCCGATTCGCGGCCCTGACCGGCGGTCGGGCTCGATCCAGGTGAACCGGCGATCTCCCTCTCTCTCTCTCTCTACCTGAAAGAGCTGCTCTGTTCGAGACGCCGACTTTTTTGTAACTGAATCCTCGGCAATTCCGACGTTCCGACCGCGAAAAATCCAACCTTTGCATCGATTTCACGCCGCTCGACGCGCGTGTATCCGGGGCTGGACGATCAGGGTTTCGCCTGGAGTTTCGCGTCGAGCGGAGGCTCGCTCAGATGTGAGGAATCTGATGATGGATTGGATGGTGACTGGTGACAGGGACTGGAAGACCCGGTTTTGAATTGCTTGGCGGTGGGGGTGATGCTGCGATCGAGGACCGAATCGGGCGGGGGCGGTCTTGAGGATGATTGGCTTGCGCATTTTTAGATGGGAAGTCGTGATGCTTGATGCGAGATCGTGACGAGGCGACGCACGCCGATGCCTTAAAAACTCTTCATTTTCCATCACCGGAAGTTCGATTCCTTGGACCATTCTGTTTAAAAATGGGGACGAAGCTCGTTCTTGTTTTGGCACAAGCAACTTGTTGAAGGTCGAGAGTGAATGACCGGTTCAGCTGAAGTAACTGTAACTCTTGTTACTCAGCTTAGAAAAGATGCAGAATTCATAGTAATGAAGATCATTTCATACTGTCGAGAAAATTTGCTCGAACCCAATCCGGGTTTCGATGATGCGTCGGCCCGGGATTCCCCGAAGGCCAGACAGCAAAAGGTTGAAAGCTAAACACAATGTCTGTAGCGTGCGTGCGAGTTGCTCTTGAATTCTCGCAGTTCATTTTCAGGACGTTTTGCCGGTTTCGGCTTGTGTCGGTTCAGAGTGCCAGGAAGAAAGTCCGAAAGGAATCTCCCAACTCACATAACTATTAGCTTGAAGGAACTCAACCGATCATACTGCAATCCAAAAGGTCAACTGTGTTAAATATAACAGGTTCCACACAAGCAAAAGAATATCCGACGGGTGATTCCACATCCACTCATTGTGAAGCTATTTCTCTATTAAACATTCAAGGTATGCCAAGAAATTTCGACAGCAGTCCATGTCCAATGGTCGGATTCTTTTGTGTCCAAACAAGACGGAAGGTCAAACAAGAAGTGAGATTCCCACTTTTTATAGCAAGGAGCTTTTATGTCAAAAACAAGGTTGCCAGCTTTTTTTTTTCCCTCGGGGATTGGTAGTTGAGACTCATAAACATGGATCCGACTTTGCAAGGTAGAAATGAAAAGGAAGATGAAGTGTCGGGTTTTGGGGGGTCTTTGCGAGTGCCTGGTGGAACTGTTGAGGAATGACTAAAGCTGCGTTTGGTAACGTTTCTGTTTAAAAATTGTTTCCAAGAGCAGAAATAGAAAAAATTATTTCTGTTCCGGGAACAATTTTTGAATAGAAGAACGCGTTTGGTAATTGTACAAAATTTATGTTCCCGGAATAGAAAAAGAATAGAGGCACGTTTGGTAAACTTGTATAATTTTTTTGTTTCTTTTAATTTTTTAATTTTTCTTTTGTCTTTTTTTTTTTTTTTTTTTTTTTTCTTTCTTCCTTTTGGCCGGTCGTCGGCCTTAGCCAGGGCCAGCGGCCTCACCCAGCCAAGGCGAGGCCAAGCCTCGCCGGGGCCGGCGACGCTCCGGCAAGGTCGCCGACCATGGCCGAGGCCGGCGACCAGCCAAAGAAAAAAGAAGAAGTGTTTCTCAGAATTGTTCCCAGGAACAAGAAATAATTTTTTTCTACTTTTTGTTTCTATTCCAAATCTTTCTCGAAAACAAAAGCGTTTTACTTTTTTTTTGGTTCCCTGGAACAAAAGAACAAAAATTTGTGTTCCGGGGAACAGAAACAAATTTAAACAAATAGCCCCTCATTGTGTTCCTGAAAGATACATTCAAGAACCAAAGTATAGACCAGTCGACTCTCTGTATCTCCCATGATGCCACCGGGATTCCAGTCATAAACATGTCGCTTCTTGCTTGAGGTGATGTGGATGAACTCCAAAAACTAGACTTCGCTTGCAAGGATTGGGGCTTTTTCCAGGTAGTCAGTCATCTACACCTAAACCGTCTATGGTTTTTCATCCAAAACTTCTTTTTGCTTCAATTTTACTATCGCACCAATATCTTGATTAAGAACATAATTATCAGCCCCATGAAAGACACATTTCTCTTAGTTTTGTGCTTTTCTTGCATAGAATATTTAACATAATGAGCTTATATTCAACTCCCTGGATTGAACTTCTCGAGCAAAAGATGTGTAAGTAATTAAAATAGAGTGAAAGACATATCTCACTGGGGTGAGACATGGATTTTCAATGGAGGAAGCGTCTCTTATTAAATCAAATTGTACTGAATGCGCTCTTAATTCTCCTTGCTTTGCAGCCGATACTGCAGAAACTAAATGGTCTAATGTCGCAAATCATTGCTTGCAGAAAACACATCATAGAATTGCAGAGGCGGCAATGAGTAATATGAAGACAGCTGTTGCAACATTTTTCGATCTTCCCCTGGAAGAGAAGAGGTATGCAATGGCAGAAAATGATGTGCAGGGATATGGACAAGGCTACGTCGTCTCTGAGGAGCAAAAACTCGATTGGTGTGACTTGGCATTCTTGATGACATACCCACATAATCATGAGAGTTTCAAGAAATGGCCTCTAACTGTACCAGGCTTCAAGTATGTGATCATCTACCTTTTTATCACGACACCAGAAAGAGCACAATCTGCTTCACAAGCAATCAATATGCTATTTAAGATTGATTTATGATTGTATTTCCATGAGAAATGGTTTTTTCTGCAGATAATTCCAGTTTCTTTTGATTTTTCCTTTCTCCTGATTCTCCATGGAAATCCAGTTGAGAAGGACTCGGCAGAGATTAACAAGTTGGCTGAAGAAGTCTTTGCCCATTTGTCATTGTCATTGCTGTTGCGATTAGGGAGTCTCCAGAAGATGCACGGAGAGATCAGACTAGGAACAAGAATGAATTACTACCCAAGTTGCTGCCGGGCCAATCTTGTTGTTGGTGTCAGTCCACGCTCTGATGGCCGTTCCTTAACTTTCCTGCTTCAAGATGATGAGATAACTAGCCTCCAGATAAAGCACCGCGGGAAGATGGGTCCCCGTGAAACTGATTCCAAATGTAATATTTGTAAACATTGGTGATGTTGTGGAGGTAAGTAAATGTCGAAGTTCATTGACCTCTCGTCCATTTTCGGTTGCTTATTCTTGTTATTTAGTCCATTTAGCCAAGCATGCTGCATCGCGTTTGAAACCAGCCCGACAGGCAATTGCTTCATGTTGAACTTCTGTAGCAAGAACCTGATTAGTTTCTCTAGTTGGTGATTACAAACATCCTTGCGACCACGTGAAATTGAATACAAGATGATGTCGAAATCATGGCCCAACAGACCATTATCGACCCTTCACTGAAAAATACAAAGCCTTTTGTCTACTGCCTGTAAATTTAGATTCAGACATGCTCTACCGCACAAACTTCAGATAGATATCAATTTTGGAGTATATTAACCTCAATAAATGGGAATGAGACTTCCTTAACTGAGACATTGAAGGTGTGTAATCGCTATCAAGCCAGAAAAATTAAATATCCAGGAAAATTTATAGACAAGTTCTAAACCGAAAATTTTTTCCATGACAAGTTCCAAACTTAAATCAGTTACTTTCAACAACCATGCAACCTTTCGAATATTCAAAAAGAAAAAATCTTACATGTTCTATTCATACTAATAGGTTTCTGTGCCAGCTTCAAGTACTGCTAGTTTCTAGCGTCACAGCTGAATTTCCAGAGTGAGCAAAGAGCACAGGGCTGTCACAAGTAAGAAGAGCATAGAGCACAGAGCTGTCACAACTGAAGAAATCAAGAATTTCAATCGCAACATTTGTACTACCGGAGGATGAAACCATAATAGGTCCTGTATCAAGAGGGGTTGCTTCTTTCCTGTCCAAGATGTACAAGAATACTAAGCACTAAGCACGTCGATTACATCAGACACTGGCTTTCAAGAAAAATGGATGGGAAGGCAAACATACAGCATCTGAAGGTCTAAACTTCAGATGGCTGAACGCCATGATTCATATAAGCACTGGCAAATGATTCACACACATGGCACGAATTGCCAAAACAATGTGTTACGCATTTGCCATAATTTATGGAGCTAATGCACAGTATTTGTTTTTCCTATCTGTTCCTTGAAATAGGAGATTATTTGTCTAATGGAGTTTTTAGATCTACTTTTTATCCAACGGACTACATGCCACTTGATGACATCGCCAAGCTTCATGCTCTTCACCCACAAAGCAACACGCAATTTACTTTGCTAGAGATCTACGTGCACAGTGACCACATGGAAAGTGCAGATCACATTACTTGTTCCCTTAGGTCTTGAAGGTAAATAGTTTCTTCCAAACTGACTTGCACACACAAGTTTGGTTTTGATGAACTAGAGTTAAAACAGAATCAAACAAGGAATCAAACATCATAGCACTCCACTGAAAACTCTCCCACAAAGATGCCTGGTATGCCAAAATTGATAAAGAACTTCTAAAAAGCTCAGAAAAGGACTCCAGAATATAATTGCAATTATCGAGACAAAATTTCTCCGGAAGCGATGCCTCAGAGGTAAGCAGATAAGCATACAGTTTAATTCTAAAGAAAAAACTCCAAGAAGTATAAAAATAGTTCCATTGAAAGGAAATATTAAAATCCCATACACAAGAAAATTTTTGTCGACTCTGCTAGACAGGCTCTCTGCGCTTGGAAACATTTGTACACCCATCAGAGATACACTACTCTCCCCTTTATACACTCTAGAAAGAAACTTGTACAGTAACTTCACCTCCTTGTCAGATGCAGTGCGCTCGTTACCTCAGCCTTAGCTCATCATTACTTCTAGTATATCCTCCAAACTAAAAAGTTTTACATCTATAAATACAAAACCAGCAAATTTTTATTTCAGCCAGCCACTGTCCATTCGAATACATAGACAGAGCTATCATTAAGAGTAAAGTTCGAAAAGAGAGGGTCACTCTATCCTCAGTTAGCTGTACAGCTTTCCTACACTATGCTAAGCCGGGTGAGGATTCTGAATGCTAATCCTCCTTTCTGCAAAAGATCAAGAAACAAGGTTAAGGTTGCAACTTTCAGAGTTCCCAACAAAATAGACATATTAAAAGGTTTATACATCAATCATGGATATGCCTGGACCTCAAATGTGCTAAAGCAGCTTTCCGTGTACTCAAAGTATCATATTAATGCTCACAATCAAATGACAGAACTTACATGAAGTAAGACCCGCAGCTTATAGGATCGATGACAATGACATCATTGATTACATATAGCAAGACTAATAAAAAATCTTATCTGAGGTAGTGGAGCTAGAAAATAAGATAGCATTCACATCGGAGATCATACCAAATGAAACAAGTACATCTTAAGCAAAACAAAGAAACAAGTACCTCCAGCTGCGACCAGTTTCTCTACACGTGCAACTATGTGCTTCCCGTAAGTATACTTTTTCAGAGCATTCAAATGTACTTTTATACGATTAAGGATCAGTTCCAGTTGCTGGTCATCACAAGTTTCCAGCACTTTTTGTACAACGTAGTTTGCGAACTGATCTTTCATCATCGCCTAAATTCAACAAAAAGAAAAGAGAATGTTTATAGCACTGCCAAACACATTAAGAAATGCATTTCAAACAACATAATTTATTGTAGACATATGGCTACGACATCCTTGATACGTAATTATCATTCATCAAGTCTATCAAATGTTGCTAACATAACTAGGCTGATGTTAACAATAGCCAGAGAAAAAAGCCAATAGCCAAGATGAAGGTCCTTGCAATAAACCCCAACTACCCCAAAGGAAGAGCCTTCTATACTCTATTTCTCTCTTTAGATACAGAATAATTCCATATGTCAATGCATCAAAGTAAAAACATTTTCAAGTCATTCTGATTTGACAACAGCAAACAAAGACCAACGTCAATTATTTGAAAAATATAATGGTATCGTCATGAAAGGAATCAGAGTCTATTAAGTGCATTGCAGACAAGCATCGTTCCCTATCCCGACTTGACCTATAGATAATACAGATGGTGCGATGCACATCAGCATGAACAAACCTGAAGAGGCTCATTCTCATCAGTCGAGCCAAGCATCTCATTCACCAGGACCTGGCGCTCTGTGGGAGTTCCAAAAGCCAAACATTTCTCAATGACATTGGAAGCAAATTTTTGCTGACTCATTTGAACTATCTGCCCAGTCAGCTTCTTTATAATGGCAGAACGCTCATGCGACTTTCCATGCTCTAGAACATGCTGCAACATATATAATGCATCAAGCACAAAATAAAAATAAAAATTAAAAATTAAGGAACAAAATAATAGTTTAGACGTGCATGCAAAGAACACAATCAAAGTCTACTATCCACATAAGGAAGCAATTGCAAGGCTCTCTATGTGGGGGCTCCAGTCACCTCAGATTATTTAAGTCCAAGATATGTAAGAGAGAAGCATATTGGGTATTCAACTGCATATATAATATGCTAAATAATTTACAGGGCAATAAATCATGTAAAGAAGAGTTCCGCATAGCAAAGTAGATCATAGAATAGAATAAATGTAAAGAGAACTCCCTAAACGTAACATAGATTTTACATCAAAATAACCAGAATTAAGTCACTAACAAATGTTGTCCTGTTGTCTCACGTGCCTGTAAAGTGTAATCAATAAAAATAACTTTCATGTTCAAATTAATTTGCTGCAATGGACAGCTTTAAGAGATGATCTTCAAAGACATATTACATATTACTCATTTCAAAGACTATCTGTCCAACACCTCATGCCAGAATGGAAAATGTTATGCGAAAGACAGGATGAATAAATAACTCCCTCTCATATATTCTAGTTTGTGTGGCTACTCCTCGGAGTATCCATGAGTTCATCGACAATGCAAGAGGTACTAGCTTTAACACTCTCCACTATAGAAAGAAAAAGGAAAGAGAAAGAGCAAATCTGCTAGTATGCTTTGCTTTTGGGATAGGTCAATATTAACGTTTAGAGCCTAAAGATGACTTGGTTCCCGGCCACAAACAAATAATCTATGCTAGAGAGGTAATTGGAAACACACGAAGCAAACCTGCACAACATAATTCCCATACTGATCTTGTGCCAGCATGCAAACTGATTGCAAAATCTCATCCATCATTATGCGTTGAGTTGTCGAATCATGGCAATGCTCTAGGACTCTCTGTCACATTTACATAGAATTGTTAGAACAATAGCTCTTATGTACTTTTAATTGGTCAAAGATGTGCAAACATAGACATTCACATGAGATATAAGTGAATTTATTCAGACCTGAATGACACGACAACCATAAGGATGAGTGGACAGTGTTACAACTTGATCGTAGAAGGTGGAGACAATGAAATGAATAGCATCCTCAGGAATACATTCAATACACTTCTGGATGACATGATTCCCATTCTGATCACGGACGCAGCGCATAACCTGACCGTCAAGCTCCATCACCATCTTAGTCTGCTGGTCCAGTTCAACAACCTCGATAGCCTGAAAACTCAAAACAGTTTTAGACCAACCATTTACATTTGAAATCACTCAAAGTGCATGACTAATCGATATTCTAAGATGCCAAAAGATTAAACAAGCCCATTCCTTGCGTTTTATCAGTGAGAGAAGTTGCACAAGAGGCACCAAGTGGCATAAATAATTAATTCTTCAGAAAGCCACCATTTGAGTCTTTGGGATGTTAGATCGAAACGGATCAATAAAAAATAATGAGGAAGTAGCAACAAAATATACCCTGACGGGATTAGATATAGAGATGCAGTGACCCAAAGAAGAAGATACTTGGAGAGAAATAAAAAGGAATAAAGTAATTGTTTCACCTTCTGGATCACTCGACAGCCATACATTTGCAGGCTTAGAGTCAGCACATGCCCATCAAGCTGATCAGCCAGTTCTCTTATTTGTGATGCACTTCCATGCTCGAAAAACTGAACATGTTATTGACAGTATTTTAATTAGAATCCACATATCATCCAATCTGAGTAACAACTATCTTCCAAGACTACCTTTTGAATGACATAATTCCCAAAGACATCAGTCATCAGTGTTAGTGCTCGCGGCATAATCTCATGGAACACCATGTCTTTCTCTGCTGTCGACGCAGTCTCAAGCTTCTGTTGGATGAATCGGCTCCCATACTGATCAGCACTGTCACAAAAGCACCAAGACAAGGCGTAAAAAAATATTCCAAATCTGTTAAGAGTTGAGAGAAAAGGAAGTGCTACTATCAACTCATACCTGAACTCAACAACATGACCAGCAATTTCGGAAAGTTCAAAACATCTGGTTTTGTTACCCTTGAACTCGTCAAGCAAAGATGACGAGAAGCTCTCATCCAAATTACTACCAGCTTCTGAGTGCCATGCTCCCATGACTCCCCCACCTAAGTTCCTAAGCCCAGGAGAAAAACGAACATTGCGCTCACCATGCCGGACTGGACTACCACATCCTAGAGGAGAACTTGGAAGGAGGGGACTTCCCAATTGGTTTCCAGGATAAGACATGCCCATACCACATGCAAGATTTCCATAGTAGCCATGATTAAAACTCCCAGATTTCCCAAGGTAAGGAATACCGTATTGAGATTTTTGTGACGAAAGCAACAAATCAAGGTAAGCTTTCTGGAGTCCCATAAAATCCATATAGGAGTCGCCCATCCCTTCCCTATCCAACAAGGTGGGATCACCAAGAGCAGCGAGCTGTGCTGCAGCATACTCATTCGATCTCGAATACTGAAGATATGAGGGGCCCATCAGGGGGAACTGCAAACCATTACCAGTAGCGTGAGCTCCTGCTCTACTAAGATTTTGTAGTTCAGCTGCTGCAGCCATAGAACTTGGCCCCAAAGGCGAACCTCCCCCCAGTGCTCTTGGGTCCAAACCATTCATGCCCAAGGCTGATGCAGCAGCAACATTTTTGAACAAAGGCGGCAGGTTACCACTTGCAAGCTGGCTTGACATCATGGTTGGTGAAGAGGGATTCATAGCAAGCCCACCTAGGCCATAATTTGGATTAGTAGGACTAGACCTTTCCAAATCGTGATGACTAGACAGTGAGCTCCCTCGGCCATTAAGATTCTGAGCGGAATGTCCTTTCAAGAATGAGCTCGAAGCAGAAAGAGCAGGCTTCTGAAACTCATTACTGATGAATGATTGTTGCTTGGTTTGGTTCTCATCATGAAAGTTGTAAAAATTATTGTGATCACCAAGGTCATGTTGCATTTGCAACTGAGAGTGATTCTTATCATTTGTCATTACATTCGTCGACAGATTCAAGCCAGATAGAGCGGCAACGAGATCTCCTGTTTCTCCCATATTAGGCGAGACTGAAGAACTCAACGAATTTTGGCCACTAACACTTCTTTTATCCATCGAATTAACCCTCCCAGCTCCAACAGGCGGAATTCGAGGCGTCGGAGCCCGGTCAATAAGTTGAGGGTCAGGAGTGGCGCTTCTAGACAAGGAGCCACCAACAGCAGAAGCATAAGTATGAGAAGCACGCCCACCAATACCATGGACAGCAGACATGGCGCTTGTATTTGCAGTGGACTGTAGCGAATCCATATGTTCCAATTCATGATGCATTTGAGGAAATTGGACTTCAGAAGCTTCGGTGCTTTCATCAAATGCATTTCGACTGGCTGGACGAGATGGGTGGCGAGAGGCCGACGTTGCATAACTCATGTCATCCTGCATATGAAATGTAAAGCTTAATTTCCAAATGTCGAATCAAAGATGAAGCAAGACACTAGACATATCTATTTCATTCTTATGTCCACTAAAATGAGGTCACGTAAAAAGTAACAGGGACATTACACTAATAAAAAGATTTCACATCCATGCCGTGCAAAGTAGAACCATCCAACTATATAAACCTCATCGGAATAGGCAGTAGAAGTTCGCAGTGAGCTTCGCTGCAATTCGCAATTCGTATACCATGCAGAAGAATTTCAGCAGGATCGTATTAGCGTAAAAGCATCAGCTTCTCCTAATCTGGACCCATAGCCTGCTGAAGCTACAGAGATATTCTAAAGAGCAATTATGATGGCGTCTCATCTGAGACATACACACAAGTGCATCCTTTCAAGCAATAAGCATTGAGAAAATACGATCAAACAGGCCAAAGCTTTTACAGAGACCTCCGACCAGTGAGAATGATTTAGCTTTTAGTGGCAACAAATTAAGTGTGTGAGCTTCATTATTTCTAGAATCGCCAAGTAATGGTTTGTCACTTCTGGCCAAACAAGATGCAGTAAATAATAAACTGCCTGGAAACAAGGATATCTTCAATCTGAAGAAATACGCTACGCACAGTGCTATAAAATCATCGGATCAGGCCATATCTATCATCTTTGCCAACGAAAAAGTGCTACGTACCAAATAAAGAAGCAAATAGCGATAAAAAAATCTCAAAAATCAAACTAAAAACCTGAGGAACAAATAGAAGAACTAAGTATGAAACCTCCAGTTATTCATTTCACCTGAATGATCTCTGCAATGCTTTTTTGTCTGCTCCCAAACCCCAACCCTGGCAAGCCAATCAACCCATCAACGCCCCACTCACTCCTTTTAGCCTCCATTCCACCATTTTCTTCTCTCTCTCCAGCTCTAACACCGCCTCTACTCACTTTCCTCCTATCACCAATCCCTCCTACTCCTCCTCCTCCTCCTCCTCCTCCTCCTCCTCCTCCCCCTCCTCCTCCCCCACCACCACCACCACCACTCAATCTCTGTGCAGACCTCCAATCTTCCTTAGACAACAACGGCGGTGGTAACCTCGGATTCAGATTAACATTAGAATAGTAGTAATTCACATAAGCAGGATCAGCTCTCAGTTCCTCTTCAGAGACAAACCCTTTCCCATCGCTCCTTTTGGCATCAAACAAGCCTCCCACCGCTGTCAGAGAGCCCTCCACGGTAGGCGGCGCAGACCCACTCCGATGGATGTCGAGCTCTTCAGGATAATCTGCTCTGTTCTTGAGCATCGATCGCATTGAAATATCAGGCATCATGTTGGGATAAGTATCGGTGATCATGGCAAACAGTGGAGGACCAAAACAAACGAAAAATTTACCAAAAAAAAGTAAACAAAATTTCGTAAAGATTGAAGCTTTGAGCTGAAAATCAGCTCAAGATTGTCAAGAATCAAATGGGCTTTGCCTTAAAGCTGAAAAGGAGCTGATTTCTTGATCAAAGAGACAGCACCCATAATCCTGAACTGAAGAAACAAACGTAAAAATCCGATTTTTCCGGCGATGGTATGTCCCTGAGGGAATTCTTTCATCAACGAAAGATCAGACAACACCTCAAAGAAGCTTTGGACAGATTGACGAGTTAAGCCATATCGAGATAGAGAGAGAGAGAGGGGGCAGTGACGAAGTAGGCAGTGATAAGCACGAGTGGTGGAGAGACTGGAGCCGTCGGATGCGAGTACGGACGGCCCAGATCGGTTGCAGTTGGATTTGTAGTTAGGAAGGGAGGGGCTGCTCCTAGGGTTTTTATTTCCTTGTATTGAAAACAAGATTGCAGTTAGATTTATGTGAATCTTTATTTCTATTTATGATAAGTAAAACAGCCTTTATTGGCTCCTTTCCATTTATAAAGGATTTGGGCTGCGATTCTTGATTGCTAGGGCAAAGAAAGGGAGCGGCCAATGGCGTTTATCTGAGGAAATTTTCATCATCTTTTTTTTTCTGAATCCTTTAATTTGGGCACTCGTTCTTCACGTGTGTCTCTGATCCTTTGCATGTGCATCTTTCTTTTTAACTGAATTTCTTTGAAAAAAGGAGTTCCGGGATTACCATTTCCTATGTTAGCTAATTTTCAATAGTCGCACTTGATTCATTTACGTCCATTTCTTAATAAATATGGGCACGTATATTAGTTTATTTAGGTGATAAACCGATACTTATGATAATCATGACTTTCATATACCAATTCGGGATACATTCAAATCTCAACATTACATTTGATTTTAAAAAAACAAGACAATCGACATTTTCGTAAATTCAAAGGTTGTTTCCTATACCAAGGTATAAGTTATGGTACTAATCAATTCTCTTTCCTTTTTCCATCTAAATTTTGATTGTTTCAATCTATTTTTTATGTCTCTATGTAGTGATGGTGTGGAGGATATTGAATAGAAGCTTGCACCGTTCACTAGGCAAGTCATACGATTGTGGTATTGAAGACATTGAATATAAGTGTGTGTGTGCTCATCACTTATGATGATGCGAGATTCCATAATTACCTGTCATTTGTTCTACCCTGATGCTAAGACAAATTTGTTATCAATAACGTGTATTTATCATATCGGTTTGTGCTTTATTGTTTTATTTTATTGTTTGAGATTTATTTTGTTCTGAACTTCTCATGTATTATTTTGAGATATGAACATAATGTTTACTTTCGACAAAAAGAAAATTGATATTTGATTAATTGATGAAACTATTAATTTCAAGAAATGCAATTACCTTATCTATTGTCCTATCTAATTAGAGTGCATCAAACCCATTTTAATTATCTCTACCGAACATCTTTTATCGAAGAATGATATAAAAGATGGTCCATAAAATTCAAGTTGATTATTTAATTAAATCTATCTTCAAATTCTTCACTTTACTTTAGTAGCTTTTCTTCTTTTTTTATTATTCTCGATAATAGGGAGTGCTCACTCATTGTCCGATTATTCTAATTACAATTTTGCAATTCATTAAATGCAGTAAGAAGGGAAAGAAAAAAGGGAAAATCTGAATTTGTGATATGTGGACTTTTCCAATTTAATTAGCAGCTTAATATGCTTGGAAAAGACCCCCAAAAAAATCAATAACTATGTTTTACTCGATTTATGTAATTCCTATGCGCCGAATGCTTTTATTTTTCTTATGTAGACAGTGATTGTACTATTTTCCGGAAATATAGGGAAAACTCAATTTTATGCTTCAAAAAAAAAAAAAAAAACGGAGAAGAATCTTCTGCCTGCTCGTTGCATCGAAGACCGGAAAAATCACGAGATCGGACGCCCCTCCCCCGGCAAGAGTTCAAGGCTCACGCGCCCCAGGCGGCGCCGGGCCAACGGGTGTCCTACACGTGTCGCTCGACATGATGCGCTCCGGTCTTTAGGGGCGGGTCCCACCCCACGCTTTTTGACCGCGCGTCGGACAAGGATCTTTCTCTTTTTCAACCGCATCGACGTCGAATGATAACCCATATTTTCCTTAAAATGATGCTGCGGCATACGTCTTTTCTCTCTCTCTCTTTTTCTTTTTTTTTTTTTTTTTTTTTTTTTTTGAAAGAAAAGGTTTTTCATAGGCAGCAGCAGGTGACGTGTTATTTCTGTTGCGGCGAAAAAAAAAAAAAATTGCGAGCGTAGCATATGCATTAAAGTGCATATGAGCCGACCAAGGATAGTGATCGCATAGATAATGAGCATGATATTTATCTCATTTTCATTCGACCATGTATAATAATTTCATTTGTGCAGGCAAGTGTATATATATACAATATTTTAGGACTTATAATGTGAGAAATTCAATTAAATCCCAAGTATACGTTGCGTCGACATAATGTTAGGCTCGTGAAATTTTTAGTGCTAGCAATGAAAGTGGAATTAAGGATGCGTTCGTTTGGGAGAGAATTCCATGGAAAAGGAAAATACTTTCCAAGAAATTATTTTTCAAAAAAGAGATTAATTTTCCTATGTTTGGTAATATGTGATTGAAAATGTTTCTTTGATCTCATTTAGAAAATAATTTCAATCTTATGACTTTATATCATGCAAAATAATTTTTTTAAATAATATATTATTTTCTTTCTATTTCCTTCTTCCTTCTTCCGTCAGTCATCGAGCCTCAGTGGCAGCGTGACAAGCCATTGGTGCTGTCGCTAAGGCTTGTGAAGGGTCAACTTGGCCAACCTCAAGTGAGGTCGAGCCTCACCAGCCTTGGTTGAGGTCAAGCCTCAGCAGAGGTCGAGTTTGCCAAATCTCAGCAAGCTCAAGTTCGTTGAGCGGAGGAGGAAGAAGGAAAAGATAAAAAGAAGAAAACAAAAAATAAAAATATTTAAAATGTATTTTTTAAATAAAAGATATAAAAAAATTTAAGACGATCCATTTTGGAACGTGTTTTCTTTTTCTTAAATTTAGAAATTCACTTTTCTAATTTTATGTATGAATATTTTCCTTAAGCGGAAAATGTTTTTAATTGACTAATCATTTTCGGTGAACCAAACGAGTGAAAGTTCGAAAAACTAATTTTGGGAAAACACTTTATTTCAAACAAACACACCCTAACATATTAATGCTTAACTCACTGATGAAGGGAAAAGGAAAAAAAAGAAGAAGCAGGTTGTTCACTATTTATACAAAAAAAAAAAAAAAAAAAAAGGTTTCCAATCGAACATGTGAAAAAGAAAAGAATTCTAGTCATACGATATCAAAATATGCGGCTAATCGTGTCGTTATATTTATAAATAAGAGTAAAAGTAATTTGTAACGCGTGTTAATAAACTTTAGACAAGCGACAAGTTGTCTAGTTGGTTTTTCGCTTGCAAATCCTTAATCTGTGTCGGTACCTAATTAATTCATTAAGAACTTTTTCGTAAGCATGAATGAATAATGTTCGACGTACTAATGACCGTACCATGAAATGATAAGTTTTGATTCTACATTCCAAGGCTTATGCAAAAAGTGGTGCGAACACCTAAAATGACAAAACTTAACACATGGGAGATTTAAGTGTAAAAAGTTGAGAAATGTACACTTAAGTGTCAAAATTAAGAGCAAAATAGATCAATTAAGTGCCAATGGCAAAAGATTTTGGCCAAAATGCCAACATGTCATTTTTTCTAGCTAGATAGTGCAAAATGACATCGTTTTGCATATTGACGTAGCTAGATAAGTTTTTAAATAATGTCGTTTTACATGCCGATGTGACTAGTAAGCGAAAACAACATTGTTTTGTATCGAATTTGAATTTAAATATAAATATTAATTAAATTAAATTTAAAACTAAATTTATGTAAAAGAAGAAGGAAATTGCATAACGACAAGAGCCAATTTTAGATTTATTTTAATTATATTTATATTCAAATCCAAACAAAAGATAAAATAACGTCATTTTGGCTCTTATTTGCTAACTTAACTTTCAACAAACCACGTAAGCGAGTTAAATTATTAAAAAATTGTTACATAGAATTTTCGAGACTCTTCTTGGCACCGAATATCCCTATTTAAAAAATAATAATAATAACGCTTATATATACCTTTCATAACTTTTGGTATTTAAGTATCCCCGTATCAAATTTTGGCACTTGTGCCGTATTTTTGCCCATGCAAAATTGCACGATATGATAGTAGAAACTATATAGAGATCCTATGCGACATTTGGGTAGTGATTCCTAGCAATCGTAAGTACACGGTACAAAGCAAAACCCAGGTCGACTATTTCTGCACCCAAGTCAAAAAGATAAAATGTCTTCATTCAGACAATTTATCTCTTACGGAAGTTGACTTAGCCCCATTGGAAAGAGTAAAGGTTGCTTACTCATTTTTTTGTCTTGGTTAGGTCACCGAGACACCGACCCTCTCCCAATCAATGAATGACCCAAGACCCATTTTTAACATTGCCAAGTCCATAAAAATGGAAATCGATGGGATTCTCTAGATGACAATGCGACGATTCTTCATCAAAACACTCGATTACCTCGACTAATGTCCGAATAAATGGGTAAACCATCAGCCCATTTCAAAGATACGTCCGAAGTGCGAAAGGGTCACGAGGTTTCCGCCCTAATCCCGTCAAAGTGACTGGAATTTATTAAATTAAGCGAACCCGAAAGCTGTCCCGCGAGCAGCAGCGAAAGCAACAAAGCTCTGTGAGCAGCGTCATTAGGCCCGATAAAGAAGAGGAGCGGACCGCCCCTGTTTGTCTTTCGTTGCCACAGCCGAGGAAACCGGAGGCTTATTTTATGTGCTGCTCCTCATTCCCCTTCGTCAAAGCTTGTCATAAGAAAAAAAATAATTAAGAAAAGATGCTTGCTTGCCCGATTAAAAAATTCAGTGGGGGTGATTAGCTTTCATTATTGCGATTATGTCAGCTTGTTTCTCATTCTCTATTGTATGTGTTTTTGATTAGGGTTCAGGTGGAGCAGCGGATAAGGATGATTTCAGGCAGCAGAGGCACGTGAAGGCTCTTCTACTTGAGAGGCGAACGGCACTCCTGCGGGTCACGTGACATGTTCCCCATCTAAATATAAAGAAATGGTAAAGTTCATTCCTATATACATTATATATATATATATATATATATATTGCTAAACTAAATTGTAATACAAGGTGTCATGTGTTCCTCAGATTTGTAATTACTATGTTGTTGCAATGAATATCCTTAGCATAAAAACAAATGAGTCGGCTTACCGCACGTCAACCCTGTGTTCATGCTGTCCGTGTTTAAGAATAGATTTATATCTAACTGAGGATAGTGTAAACGCAAAAGATAAGTTAAATTTAATAAGTAGAGTATAGAATTATACTAGGGTTTCATGCAGTCCGTAAATGAGAACTGGATTATATCTAATTGAGAATAATATAAATGCAAAAAAAAAGTGAAATTTTATAATTAGAGTATAGAATTATACTAGGGTTGTGTCAACTGCAAAACTTCAAGAATGACATGCACGTGCTGTGCTTTTTCGCAGGATTGAAGGAGGGGTGTTCATTTTAATTTTCATGAATATCAACGAAAATAAAGAGAAAATGGAAAATACCAGAACCACTCAGGGCACGCAGATAGAGGGTAAGTTGACTTTCTGTGGAGAGGCAATAGAACGAACGGGAGGAAGCAAATTCCTCGCCTTACCCCCGTTTCGGCAAAATCCAGCCGAGCCACTCTTCGGCACCACCGGTTTCCCCGGTCGGGCTGGGAATGCGCGACTTATCAATTCATCCGATAAACCGTTGGGGCCTCACGTAGCTGATGTAAGCAGTCCGCACCTTCACGGAAATGTCTATTTTATCGAACATCTTTTTGAGATAGCATCAAATTGTTAGTTTTTGTGTTACTTCAATTTAGATTAGACCGACCTTCAAAGAAACTTTGGATCTTCCTATCGCTTGGCCCAAAGTAAAACTGAAAATCACTGATTGTGGAACAAAAAAGAGGAAAACAAACAACCATATACGTTATTTTAAGATTGGGCTTTGTAGTTTCTATCTTGGGTGGCGAATTTTTAACGTTTTTCAGGAGATATGACCACAGTATAAATCCCATGTATGGACCATAAGCCCAGCTCTCCAATCGATCTAATCTCCGCAAGAATCGATTTTACAGTGAGATAACATTGGGAAAAATTATCAAAATAGTTTTAAATTTAATATAATTTTTCCAATTCAGTCATAAACTTTTTTTTATCAATTCAACCCTAAACCTTTTACAATTATGTCAATTCGGTCCATCAAGCCAAAATTGTTTGGCTAGCACTAATGTGGATGCCGACTGGCGCTAATTGTCCAACCAACACCAACGTGGCAATTTTTTAATAACATTTTGTTTTTTCCAAATTATTTTATTAATTTTTTTCTTTCTTCTTCTTCTTTTGACCGGTCATTGGACTAGTCAGAGACTACGGCCAATGAGGCCTCGCCGTCGTTAGGCAAGGTTGAGCTCGCCCTCACCCACGACAACGAGGTGGCCATGGCAAGGTTCGCCGTTGCGGCACTCAGCGAGCTCACTGCAACGATGAGATCTCACCCATTGTTGTGACTATGAGGACGAGCTCGCCCAGTGCCGCAATGGCGAGGCCTTGCCAATGGCCAACGAGGTCGACCTCGCTGAACATAGCCTTTGGCCGGTTCGACGATCGGCCAAAAGAAGAAAAAGAAAAGATTAAAAAATTTGAAAAAAAATTAAATATCACTAAAAATTTCCCATGTCAGCATTGGCTGGCATCCACGTTAGCATCGACTAGCCAATTTTGGTTAGATAGAATGAATTGACATAATTACAAAAGATTTATGACTTAATTAATAAAAAATGTTTATGACTGAATTGAAAAAAATTGTAATAGGTTTAGGATTGTTTTGGTAATTTTTCCGATGACTCTGTGCTACTCTCCATGAAAGTAGGTCTTTGATAAAATTTTCAGATTGGGTGGAAATATAATTTTGATATCAATAATAATTTTTATTTAGTGATGAGCATGCATTTATGTGAGATATATTTGGTAGAAAATGAATAAGGGAGCAAGGTAAGAGAGTTCAAGAGATATAGGCCTTGAAGTGTAGTTTATTTAATTGATTGAAATGGCTAGTACAAGAAGTTGGGGGAGGTGAGGTTGGCGTTGGTGGAGATGTACAAGGGTATGGAGTTTACTCTCAACTCCCCCACCTATGAATAAACTGTAGCAGTTTTATAGGTATTTTCACCGACTTAGTACAAACAACTTAGAGGATTCTTCCAGATTTCTTCATAATTAAGCTATATGTTTTTTACTTCGACTCTTCTTTGCTTGCGTCATACGTCCACCTAGAGTAATCTGCATTGGGGTTTTTTTTTTTTTTTTTTTTTTTGCACATAGTTGGACAAAATAACTCTTTGACCACGAGCTGGATTAAAGCTAGCCACATTCTCGTTCTTCGAGTTCTTGACTTTATGATTAAGCCAGCCACATTCTTGACACGGTTGTAGAGAAATCTAGAGAATTTGGAAAACCGATCACAAATTCCAACAATTCCCCTTATCCATTTTTGCGATATTTAGACATGTTTCTAATGTCTTAGATGGGTCTTTAAATCTTTTGGTAGTTTATCCATGCCTTCCCACGGTCTTCCTTGCATTTTCCTTCAAATTTGCATATCTTTTTCAACGAAGTCTCTGCAAGTCTTGAGCCATCAAAATGCTCCAATGATCATAGTTAGTGTGACGGCCCAAGCGGTGGTGCGCGGGGAGGAGGGATCGCGATGTGTCCGCGCCTCGGTTCCCGAACGTGCGCAAAGAAGGGGTCCCTGTGACAACCTAGACCGGAGCAAGCGGAGGGATGGACTGAGATCGCCTTGACAAGACGCGAGGTGAGGCTAAGGGCATGTCTCCCGTCCCACATCGCTTAGGGGAGAGTCTTGGGCTAGTTTATAAAGGCTTGGGTCCCTTTAATCTGTATAACGCGTTTCAAAGCCGTGAGGACTCAGTGTCCAAAGCGGACAATATTATACGGTGGGGCCCGGGTCGTTACAAATGGTATCGAGCCGACTCCCGATCCGCGTGTGGGGGCCACGGCGAGGACCCCGTGCCTTAAGGGGGGAGAATGTGACGACCCGAGCCGGAGCAAGACAGAGAGGATGGACCGAGATCGCCTTGACAGTACGCGGGTGAGGCTAAGGGCATGTCTCCCTTTAATTTGATGGACTGAGATCGCCTTGGCAGTACGCGGGTGAGGCTAAGGGCATGTCTCCCTTTAATCTGTATAACGCGTTTTAAAGCCGTGAGAACTCAGTGTCCAAAGCGGACAATATTATACAGTGGGGCCCGAGTCATTACAGTCCCTGTCCCACATCGCCTAGTGAAATGGGCCCTCTAACTGTACATACGCGTTTTCTTGGGGTAGTATGGGCTGCCCTGAGAAGAACAAAACCGTGAGGACTTAGTGTCCAAAGCGGACAATATGTGTACAGTGGAGACCCAGGGCGTTACAGTTAGTCCCATCAAAAGTGGAGTTTTTTTTTTTTTTTTTTTTGTTAGGCTAGATGGCCATAGTTTTTATGTCGAAAATTTTGTTGGCTGTTTTTTTTATAGAGGTTGCAGGAAAAATGTCCAATATCAACGCAACGATATCCCTGAGCATTTTCGTTTAGAGCTTGGCTAAGACAAATGATTAATACCAACCCAACGAAATTCTCTAATTTTGATTCAGGCTCTAATTTAGGCTCGGACTCTAGTTTTAGTGAAAGATTATTAGGATAAACACCCAAAACCAACTGCACGGACCTAGCTCTTTTTTTGCGGTCCCTTACGCTTGGCTAAGTGACAAACCTAGGCGCACCTAACTCAAATTTTACTACTTGATTGTGACAAATGCCTAGAATTAAACGATTGTCTCTAAGTCTGATAACATATTAAAATTTTGAGATTACGCAAAAATGTGATTTTTGATATCAATGATAGCTTTCAATTAGTGATGTGCAAGTATGGGTGGGAGAGAGAGAAAGAGAGCTATATTCTGTAAAATATGAGTGAGGGAACCATATAGGATATTTTAAGAAATATAAGCCGTAGGATGTAGTTTACTTAGTTGATAGAAATGTGTGGTACAAAAAGTTGGAGGAGGTGATGTCGGCGCTTTGGGGGAGGAGCACAAGGGTATGGAGTTTATTCTCGACTGCCCATACCTCTGTACATGAATGAGGTATGGCCTTTTTTAAAGGCATTTCCATCCACTTAGCACAACCGCCTTAGAGCATTTTTTTTTTCAGATTTTTCCAGCTATGTATTTTTTATAGCGAAAAAGAAAAAAACAAAGAGCTAGATATGTATTTTTTACCTCAACCCCTCCTTCCTTGCACCATCCGTCCAGCTAGAGTAGTTTGGATTGGAATAGATTTTTTTTTTTTGGCACCGACTTGGATAGAAAAACTCTTTGACTGCAAGCTGGATGTTCTGGACATTTGTTCTTCAAGTTCTTGACTTCATGATTAAGCTAACCTTTTCTTGACGTAGCTGTGGAGAATTTTAGAAATTTTGGAAAATGGATCACTATTTTCATGACTCTTCCTTAATCAATTTTTGTGATATTTTGGACATGTTTCATAATGTGTCTAATGTGCTTAGAAATTCTTCTAGTAGTTTGCGCATGCCTTTTGACAATCTTTGTTGCACTTCTCTTTTTTCAACGATGTTCAACGAGCCATCAAAATGCCCAATGATCACAGTTGTTTCCATCAAAAGTAGAGATCGTTAATTTTTCACTATGAGGCTCGTTGGCCCTAGTTTTTATGTTCAAAATTTAGTTGGATGTTTTTTTTTTATAAAGGTTGCAGGACATATGTCCAATATCAACTGAATGACACCCTTGAGCATTTTTCTTATAGTGTTTGCTTAGACAAACACTCAATAGCAACTCAACAGCACTTGTGACATTGGCTTTGTCTCTGGCTCTAGCAGCTCTATTTTAGTAGAGGATGGTTTGAACAATCGCCCAAAACCACTCACAAGAACCTATCTCCGTCTTCATGGTCTCATACACTTGGACGAGTTACGAACTTAGGCGCATCTTGCTCTAATTTACTGCTTGGTTTTGACAAAAGCCTAGAACCAAATGATTATGCCTAACTCTGATACTATATTACAAATTTGAGATTGTGCAAAAGTATGATTTTGATATCGATAATAGTTTTCAATTAGTGATATGCAAGTGTGTATATATGTGAGGAATATTTGATAGAAGATGGATAAGGGAACAGGGAAAGAAAGTTTAAGAAACCTAGGCCATGAGGTATAATTTATTTAATTAATAGAAATGGGTAGTCTGGATTGAAGTAGACTTCTTTTATTTGCATAGACTTAGAATAACTACTCTATGACCACAAGCTGGATGTTAACTAGTTTCAGGCGGACGTCCTTATTTTTCAAGTTCTTTGACTTCGTTACTGAGCTAGCCACATTTCTTGACATAATTGCGAAGAAAATCAGAGAATTTGGAATCTGGGATCACAATTTTCAACAAGTCTTGCTCTGCCACTGCAAGCACGTTATCAAGTCTACCCACTCGACGACAGTTGACCGTCATTTTCAGTCCAAGGCCACCTCAAGGTCTTGAACTCAGTTTTCCCTTCAGTGCAATATAAATGTAGACGCATTTTTCGCTCGATCAAGGGAGTCGAATCGACTGATCACACGGGGCACTAGGTTGTGAGCGGAAACTGTGCCACGATGGAGTCTCTCGCCGGAGCAAAAGCTAACGTCACGATCATTAGCTTCCTCTTGTTAGCGACGTTGACCCCCTCTCCATCCAGGAGCAAGACGATGTCCAGTGTCTCCAAGGCACCAAGGAGGCACTCGCTGACCCTGGAGGGAGGCTAAGCTCCTGGAACTTCACCACGGTCGCCGCTACCAACGCCTCCACCATCTGTGACTTCGACGCCGCGACGTGCTGGGGGACGCCAGACCACTCCTTGAGATTGCTGAGCCTCCAACTCATGAACCTCGAACAGAGCGGCCTGATCCCCGAGTCGCTTCAGCACTGCAAAAGACTAGTCTTGCTGAGCCTCGCCGGGCAACAACATCTCCGGGACAATTCCCCCCCCAAAATCTGTGGCTGGTTGCCGTATTTGACCAGCCTCGGCCTCTCTGGCAACGACATCGTTGGCTCCCTGCCGAGTGAGCTCGCCAACTGCATTTACTTAAATTTTCTCGATTTGTCAGACAACACGCTCTCAGGGACCATACCGCCGGAGCTCGCCAAGCTGATGCGACTGATCAGGTTCTCCATCGCCAGAAACGATCCTAGATTCCTAGGGAAGATTCCGCCGTCATTTGCTGGGTTCAACGCCACGAGCTTCTCGGGGAACAGAGAGCTGTGCAGTGCGCCTCTTGGCCGGTGTGGACGATGGTAGAGAAATATGGTGATCGTGGGTTGCGTCGTTGGTGGCCAGCTTCGGGCTCTTGTGTTGGTGCGAACGAAGGAACACCCGTCTGACCAGAGGCGGCAGAGGGATTGATGGGGTAGCTCAGAGATGATGAACCAGCTTTGCGCATACCGGCATCATAATCTGCGGTCATCCGGTCTTCCATGCTACGTTAAGACCATCGACTTTAAAGAGATTGTCAGCGAGTGGACAAGATTATTGCCGGACGTAATTCTTGAATAAAAAGATTCACTTGTCTTACGTTTCAGGATGTCAATCTGGAGTTTCTGGTGCTCCTGGAGTTTGGGGTGCTTAAACTGGTTGAGAATAAGACCTGCATCTGCACGTAACGATAGGTGATCTGCTTTAGGTGCGGTAATTTGCTGTAATTTATAGAGCTTATAATAGATGTAGGTCTGGTAAAATCATCCGGGCGAGAGTTTCAACTGGGCTATGTAGGATCAATGAATGGCAACGTTCTATTATTCGGGTCGGACCGGGCCGGGATGGGCCGGGCCAGGCGGCGATGAATCCGGGCTTGACCAGAATAGAGTTTGCGTACGGGTCCAATTTGTCCCCTTAAATTGGTTGGCTGGGGGTTTGAAGAGGAAAATTATTAGTTGTGATCGGAACATATGAGCCGCTACATATGATCCAATGAATCATACGCTCGGTAGATTGCTCCGGCTGCGAGTAATAACTTAGTCGTTCGAAGGTTATAAGTTGTTGGGCCGCTATTGGTTCTTTCTTTCCTTGGGACTTAATCCTTCATGATTCTCAATGTCGGTAACGGTGAGCATGTTTGTCTTTTTTCCTCAACCTTATTCGAATCACCATTGTCCACTTCCTCGAGGTTAGTATAGGCTTGTGTACAGGATGAATTGATTTATCTAATGACAATTACTCGCACGCTTAATGAATCCTCCTCGCTTGATTAACCATGCAGGTAGCTTAGGATAATGTCGAGCCAAAGCAATCATGACATGTACATGAATAAGTACATTGAAACTTTTCCGTCAATGTACGTATTCAGGAGCTTGACTAGGTCAACGCCGCGATGGCGACGGAGAAACGCCATCTCTTATTCCAAAGTGAATAAGACAACCTCGTGCTATCATTTTTGAAGCTTGGCTCCAAACACAATTAGATCCCAATTTTACTTTCCTAGCTCATTTCAAACCAAACATCACCTAAGTTGGAGAGCAAAGCTCCATTTCATATTCCGAAGCGAATAAGACCGAGAGCCGAGATTGATGTTCTCCAAAAGATGCCTAGCACATTATAAGGTTCACCAATAAATCTAATTAGCTAACAATTTTCTGACCTACCCTGAAATTTATGTCCACCAAGCTTCCTTAGGCACCCCACCACATTATGGGTTTATTATAATTCAGATTATTTTCTAACCTACCCAAGTGTTGCGGGCAAGTCATGTAAGATTAGCTTAATTAAGCCTTTTGAGGGTTGTTAATCCTCTTGATGTGCACGACGCATGATTGGCCATTTGAACTGTCTATAGAAATCTGTCTCTTTTTTTTTTTCATCATTTTGTTAGCAAAATAAGGGTTATCCAAAAAATTCTCCTACTTTGCGCATCAAAGAAATTTGTAAACTTTTATACAAGAGAAAGATGCAATGTCGTGATCTCAATGTGTAATCTCGATCTCACTTGGATGCATTAGTTTCGCTTTCTCACAATTGATCGAGAGAAATGCGTATAGATAGCGAATAGGCACATGGATCGGAAGTTCCGCCCAGCTCATATATTCTATATGGAATTTGTTAGTGAGTGTTGTAGTGGGACTTATTAACTATCAATATTACAAAAATTAAATAATATTTCAAGGCACTAACAATGTTCTTGTTATATATAATCAATTCATTAAAGAATGTATCATTTGTTATTGAACATGCTTCAGAAGTCTTGCAAGGATCGAGCACTTACTAGGCTTATTCAATTTTAAAAAAAAAAAAGGTTTTGATTTTTAACATACTACTTACTCATTATGCGAGCTAAAATCATACATCGAAAGCCAAAAAAAAAAAAAAACACAACCATCATCACTTCTAAGTATTAATATGTAATTTATATATCTTATGGGGCCTTTCTTTTTATGTATATATGGGCATTTTGTAATTATATTTCTATTTGTACTGCAATCGTCCACTCTTATAAATACATATCATGCAACCTTAATTGGGGTTGAGTCACAACAAGCACTTTGTCATTATTATTTGACTCTAAGTATCAACACAGTATTAGAGTAGGAAATTCCGAGTTCAAATCCTTTTGTGCCTTTATTTACCTCCTTGATTATATATTTCCACGCCTCTACACGTGAGAGGGAGTGTTCGAATATTTATATATTAAATCATTCATGCTTTCTTCTAACAACTTAAATTTTTATAACAGTTGATAATGGTTCCTCAAAATCTTACATGGTATCAAAGCTTTCAAACCTTGTTGTTTGGTAATAATAGTGAGCTTCTCGCATCTTCGATGTTGTACCGATAAATGGTTGGTGCACTACAATATGTGTCCATGACCAAATCCAATATTAATTTTGCTGTAAACTTGGTTATTCGATTCATGCATCAACCCAGATTTGCCTCATCTCTAGGCCGTCAAACGTACATACTAGTATTTAACTAGTGCATTCACCCACGGATTACTCAAGCAATGTTCTCCTCTTTCATTGACTGCTTATGTGGATGTAGACTGGGTTGAATACTTCGACACTCGATAGTCCACCTCAGGCTTTCATGTTTTCCTAGGCTTCAATCTTGTTTCATGGAGTGTCAAGAAGTAGCCCACCATAGCCTATTCTAGTACAGAGGCTAAGTATTGTACCGTTACTCATTATGTTGTTGAGACAATTTGGATTTGTCATTCACTTCAAGAGATTAGGATCCCTCTTTTGATCCTCTTACCTTTTATTTCAACATCTCTGCCACATACTTGCTCTCAATCCCATGTTTCATGCTCACACCAAACATATTGAGTTGGATTTCACTTTGTTCAAGAGTGGGTTGCTTTCGGCAATCTACATGTTTGTTAAGTGTTCAAAGTTGATCATAGAGCAAATATATTCATGAAGGGATTACCTCACACGCTATTGAGATCCAATCTCTCTATTGATATACCTAGTTTGAATTGAAGGAAAGCACTAATATATAATTTATATGGATTATGGTGTTTTTTATAATTATGTTCCCATATATATCTTAACTATAGTTAATCGCTATAATAAGAAGCTATCATGCCTCAATTGGAGTTGAGCCACAACAAACACTTTGCTGTAATTTTTTCTATGACTTTAAACATCAACAATACGCACCTACAGCTATCATACCCTTTATTTCGTATTGGGCTCTTTCATTAATTATTTGAAATATCAATTAGTCTGCCATTTTTTTTCTTACCAAGGAGATGGCTCTATGTGCTCTGATTTATTATTTTGGTTACAACTCAAGAGCACTACCATAATGTTTCAAAAAGGCGTTATCTTGACGTAGTTAAAATGGAGTCTTCATCACCCTGCCTAAGAGCAATGCCCACCAATGCCTGGCAATTCCCTCATCCAATCCTTGCCCTCTCCTAGAAGTTGAAATTAACATCACAATCACAACAAATATAAAGCACAAATATACTTCAACCTTCAAAGCCTCTTCACCTTTCACTCAACTCAAACGCAACCCACAAATATACTTCAACCTTTAATCATATGAATGCCTTTAAGTACGATGAACAAATGCTTTCAATAGCTTCCATGTGTTAGAATAGTATAAAATTGATTGTTGAATTTGAGCACGTTCTTGAGTAGGTTCTAGATTTGGTTGGATTCTTGATTTATGGTGGGTGTTAGAAAAAGATTGAAGACAAAAGGAAGTCATCATGATTTATGGTGGGCTATGTTTGGGAAACCCCTCCACCATTCAACAACGAATAAATGCTTTCATTTGAAAAAGGGAACTCTTGTTGGCTTTTCGTTAAAGGGCGCGAAATTTCTTCATTGTAAGAAGAAACAAAGACTTCATGGTCCTTGGCTCATTTTATGTTTGTGTTATCTTGTTGTTGACATTTTGTTATTAGGATAATAAGTATGTGGGGTGTTTGTCTTCATTTTTATTGTAATTCATGTGTTATGCTATTATAGAGGACGTGAGGGTGTGTTGTAAAATGAAGCCATCATAAAACATTCTAAGAACAATTTCTCCCTCTAAATTGTGCATTGGTTTCAAATTTCGAAAGTTGTCATTATTCTTTTTGGTTCCAACACCATGGCTAAAAAATTTTATGATTACCAGAAGCCAATTATTACATAAATAAACGAACGAACAAAGTGGACATGAACTCAACCAACCAAAACAATTCTAGACCACACTAAAAGCAACAAAAATTGGACCATCAATCCATTGAACTCAACCTCCACTAGAGTAAGTGAAGTACTATGATAGTCAACAAATACATCCGATTTGACGTGAATGAAGACAAAACTTCACTAGACATAGGAAAATTACTGTGGGCCTAAGTATGTCCTAAAATTGTTTTGTCCGAATTTTGGGAAGTAAAATTCAGGGGTATTTCTAGGGGTGGGGGAAGAAAAACTTTTTCTCCAATTGGGGGGACAGGGCGTGCAGACATTAACACGTTAAAATAAGGAATGCATTCAGGTTGGGCGCCGGGTTATCAGACTACCGCTGAAAGCCCCTGTCGAAAGCTTGCTTCGTGCTGGTTAGACATGTGCTTCGTACAATATCTAAAACCGGCACGTCTAACCAATATCCCTTGTTATGAAGACAAAACTACACTAGACATAGGAAAATTACTGAAAGATGAGGGAGTAGAAAACTACCTGGATCTAGAATTTGGACCTTAGAAAATCAATCGATTTGAAACTTCGGCAAGTCCCTCGATGATCGACTTGGCACTATGAACGATGACTGAAAGCGAGAGCGACGAACGGGCACCCTCTTCACTTTGCTAGCTAGAAGAGAAACGCGAGGTGGCAGCGAAAGAGGAGTAGCTCTGGAGACGAGAAATGACACGAAAAAGCGAAGTTGCGTGAGAAATATGGGAAAAATGATTTCCATTTTTCAATTGACCCTTCGATTTTCCATGTCCCAAACACCAGAAATTTTGAAAAAAACACAGCCTTATTTATAGTCGATAGTCGAGCAACTTGATACTATTGACCCATTGGCACTAATTAAACAAGCTAAAAACCTTGTTTTGATGAACTTTCTAGAAATTCATGGCAAATGGAGTTCGATCGAACTCGACTACAAGAGGATGCGACCAAACCCAATTACAATTGTTCACACATTGCTCAAGTTACCCTAATATTTCAGTAACCTAAAGCGTTTCACGTTAGACAAAATGTAAGGTTGTGCGTGCGCACATGGACTAGAATCTAGGCGAATTGGTCAGCATAAGTAGACGAAGTTGTTGGGGTTAAGTAACCGATCGTTTTAGCCCTAACGTGGCGTACAATCTTCCTGTTCGGTGCTTGGACACATGAAATCGTGGATATCTACGCTGGAGAGCTTGTTAGAGGAGTATATAAATTGGTGGTTGTGATTTGATAAACCGCCTTTCATTCGGACATTAGACGCAAGTCAACAATATGCTCACCCTCACGACCTTATAACCCCTGAAGACCCTTTGTTTCCCATCAGCATAGCATGCTAAGAAAACCAGGATGTTGTCAATCGAAAGATCCAATATGTTTGAGAGAAGGGATACGAGGGAGCGGGATCGTGCCATGACGGAGTCGACGTCGTCGGTGGTCTCGGACTTCGAAGGGACCCTGTTGAAGGAGCGGGAACTATTCTCCTACTTCATGTTGATGGCGTTCGAAGCGTCCAACTTGCTACGTTTCGCTCTGTTGCTGCTGCTATGGCCCGTGATCTGCTGCCTCGACACGTTTGGGATGGAAGAGTACGGGTTGAATCTCATGATCTTTGTCGCCCTAGCGGGGGTCCCGGAATCCGAGATCAAAGCGGTGTCTAGAGCCGTCTTGCCGAAGTTTTACATGGACGATTTGAACGGGGATGCTTGGCGAGAGTTCAGCGCCTGCGAAAAGAGGGTGGTGGTGACCAGGATGCCAGGAGTGATGGTGGAGAGGTTTGCGAAGGAGCATCTGAGGGCCGACGAGGTTATCGGAAGCCAGCTCATCGTGAACCGATTTGGGTACGCCACGGGCTTTGTCGAGGGTGGATTTCACACCGCTTTCGGCCGCGTCGCCAAGCTCTTTGGTGATGAGGAGAGGCCTTCTATAGGGCTAGGAAGGCCTGGTCTTTCATTTCTCTCTCTTTGCAAGGTTTGTATACGACTCACTAGCTGCTTCACCCCTCGATTTCATGCGCAGATATTGATGATATCAACATGTCCCATCCGTGTCTAAATTCATATCCTAGCTTGGACACATTTGCTTACGATTCGTGGATAAATCAGGTTTGCTCTTTGCTTGCAGGAACAAAAGCATCCACCCTTCGCCGGAAAGCAACATAACCTAGAGCCTCCCGAGCCGCTCAAGGTGATCTTCCACGACGGCCGGCTCGCCAAACGCCCTACCCCGGTAATGGCCTTCTTGACCCTCGTTTGGATGCCCTTTGGGATAGTACTAGCCTTCATCCGCATCGTTGTGGGCTTGATCTTGCCTATCGGCGTCATCCTAATCATCGCGCCGATATTAGGAGGTAGAGTCATCGTGAAAGGAAAACCGCCGCCCCCGGTTTCCGGAGACAATGCTAATGGCGTCTTGTTTGTTTGCACTCACCGCACCTTAATGGACCCTGTGATCCTCTGCACCGCTCTCGGCCGCAAGATCCCAGCCGTCATCTATTCCCTCTCAAAGCTATCAGAGATCTTGTCGCCAATACCTACAATCCGCTTAACCCGAACCCGGGAAGCCGACCGAGAGAAGATCAAGAACCAGCTATCGAAAGGCGATTTAGCGGTGTGCCCTGAGGGGACGACATGCCGAGAACCATTCCTCCTGAGGTTCAGCGCGCTATTCGCCGAGTTAACGGATCAAATAGTGCCTGTCGCGATGAACTATAGAGTCGGGCTCTTTCACGCGACAACGGCTAGAGGATGGAAGGCTATGGACCCCATCTTCTTCTTCATGAACCCTAGACCCATTTACGAGGTGACCTTCTTGAACCAGCTTCCGGCTGAGGCGACCTGCTCTTCAGGGAAGAGCCCGATCGACGTCGCCAACTACGTGCAGAGGCTCTTGGGGACCACGCTGGGATTCGAGTGCACCAACTTGACTCGAAAGGACAAGTACATGGTTCTTGCCGAGAACGACGGAAACGTGTCAACGTCGCCGTACGCTACGTTGTTCGATCGCATCAAGAGAGTCGTAAGCACGTTCAAGCCCTTCATTCACTGAGATGGCCGTATATCTCAATAAGACTGATCGATTGTTACTGTCTAGACGTAATATTCTCCAGGACGCTGTCGTATATTTTTTTGGTTTTGGAAAGAAGATAGGGTTTGCATTCTTTCTTCTCCCTTCCTTCTCCTTCGTTTGTTTCATCAAGAGGTTATTATTTAAGGATGTATGGAGATTACTACCATCAATTGTGAGTTAATCCTGTTTCATGCATCGAATAAAGAGAATGAGTTCTTCAATCTCGGTCATATTTGAAGCTGTTCAGTTAACCGGATGTAGTCATGCATCAATAGCTAAGTTACTGTGAGCTACCTATGACAAAAGTAGCTCTGTAACTTTCGTGAACTTAAGGTCGAAAAAGAGATTGGTTCAGTCATGTTGTTGATAAGGTCAAAAGGCCAAACTATCGACCGAGCGTCGATGTTGACTACTTAGGTTTTCTTTTAAGAGCGTCGAAAGTTCAATTGAGATGCAGCATATTTCGTGTTATCTGGATCACGTAAACATCTCTTGTTTGTTGGCGATCTTTGAAAAAACTTTTCTAAAATTGATTTTTGTCCCATTTCGGTACCTAGTCTTACAAGCATCAGCTTGACCTAGTAATGACAACAAGAAAGCTCGCTCAATAAGGTGGAGATATCGATCACACGATAGGGAAAAGATTTGAGAGCTGAATAGAGCGAAAGGATCCAGCTCGAAAGTTGCTGTAACTGTTAGGTACGCGTGTGATATGTCGACCAGCCCAGTAGTAAATTGTCCACTGTGGATAATTACGTGTTCCTCGAATACTAATCACGTTAGGCGACGTAAAAAGAACATGCAGAATTGAAAAACATGAAATGAGATGACAAAGCCTCAAGGTCTGTCAATGTCCATTGGTTCCCGTGGACTAGCAGGCCGACATTTATCTTGTTTAGTTTATATTTGTTTGCTGACGTAGCCATAGTTTCTACACATCGTATATATTATATACGAGATCGGGATCCTCTAAAAGTTACTGTTCTGTAAAATTATTTGAATTTATCCTTCTAAGATCTGAATACATCAGCAATAAAAAATTGGAGGGTTCATATCAGCAATACTATTTTCGTTCTTTCTCATTTCACCTTCGCGACCAGCTGTGCAGCTGCGTATTCACCCAGTCACAATGCACAACTGCAAGCCAACCGTGACCGCAAGTCCATCCATGCCTCCACCGGCACCGCCCCTCGCCTTGCACTGCCGTCACCATCTCCATCTCCATTGCCCGTCGTCAAGCTTCCTTAGCCACTGAAAGCGACAGAGCCAGAACTTTGCTCAGTGAGTTCAATATCATCACACGGAAAAACCAAAAGCTACAGAGCTATGCCATGAATTTTCGACTTGAAAGTTCAGAAAATTGCGGTAAAGATGTGAAAAAAAAAAAATTTAAGCAAATTGCAGAGAAAGAGAATGGTAAACTCGTAATTTGTAATACGTGTCTCATCGGTTGATTTCAGAACTTAGAATTGAAGAAGTGAGACTCAACTCGTCTCTGATTGTAGACCAAGATATGTCTAAGATGTAGAAATGGGTGGTAATCGATTCACTTAAGCATTGTCTATATTTCTTTTGCATTAGGATTTACATAAGGCCCGCCTTCAGCGGAGAAATGAAGCCCGACAAAAGTGAAATTACTTGTATTTTTGGGTTTAGATTTTCTTCGTACAGGTTCTCAGCATCTATTCCGCTTGAAATTTGGACTTTCCACAATCTATAACCTTATTGTATCTAGCGTTTTATTGAGGACTCGAGTACATTAATGGATATAGTATTGGAATTTACCATCACTTGTATTCTAGAGACTCCCTATTGATTTCCACCGTTAGATCGGATTCTAAAGTTTTTATTTTTAGGGTCAGAATTTAAACTTAATTCATTCAATGCTTTGGTTCAGAAAAATAAGGAAAACTAGATTCAAAATAGGGCTTAGATAGTCAATCAGGAGGTAGACTTTCTCTATAATGGGTTTTCGCAATCCAATCTGCAACTTGATTAGCGTCATGTAAGAGAATGGTTTATATACATGGGGGCACCATCTCCCTTAATTATATCGATCCAATTACTTGAACAACGCAAGCATCCTCTCGAGATGCTTCACTTCTCTAGAACACCGATCCATTGTACATGCATATGACTACAAGCAATTAAAAAGTCACGGATCGATCTACTAATGAGCTGGTTGTTTCGCTATGTTAGTTTCTAAAACAAGTCGGCCATCCGCAGATTAGACCATCATCATAACCATTATTATAATTATAATCAGCGATGATGGCGCAAGTACGTGACAGCATTCGGGGTCAAAAGACGGGACGAGCCTTCCTTAGAATCCGACACATTTGCACGCATCATGCATGTTATCGCGACGGTCCGCATCGGGTCATGGCGAGGGGGGAAATTGGAATGTGGCGTCGGCACTTAGATTAAATAATCCTATTTCAATCATTAAATTAAGTGCATTATACATGCATATGGATAAACTTAGGTGTATGTGAATTTTCTTGGGTGGTTACGACGCCTTTCAACCGCACGAACCACGTAGGGGAGAGATTAAAGTTTTTAAGTGGGGTGGGTGTTTATTTGATATGGTTTCTTGTCGTTGGTTACAGCATATTCTCCCTTTTTTAGTATAATATTTGAGAAGCACATGTGGATCCAACAAACACAGACATACAAGGTGAGAAATTGTTCAAAAAGTTTTATATTTATTGTACGGCGGTCAATTCAGTTTTAAATTTTTTTAATTTGATAAATTTAGTCCTAACCTTTTTCATGATTTAACGATATAGCCCTTTTATCGAATTTTTGATAGGAAATCACCAGTGTGAACCAAATTTGTAATTGCTTTAAAAAAAATTCTAAATTTTTTTCCACTCTTTTTCTTATTCTTTCATTCCCTGTATCCCTCTGCTCGTTGCTGAGTCTTGGGTTGCCAACCACAAATGAACATGCAAGGGCCGTGCCTTTGCCAAATCTAGACTAGGCGAGGCGACGCTAAATTAGTGGGGACAAGTACATGTACGCTAAATTTAAAGAGCAATCTTGGTCTTCTCTCTTATTATTATTATTATTATTTTCTTTACTTTTGAGGCTCTCTTGTAGGGCTCGGGGAGTTCAATCATTGGATGAATCCCGAAGAAGAATTCTAATTCTCCTTATCAGGATAAGCTTTTTATAAATCGGGAAAAAAGATCAAATTCTCTCTTACCTATTGCGACGTGTTCTAGTCAAAGTCGTCATCTCCGAGAGATTCACCCCCCCCCCCGGGCTATAATAAATAATTTCAAATTTTTTTTTCCTCTCGATGACTTTGATTAGATACAAGCAAAACAAAATGACACCGGACAGCGGACCCGCAATCGACTAAATTCCTGGAAAGTTAGGTGTTTGCCTGGGAGAGATGATCATCTTTTTTTATCTCCGATAAAGAAAAGGCCTCGTTTATCTTAGTCATCAAATCCTTGTCCGGCAATTGATTTGATGCATGCCAATGTGCAGGTTAATTGCGATTAGCCTAATTCCGTTACATTATTCGTCGTTTTGCACCGTCAAACCAGAGGTAAACTGGATTACGTCGCCAGGACTTAGCCATCGAAATTGTCAAAGCAACAGATAGCTTTCAAAAGAAGAAATTTTCCCGGAAAATAAAAAGAAAAGACGAGAAAATTCCGAATCTTTCTCGCCAGCTTTTTCTTCTCGGCGGGTAAAATTTGGGGAGTGGGGCTTCGCATTTTCTCTGCGTTATGGCCACGTTGCGAAGTTCCCTTCCCGCGCTGCGGTCCAGCTCTTCCAGCTCTTTTTTCGATTCTCTCCTTTTTCGGAAGTGAAAGCTGAAAAAGGGAAAAGGGACAAAAAGCAAAATATTCAAGAAAGACCCGCAAAATAAAATAAATAAAAATATTCCCTAAAAAGGGGGATAGATTAGTGGGACAACTTGGAAAAAAAACAGGGGGGGACATGCTCCGTTTTCCTTAGTTTCTGCGAAACAATTGTTGGGTGAACCGACCTTTAAAATCGAATTGATTAATCGAAAATTATGTGAACATGTAAACCATTTTGTCGGGACTATAATACCAATCGCGTTAAAGTTTTCTCAACCATTTTAAAATGATTTTCTAAACAAAATAATCAATTTGCCGACTAATTGCAGGGTCCACGGAATGGTTCTCAACCTGTAGGGAGCAAAATCGCATATTCCGGGAATATCGATGTCGACTTTGCTTTCGAGAGTCATCGGTGTAATTTCTTGGGGCTTAATTCGCACGAAGGCACCAATGAAATTGTGTTTAGGTATACAAATTAATATAGTACGAATGGGATTGAATATATTTACATAAGCTAGCAGCGTTCATCAAGGGGAAATGTTTGCATTGAGTTGCTTGTGAATTTTAATGAAGCCATTATCAACTGTTATAAAAAATTAAAAGTGTCCCCCTCACGTGTAAGTTAAACTTTGACCTTAACCTAAAATGGGAAAATATTCATTGGGAAGGCAAAACAAGGGTTTGGAAGATTCGAACTCATGACTTCATAACTTTAATATCGTGTGAATTTTTATGGAACTACTGTCGACTATTTTAAAAATTTAAGTTGTTAGATGAATTTATGGTTTATTATTTAAATATTATAATAATACTTGTTTGAATTTCGTTGGATTACTTCACAAATTACATGACTCATGTGCATAGGTCGTTTAAAAGGATAAATTATGAAACAAAAGAGTTTAATGGTTTCTGAACCATTGAGTTCAATATTAAGGGTATCTAATGCGAAGAGGATAATTATCATAAAATTGTGAATCAATTGAGTTTAAGCTCAAGGGTATCTAATGTGACTTCCAATCACAAGGGTTCATATGCGAAAGGGATAATTGTTGTAAAAATCGCGAGTTAATTATACATTAGTCAATTTAGTTAAAAACTTTTTGATTTTATTAATGTTAGTAAATGTAACATTTTTGGCCAATCTTTGCAGAAAAATCATTGATATGGATGATGATCCTATATGAAACAACTACCCTGTCAACAATTTACTTTCAAAATTGATCAGAATAACTATATTAACGAATTGTCAAAATGTTTGGCAAAACTAAAATAAACTATGACTTTGTAACTTTTATGGCAATTGTCCTCATTTGCGAATGTGCATCACGTTGGTGAAACAAGTTAAGAGTTTTCTTATTTTCTCCTTCCTTTTACTCTTTTGACTTTGAGACTTGAGTATTCGCCATAGAAGACGAAGATAGATGCGCGGTGACAAGACTCACGTCCTTGTGCGTGCGTCGGAGGCGGACCATCTTGTGCTTCGGATTCAACGAATATGGTCAGACGACTCCCTAGAGTCTTTAACCACTTCTTAGAGTAGCATACGTGGCTATTGAGATGATGACGATTAGAATAATCAACTCAAATTTATCATTCATTCGACTGGTATCTTAATCAAAGGTCTCTTATGTTAAAATTGATAATTAGACCAGAACGCACGCCTGCTATTATTATCTATCGAAGAGTTTGATTAGTGCCCCAATATATAATTGTTACGGGTGACTAATTACAAGCTCTCGTCCACAACTTCCTCCTCCGCAACCGTAGATATTTCCCCATCACTTTCTCCTAGCTTTTTACTCCATCTTCGACGATGGCGATCCCCCCCACAGTGGCAAAAGGGCAAAAAGGTTCACCCCGTCTGATGTATAAGATTACAGCTTTACTCCGCCCTCGCTTGGTGTCCCCATGTTTGTTTAGAGGGAAGAATCGATTTGGTCAATTTTATTTATATTTCGACTCCTTTCGAATCCCGTCAAATAGAAGGGAATTGAGCATCGCCCGATAAATTTATCCTTCTTTCTCACTTATATTCTTAGTCTACACATGTTAAAAAAAAAATACACACAGGGTATTCATGTCATGATGCATAACCTTCTTTTTTTTTTTTCTCCACTAACTTTCAAATAACATCACAACTTAATCCTTCCAAATCAGTTCTCTTTTTTTCTTTTTCTATTGTAATTAGGTAAATCCCGTCTTTTCCTACCTAATCGGTCCATTCAAAAAAAAAAAAACCACGGTCAAAGACAACAGTTCATGTCAAGAATAATTAAATATTTCGGAAAGTTGGCTTATATATATACATGTGTATGTATGTATGTATGTATAGAAATGATAGATTAGGAATAAGACCAATTGGGTGGAGTCTTTCCTAAAAATCGGGAAGCACTGCACTGACTGACAATCAAGCTAATTCAAAATTCAGCTCCTCCAATGTAAAGCAAGGAGGCAGGCCCAGTCGGAATCGAGATCTGCGTCCACGTGGCAAAAGATTTTGTCTTGTGATCGACCTAAAACATTAAAAAAAGGAAGAAAAAGGAAAAGTAAAAAAGAGGAAAAAGAGACAGAAAACGGATGTAAACGGCGTTTATAGGACAGCCCATGATTGACGATGTCCCCACGCATCCACCGAACGCGACCCCACCTGAAGAGAGGGACGGGGGGACAAGGGGGCGGTGACGTGTCGGGCGACCGTCCGTGGGCCCCACCATCCACGTCGAATCGCCATGATTCGGACCCCCACGCGCTGTCGTCTTTCCCCATCTGAGGGCGGGCGCGTGGCCCGCCGCCGGCCCCCTTAAATTTCCATTTCCACATTTGTTCGCATGCGGATATGTCATTTTCCCGGCTAAGGAGGTCTTTTTTTTTTTTTTTTTTTTTTTAATTTCAATATTCCACACCGTTATCCGGATTAAGAAAGGAGAAAGTAACCCTCTATATTTCCATGTTGACCTTATTTTAATCGAATTCTACCAAATATTTCCAAGAGAAGAATTCAAATGATGATATTTTAAAGCACAACTAGATTATGTCGCGTCTATATGTCGAACGTGCTTCTAATCCTACTTTTTGTGTCAATATCATCACAATTACATTTCTTACATGCATCTCTAATTAAATGAAAGTTCGGTTTTATTGATCTTTCTTCTTTCAATTTTCTTAAGAAGACGCAACTCGAAAAATCACTATTGCTCGACATGATTTATCAAAAGAAATTAACTTTAGTAATTGAACGGATCATTATAGTATATGAAATCTCATGGGAATTGTAAATGAGATACTCGTGCAACCATGATGTAAATAATTTAATTGTTTTGGAGTTAGTCCATAGATTTTGATATGGTATCGTTTTGTTTTGTAGAATCAAATATTGCAATTTTGAAGATTTAGTGTGCTTTTCCTATGCTCCAATGTTTTTAGCAACATATTCAAAATTTACACGGGATACGACAATGACATATAAGAAAATTATAATAAGTTTGAAAGGTATAAAATATTTATGTAAATGTTATGTCATATATCAAGTGGCTAGAAAGTGACGGCTCTGGTGAATTCCCACATGTCTAATAAAATTAGATCTACACGAAAACGGAATTACAGCATTTAATAAACAAAGTGCCATTTTGGAGTCGCGAGTGGCCTTCTTTTTCATTTTTCCTTTTTATCTGATTACCGAAAAAAAAGGGGGCCCCAAGTGTAAATCCAACTCAAACGTCCCCCGCACGCCAACGCGCCGATACAAACATTCCGCGGGCGCGTGCGCCTTCGCTCCCCGTCGACCGGCTCGTCACTTAAACAAAATTAAAAAAAAAATTCGAAAATGCTATTGACCGACCTCCCGATCTAATCGCCGGGACGGAGCCGACGACGTCGTTTCAACCCCGCCCCGCACCTACGGCGGATCCACGTGTCCTCTCGCCAAAGGGCTTAGATTACACGCTAACAGGTGATAAACGCGTTTTTGCCATTTCTCCCTCGTATTCCACGCACGATCTGTTCTTCTCTCTCTCTCTTTCTCTTTCTCTCTCCTCATTCCCCTCCCCCTCAAGGGGAAAAAAACCAAAGAACAAAAAAAAAAAAAAATTCGATCTTTACTCTCCTCGAATGATCTCGAGCCTCTTTTCATGGAGTTGATCTTCTTCTCCCGTCTGGGTTCCGCGAATTAGGGTTTCTTTCGCCTCTCTGCGGGGCAAAATCGGCTCGGAATCGCCGGCGTTCGAGCCGAAAGTCTTGATTTTTAGGGTTGTCTCGGGTTGGGGTTTCTTTGCCTCCTTCGGATCTGCAGGAGGAGGAGGAGGGGGGGCGAAGATTCAGGGGCTCGATCGGCAGATTCCCCGGGGGCCATTAGATGTCTTCGGCGACGCCGTCCTACTGGTGCTACAGGTGCAGCCGCTTCGTTAGGGTTTGGAGCCCGATTCCATCACTTGCCCCAATTGCGACGGCGGGTTCGTCGAGGAGATCGAGAACGCCGCGCCGCTCCCGATCCCCGGCGATGCTCGCCGCAGCCGGAGGTTCCCCACGGCCGCGATGTACATGATCGGGTCGAGGTCGAACCAGGATCAGAGTCCCGACTTCGGCGGCGGCGGCCTGCGCAGGAGCCGCAGGAACGGGGGCGACCGGTCGCCGTTCAATCCGGTCATCGTGCTGCGCCGGCCGTCCGATGGCAGCGGCGATGGTGGCGAGAGGAGCAGCTACGAATTGTACTATGATGATGGTGGTGGGTCTGGGTTGAGGCCCTTGCCTACGAGCATATCTGAGTTTTTGCTCGGATCCGGGTTTGATAGGTTGCTCGACCAGCTGTCGCAGATCGAAATTAATGGTATTGGGAGGTTTGAGCATCCGCCAGCGTCGAAAGCGGCAATCGAGTCAATGCCCACAATTGAAATCGGTGAGGACCACGTGTCGACTGAATTGCACTGCGCTGTTTGTAAGGAATTGTTTGAATTTGGGTCTGAGGCTAGAGAAATGCCCTGCAAGCACTTGTATCATACCGATTGCATATTGCCTTGGCTGTCCTTGCGCAATTCGTGCCCTGTGTGCCGCTATGAGCTGCCGGCAGATACCTCAGAATCCCAGGACACGAATAGAGGTGAAAATGGTAGGTCAGAGGATGAGGACACAGTAGGTTTGACCATATGGAGGTTGCCTGGTGGCGGGTTCGCGGTGGGACGGTTCTCCGGTGGAAGAAGAGGTGGCGAGAGGGAATTGCCAGTTGTTTACACAGAAATGGATGGTGGGTTTAACAATGGAGGAGTGCCCAGGAGAATTTCTTGGGCTGCAAGAGGGAGTAGAGGTAGAGAGAGCGGTGGGATCAGGCGGGTCTTGAGGAATCTGTTTGCTTGTTTTGGTGGACGGTCAGGATCATCCGTTGCGTCGAGTTCTGGGTCCAGTTTGGATTCAGCTGCGAGAACTAGGTCGATTTCGACCTCTAATATGTCTTCTTTGAGGAGGCAGAGAGCTTTAGCTAACGCTGCAAGCAGGAGATAGGGCATATTCTTTGGGCTAAAGCGCCGATGCAGAAGGGACTGCATATTAGTGGGGAAGGATCAATGTAAATAGAAAGGTGATGTGATGTTCTCTCAATACTTGTTCTGCTGGGATGCCGAGTCGATCAGTAGATTGATGAAGAGTGAAAAGCAATGTGATGTTCTGTCGATACTTTTTCTTGCGGGACTTTGAGTTATCTTCTGCACGGAAGGATTTGGTGGGGGAAATTCGTTCCGTATAAATAGTCATTATCTGTTCAAGCAAAAATTTTATGAGAAATCACTGTGAATGAACAGACTATGCAAGAAGATGCAAGAAGGGATTGTGTATTGTGGACAATCTCATGTACCCCATGTCTGGTCCAAGTCACGTCAGTTTAGCAGGATTTATGGCAATCTCTTTTGTGTATTTCCCTTTTCTCTATCTGTTTAGATAGGATGCATTTTGTTGTATTTGTCGGTGTCATTTTTTTTTCCCAAGGCAATATGATAACTCTTATGCAGCGGAAGAATGAGTTAGTGAATGCCTCTTTCTGCTAAATTATCATTTTCTCCTGGATGAGTGATGAATTTCTTCACAGAGTTGTCAACCTCCGCCGATGTATTTCCAACTGATATCAAAACTTAATTCTTAACTCTTGTTGATAGGAGAGAATTGAGATCCATTTAGCAACTTGGATTTACAATGATGGTAGAGAAACTGATGTTTCTGGTATAGCGGATCACCTAACTAGTCATCATGAGGTTTTCCTAAGTTTTGTTACACCAGCACTTGTAGTTCTGAGCAGAGGGATGACTAAAGGGGCAGTGAACAGTGATTTCTTTCTGGGGTCTGGTGGGTGCTATGGAGTTTGTTACCCGAATGTGGTTATCTACTTTGTAATTGTTGATAGTAGTCTGTTGCACCGTAATTCATGAAGATCTGTTGATTATTTCTCTGTTTGTCGTCATTGAAAATCTGATCAGGGGAACTTTTTGTGAACAAGATGCGCATGAATCTAGTTTTTTTTTTCCCCCTTGAGTGAAAGGTCTTCTGTGGAATTTTATCTTTCACCGGGCGATGGGAGAATAGAGATGAGAATTGAATCCGGACCACTAATCAGGGTAGATAGAAACTGTGATTTGTTTCCGTCTACTGTCCAAATCCTCACCACCACCCCTACCCGGCTGGTAGTATACAAATTTGAATGCCTGCAACTTTGAGACTTGATTCACTACAGACCTGCCGAATGAGCAATTTGTCGTCTGGACTCTCTTTGCTATATGTCCCGCGATTCCCATCCAATTGCTGGGCAACTGAAGTTGTATTGCATTCCACAAGAAACAAAGGAAATGAGTGTGGAAAGGGCTGTAATCGCGTGCCTCCATGACTAATTTCTCCTATCACTTTTCCGGGTGTCTAGTTATTCATACGGACATAACCAACTATATTATTTAGTTGAGTTTGCATAGAAGTGATGCCCATAGTTTATTAACCATAGATCATAAGTCCTCTAATCAGGGATAGAGAAAATATAGCCGTGACGTTGCATAAGCCATGCAATTGCCAGTGCCAGATCAGCTGGACACAGAGAGAGAGAGAGAGAGAGAGAGAGCGAGTCCCATTTTCTGCAGGGTGACAGGGCTTATAAGCAATGTGTGGTGTGTTGATGAAGACAGTTTGCAGGGCTTCCCTTTATAGGTTAGTGCCTTTGTCAGAAATGGGAAGTAGGGAACCTTTCTCCTTTCGCAGGAGAGCAATGCTCTGCCCCAACTGCCCTTTTTCTCTCGTCTCTTTCTTGGACCCTAATGGGGTTCACTGTCCTTGGTATTCCTCAAGTAAAGCGCAGAAAAAGAAAACGTTTCTTTTCCCTCTTTGCTCGTTTCCTTAGGTGCCGAACAAAGTGGCATGTGCATTCAGATTGGCAATCTTTTGGACTTTCGGAACATCCCGGGAGTCTGCCGTGCGAAGTGTCATTTCATTTCTAAGCAACTTTCAAACGTTCGAATGATCATCATTGAACCGTCGAAACAGCTCACTCCCTTCTGTAATTCTCGTCTGTGCGTTACGATCTTAAAAGCATCATCGACATGATGACTGACCTGCGCCCATTTTCAATGCTTTCTCTGTCGTGGCAGGTGTCCAATCACCAAAGTTAAGGGGGAGAGAACAGTGATTCGCTGGTCTCCTCTGCCTCTTCTCCACTTACTCAGAGTATGGTACGTAATGTATAAATGAAATTTTCTGGATTGGATGCTTTCACTGGCACCGAGCAGGAAGGTCGCTCTGCTTCATTTATTCGTGCCCTGTTTTCGGTTTGACTTCACATTGGCGGATGCTGTCATATTGCTATCGCTTGAGAATGACACTGATGCTCTTGAAACATTTGGAGGACGACTCTCTGTATTGTGGAACCGCTGATTGCTCAATCACCCGACCTAATTCCTCCTCGTTTGGTCACAGCTGTGTTCTTGAATTTTCCGAAACAGCTAAACTTGAATTTAGTCGGGCGTTCGCGATTGACAAAGTTACATCAAATTTCATGGAGCAAACCCCACGTAACCCGTCCCTCGAGTCAATGAATTGATTATCATAAGATTCGCGTAACGTGAGATTATAAAGGTAATAAGACGATGGACATCACGAGACGGGGAGAGAGAGAGAGAGAGGGAAAAAGACAGTCACACACAAAACCGAAAGTTCAAGACTGATTTAAATGTTTGGGTTGCGTCTGCGTGGGGGGTCCCGAAAGCGGTGCTACTCCAGCGCAATGCTTGGATTCAAGTTTCATCACGACCTGCATTTTCTTCTCTTTGAGGGCGAAATATCACCAAATTTTTTGTTTGCTACTTATGATCTCTTAAATTTCCTATTTCAAATTGGACTTCGTAGTATCTTTTCCATGGCTTGGACAGCCATCTTTCTTTTGCTTTGATATTATTTATTATTAGTTTTAATACCACGCAAAAACCCTAAACTAATATACCAGTGACTAACTTGTCCCAAACTAATTTGATGATCATCAAAATTCTAAACTGGTATTCCTGTGACCAATTTACCTTCCATTAGTTCCTATTGAATTTTGTAGTCAAATTGCTTAATCCGATGACACGTGGCACAAATATACTAATTTGAGATTTTTGATAGCTATAAAATTGGTTTGGGGTAAATTTCTCACGGTTATTCTACTTTTGATATTTTAGTGGTCAAAAAATAAGTCTGGAATAAATTTGTAAAAGATGTACTAGTTCAAGATTTTTTATGGTATTAGTTTAAGATTTTTTATTGTATTAACTCATATTATTTTTGGGACTTAAGAATTTATGGCTGATTGCAATTATCATATTCAACTTTGATCCCCAAGCATGACCCTCTTCAAATTTCAAGATCTATATTTGGCATCTTCACGACCTAAACATGCCTGTCTAAACTCATGCACATAGGAAACGTCCGTCAAGAATTGAAATCCAGTGTTTTGAATGGAGCAGTTCGAGGAAGAAAATAGTAATTTATATGTGTGTGGGAGTTACCATTCGAAATACGACGCAAAAGGCGACCGTGTTTTTAAAATGCAACGAGGGTTTTTAATATGAGGAGCAAAGTTCGAGAATGGTATTAGCAATTACAATGATATTCTAGCTAGCACTTATCCCGATTTACAGTAGAATGAAAAATAATAACGTATTTCGAAAACGATTGAAGCGATTGAGCTCTCTGATTTTGGCACGTCAGATAATTTTCAACCCTCGTGGATTTCGTTCCCATTGACCTCGGAGACAACGAGACCAGCTGTCCTTTTCTTTTCTTTTTTTTACTGTCGAAGCCATCGCATCCATCGTACAAGCGCTGAAATCAAACAATTTTCTAGAGAAATAACACTTGGCAATTATTTATTTCTATACAGCAGAAAAAAATATGTAATATATATATATATATATATATATATATATATATATATATTCGAGAAAGCCATGAACTGGACACCATATGGCACGTCAATCAAGGTCAATAAAGATATCGAGAGAGGTCCCTCTGATTTTTGAAGTTTGGTGGCTTCCCACGGCTCGGATTCTCCATTGGCCCAAACTTGATAACATCGATTAGGTTTATGTATACTCTCTGTTAGGTTGATATATATTATATAATACGAAGTGATGTCTTTCAAATGTCCGAATCCATATTGAATAAATATATATATGTATTCTTTTTTTTCGAATGAATTTGAAGGTGGGGATTTTGAATCTTTGGTGGTTGAGTGGTGTGTCCGGGTTCTCATGATGATTGTACATTAGACAAGACACTTTTGTTTGTATGTAGCATGTCATTTTCTTGTATGTTTTCACAAGGTTCTTTTTGAGAGAGGCGAATACTGACACTTGAATTACCTTTTATCTTATTTGAATGGAAAAAATTATCTTAAAAAGTCATAAAACCATCATATTTTTATTAATTCAATCATAAAACTTTTGATTGTACATTCGACAAGACACACTTTTGTTTGGACGTAGCATATCATTTTCTTGTACGTTTTCACAAGGTTCTTTTTGAGGGAGGCAAATACTCACACTTGAATTAACTTTTATCCTATTTGAACGGAAAAAATTATCTAAAAAAGTCATAAAGCCATCATTTTCAATTAATTCAATCATAAAACTTTTGATTGTACTAATTGAGTCTTAACTATTTTTATATTTTCCCAATTACAATCTAGCCACTTTTAATCGGAAGTTGCCAACGTGAATGTCAATAATGTCACATAGAATTGTCAATCTCGACGTTAATTTTTATATTTGTTGCTTTTTTTTATTTTCTTTCCATTCGGCCAAATTTTATTTTATTTTATTTTCCTACCAAGTTTGGTGAGGGTTAGCTGAACCCTCACTGACCATCGAGCAAGGGCCGACAAGAGGAGGGTTGGCCGGCTCTCACTGACCCTCACTAGGCTTGGAATAAAAAAAAAGAAAAAAAAGAAAAATAATCAATAATAAAATAATAATAAATTTTTAAAAAGCTCACTTCTAGCCTAATCGTACTACATAGGATAGCCACCGTTCATGTTAACGATTTCGATATTGGTAAAAAGTGAAATAAGATTTAAGATTTGATTAGTAAAATTGAAAGATTTATCACTAATTTGGCACAAGTACAATAAATTTAGGATTTTTAGGACAAATTTTCCAATATACCTGTATTATTAATATATTGTCAAGAAAATATAAAGTGTGTACCAAAATAATAGTATTTGTTCCTAAATTATGTTCGCCAATCCTATGTTAATATGTCATTTATTGAGCCATTTATGTACTTCCAAACTTATCATGCAAAAAAGGCGGTCATTAATTATTTAATTGTAGAAACTAGTTTAGCATCAACATCCCCGATGTTGATGAGAGGCTCTCCCTCGTGCCATAATTAAAGATGGTAACCATATTTTGACAATGGATTGTTCCAAGTACCAACTATTTTCGGACAACAAAAATCGACATGTAATATGACACAACTTTATGAACCTGAGAAAAAAGTTTCAGCTGTAAGTAATTACAGTATAAAACACCCATCGATGAGGCACGAACTCAGTTGCCGTCGAAAGTAATCGCACGTTGAAAAGTCGCCCATTGTCCGGAAGACACGAACACGAACACGTACGCCAACATTCTTGTCTCCTTCGTTGCCTCTCATCTTCCATCCATCCAGAACCAGAACCAGAACCAGAACCAGAACCAGACGTTTTTCCCTCCCTCCATTAAAGGACCTCCTTCAAAACCTGTCCATGGCCGTTCTCGGCCGCCGCTCCCGTCTCCACCACCTCGCTTTCCTCTTCTTCGCCGCCATCTTCGACTCTAAGTGCACGCTCTCTCTCTCGCCTCCGACGCCAAACCGACAACAACAACAACCACTCCTACTCACCCTCAGAACCCAGCACGTCCCGCGCCTCTCCTCGTCCCTCCCGAGGACAAGAGCCACCGCCGCCGCCGCCGGCAAGCTCCCGTTCCGCCACAACGTCACCCTCACAGTCTCCCTCTCCGTCGGGTCCCCGCCGCAGCCCGCCACCATGGTCCTCGACACCGGCAGCGAGCTCTCCTGGCTCCGCTGCACCTCCCCGAGCTCACCCTCGCAGCCCGTCTTCCTCCCGCTCGCCTCCAAGTCCTACGCCCCCGTCCCCTGCTCCTCCCCGACCTGCTCGGCCCGGACCCGGGACCTGCCCGTGCCGGCCTCCTGCGACCCCGCGACCAAGCGGTGCCACGTTGTCGTCTCCTACGCGGACGCCTCCTCCGCCGAGGGCGCCCTCGCTTCGGACGCCCTCCTGATCGGCCCGTCGGCCCGGCCCGGCTTCCTGTTTGGGTGCATGGACTCGGGCCAGAGCAGCAGCCCGGACGAGGACGCCAAGACCACGGGGCTGATGGGCATGAACCGCGGCTCCCTGTCCCTCGTGACGCAGATGGGCCTCGCCAAGTTCGCCTACTGCATCTCCGGCCTCGACTCGTCGGGCGTGCTGCTGCTCGGGGACGCGGGCTTCCATTGGGTCGGGCCCCTGAACTACACCCCGCTGGTCCAGATCTCGACCCCGCTCCCCTACTTCGACCGGGTCGCGTACACGGTCCAGATGGAGGGCATCAAGGTCGCCGGCAAGGTCCTGCCCCTCCCGAAGTCCGTGTTCGAGCCCGACCACACCGGGGCGGGCCAGACCATGGTCGACTCCGGCACCCAGTTCACTTTCCTCCTCGGGCCGGTGTACACCCAGCTGAAGAACGAGTTCGCGCGGCAGGCCCGGGGCGCGCTGCGGGCCCTGGACGACCCGAACTTCGTGTTCCAAGGGGCGATGGACCTGTGCTACCTGGTCCCCTCGGCCCGGCCTGAGCTGCCCGAGCTGCCGGAGGTGAGGCTGGTGTTCCGGGGGCCGAGATGAGGGTGCCGGGGCGGAAGCTGCTGTACCGGGTGCCCGGGGAGAGGAGGGGGACCGACTGGGTGTATTGCTTCACGTTCGGGAACTCCGACCTGCTGGGGATAGAGGCGTTCGTGATTGGTCACCACCATCAGCAGGACTTGTGGATGGAGTTTGATTTGGAGAGGTCCAGGGTCGGGTTCGCTGAGGTTAGGTGTGATCTTGCTAGTCAACGGCTTGGGTTGGGTTAGAGGTGGTTGACCTAGAGTGGGACCAAATAGTCCACATTGTTTCTTGATAGGAAGCGCCGTCAATTTATTACATGGTCGATGAATCGATATCATCTGAATCATTTGTCAAGGGAGCCTCAACCAGGCGCTTAGCTATGCCGAATAGACTTGGTATTCGTGTTTTGTAGATTATTTGATATTCTTTTCCAAATGTGGCTCACTGGTCGGGTAATGCGAGAAGGGGATGCTATTTAGGTAGATAACTTCAACTGTTATATAGTTTGTGTAAAGTTTGATTTTAGGTTATCATTAATGTACGTCACATGCATTCCGGATGATTGTTTTTATGAATCGAGAGTAATCATCTCGGTAATCATTGTAATATGTGTCGAGAATTAGTTTTAGTTTTATATCCAATACATCATGTCAGATTTATTCAAGTTTAGTTTCTAAAGCGATTGGACAGGAAAGTACATAAATACGGTGATTAGAAATTAAATCTTGAGATCATTGTACTTATTTTTGTCGATTTCTATAAATCTATTTAATGTGCCGATGGTACACATGTGAGGTCGATCAATCTAAATCATTCAGATTCGGCTTAATACACACACACTAAGCTTTGATGTAATAGTATGATGACAAAGGGAAAGGTACCAAAATAGTGGTCCTAAACCTTTAGCATTAGTATTAATTTAGTCCTAAACTTTTCAATTGGACGAATTTAGTCCTAAACCTTTTATATTAGTACCAATTCAGTCAATCCGGCTAATTTAAGCCAGAAATTGCTGATGTGGCCATCGGCGGTCTTATGTGTCGCCATGTGAACAAATTTTATAATTTTTAGATTTTTTAAATTATTATTTTTTATTTTTTCTTTTCTCCTTATCGTTTGGCCAGCAAGGTCGCCGGCTGGCTGACCATCGTTGACCACCGACTGGTCGGGACGATGGGCCGCCGCGCCCTCGCCGGCCACAAGCGAGGGCATCGACCTCCACCCAAATCCAGGCGAGGGCCGCCACACCCTTGCCTGTGGCCGACGAGTGCGCCCTCGCCGTTGGCGGCGAGGGCCTCTACGCCCTCGCCCGTGGCCAACGAGAGCGCGAGGCCCGGCAAGGGCGCGGCGGCCCTCGCTGGATCTAGGAGGGGGCCAACGCCTTCGCTTGTGGCCGGCGATGGTCGGCCAGCCCGCAACCTCGCCGGCCAAGGGATAAGGGAAATGAAAAAAAAAAAAAAAAAAAAAAAGAAAAAAAAGGAAAAATAATTTAAAAAATCTGAAAAAAAATAAAAAGATTATAAAATTTGTCCACGTAGTGCCACATAAGATCGCCGGCGGCCACGTCAGCGATTTCCAGCTTAAATTAGCCGATGAACTAAATTGAAATAAAAAAAACGTTTAGGACTAAATATAAAAATGTTTAGGACTAAATTGATACAAATATAAAAAGGTTTATGACTATTTTGGTACTTTTCTTGATGACAAGAGCCTAATCATCAACTAAGTACACCAAAGTGGAACAAAAACATACAAATTTATGAACTAACGAATAAAATAGGGTTAATACCATGAAAAGCCCTAAACTAGTATACTTGTAAAAAATTTATCTGACATTAATTTGTTGATAATAAAAAATCAAAAACTAATACAGTTGTAACAAATTTGTCATTCGTTAGTTTTTATTAAATTTTACTGTTAAATTATTAAATTGAATGATACGTAGTAATTCACGAATGTACCAATTTAGAATTTTACCATCCATTTATCATATGTGTGGTTGCATAGCAGAAAAAGAGAGAAAAGGGAAGGAATCGGGGGTCCCTTTTCTGATGGGCTCTGCGAGTCCTCCTCTGCGTCTCGAAAATGCAGGACGAACGCGAGCCACACGTACGCGTGCTGTCGTCTGTACTCGATTCCCACTCGACTGTTCCCGAACTTTTAAAGGCCGCGTCTTTTGGCAGTATCACCGCCAGTCGCGCGCGTGATCGCGATGATACACGAAGACAAAGCCAGACCCAGTTTCAGATTCTCTCTGTTTGTCCTTACCTACTCCCTCGACACCCTCTGACGCGCACGCGCTGGACCTGTTCCCTGGCGATCGATTTTTCCGGTGTCCGGACCCTCCTTGAACCTTCCAAACTGGGTTTAATGCATGGCCTGCCTGCACCATGTAGAGCCCGAAGGGTATACTGCAACGCATGGATTGAGATCAGTCTGGGCCTAAGATAGTGGGCCACCCGTTCGCTGATTAGTCTTGCATTTCTCGTTCGTGAGAACAGAAAATGTTTATCCCGCTTTGATTTGCATTTCTCTGGTTTCTCTCTACACCACTCGTATCATTGTCTCGTTTTCCTGCGAGAGTTGTTCGGACAACACTTGTCGATGCCGTCGTGCCATGTAGTGTGGACTCAACAATTGCTATCGTCAAATCGGATGTCGCGTCCGAAACTCGTTTTTTCACCGATATTTGTTCATGCGTCGACCTTCGCGCCATGTTTTGTGGATTCAACAATCGCTATCGTGGAAGAATGTCGCGTTCGGAACTCATTTTTCTTCACCAACGTTTGTTCATGCATCGGCTTTCGCGCCATGTATCGTGGAATCAACCATCGCTGTCGCCGGATCGAATCGAATGTTGCGTATGAAATTCGTTTCTCTCACCAACATTTGTTCACGCATCTTTCTTCGTCCACTAGCCGCCCCACTTCGAGACAAGGACTCGCGAATCTTAATTTCTAAAAGCTACGAGGCTGGCCACTCACCTTTTCCGTACTCTAATGTTCTAATTTCGTGTCCAGTCAATTCCCCAAACATTTCAATACAATATTCTTTGAAAAAAGTAATTCCAAACGTGTGGAATCACAAGGGTTCCAAGTGAATTAGGTTCACGTCTCGTCGACTTATGAAAGTAAATAAAGGATTATACAATCACGGCGAGTGAATCGCGTCCATGAATGAGGAGGCGGAAACGCCAAAACGACGTCGTTTTGAAGGCCCGACATGGGATACGGCACCAACACCTAACGGTTTAACTGTTCGCTCCTGCCAGACGTACGAGGAAGGCGTCGGGGGTTTGTCCTTTGAAGAGGGAGACGAGCCCAGGAGCGCGACTCGTCCGAGCTCGACTCAGATCTCTCTCTCCCGAGCTCTCTCTCGACTCGGGCCCCCCGCCCCTCGATTCCTCGGAAAAAGTCGAAGCCTTTACGCAGAAAGAGTTCGACCGCGATATCGAATTCGGCGTTTTCTCTTCTCTTCTTGTTGCCCGGTCGTATGAGCATGATCCCGTGAGTTTTTTCGCTTCGATTGATGATACCCTTTTCTTGTTATGTCGTTTCCGTTGATCATTTCCACGCAAGTGTTGTGCTTGACGGATAAATATGCAAATTTGGGAATAGGGTCTGGAATTGTGGTGAATTTTGGGCTTAGGGTTCTTCTGAATTTAATCTTTCAGTAGCCTTAACATGTTTGGTTTCATGGTTGCTTTGGCTAATGTAGAGACTTTTGGAGTTTCATGGTTGCTTTGAATTTCATAAGCAGCAATCTTGCAGCCCGCATTTTGGTTGTGCCCAATGTACATGACATTAGGGTCCCTTCTCTCGTTTAAGAAGTCCGATGATTATCGATTCCACCTGAAAATGCTCTTTCTTTATATATGACTGCCAAGTTTACAATATCCCTTGATATTTGCAGATAATTGAAGGGACGGTTGGTCGTACTAAATTTTTTTCACGCATTCGACCATTACTATAGCTGTGACTGGTGCTCTTTGGAAACTTGTACGGAGATGAGTTTTGTGTTTCGAGGTAGTAGACCAGATATAGAGACTGGATTTCCAGAATTTATTCCCGAGCGTCGTGCTGTGGTATGCTTCTTGTAATTAAATAATAGAGTTTGATGCTACATTTGATTTCATCATGTCCTAGTTGTCCGTATCACCTTAATTTTCTCTGTTTGTCCAGCGTCTTCATGCAGCGCGGCCAGTTAAGTCGAACTCCCTAGCATTTCTCGTCACAGGTATTTTTGTTGCTTCAAGAAATAATGTTCTTATTTAGGTTTATTAGCTATGTCAATTATCAATATTATGTGTTTGATTCGTCTGTGGTTTTGATTGTCACAGTTCTCCTGCTATTCATGATTCTCAACTCCAACCAGATGTCACCAAATTTTTTGGTACTGTCCTAGGCTTTCAAACTGAAGAATTAGTTTTTGTTTACATGCCTTTCCTATACATTAGCAGTTTGCAATTGATTAATGAGGTCCTCTTTCCTCTCCCCTTTCCAACCTTTGGAAAATTCGTGCAGCTCTGGCTCGTGCTTGGTGTCTTCTTGATGGCAACAACCCTTAGGATGTATGCGACTTGCCAGCAACTTCAAGCTCAGGCCCAGGTCCATGCTGTGGCTGCCAATAGCCTTCTTGGTCATACTGAATTGCGGTTGCATATGCCACCGTCCATAGCACTTGCAACAAGAGGACGTTTGCAAGGCCTTAGGCTTCAGCTCGCTCTATTGGACCGTGAATTCGATGAATTAGGTTCCTGTGGCATACTTCGACTTTGATTTTTTGGAGATCATCTTTTGCGATTATCATATATTTCAAGATTTTTCATCTATTTCGTGCTATATGTTTTATTGACATTAGTGAGAGGTTGTTAACAGATAAGTTATATTTGTTTGCAGACTATGAAACTTTGAGAGCACTGGATTCTGATAATGTTCCAACAGTTCCAGCAATGAATGAAGAGGAGATTGATGCTCTTCCTGTCCACAAATACAAGGTTACCGGTCTTCCATGGTAAGACTTCACGGGCATGAGAGATTAATCAAATCTTTTAGTTTTTTCTGGCATTTGTGTTTGTGGGGTTACTCCTCTCTGTTCTTAGCTTTGGCAGTGATTGATTGTAGTTTAAGATGGCCTAATTAATGCTGGTTTCAGAATGTCTTTATAGCATAATTTCTTGGGTGGTACAATCTATAGGTTTTATCGGTATGCTAAATAGTCAACTTGTTTCTTACAGCAGTGGCTCCTCTGCGGAAAATGGCTCATCTTCATTATCACCTGAGGTATTGACTGTACCATCTTGTATTGTGCTGAATAACATCTGGAATATCGCGCGGATGTCCCTCTCTATTTCCCCCCAAACATGTGTCAGCTGTCATTTTTCTTGTGATTTGTTATTTTGCTGTGCGAAACATTAGGATGGTTTACTTGTTATCTGAAGACAGTGTACAATCGTAATCTTAAGGCTCATGCGTCTTTATCTTCATGCATTGTTTGAGGTTTGAAAAGTTGGATTAGCTTTCTGTGTCCCAATTATTGTAATGGGTTGTGTTCTTTGATCAATGGTGTCAGTGGAGCATGAATGTCTGTTTGCACGTTTTCAGGAGAAAAAGCAAGATGTAGGTGCTGCAGCTGGGAGCTTGAAGAGTTCAGATGATGAGCTGATGTGCAGTGTATGCTTGGAGCAAGTTTCGGCAGGAGAGCTCATCCGAAGCTTGCCATGCATGCATCAGGTAAATCCCACGGTGATTAATTTTTCTTTTCGCTTGGTTTACCAGAATATCAAGTTTCGTCCATCAAGTAACTAGTCTGCCAAATATCCTTGGTTTGTCAGAACAAGTCAGACCCACAAAATATAATTTTCCACTAACCACATGTGGCTATTTCGTTGCGAAGTCTTATGATAATTTCTTTTGTGGATTGCATATGAGGCATTCTTGTTGTGCAGCAACAAATTATTTTTGTTGGGATTAGGTCATCGTGAAAATTTGATAGAAATAATGTCTTTATTGATAGATAGGATTTCATACCGAAGGTATCAAGGGCGCCAGTACCGCCCGACTCATATCCACTTTATGGAGCTATCAGTTATGTACTCTTCAAGAAAACTAAGAATTTGATGGATGATGTTATTTTGCAGTTCCATGCAAGTTGCATTGATCCATGGTTGAGACAGCAGGGAACGTGTCCTGTCTGTAAATTCAGAGTTGCATCTGGATGGCGTGAAAATGGGCGAGGAATCGACACTACATTCATGGCCTGATTAGCGGCAGAAACATTGTTGTACCATCATCTGCTGAAGTACTGATTGTATCGTAGATGTCCGAATGGGTCGATTGAGGCTTGTGCCTTCTGTGATTTATCAGTCACGGGCCTTGTGAAGAAGCAGAATTGAGTCGTCATTTATGCTTTAAATGGCATCAGAGAGTCTTACAATTACGTTATAACAAAAGAACGAAAATTTTAACGAAGTCCTCGTTACGCTCTGTGTTGATGCCTTGGTTGAGTCACCATTCATCACCGATTCATACAATCTGCAACACCTACAGCTCTATGCGCTCTGCAATGTTTTTTGCAATTTCTCTGAATACGAGTGTGGGACATACTCGAAATAAGAAAAGCTACCGTAATCAAAATGCCATTCATCAGAGTTTATGTACTACATACTTTCTCCTTTCTAGTCAGTTTTGCTCCCTCAAAACGAAGCCAACAAGCATAATATAGAATGCTTATACAATATATCCAAGCACACCGTCAAGTATGGGCAGTCTGGTCTTAACTTATATTCCATAATACTCAAGGTTAAGATCCTAGCCAAGTTTAAGAGACGTATGAAGGAAAACTGAGTTATGATCTACTTGAGTATTCCTTATAAAGCTGTTCATTTTGCTTTTCCCTTTCCCTTCCCGTGACCTTTCTTGGCATCTAGCTTGGCTTGAACACGAGCAGCAGCCGCAGCTTTAGCTTCTTCCCTCCTCTTCTTCTCCTCCTCTTTGGTTGCGGCAGCTATCTCCCTTTGCTTCTTCAGCTCCCTATAGAGGATTTCAACAATTAAAAACGCTCATATTTTCTTTTCTCAAGTACTATCGACATCTTAAAAGCAATGATAATTGAAGTTTCAGAACTCCACATTTCCTCAAATACTCGCACAACATTTCCTAATATGACTTACTCAAGCCTAGCCTTGTCTTCTGTGACACCGCTCACTGTAAGGCCCTTGCACGGTTTGCATGCAACTAACTCCACCTCAAAAATAAGGGTTGCACTGCATAAGTAAGTGATAAACACATCATACTATTTCTTCAATAAAAATAAAGAGATTTTTCAGGAGCTTAACAAGTAAGCTTTCGTGATGATGCATGAAGATGCCATGTTCATATATAGTCAGGACAGCTTGTTAAAAGCATCTAAACATATTGAGATTTCACCAGCCCAAAACTCCCACTGACATTCTGCTTTTCTTTTGTTGACGAACAAAATGTAGGGTCGTCATATGGTGGTCATATATAACGGTAAAGAATTAGAAGAGCACAAGCATTACTCTGGTGGGATATCGGGCGGAGAACCCGTGCTGCCATAGGCATATTCTGGCTTACATGTGATTTTCGCAACCTCCCCAACCTTACAAAATCAAGGAAGGACATTCAATGGAGACACAATACACGCTTTCAAAATTCAACAAGTTATAAATCCTTTACCTTCATAGTTCTCAATGCAATGTCCCAAGCACTGATCACCGAGCCCTTTCCGATCTCAAAGGAGAATAGAGTATTGTCTTCATGTGTTGAGTCAAAGACTTCACCAGTTTCAGCAAGTACTCCTTCATAACGAACTGCTCAACAAAAAGACAAACAATCAGACATTTAAGAGCAGCTTTCCACCTTAATGCAGCTATTAGGATTGTCATTCTTACTTTGCAAAATTATACAAACAATGTATTGATGCACTCCCTAAAACCAGCATTATGCTTCTTACCTAAGAGGCTTACTATAAGGCAATGAGTTTGAGCAAAGCTATTATGTTGCTGGATTGTACATAGCATCAAGAAAGAAATAAAGGTTCCTATCTCCTTCCCGATTTTACTTGGTGAAATTACATGCCTCTCTGCTCCAGCAATCAACTTCAGGAGCACTATCACAAGATGGGCAGATAAATTTCCTTACCGTTAAGCGTCAAGGCCTAGCATTGCATTGGTAAATTGTGAACACAAAATCATTAGTGAATTGTCAAAAACTCTATGATGATTGCCACCATCTTATTTGGTCAAAAAGAAAAAAAAATGCCACCATCTAATAAGAACAAAAATTCGGCTGCATCACAACTAACTGAAGTATGGTCTGGCACTGTAAGAATAAAACTTTGCAACTAGTTCATCAGCTAACTGCAATAAGGTATTGTTGCTACAAGAAAAGAAAATACCAATATACAACACCGAGCCCAGGGTTCATTCGGAAGGTCTTTTCTTGTCTAGGTCAATGTTAAGGATGTCCACTGATAGAAACAGAAGATCAAAGGCACCCTTTTTTCTTATTCCTTTTACAAATGGAACTGTTGCACTTTGCTATAAATTCTTTTTTCCGTACATTGATTTGGTGGCTTCATTTTAAGGAAAGTGCCATTTCCAGTAACATATAAAGAACTAAAAGGTGGATTTTGACTGAAGAGTACTACTTGATGCCAACGTCAAATAATATGTGGACTATTACTTGTATAGGAAGACAAAAAAGGCCTTAAATAAGGTATCAAATTCATGAACTCGTGTCCTCATATGCACACACAATGATTATCAAATATATGACTATCGTTTTAAATCAGATTAGTTAGTTGCATACCATCAACAAGAGGAAGGGTCTCTGAAGGAGAGACTGCATCAGGTTTCGCTCGTTGCACAATTGTCTTCATGACCCCTCCATCACCCGTCAAATCGATTACCTCAGCCATGATTTTTATGAAAAGCCTGCTTGTATGGAAAGAGGAACTGAGTTACAGATGCATGCCAAAAGGCTTCAATCGGGTCATGATGTGCTGAACATGCTTTGACCCGAGAAGAAGAGTAAGAAGAAGGAGGAGATGATTTGCTCGACATGCTTTACAATCTAGAAAATTACAGCAAAACTGAGATAAGGTTACATTTCTGGGTACAAGATAAATAACTGAAAAGTTGAACTACACAACCCGTTGTCCGGAACTTCCAAGAAGCATTGCCAAGTAAGTCATCGAGGACTTCCATTAGTTCACTTCAGCTTCAACTAATTAATATTTCACAAATCTTAGCAATCAATGCTTATATAGTGAAATGCACATTTGAGGATTGAAAAACAAAGAAAAGAAAGGCCCTACCCGATGGGAAAAAGAAATGAAGGAAAAGCTTACTTGGAACTGTAAGCCTTGTGCAGGAGTGACACCCAAATGCTAAACTTTTCAATTCTTGCATTCAAGTACTGAACTTTTTACCCAAAAAAGAGCAATCAAATTCCACGACATCATCTACGTAGCAGATGGAAATTGCCTACGCTTGACACAGTAGGAACGAGAGCCGCGGCAATCGGGACAGCTTAATTGCACTCTTTACAATAAGTCCACGATTTAGATTGCCCTAATTGAAAGATTCATCACTCCATTCCGCAAAATTCACACTCTTCCCAAACAAAAAGAACCCTAACTCAACTAATTCCATGCGCGAATAGCTGACTATACAAAGCTGATTAACAAATCCACCCGATAATCAAAGCCAAGGACAAGCAACAATCCCATCCTCAAACGCCACGCTACCAACAACCCATCACACCCATCCGCAGAAACTTAAACCACAATCGAAAACCCAAACTCTTGCACCAGCACAGATTCATCTCAGCATCCGAACATCACCCTACTACATCAACACACAAACCAAAAATGCAAAAAAAAAAAAAAAAAAAATGATGCGAATATTCAACGCAGAAGAGGGCAGATAGAGCGGTAGACAACGGAGCGAAGTGACACGGAAAGAGCGTGGAAACTGACCGGAGCGACGAGATCAGCCGCAGCGATCGGCGAAGACGAAGAAGGAGCGAAGGAGTTGATCGATCGGCGACCGGCGGCCATAAAAGCTGCTACGCTGCTGCTTCGCGGATGCTCTCCACTTTCCCCTGCTTTTTGGCATTTTCAACTGCTGGTCGCAGACGAAACGAGCTCCGTTCGGGCGACGCCACGTGGGCCCACGGAGGCCCGCCGGGTTCGAGGGTGTCCGGCAATTATCTTCTTTAGCCCGAAATCAAGACATGAATAAGCAATCTCCAAAACAAATCTTAACATAATCACATATAAAGTCGACCAAAAACCCTTAAAATCGCGTATAAATTATTGTTAGGTTCATTATCGGTGCAACAAGAGCCTTATAGATTCACCGTCGTATGAATGATATGTCTGTTCATAATTTAATTTTGTAAACGAATTCGTCCTCACATCAATAATGCAGTGAAGAATATAGTCGTAATATAAACTTTCAATATAACCTACCCTTGTAAATTGAGAAACTTTTGACCTTGTTTCTTACGAGCCAATTTTCTCTATTGAAATCTACTGCTTTGAATAACGGATTGCTGCCATAGAGAATAAGGATTTATTATTTCAATCTATGGAACTCTTTAAAAAAATATATTTATTGTATATTTTATCGTGTGGCATTATTTACAATCTTTATATGATTAAATTCATTCCTTTTATACCTTATGGATGAAATCAACCTCTATGGATTTCATATTTGTACATTCCCCCCCAAATTTAGCTCTTTTTCATTATGAACTTCCTTTAAATTTAAATCCATCGCTATTTAGGAAATATAACAGAAAGATTACTTCATTTTGAAATGTGAATGAAATTAAAAATGTCTTTCAAATTTTTCTCTTACTTGAGATAAAAGTTCGTTTTTATTAAGTTTTTATCTTCCAAGTTTTCGTCATATTGTGAATCGTAATTGTGACTTTATAGCAAAAATAAATAAATTTAAAAAGGTTTTTTTAGTCCATTTCGTGTATGTAAAGTAAAGGAAAAAATTTGTTTGCACTTAGATTTTTTTCCTGATTTTCACTTGACAATGAGTAAATTTAATCAACAATGTGAAATATTTTTTATAGTTTCTTAGCGACACAAAGTAATTAATTTGTATAGAAGTAAAGACAAACAAAGAAAAAGAAAATTTAGACTTTCGATGTGCATGATGATACTCACTTAAACATGTTCTTAATCATGGCAATAAGAACCTGTACAAAACTATAAACCCTAAAAAGACCGTAAGTTGGGGTCCGCAACTTTAAGTTTCGATAATAATAAAGGCATTACCTTCATTATTTATTAATATGTGCTTGTTTTTAGAAATTTGAAGAGGAACATATTGTTTAACCAAAAAAGAAATATTTTGACCAAAGAAACAAAAAAGATAATATTGTAAAGTGTGATAACTATATGCATTTACTCCGAATGACTCAGTGGCCCAAAAAAGAAAGAAAAAGAAAACCCCAACAAACCTCCTTAGTTTTTGGCAAAGTAGAAAATTAGTCTCTACTATGGACTGCTAATCAATCATTAGTAAAGTGGTGCTTTTACAAAAGCAGGTGCAGGTGCAATCATTTGCAATCTAGGAATTAATGGACGCAAATCTTCAAGCAATCCATGTATCCACCGATCGATCGGTTGACTAGTCAATCATTAGATGAATCATTCTCGCGATTTCGTAGGGGGCCTACGCCTTAGAAGTCTCCTGCTCTATTCTTGATCTCGTGGGTGAAGTGGAAAACAATGATTAACTTATAAACCTTGATTAGGCTGTTCTTAGTGTTTTTGATTCGGTAGCCGAGAATGTGCATGAAAAGAAGATAAAAAACGACAAGGAAAGCCAAATTTTTTCCTTTTTTAATGGAAATTATGTCTCTGGTTTTGATTTAATGCTATTTGGAATCAATTTTGGGGCCTTAAAATAGGTTCATTGACGTAGCCCTTGGGAATTAAGGCCCCTACTCATAAACAATCAAGAACCATGCATTTTATTTTAAATGATACTCAAAACAACTGTGCAACGTTTGAATTAGAGAAAAGTATATCACTTTTTTCCTTTTCCTGCTCCTCCTTTTGACAAAGAAAATACCTGGAAAAATACCATGTGTTTTAAGGCTTCGTTCGTTTTGCGAAAAATATTTTCCGGATTTTCCTGGCGTTCGTTTTACGGAAAATGAATTCCTAGGGAAAAATGTTTTCCATGAAAGAGAAAAAGTCTTCTAAATTGGGAGAAAATATTTTTTACTTTTGAAAAGTGGAAAACATTTTCTTCACTTGATTTATCTTATCTCACACTTCTACAAATCCTCACTTCCTCCTCCCCTTCATTCTTCTTCTTTTCTTTTTTTATTCGAATTATTTTTAAATTGTAATTTTCTTTTTTTATTTGAATTATTTTTAATTTCCTTTTCTTTATTTTTTTTCTTTTTCTTTTCTTTGTTTCTCATCTTCTTCTTTTCTTGGCTAGTCGTCGTGGTCGTCACCTGGATGAATCTCAAGCTCGTCGATCTCAAGTTCACGCTCGCGCTCGCCAATCAGTGAGCGGAAAATATTTTCCTTACCGAATACCGGAAAATATTTTTCTCAAACATTTTCGAGTTTTAATTAAATACTGTAAAATATTGTCATTTTCTTGAAAAATGATTTTAAAAAATATTTTAGGAAATGGCCATTTTTCACGAAACGAACGGATCCTAAGTGAACTCAGTGAGTCTTGTACAACTCTCACCGTTGGATCGAAGTGTAAGAGATCACAACCATTCAAACCAAAACGGATGAAAGCATCGTGATGATATGACGATGCCCCCTACAAGCACAGGAACATGCCACTGAACGGAAGCAGTTGCCACCAAACAGACGTGATGGGAACTAATGCCACAGCACGAGGTTGAATCGGAGGAGGTGGTCCAGGAGCGGTCAAACTGGAAAGACAGGACGCAGGGCACCGAAAGGGGCTTGAAATCGAAGGAAAGGGCTTCGCAGGACAAAAGGGTCTTTCCAATTTCGGCTCTGTACCCTCTTCCCCCGGGGGATTTCTTCTTTATAATTTATCGGGCGCATTGAATTAAAAAAGCCCCCATCGATGGAAGTGGCGTCATCCACGATGCACGCTCTCCGTCCGCTCCAGTTCACCATTAAATTTCCCCTTTTCTTTCTTTTTCTTTTTCCAAAATCAAGTCGTCACCACCAAGGGCAATCGAGTCGAGGTCCATGACCTACTCTTGCAACCCTACCTAGCCATTAAAGATTATCATTTCCCTACTCGAAGGCCCGCATTTATAAATTATTATTTTAATCGGAATTCCTAGCGGTAGCATTGTCCGCTCATGCGCACCAGATCCAAGCACCATCAAGGCGCAACCGCGGGGTCGGTCCTGCCCTTCAGTCAATTCGACACTTGATTCAGCAGCAGTAACGGTTCGTTCGAAGCGAATTTCGGGTTGAATTTAGCTCGAGAACGAGATAACTTCGCACGATGTGGTTTATGTTCGAGACGACGATGGGACTTTTAGTGCAGAAATTACTGATGCCGGCGATGCATCTTCCTCTGTTTCTGCTTCAGCTTCAGAGCTTCAGAAGTTACAGCAGGGAGGAGATAAGAGCAGCAGAGCTCAAAGCGAGACAGAGCCAATTGCGAAGAAGAACTGAATTCAAAAACATTAATGGAAGGAATCAGAAAGAAGCCAAGAATCATTTACACAGGGGTTTAAAGTCGTTTATTTCCCAAGCTACGTACCACTTACATCCACCTCTCCTGACTAAGCCTCTACCATCAATCCGAGATTTGAACTGGATTAGCGAAAAGAGAAAAACGAGAGAAGAGGGGGAGAAAATCTTTACATACATTGCGCAAAATCTCCACTCTTTATCTTCCTCGGACGCCACTACGGGGGAAAGAAAAAAAAAAAAAAACCAAAAACCGCCTAAACAGGGGGCTTCTTCTTGTTCTCAGATCAAAGCGCAATCAAGAGCCGTCGCGCAAAAGAGACAGAGGCGCGAGATCTTGCGAAAAACGAAGAAGAAGAAGAAGAAGAAGAAAAAAGATCCTTCCTTTGGTTAGACCGACGATCAGGGCCGGCTGATCTCACGAACCCAGGTACGAATCATCATCGAAGTCATCGCCCGCGGACGTATTTCGATGACAGCGACGGGAGCAGAGGGCTCGCGGACCGATCCGTCAGTCGCCGTACTCGCGCCAGCAGAGGAGCATGGTGACGCAGCGCCTCACGATGTAGAACCTCGCCCTCTGCTCGCTCACCAGCCTTGCGCACCTCCTGGCGAAGGCGCACCTCCTCTGCGACGGCGACCTCGACGCCGAAGCCGAAGCAGACGCCGGCGGAGACGCTACCCTCCCGCCCCTCGACGGCGCCGCCTCCTTCCGCGACAGCTTCCACTTGTCGTCGAAGTAAACCGCCGGCGGGCGATCGCTAGCAGCCATGCGGGGAGGCCTCGTTTTGTCCAAGAAAGGAAAAATTAAGGTCTGCTTTTGAAGGGCCGGTTGGTTGAATGAAGTTGTCTCTTTCCCCCTTCCGCTGCCGCGGTGGCGGGATACCACAGACGCCCAGAGAGAGAGAGAGAGATTACAGAGGAAGGAAGAAGACGATGTCGCCGAGAAATAGAGGAGGAGAGAGAGAGAGAGAGAGAGAGAGAGATTTATGAAGTGGAGCGACGGAGGAGGAAGACGACGAAACGGAGACGGAGAGGGGACTGCGCCGGGAGTGGGAAATATTTTCCGTGAAATCATCGTCGGCCCGGGGCACGTCGGGGCCCCACCTATATGATTTTTTAAAATTTTTATTTTCAAAGCCATAATGATTTTTGAGGGAAAGAAAATTTGAATCGAGACTCTCCAGGCCACTCGAATGCATGAATTTCCGAAGCTCCCACTATATAAAACATGGGGAAAAGAAAGGGTCGACGTTCTTATTCTATTTCGTTCGAAAAATATCTAAAGGACGACATCTGATTGACATGGATATTTCCATGTGCAGAATAATGATTTACAAATGATTTCTTTGAGTTTCGGTCGAGCCGATCACATATTTTGAAAAATCGATAAGTGCTCGGACGGTATGGTGAGTTTTGCGATTTTAATTAAGGAATATATTCAAGTGTCGAATCGTGGGACATTACTTAATTTATCAAATGTGAAGATCAGATGTAATGTGGATAGAATTATCATTGTTATTTATTTGACAATGGATTGGGACTTCAAGCAATACACGTCAGATGGTTGCTTCAAGGAAGAAAAAATTGGGAAAGTTGCCAATCCAAGAAGAGAGTGGGAAGAGGGGGAAAAGGAAATGCGCTCCTCAATAGGCCGATTAGCTATACGTGTAGGTTTTTTCCTCTCAACACGACAGTCACTCTCGGAGCCTAGGGTCCCCGCCCTTCCGAAGGTGGGATTTTCGTCTTACATCGGAATTTCATTTCCCTTCGATGTAACTTATAATTCAATGCGGTCATGAGATTATTAGTCAACACTCGTGCTGGATGCTTTGACGCCTCATTATTTGTCGTACGTTAAGCGGTGAGAAGAAATAATTTTACTCAGTATAATGACTTGAATTTTCCTACATTTTTCATATTAGTGACGGAGAAGCCCGTTTTTCTTTGAATTCTTTCTCCTTTTTTGAAGATTCTATCACGTGGCACGTCAAAATATCGAGATTTCCACGGGCTGTACGGCATGCTTATATATAATTAAAAGATATTTCTTAGAGCTCTCTTCATCGAGAGCACAAGTCCATTGCACTATCGAGATTTGATGGGCATGGGTACTCTATGTACGAACCGTTGACATCCATATGTCTTATGACTTTCTTTGATGCAATTATGTATTATGGATTATCATTACTTTGTTTAATTAGATGGTATTTGAAAAATAGAGATTCGGAGAAGTAGAGACCCGCACTAGAAGCGTGAAACGATAAATTAAACTAGGAATTAGGTAAAAAGATATAAAAAAATAAATGGAGCCCAACATTGTTAGATCGATCATACATGCCTGAGCTCAAGCAAAGGAGAGGATGAAGTCAACTCGACGTATAAAGTGATGTCCCACCAAGTTGGTCAATCGCATAATCTTGTCATTATTCCTAACGCACGATTATCTTTTCATTAAAGTTTTGGTGGCGTGTGATGTCGTCCCTACGTGTATAAAGCCACTCAGGCGCACAGATAAATACGTGAGGGCACAAAATGTCGTCGTCGCCCGATTAGCATCTTCCTAATCGGCCCGATAGCGACGCGTCCGTTTGTTAATTGCGGCTAGGGTCCGATTATTTTAATTCCGCTTAGTCACGGAATTAGTCGGGCGAAATTAATTAAACCGCGATACATGGGGGCGTGAGCTAGCTGGACCCGTTTTATTGACTCTTTTCCGCTGATATGAACTTGACGTGATGTCTCGATTATCTGCTCAAATCCTAATTAGCCCACCAATTGTCCGAATAGGCGTGCCCATCTTTGCATAAAGCTTTGTCGTATCTTGTGGTCAAATTTTTTTTTTTTTTTGGGTCTCTTGCTTCATTCCCGAATCCCAGACAAGATAGGAATTGCCTGGTGCCTTAGTTAGTTTCCAACAATGCTTGGCCGTTTGACTGGAGGCAAGTTTTTGAATTTGCAAAAACTCTGGATGATCGAGTCCTTCTGTTGCTCTGTGCATTCGATCAAGTGTATGATCTTGCCTTGCTTTATGAAACTAGCATCACAACGAAATTTCAAAAGAGATAGTTAGCTGCACATCGAAGTTCATAGAAGTACAATTTTCTTATGATATGAGGATGATGATCATACGGACTTATGATTGTCCACAGATGAAGTTATGAACAAAATATGCTGCAACCAGTCGCAATAAATTGTCGGACAAGGGCATATTTTCGGTTTGTTTATGTTATAACATGACATTTTGGAGAGGGGTCAGCGTGTCATGAGTTTTCCTATTCATAGTAACTAGTAATAACATCCTCATTGTAAGTAAGCCAAGAGAGCCCAAAACCATATTGATCAAGGACGATACATTTGACATTTCTAGCAAGTATACTACTTTAAAACCATTTTATAAGGATATGCTTAGGCCCTCCTTGCGGGTCTATATTTCCAAAAGAAGTACTCAACTGATGGCGCAACATTTCCTCCCCTAATTCTAGTATGACTTCTGGCTTCATATGTTGCATCGACTCCAATCACTTAACTGTATGTAGCTTATCTCAAAACTTATTTTCAGGCTTTTCTCTCTCAATATCGAGTTGCATGCATGAGGATATCGGGGTAAACGAAGCCTTGTATCACGGACATTATCTTGATGCGATATGGAATAGTTAGAGCGAGTTTGGAAAAACTTTGCAAAATAGTGCCAAGATGCGAGTGAAAACAACTCCAGGCCTTGGATTATAGAAAGGCTAGATCTGAGCATTTCGAAATGATTTGAGCGAACATAAAAACCTTTCATAAAAAGGATTTCGAGAGTGCAAAAACTGTCGTTCAAAAATCTTCCCGAACCTACCCTCCATAATTAAGTTATCCAGGCGTATACGCGAGAGAGATGTATACGACGTTGAGGGATAGTAGCTTACTCTCGATTCGAGATTTTAGGTAATGCGGATGTAATCAACTCTGCTTTCTTCCTGGCACGCGGACGGATGGCAATCGATTACGCTTACGCACATGCTCATCATCGATCCTCGATCGAGAAGCTGCGGTGCAACCACACACTGACCGGCTCCGATAGATCGAATCACGGACCAAGAGATTACGTATGTGGAATAGGGCCCTCAGCGCCGAGATTGGTGCGTGCGTCGGAAGAGTGTTTTCCAAGGATGTCTTCGGCGGATATCGAGAAAGCCTTTACCCGCCCCTTCACGTGGTCGTTAGTTCCACTGGCGAAAGCAATTAACACACTTGTCTTCCATGCACCAAAAAGCTTCCCCCTCCCCACCAATTTCGCACCGACCACCCAAATTTTAATTGTATGCTCGGGCACCGCGCGCGGGCCAGAGCATTCCCCAATCGGATCTTGATTCTTATTTGAGTTTTCAGAATTTCTTCATACATCGTTTTAAAGTAAGGGTTACTAATACCAACAACGTTAAACTGATATATTTATTATAAATTACTTGAAAATTGGTATTACGACCACAAAAAATATCAAACTTGAGACACCAATGATAAATTTACCATATGTTAATTTTCATTATATTTTACAATCAAATTGTTGAGTTCAATGACGCGTGATATTTGATGGGATTTTATCATTCGTTTGTCAGAGGTGTATTGATTTGTAATTTTCCATGGTATTAATTAAATTGAATGGAAAATAACAAGTAATGTATTGATTTATGATAAGTTTATCACATACTATGAAGCACTGACACTTTCCAAGAGCATTCGTGTCGTGTTGGACACTTTGACACGTGTCCGACACTTGCTCAACACGTGTCGGAAAATCCGACACTTTATCAACTTTCTCGACACTCTCCGACACTCAAGTCGGAATTATGACATACGAGTTTTCGACATGTAATTCCGATATCGATGTCAATTTTAAAAATTTAATAAATGAGAGGTCAAAATATATATGTGAAAAAATAAAACACAATAATAAAAACAATAAATGGAGAAAGAAAAAAACATAGTCTTCTCTTCTCTTCCGATTCCTACTCCCCGTGATACGCAATTCACCCCTTAAGTTTTTTTTCTCCTCTTCCAACATATCTAACATACGAGTCCATAATATGGATCTCTCATTTTTTCTTCAAGTTTTATAAATTACAGAAATAAAGTTGAATTTGTCAAATTGAAATAATGAATGATATTAAATATTTTTTGTGTATATTTATTCTAGGATTTTTTTAATTAATTATTTATTTATGAATTTGATTCAAATTAATTTGATTGAAATAATCATAAAAACGATAATTTATTATGTACATATAAAAATATATATTTAATATACAACGTGTCCCAACGTGTCGGAATTCTCTGTTTTTTGATAAACGACGTGTTGGTGTATCGCGTCGCGTGTCGCATGTCAGTGTTGGTGCTACTTAGATCACATATATATTAGTTTGAGGATTTTAACAGTAAAAAATTAATTTAGGAAAAATTTGTTGAATTTGTACTGATTTGGATTTTCCTCTAATATTAATCCTTAAAATCGAAAGTACTAGATAAATGAATGATTTAATATTCGAGTTTTGAAAAAAAAATAAAAGAAAATTCCTCGATTTTTGGGTTGCTTGCCTTGACTCCCCATAAAATGTTTCATTGGCAACCGAGAAGTGTTTTGAGGGCACCTCAACGTGACGCAATGCACGTGCGACGCCGCCGTGGAGCGCACGTGTGTCGGTGGCGGCACAGTCGGGAGACGTTGGGATTAACCGGTCTCTCCCTCCCTCCGCACGGGTGCCTGTACCCACCGACTATTTTTGCTCATCTTATAATGTATTGTTTTCCTTTCACATTTTTTCCTAGGCAAATCAATCAATATAGCTTTTATTTTAATATTTTCTTGACACCAATCTCGAGATAGTCCAAAATAATTTTGCCCACGTCTTCCTCCATGTGACATGAATTAGTGATCTCGTCAAACAAACGATCGAAATTGACAAGAGCGTGCACAAAAATTCCACTTTGATGATAAAGGTTGAATGAATGTCAATTCCTTTTCGTATCTCTTTCCCCATTTTTTTTCCCTTGAATTAATTTGGACTAAAGTACAGATATTTGGTCCTACTCTGAGTTATAACACGTGTGCAACTTAAGAACTCCTTGATTCCTAGTCTTTTCCATTTGAGCTATTTTTTTTTTTCAATTTTATCCAAGCGAGTCCTCTTAGTTTTTGATCTGTGCTATTTGGTTCCTCTAAATTTTACTTTTGACAAATCAAATCCTCTAAATTTTTCAATTTGTGCAACCAAATATTTTCGGGAAAATTACCAAAAAAGTTATAAATATATTGCAATTGTGCCAATTTATTCATAAACTTATTTTGTTTGACCAATTGAGTCATAAATCTTTTACAATTATTCCCGATCAGTCTATCCGACCAAAATTGGCCGGTTGATGCGACGTGGTAGCCGGCGAGCTTTTTTAATAATATTTAATTTTTTGAAATATTTTATTTTATTTTATTTTTCTTTTTTTTTTTTTTTCCCTTCTCCCTCCTCCATACTCCTTCCTTAGGTTGGCCAGTCGTTGGACTAAGGCGATCTGGTGGGCTCGCCTCGCCCGTTCGCTAGCTGCCCAACGACGGCGGGGTGAGCCCTTGTCGGATTTGGCGAGGAGGCCTCGCCAGATGCGACGGCAAGCCCCCCTCGCCGGGTCTGGCAAGGACTTGCCTCACCCGGCAATGGCGGGGCAAGCCCCCGCGGATCCCCGCGTCGGCGGGTGCGAGCTTGCCTCGCAATCACCGGGTAAGGCGAGCCCTCGCTAGATTCGGTGAAGGCTCGCCCCGCCGTCGCTCAGTGCGAGCTCGCCGACTGGCGAGGCGAGCGCGCTGGATCTCCTCAGTCTGGCGACTGGCCAAGTTGGCCGGTTGCCGGAGCCAAACGAAGGGGGAGGGAGGAGGGAGGAGGGAGAAGGGAAAAAAAAAAGGAAAAAAAGGAAAAAGAATAAAGTATTAAAAAAATATTAATAAAAAAAAGAAGTTCTCTGGCGCCGGCCGGCTGCCACATTAACGCCGACCGGCCAATTTTAGCTGGATGGACTATTCAAGAATAATTGTAAAAGGTTTATAATTCAATTGGTCAAAAAAATAAGTTTATGACTGAATTGACACAATTGTAATAGGTTTAAGACTTTTTTAGTAATTTTTCCAAATATTTTCACGACCGCTCTCACTAAATTGTCAGATCAGTTGAAGACGCGGCCTCTTTAATACGGCACGCGATGCTAACGTTACAAAGGACTATGCAAAAAAAAAAAAAAAAGTCAGAAGACAAAATCGGACGAAGTTTCGAAGGTTATAAACTAAAACCGGACTTGACCCCTGTTATCTTCCATTCCCTGTATGGAAGCACTTGGTCCAGTGCCCCTTCCAAAAGCCCACGATCTCTCCAGCTGTTGTTATTCGGTCCAAAGAACTCGTTAATCAAAGCAGCACAATCACATGATCAACCATGTGTAAACTCTTATTCCTTGTCATGATATATAGAATATGATAAAAAAAGCTGATCATTTGGTGAGCCAATAGTTCAAAATTTTCAACTGCAATCTCAACTAGAATCTTGAGACACAAAGTTAACAAAAGAAGGTAAATCCTAAATGTTAAATGGATGTTCAAATCAATGGCGAATCACGCTTTGCCAAAACAAAAAAATTGCTGAATCACACATTTATCTACCAACTTCAAGCTTTAGGTTTCCATGGAACGGGTCGTCTTTCCTCCTAAATATCATTTAAATCGGACAAAGTCCACATGCTTCATGAAATTAAACTTGGTTTGGGAAAGATTATTAGAGGGAACTGTAAAGTATGATGTGCACTTGCCAATTGAGAGAGCAAGGACAACATCGATTCAAGATGGCAAGTATGTACATGAGCTTCGAGAGTGTACAAAAATCCAGTTTATCGTGAAAGAGTAAAACTGGTTAAATCAAACATTGTGCTTGTCAGCTTTAGGTGCCAGACTATTTTGGTTAATTATGACTGTACTCTCGTCTCACATACACCCAGTTGTCAAAAAAAGAACACGTTGCCCGATGAATTTTTCCACCATGTGCCATGAATACTTGATTCCATCTTTTTGCAAAAAGGAGGGCATGAATCCGTATGAGTCTACTGTTTAGTATCCCCCACAGCCTGCTTTGAGTAAAGTCCCAGTTCTCTATAGAGGTAGAAATTACATCTAAGTAATATAATGTAGATACTTATCATATTTATGTCTTCCATTCAACATTGATCAACAATAGTTGCTGAAGATTTTATTCATCAACTTGGAACTTTCATCAGAATATTAACATTAGCAGCAAAACAAGTTACCCCTTAAAATGTAGATACTTTCTTCTTCTTATTCTTCTTTCTTTTCTTTTCTGTAAGGAAGAAAGGACCCCGATGAGACCCAAAGCTCAACTAAGAATTATGAATACACGTACGAACAACCAAGAACAGCAAAGGCCACGTTAGCTGAAGGGAAAGAAAACACTCTGCAAAACTTTGCTATTTCATTAATGTTTGGAGTGAAAGATGCAAAGGAAGGAGTAATGAGAAAAACCCCAAGAAGCAAAAGGGCCACACTCTCTCTCTCTATCTCTCCCATATCTGTCATGATCTCCAAAGGTACACATATTTTAACCCAAGTACAGACATACACCGATGATCCAGGTGGGTTTCGCCAGTACGGAAAATGAAATCTCTGCCTCCCTCAGATTTAGAGAATCCAATCATCTTCCCTCACTGTTGCAGACTCTATCTACTGTACGCGGACTTCCCATATTTGAAAGAATTGTAGATAAATGTACACCATCTACAGAAGAAAAGAGAGAGCTAAACGGATTCCGCATAGAAACCCTCGCCACATGTTTTTCGGAGAGAGAGGAAGAGAATCGCATTTTAGTTGGGAGTGCATTGTTGAAACTTGAAGCTGGTAGAAGGAAGAGTATAATTCTGTGCAGATGCCTAATGAGATTCAATATTCTTCCAGAAAACCCGCCTCCTTTTCAGGTTTTCGTAATTAATTTAAATTGGTGTTGTCTCCTGCAACGGAATTGCTGCGTTGGAATCGAACGGACTACAAGAGCCATCACCACCACCACCACCACCACCTGGGAAAGCCCTAGAAAAAGCTAATGCACATTTGCGTAGTTGGTTATGTGCGTATTCGTAAGTTTCTTTAGGGTTGTAAGGTACGCGACAACTTGTGCATTGTACGAGCAGTCATGTTCATAGGTGCCATGGAATAACTACACCGGTCTTGGTAGGTGGCATGGGACCGTCCTAAAATTGGACGCTCCTCCATTTGTGAATCTTGATGAGGTTCCAAAGGGACTAGGTACACTATGCGAGCTAGACAATTCTCCGCGAATAATTGAATGGATAGGTGAAGTGGCGAAATCTTTGTGGATATTTTGAGCAAGGGTGCCAGCTTCCACACCCTCACTGAGTGAAGGGAGATGGGATTCCAAGCCATAAACAAAAAGTCTCGTGTGTCAAATAATTGCGAACTCGCCACAAAAATCTTTCTGGACAGAATCTAATGTAAGTTCTCGTTATACAAGACCGATTACTCTTTTGTTCCACCTCATAGTCACAGATTAGTAAGTTCTCGCAAGCCTAGCAACACTGGATATAAGGGGGTCTGATCAGAAGATCACCAAAAAGAAAGTCACGAAAAGGGTCTTCAAGGATTGATTATGGAGATGTGAATGAAAAAGATCCACTTCATAGAAATAAAGGCTAGCTATCCAATCCACCATAGAATCACCACAAACCCAGATGCTTAGGTTTCCAAAGATGGGGAAATTTGGGCAAGAAGAACTGCTCTGATGGAGTCATGTAGTCCTTTCTTGCATTTGACTTGTGCATCTTGCAGATCCCATCATACCAAGGAAAACACAGCACAAGATGGATTCCTAGCATGGGATAATGATCATCTCAATAAATTTAGAGAAACCATCTTTCCACTATGTAAGTATGGAAAGGAAGATAGCCATTTTTCAGGTGTTTAGAATCAAAACTTCCCTGAAATCTGCTGTTGTACCTCTTCTTGGCCAAATGTTGTCGTTCTGTGTTACGATGTGATGAATGAGCACGAGCAGTGAGGTTAGTCAGGTGACATAAGGAAAATAACCTAACGGCTTGGTCTCCGCTCTTGGGAAAGATAACGTTTAGTGATGCCAACACCTAAATAAGGCTGACACGAGGTGAACCAGAGAAAAAAGACATGCCAGAGGAAACCATGGATTAAATCACAGAATGCTAATAACGTGCAATTGATATATTATCTCAAAAAAGCAAGTCAGCAACTCTCCCAGTTAAAGTGTGTATTGCACATCTATCGCTATCTAATGACTGCTCCAGCAAACTTGCTAATACTCCAGCAAACTTGCTAACCTTACAGAACCAAACGAGGACAGTATATGGGCAAATGAGACTCACAAAACTCCTTCATAAAACACATACCCAAGATGACACGATATAATTACAATATACATGAAGCAGAAACAGCTTTTAATCGCATCATGCTCTTGAGTTACCCAAGTTCTTCTCTTGTACGCAAGTACAGACATAGCGAGAAAGGTCAGGTGCGTTGCTGTGCGGAAAAAATTTAGATGCATCACTCAATCAAATCCCTACAAATATTAACTTCGCCGAAAAAGCAGAAAGATATTATGATCTTTAACGCAATATATACCAAGGAAAAGTCATCTCCTTTTCTCGAACTTAAACTCTGTTCCATGTTGGGTTAACAGAACCAAGAACCTCAAGACCCATCAACAAAGATAGCAAGCATCGATCTTCTAAACTCCTCTTCTTCTTGGAGAATTCTTGAAAAATTAGGGTTTGCTTTTGATTAACTGATAAAAGTATAATTACCTTCATCCTCGTAAATTTGATCTCTGACTTCTGGCTTTTGAGAGTGAATAGCCATTTATTGCCACTGCAGCATCATCAAGATTCCCATGGTAAAATCATATTGAAGAGAGACGCTTTTAAGGTGGAATGAGGGACCACATAAACTAAACATCGTTAATTATAGAAAAGACGCTCTCTTCAAAAAAGAAAGTTCTCTTGTGAATCTTCATGATGCTGCAATGGCAAACAATGACTCGGGCTTCTTCATATAGGGGTAATTTGTCATCACCGATCCACATGCAGATGAGATAAAAACCCTAACCCTAGAATCTATACTTACCCAACTTTTAGCATCCCGTGAGATAAAGGAGAAGGTAAAGCGAAGAAACAAAAGTAAATGAAGGGCATTAAGAAAAAGGTTCGAAACCCTTGTCTTGAGAGAGAGAGAGAGAGAGAGAGAGAGAGAGAGAGAGAGAGTCACTGTGTTTTTTCTTAGTACCAAAATCCCATGTCAACCACTATAGGAAAAGGGAGAGATCAGGAACACACAAGTGCAAAAATTGCACAGTGAAAAAGCTTGAAAGGAGCCTAAGAACAACAAAGTGGAAGATCAAGGAACAGGCCAGAGAAGAGAGAAAGAGCCACAGAGAGAGAGAGAGAGAGAGAGAGAGAGTATGTGCGTGTTCGCGCGCTTTGAGAGTTGGGATATGAGACTGTTTAGCCTCTTAATATAGAGTCCGATGGAGCCTTGTCTCCATTAACTCATCATTGCTAAAATAATAAAATAATATTCACTAAATGAATATTTTAAAAAGGAGTACATGCATGTATGCACATTAAAAAGGCACAGTAAAGGATTAAAGATATAACTATAGAGAAACCATATGAAGATATGACCATTTTAGGAAACGAATAAGAGATTACCAATAATTGTTGAATGGGGGAGATTTAAATTCAATTTTTGAATACACATTTATGGAATCGATAAAAATTTTATCTTGCCTAGTTTCTTTTTACTTGAGATTAGAATTGGACATGAGAATAAGTGTAATTATTTATAAAATTTAAAGGTTGGAAAAAAAAATTCTTCATTTGTACGTGGAGATATGTCTTACAAGTGCCTTGTGCTCTAACACCAACCACGGTAAACAAAGCTTTAATGCATTTTCTCCTTACTCTAATCTATATGTAGAGTAGATTTCTCCATTTGAATATAATATTTGGTTTGATCAGTTTCATAAGATTACTTGAACCTACGAATTAGATAGAGCAGGACAACGCAAAACGCTTTATATAAAATTTTGATAAAATGAACCAATGCAGAGGAGGTAATAATTTCACTTTCACACATATAGACACGCACGTAATAAGGAAAAAGCAGGAGTTATTCACTGCTTAGAAACAATGTGAACACTGCACTAGGGTTTAAAGGCAAATGCGTTTGATTGACTTTGCTCAATCGGTTTTATGCTTTTCTCCTTGGTACTCATGCAACATGCATTTCATGTGTATCCGATCGAACATATGCCGGAAATATTATGATTGCTAAACTCTGTGAAGTCTAAGTTATTGCAGAGTGTGTTTGATAAGACTTAACTAAATGGATGATTAACAAAACTCGGTCCGACTACGAAAAACTTGTCTAGACATCTAATAGGTTATTTGCGGAGAAAGCTCGCACGGCACAGGCTCACACGACATGACCACTTCCTCCGGTGAACTCTATATATCTTGTATCCGATGCACATGGCAGAGTCATTACAGAACACAACATCCGGATCAAACTTGATCATCCCGGAGCAAGTCAGCGAGCGGGATACGGTGTATCGAGACTGATCAGGTGAACGACAGCGTGACGGCTACCGGAACACCCCCCGTGGAATCAGGATGGCACCAAATTTTTTCCCCAGCAAGATAGGCCTGTCCTAAACCAGAGCCTCGTGCCACGAACGTCAAAAGACAACGAAACTCGCCCTAAAAATGGCAAAATATATAATGGGGGTAGCTTTTAGGGTCGTGGAACGTATGTATGCAATGGGGAGAGGACCCCTTGCTTCCTCCACAAGCATTTTTCCGAATAAAGCAATGGAGACACGAGAAAGAATGTGGGGGGAACGCAGGCGACGTGATCTGACCTTTCCCCCTAACATCACGGGGAGTCCCGCTCGATTCGACCGGGATTCAATTGCGTGTACAAGGTTTGAGAATTCCCATTTCCGGTCTCTTTCTCTGGTGCCCTGGTGCCTGATCCCGGAGCTGTGCTCAGCGAGGCCGTTCCCTTTTGTGGCAAGCTTTAAAGGTTGCCAGTCTCTCTCTGCTCATATCTCGACGTCTCGTCCCTCGACCTGACGTTTGCTGGGGCGGCTAAATCAAATCTTAGCTCCCCCTCTTCACGTAACTGGCTCTCTCCCTTTCTTTTCATTTCTTCCTTTGTCTTCTTTCTCCTCTTTTTTATTTTATTTTGTTTTTTTTCTTGATAAAGACAAAATGATAGGGGATACAATGGTTGAAAGTATACATGTTAGATTTTATTCTTTCGAAGAATCACTCGTGTTAGCTGTCAAGATTCTCCTACTTGAACTTGGAAAAAAATAGTTCTTCTTCCCCTATCATGCCATCACCGTATCCGTGTAGTTTTGTCTCCAGCTTATTTCTTCGGTCAAATTTGATTTATCAGCATCACTGTTTTACATGGTCACATACAACATGAGTATTGATGCTATTCAATTTGAAAAAAAAAAAAAAAAAAAACACGAAAGTATAGTATATCCCGAAATCGATTCAGTTCGCACTCTGAGATGATTTCGACATGCATATAAGATATTCAAATTGTGAACAAGTATCGTCATGGTAAATTTCAAAGCAAGACGGAGTGCCTACACATCTCTAATTAATGCTCCAAAACCTATGTTCCTTGTGTAGGGTATTGTGTAGGGCGATGAGCATGATGAATGGTTTTAACTTTTATACAGGTTCATTAATTTTTAGAATTTAGAATCTGTCTTGCATACCCAGGAATTTGGAATTTTCCCTATCACAAGTTCTAAAGTTGGTTCTCAGATTTATTCAAATTCAACAAGTACTTGTTCTAATTGAACAATTATAATGAATCATCATCTTTAATAACTACTGTTTATTATAATTTACTAATCGCAACTCATATTTAGACACACCAGTAAAAGTCTTAGTCATACATATTGTCGGAAATGAAAGCTTAGACTAGTAAATTTATGTTATATACTCATTATTGGAAGCTATGGAATGTCGTAGGATCACGCAAAGACATAGAAACCTACATGTCTAAACAAGTTTTGCAATTTTTAAAACCCAAAAACTACCTTATATATTCTAGTATCTAGAACCGAATCGATTCCTATTGATTTTTAAGTTACTGATTCTACTTTAGAACCATGCTTATCCTTGACAAGGAGTATAAGAGATAGAATAGCTATACCTTTTTTTTTTCCTCTTTTGCTTCTTAATTTGTGAGGGTTCCTTTCTACATAAATTTGTCTAGTAAATTGTATCATACAATGTAATTTTTTCATGAAAGGGAATCATTCTTACAATATTTCATAATATAATAGAAAATAGAAAAATTGTCAAAGAAGTCATAAACTTACACGTGCGATAGTCAATTTAGTTCTAAACATTTCAATTGTAGTAATATGGTTCTACTTTTTTACTATTTGTCAATTTCATCCTAAGTATTTTGATGATTTGTCAATATATTTCTTTTGGCCAATTATCCAAATAATATGCTTAAGGCTAAATTGACAAAATTTCCAAAGGTTTAGGATTAAATTGACATTATTGAAAGGTTTGAGAGTAAATTGGTATAATTAAAATGTTTAGGATTAAATTGGCCGTTGAATAAGTTTATAGGTTTTTTTGGACAATCATTCTAATACGAAACTTAATTAGGCTTCTGATTCCATGACTCAATACCACATAAAATTTGTCTCCCAAAGGCTGAGGGCAGCGGTTGCTAAAGCTTTGATTTGAAGAAACTAACTCGATGTTGAATACTTTTTTTTTGGTGCCATTTGATCTGCATTGTAGGTCTTTTTCTCAGTAAGACTGATTTTAGGTCATTGGATCCAAACTTGAAAGGCGCAATTTAGATATTATAATCATAGTCGTGAATTGTAATTCGAAATTTCAAACTTATGGATTTCAGATTATAAGATTGAGTAAAATGCCTAGAATTATCTTTTTCCTTATCATCTTCATTTAACTATAATCGGCAAAGTGAAGTTAATTCGTCTCGCTTTTCGGATTTTTCGAGATTACGTTTTGTTATGTAATTGGATAACTGCCTACCTTTTTCCAATTCGCTTAGACAAGCACACCCATTTGTCTTCTGTAAGATGATTACGCGTGCCAAGACAATTGTATGAATTATGTGCGAAAACGAAGAAATTTTGTGTAAGATGCAAGATCAAACATATAATTTCTCTTTGACTATTTGCGATAATTTTCATATATAAGACACTGCAAGGAGTTATTTTTCTCCACATTCATCCCACTTAGATACAATGACGAAAAAGCTTACGTGCTTCTTGGTTTGCAACTGGATTGTAAGTGATAACTACGGTCCAATACTTTGAAAATTTTGGGATATGAAATCATTTGTCAGTTAAATCGTCACAAGCCGTAAATCCACAGAATTGAAATGTTCCTATAAAATTGGTAGGATTGATGGTGGATCGATAAATCGTTCATGATCCGGAACTTTATAGATTCATCTGATTGATGTATCATATATGTTTTTAAATCGAATCGGATTATGACAATCCAATTGCGAACCTATTAATTGTGATTATAATCTTTATAGTTCAATATACATAGACTAGTGAAACGGTGAATCAAGTCGAAAATAGTCCGATCCAAATTAATCCATTAACCCGTTTTTATCAAATTCCATGCACTACAAGTCTAGTGACCCATACTCAGCCCAACTCATATTATTAAAACACTTCTATATTTAACCCAGTTTAAGAAAAATCATACCCAAACTAAGGTAAAAGCACGGAGTGATCGAGCCCGAGATCAATTAAGGGCGAGAGAAACTTAAAGAAAGTAATAAAGATTGGTTGAGTCTAATTAAGTTGTAAATCCATTTAAAACTTAAAATTAATATCCTAAAAAATTTAAACTGGTATACCTGTGACAAATTTACCACAAACTATTTTTTTTACCATGAAAAATCTCAAACTGGTACGCTTGTGACAAATCTACCCCGACCGACCATAAAAAACCTTAAACTGATACATTTATGATAAATTTACCCCAAACTAATTTATTTGACTGCAAAAAAAGACAAACTAGTAATTTGTGACAAATATACCTTTTGCTAAATTGGATTAATACCACAAAAAATCACAAAAATTGTAAATTGTGACAAACGGAGCGTAAAATTCCAAATTGGTATACCAGTCAATTGTCACGTGTCATTTAACTTAATAATTTGATAGTAAAATTTAACGAAAACTAACAGAGGGTAAATTTGTCATAAGTGTATCAATTTGGGGTAAATTTATCAAATGTATACCAGTTTGAGGTTTTTGGTGGTTAAAAAAATGGTTTTGGGTAAATTGGTCACATATATACAAATTTAGGGTTTTTCAGGGTATTAACCCTAAAAATTATTTATGACCCATAAAATTGGGTCTAAACTCATTAATGATCTATTTATTAAATAAAACTAATCTATATAATAAGCTGGCCAATCAATTATGAGTTAAAGAAATGCGTGTATGACCCATTTTAGTAGATGTAAATATACGGTTGTAGATGGAGATGACCTAACTCTTGTCACCTACTTTTTGGCAAAAAAATTCAAAACCGTCATCAATCTGAACGTTCTTGCTTCCATTAGATTATCCCTACATGAATTGGTGTCACGATTCGCGGATCTCTCGGCTCGACAAACTAAAAATAAGACAATCGAACGTTGCATCTTTCAGATATTGGTCTCCATCGTTCGTTCATATCACAGCAGTCCCATTATTTACGCAGGGCCGTGCATTGCGCGTCGGAAGAACCATCAATTTGGGGCACGACTAGCTCATGATGGTCAGTTTCAACATCATAGGACGATATTTTTTGCATGGTGGTTCAAATAGTCAACTTTTTCTCCTTCTTTTGCCGCTGCGGTCAACCTGTTTTTTTAATCAAGCACCAAAGATGAAATTCATCCTCTCAATCCAATCGGCCGATTGGTCAGGCGCCAATTAGAGGTGCATTTCTCTAAGATATCCACTATAGGTTGTACTTAGGTACAAAAGTGATGTCGCTTCAACTTCGATTTCCATATTGGAAGGCACAGTCCATCTATGGCCATTCAATGGATATTGGTGACCCATTTCACATGTTGGGATGTCAAATCGAACTTTAAAAATATCTATCTCACCTTTATATTATATGATTGTTATCGTATACGTTTCTATCATGCGTAAAATCAATTTTAATTTTAAGATTATTTATTAGGATTATAACTTTCCCACGGAAAATCAATGACTACACTGGACACTCTGACACTTACCCATTAAAAATATTTGAAGTTAAAGCAGACCCATGCTATGAACTCTCATGTATTTTCTCAACATGCTTTAATCCAACCATCATTTAAATTGATAGGTTACAAGTACGGAGAAATTCCACATCTGTGCTTAATTAAACTCATGTGTACGTGATGCTTATAACTTATTACCAATCAATTAAAGACGGATAGAGGAAAATATAACCCTACACCGAAAAATTAAAGCTCTCACAATATTCTGTAACTGTAGAACACTGTGATTTTGTACTTTGATGCCACAGGTCCACAATCGTGGGCCAAATAATGACCCGACCCGTCCATCAATAGACGATAAAAGCCTGGGTAAAAGCATTAGTGTTCGGCCCAAAAGGTATGTCAGGTCTACAAGGCTCGTAGAAAGATGACTTGAATAATTGAATTCTTCTTTTCCTTTCTACACGATATTCATTAATCTTTCAAATCCTTTACTCTTCATAGAAATCTGCTCTAACGCAAAAGACAACCAACACCATGATACCCATAAGGGAAGACCAAACTTAATGAAGACCCAACCTAAATCAAAATCACACAATAGAGAAATAATATAAAAATATCCATCTAGGATTTCTATAAAAAAAAAAAAAACGATAATCTTCTTTTAGACACCGAAATAATTCAATAGTGCATTGACTCGACAAAATGAATTAACTATAAATCTGGAGATCGATAATGTTGTAGATAGTTTTAATGTATAGGAAATTTTGATATTAGGGATGCACTTATTTTTGTGTATAAACTTCCTGAAAATCCAAACAATCACATGTTAGGAGGTCACTAATACTCATGAATGGAAAATCAATAGTGAGAAACACTAGGTGAGAATGACTCACATGCTGATAGTTATCGGTCATTTCACTCTTTCAATGTCCTTGATTATTGTCGATTTTTATGCCACCATAAATGCAATCCTACTTCATCAGGCGACTTAATTACTACACCTTGATTGGTCAAGCGGGGATTAATATGTAACCCAGAGAAATTAAGGAGCAACAAGAGAAGGCTGGAGGCAGTGGCACTTAAGTAAATAATGCATGAAATCGGCACCAAAAGAGCAACGGCTAGTCGCTAGTTTGGGAAGCTAAAAAGCGGCAGCAGATTTCATTACAGCTAGATCGAGCTCTCGAATTCGACCGTTACGATGTTCCTGTCCCTCTCCATATAAAACCTCGGACGCTCCGTATCTCTCTTTTCTTTTCACCGGGAATTCAATCGTCCCGCTCCTGTAGACCGTTGCGGATCTTCCTCTTCACGCCGCGACTGCAAGAAAAGCCCCCTCTCTCCGCGAGCCAAGGAGAGGGCTTCTCTGTTCAGTCTTGCACGAGGTTGAAGATCAAGGATCACCCAGATACGGAGAGACAGAAATAAGCAAAACCCGGAAAATGGATTCGGCTCCGAGGAGGAAGAGCGGCATCAATCTCCCGTCCGGGATGTCCGAGACCTCGCTGCAGCTCGACGGGTTCTCGGGTTCATCGTCTTTCCGGGCCATCTCCAACCTGACGTCCCCGTCCAAGTCCTCTTCCATCAGCGACAGATTCATCCCTTGCAGATCCTCTTCGAGGCTGCACACTTTCGGGCTCGTCGAAAAGGGGTCGCCGGTTAAGGAAGGAGGGAACGAGGCGTACTCGCGGTTGTTGAAGGCTGAGCTCTTTGGGTCTGATTTCGGCTCTCTCTCTCCTGCAGGTCAGGGGTCGCCCATGAGCCCCAGCAAGAACATGTTGCGGTTCAAGACCGAGAGTTCGGGCCCGAACTCGCCGTATTCGCCGTCGATCCTGAGGCAGGACAGCGGTTTCTCCAGTGAAGCTTCGACGCCTCCTAAGCCACCAAGGAAGGTGCCCAAGACGCCGCATAAGGTGAAGAAATTCTGCTGCTTTAATGTGGCGTTGTTGAGAGTAATCTCGACTCCTTTTGTTAAAATATCTTATAGCCTGCCTACGAGCTTGTATGCTCTCTGTATCTCCCTCCCCTATAAGCTTAAGTTTTTGGATTAGACTTTGTCTCCGTTCATCACATTCCACATATCGTTTATAATCCGCTTTGCACATGAGAGTGAGCTTGTTTATGGAGTTTATATGACATCTATAAATTTAAGCTTTTGCATCGGACATTTTAACACTTTTGATCATTTTTTTTTTCAAAGGAAGATCATGTCAAAGTTGAGGATGTAGGATATAGCTGTGTCCAATTGCCTAAGAATGAGTTGATGAACTATTCATTGATGCTGAAATCGGTGAAGAAAAATGATGGATCATAGCAGGAGTTTCTCGTAAGCAACTTGTATTAGTCAGACAGCAAAATAGTTTAGCAATTGGAAGAATATAGCAAAACTGGCAGTCTTGTACAACTCCCATTGTTGTTCCAGCTTGATTGGAATGCTGAACTAAAATGGCCCAAAGGAGTAGGAACCGAAGGAAGGGTAATAGCTAGCTCAGTTTGTAAACCGCCGAACTAGTGAGTGCAAAATAGCTAGAAATGAGCCGAAAACAAATTCGCAGCTGGTAGGAAGAAATTAGATCAAATGTAGTGAGCTTAATTGATGGCTGTAGTAGGTATTAAGCACTAAAGAATGGGAGCAGACGAATAATTGTTTACTATGCAGGTTCTGGATGCCCCATCGCTGCAAGATGACTTCTATTTGAATCTGGTTGACTGGTCATCTCAGAATACGCTTGCCGTCGGGTTGGGCACTTGTGTTTACCTATGGAGTGCATCAAACAGCAAGGTAAGTTGGCATTTCTAGTCTTAACTGATCTCTGCCAGATTTTGATTCTCAATGTCTTACTGAGAGTTTCCTGTAAAATCGGCAAAGAGCAATGTCAAATTGGTTGTGCTCTTACGGTAATGCTATCATCTCGTTTTCAGGTGACAAAGCTCTGTGATCTGGGACCTAATGATGGTGTCTGTGCAGTACAGTGGACTCGAGAGGGTTCATACATTTCAATTGGTACCAGCCTCGGTCAAGTTCAGGTAATAGGATGCAAACCTTCACACATTGGCACATCATAAGGCTCATAAGATTTGAAAGATCACCGAGTAACTTTGTATGACAGATATGGGATGGAACTCAGTGTAAGAGAGTTCGGACAATGGGTGGTCATCAGACTAGAACAGGGGTCTTGGCATGGAATTCCCGCATATTATCTTCTGGTAGCAGAGATCGGGTCATACTTCAGCATGATCTTCGCGTTCCAAATGAATTCATAGGCAAGCTTGTTGGCCACAAATCTGAGGTAAAACTTGAGAAAGAAATTTTTCTTGCAGTCTATAAGTTTTGGTGTAGAGGGCTAATTTGAATCCTGAGCAACCTCAATCACCCCTTTTGGTTTAATTACCCAGGTATGTGGATTGAAATGGTCCCATGATGACAGAGAACTCGCATCAGGTGGGAACGACAATCAGGTAATTCTCGTTTTCTGGTAAGTCGTTTTATCTTCCATATTAAACTGAGTATGAAATATTAAACAAGCTTATTATTGGTTGATCAGCTACTGGTGTGGAATCAGCACTCGCAGCAACCAGTTCTGAAGCTTACTGAGCATACCGCAGCAGTGAAAGCCATAGCATGGTCTCCCCATCAGAACGGGCTACTTGCATCAGGAGGAGGAACTGCTGATCGATGCATACGCTTCTGGAACACCACCAATGGCCATCAGTCGAGCAGTGTCGACACTGGGAGTCAGGTACTGAATCGATTTACTACCAATACTTGAGTGCATAACTACTGGTAGCCTAGGACTATGTGAGATCCAATTACTCCATATGGTATTTATAGTTCTTGAGTGCACAATTGCAAATTCCGCACATATGGTAAAAGAACTCAGAAGTGGTAATGCGAATAAAAGAAGAGCAATCATTAAGAAAACCTATATCCTCACAGTCACATTTTGCTGGCAGGTATGTAATCTGGCTTGGAGTAAGAATGTCAATGAGTTGGTCAGCACTCATGGGTATTCACAGAATCAAATAATGGTGTGGAAATATCCATCCATGGCAAAGGTAAGAAAGCCTTTGAGGGAATGTTAGGGTCTTGATCGTTTTATTATCACAGCTTACGAAGGCTAGACTAATTGGGGAACGGCATGATGTTGGTCATTTCTTATATCAACAGGTTGCAACTCTAACTGGCCATAGTCTTCGAGTACTTTATCTTGCCATGTCTCCGGATGGTCAGGTAATGTGACTGTTCTTCCGATGGAAGGGGTGATAGTGTTGTCAGGCATTTGCCAAAATCATGAGTCATAATTCAATTGTTGCTTGCAGACAATAGTGACAGGAGCTGGTGACGAGACCTTGCGGTTTTGGAATGTATTCCCATCGGCTAAGACGCCGGTGAGTAACATGTGATCATGCCATTCTTATCTGATTAAGCTTGCTCTTCTTGATTGGTTCCTAATCAAGTTTTCCTGTCTTACGTGTTACAGGCACCGGTCAAGGATACGGGTCTCTGGTCTTTGGGGCGAACCCACATCAGATAAAAGCTGCATGCTTGTCCAAGCTAGCCCGGTCTCTCTTGAAAAGAAACATGTTTGATTTCATTACATGTAAAAAGATCTTGCACGGTCAACTGATATTACACTTTTTGTAAATTGTGAGTAGCATAGGAGAAACTTTTGTACAAGATTAATACGTGTGGTATAATAAGATTTGTAAATGATCTTTGATCAGTTTATGGCCTCATGATGTGTAAATTATGTGACGCCGTAGAGGTTTCCTTAAATTCCCTGTCACCGTCTAAAACAAGCTGAAACATAGCATCGGAAAAAAGAGATATGCTTGATCAAGGAGCTTCCAGCTGCCGTGAAAACCTCATGCGAACTTTCGGGAAAGAAAAAGGTAAACAGTGAATTGGATTGTAGCTTAATCAAGGAGTTTCCAGCTGCTGTGACAACCTCATGCGAACTTTCTAAAAAGAAAAAGGTAACAGTGAATTGGATTGTGTAACCAAGAGAGCAATTTATCCGCATAGTGGCTGTGTCATTGAAGGTCAGGATTATATGATTTCCATACTGTGAACTACCATCATTACAATAAAGGACAGCCCAGCATCGTAAAAAATGCTGTGAAACCTCATGTGAACTTTCAGGAAAGAAAAAGGTAACAGTGAACTGGATTGTGTAGCAAAGAGAGCAATTTACCCACATTGTGGCTGTGCCATTGAAGGCCAGGATTTTTCGATTTCCATACTGTGAACTACCATCATTCCAATAAAGGACAGCTCTTGTGTAAGTTAGAGAAAAGAAAGTCCGCCAACGATTAGGTTTGTGTAGTGGACTGGGGAAAAGAATACAAGCAGATAACACAACACGCCAGCCAGCTACAGTTGCTCAAGAAAGCCTAACTTCCAGGAAAATTGTCAAACAAGTAAAGCAAAGGTTTTTTTCAGGAAAGCAAACTTTGACAGATAAAATAGATCTCTCTTGATGACGACCTTGTAGCTTTGGGCCTTAACCATGATGTCTTTCTGAAAAGTGGGCTGCAAATCCGGCGGAATTCTGTAAATTTGATAAGAAGAAAGGTTAGTACATGACTCGAAATCTCTCTTAGCAACACACAATTGAGAAGCCACAATATGACTAATGACTGAAAATCTCTCCTATTGGTACAGAATCAAATGCAAGTCTACCTTGTGCATCCTCACTTTCCAGAAGCTTAATGACTAGGTGTCCTCCTGGTCGCAACACACCCTCGTCATCAGGAGCACAAGCAGAGGGCTTTGACTGTCCATATATTTGGATATTGCTATTCATATGACCTAAGGCAGAGCTGCCAACAGCTACCTCAAGTGCTCGCATCCCTAATTCAGTGGATAAAGCCGCATCTGTAGTTGTGATCCCAGAAACTGAGGGACACATATCGGAGAGTACGACGGAAAACCCTCTTTGCTGAGAAGAGGCAGGAAAATGTCATTTGCTTATAAATTCAGAAGCAACGCTGCATTTGATCCAGTGCTACAAAGTACAGAATAGTGAAGAAAAAAAAAAAATGTCTACTCAATGACTGAAATGGCAAGACTGACTAGCATCAGACCCTATGCAAAAGCACCTCCTAGTTGAAGGAGCTTAGTTACCTGATGCAAACGCAGCATGTAGACATGGATTAAGAAACTGTTGTTAGTAGGATCAAACTTCCTAAGAAATGATGTATAGTAAGCAAGATGAGTACTTTGCATTAATTGCATATTTACTCGCTGCAGAGTGTAGAGTGGATGCCCTACCTTCACTAGTTCTAATTTGTTAGGCTTGAAGGCAGTAAGCATAATAAATAAGCAAGGCCCAGATAGTTTTCCATTGGTGCCATCTAATGTTAACATACCTAGCCATATCTCAAATTGCTGAAGAATATGTAATAAATATTGCTTCAACCCAAAGGATGGACTTAGTGCTTAGAGAAATGGACTCGTGGCTTAGGCGCATTCAATACAAGTCCAACCAATCTTGTGTCAAGAGTACCCACTCAAGTTTCAGGTAGTCTCTTATCTTGTTCATGAGGTTAAGAAAGTATTCCATCAGCCGTGATTTAGACACCCAAGGAGGAGTTCGTTGGCATTAAGACAAAACAAACGAGAATCTTGCTTCCAAATATTTCGGAGGACATCTTGTGACGAATTTAATAAATCGTGTCTGTATATGCTTAACTTCAGTATTCATGACATGGTATGATTTTCCAGTGACAGAAGACTCACCTTGGTTCAGGAGGAAGCAGAAAGCAAGGATCTTTACAGTGATTTACAAAACATTTAGAATTCAAGTACAACCCCATAGACGAAAGCAAACATGCATATCTCCGTTTCAAGTCCGCGAGAGTACTTTGCAATGAGCTACCTTTGGAGAAAGGGCCTTAATTTGGTGCTTCGGGAAGTTCCTCACATCAGCACAAACGGTCTGAACTCTAGCATCACAATGCATTGTAGGAACCTTGACCTTCTGTTCTGCACATCCCCAATTCTCACATCATACACCCAGAAAAAAAACACTCTTTCAAACAACAGAAAAACTTAATTCAGAGATAAACACTCTCCACGGAGTCCACTCCATTTGGTCAGAATCCAACAGGGCCACGCACAACACGCACGCGAGAGGGCGACAAACCTTGAGATCAATGCCCACGACAGACCCACCATTTTTCAGAGGACCCAAGTTCTGGCAAGCAACCTGGACGCGAACCCGTCAGTCAGATTGGATAATAACGAAAGACGCACGGAGAGATTTCGACAAACACGTCGGGTGGTGGCTGAGCAGAGAGAACCTGAAGCCAAGCGCCAGGGGCACAGCCGAGGTCGAGAACAGAGGACCCGGCAGTTATCAGCTTATACTTGTTCTGCATCTGAAGCAGCTGTACGACGAGAAAATGTCACACGGTTTCGAAGCAGGAAATCGATATACGAATTCAGAGCAAAACGAGGAGCAAGAACAGAGGAGGAACGACCTTGAAGGCAGAGCGCGCGACATAGCCGAGGCGCTGCGCTTCTCTGTAGAAGAAATCCGGGGCGCCGGCTCCGGCCATCCCCCGCTCTCCTCGATCTCCGTCTCCGGCCAGCCGAGGCGTGCGACGAAGCCTCCGGAGCTGATGCAGCAGAGTCGGCGGCGTAGCCTCAAGCAAGTCGCGCCGCGCCGACGAGCCGCAACCCAACCCCAACCCCAACCCCACCCCTGCTTCTCCTTCGCAATCAATGGGCGGGCCCGGGTCGGGCCGCTTCCTCGCGTTGGGCCCAGATTAATATCTTTCAAATCAGGGCCGGGCGGGCCGGGCTGGCTTTTCCTGGGCTTTTGCCCGATCATGGGAGTTGACTTTTTAAGGCCCGCCAACCGGATTACGATTTGGTCGCCGCTTCAAAAAGTCAACGTTGTCGTCACCGTAAACTTGCGAGTTTATTCGCAGAATCTCACCAATTATTCGCATTCTCGAGCCGGCGACGTCACCGTTACTTGCACAGAGCTGCAGTCGGATAGTGTGTTTGGAGTCACATCATTTTTTTTATTTTTAAAAAAATGACTCGATAAACTCTCCATAAACCCCTATAAAATATCACATGCATAGTACGCGTGAATAATCGGTCAAATGACATTAACAAATTCATCGGTCTTCATTCAATGTCCGTCATTCATTTAAATGTAATATTTGTTGCATTAGGTGGGTGTTCCGACATCAACACTAAATTGTAATGGCCGAGAAACTAATATCATATGTAGTAATCTATAGACCTCGAAACCCTCGACCAATAGATGCAAAGTCAAACTTGGGAATTTGATATCCGGTGCCGCTTTCCAAGCTTTTGTCATCTGACCAGGGGAAAATGTGGATAGGTCGATGCATTCCAGCGACATTTTCGGAAACTTCCTTGATTCGCCCAGCGGTCCCGTGTTGCATCCAATGTGCTCTCCTCGGAATCAATCTCCGAAAGAAAAGACAAAAGGGTAGCTCCAGTTCTTGACTGCAAGATACCCATCTCTGCACATGATGCGCACATTATAATAATGGCTACTGGATTCCTGTACATTCTCCGATTGCCAGTGCTAAGTAGAAGTCGAGTTAGCAGAACATGGATTCCCAGAGATGAATAATCTCCGTCGTTAGAATGACGACGACACGACAGGACATGTCGTTGTCGCAGCTCGAGATCACAGCGTAATCCTAAGCGCAATTCATAAGCACCGTTTCATGACCGTGTCCGTGTTTAGAATTAGGCATACTGAGCTGCAACTAGTCCCCAACCCAACCTAATGTTTAGCTAGTACCACAACATACGTATGCGCATATAGCATGTAGGTGTACGTTTAATAACCTCAAACATTAACTGAACTCTTGCGCATACACATTTATCGTCCGGATTATTTGAAATCTGCAACTTGATAATGCGAGACATTGATCATATGAGTCCCACCAAATCTGACGTTTCGCGCACACAATGCTCATATAAACTTGGTGTGCACGATGACAAGATGATTGCTTAATGGCTTCCTTATTGGGAAGAGAAAAAGGGGACGAGGGACGAGTCGGAGAAGTCGGCATTTTAATCAATGTCCTCTTTCTAGCCATAGATAGATCAAGATAAAGGCACATACATTGCGTTTCCAGCATTCAGATATATAATTCGCCCAAGCACAAACGAAATCTTGAATTGCATATAGAAAGAGAAACAAACCACTTCCCATTAAGCCTAATTCAGACTGCGGATCATTGTCGCCCACTTTGGCAAATATGGATCTCACAAACGCCATTAACTTTATCAAATGAAGCTCAAGAATGAGCATGGAACGAAGAAAGGCCAACATCCGACAGCCGACGGTGAAAAGAAAGAATAGATATTTAATCAAAGAATGCATATCTAATCATTCTATGAATGGTCTGCATTTCTAAAAATTAGTGCATCTTCGAAACTTACTGGAATCAATATATAACATAGAGAAAATTATCTAAAAATTACAGCCATAAATCTGCTGATGCAAGTGCTGCCCAGATATCTTCAGCGTATGTTCAGAAACCCATGAGGGTCTCTCCTAATGAAGAACATATCAGCAGTACCGTCCATAATTCACCTATTTCTGGATTGGCAAGTCGCCATGTCATCTCGAGCTGTCTGAACATGTCTCTCTCCATCTGATTCGGAAGAACAGAATTCAGCACATACATCTTTCTGTTGTCAATTTCAAAGTCAGTAGCATCAATTATATATACTTATGCAGCAGGATGCAAATGGCAAATGCACAAATTCGGCATGGCAAAGAGATCTCCGATGATAACAAGAGGGAGTAACTTAGATAAATAGAAATCCCAAATTATGTAGAATCAAAACCAGACTCACCATAAGAAAAACTTCTTGTCCTATCATCTTCATGCCTTGGGTGACTATGTATTGGCGGAAGGTCCCCATGTTGAGAATGCACGAACAATTCGGCCCTTCCATCCTAGCAGAAGCCACTGGCCATTTTCATCGACGACAAAGTCCTTATGGTAGTCAGATTTCACTCTGTCCTTTGCCGTCTCCACGATCTCCTCATTCAATGGAAGTGGCGTAAACCCTCCCCTCGTGATCCGCACCTGCCACTGTTTGTAGGTCTCTGGCCTTTCAATCCTCTCTGAGCCTTCGCATGCAATGACATTCATGGCTTCCCATCCAAATAACACTTCCTCCATCAGCATCCTCTCTGGAATGTCGCGGGGAACAGTCGTATCAATCATATCAAAGACAGTAGAGAAGTGAAAAAGAGCCTCTCGAAACCGGGAGATAAAGAAGGGGGCACTATGGGCCCCGTTTGTAACTCCAAGAATAAAGACCGCTGGCTTCATCTTCCTCGTTAGATTCACAACAATATCTCTTGGACTCTCAGCCACCACTGTCTCATCGAGTAGGTTCTTTAATCTGACCATACAGTTCACCACCAGGACCTCATCTTTATCAATCCTAAGATCCTCCAGTTGGATAGTGTCCCACCTCTGTGCTATAGCATTGAACTCGAATGGCACGCCGAAAGTCTTCGCATATTTCTTCAAGCGGCGCCCTGTCTCCTCCACCCTTTCAGCTGGCTTGAATCCTGGCTGTGGAAGATCGATTCCAGTTATCCGAATTTTAGGAGGTCCACCAGGTCGTGACGAGAGACGTTTTATGAGGCCAGGCCATTGGAAACCATAGAGGATGCCAAAATCAATGATGTGCAGCCTGGTTGCATTTTCAGCTACATTGATTATTGTCTTGTTTGAGAAGAAGTTTACGATCTTCGGAAACGGACATGCAGCATGGAGTAGGCGATAAGCTTTCAAGACAGAGGCGGCTGATGTTGGTTTAGACATGATGCCAGTGTAAATCTGAGTTCCCGAACCGGCTAATCGTGCCTCAAGACCCTTAGCAAAGTAGTGCGCCATCCTTTGCATTCCATCACCAGTAGGAGATGAGTGCTGTCTTATCTGTTTGAGCATCTCATTCGCACTTCTCCTGTCATCTACTGCAACAGACTGCGCACAGAGAGTCAGCAGCGTTCTCAGATCAACTATGTCTTTTTCCCGTCCCTGCTTCTTAACTCGGCCCTTTTTCCCGTTCGACCCTTTTGTTTGTCCGTTCTGCTGCGCCCTTTGCAACTCTTCACGAAGTGGATCATCTTTTTCACCGCTAAGCAATACTGCATCAATCATATCTGAACTTACAGGTGATTCAGTAGAAAGTGATGAATGCTTGTGACTTCTTGATTCCTCCAAGCATACATTCTCAGAGTGAGGATTCTTCTTTCCCCTAGATTTATTCGAGCGTCCGCTCCCCATAGTCTTCTCCACCTCTGGAACGGTACTGATGGCATCATTCTCTGGTATCGTAGAAGACAAGCTATTTTTCTCCAAATTGGCAGACGGAGAACTGTTGTTTGGACGAAACTTACTTGCCTCCTCAACGCCTTTCTTGAAATGAAAGGCCGATTCTTTTTCACTTAAAAGTTCGGGCAACCTAAGGATACTCACAGGAGAATCAGCAAACCCATCCGTGATAGGACTATTGCTACTATATGGGGAGCTAACTGAAGTATGGGAACTCGAAACTAAAGAAGGAACAGAGGCCCTGGGCTCACCCATGTCACAACTCCATCCTGGCTTTACCGAGTTGTAACCACACAAATTGCGCTGGTCGCTAGAATAGATGGCAGAAAGATCGGCAGGAGTATCATGATTCATATCAGTTCGAGATACTGGGTGGCTATTCTGTGAAGGCGGATACATTTTACCGATGATCTCATAGAAGGACTTCTCGGCAGCCTGAAGAGCCGCGGACTCTTGGAACATGCAAGCCTTCTCTTCCCCATCTTCCTCCATAAGAATTTCGTTGATGTACTCGAGAACTGCGTCGTTGAAATCACAGTCCTCAACCGACTCCTTTTCCGAGTTGACGGAGCTCAAAGACAGAGCCACTCTAGGCAGATTCAGATCAGACGATAATGGCACAGCACCCCCGACAGAAATCCGCCCGTTGTCCCCATCATCAATTCTGAGCCTCCTCACGAGATTGTAATCCGGAAAGACCGCGGCCGCCACATCGCCACGCGAGTTCCCATTGGCCCGGCTGTAAACATCGCCGACTCTTCCATCCATCGGGCCGCAACACCACCTACTCTATATTGCTGTCCAGAACAAGCTACACATCTCTCTCTACAAAGCTTCCTTTTCTCACCCAGATTCAAGAAACCCAGATACACATAAACCCAGAACTTGGCTAAACGCAAGTCACCTCCTACCACTTTCCCCTGAACAAACGAAACAAACAGAGCAAGGAAATCTTTAGGCAGGCAATAGAAGCCCTCGCGCGCGCTTACTGACAACACCCAGAAACGGAAATCGACGCGACAACAAGAAAATGATTACGAACGGAACCCGCCGGCGAGCTCAGAAGAGCATCGCCGCCAGGCCGAGAGACTTAATGGGAAGAGCTCTCAAGACCGAAAAGCTCGAAACTTTACACAGGATTCCTTACTTCAAATCCAAAGAATTGGAATGAAAACGAAGAAGAAAGTGAAGCCGACGAGTACCTGGGTGACGAACCGGCAGATATTGAGAGAGAGAGAGAGAAAGAGAGAGAGAGAGAGGCGTTGAGTTTTCGATTATGAAGAAAAGGAGGAATCTGCAGAAAGGCCCGGTTTAAGCGAAGCGAAGACGACGGACATGAACTCGTCCGATCTCCACCGTCCGTATTTGTGGGAATATATACACATGTATATGGCCTAAAAGAAAATTTTGGAATTTCGAACCCAGGAAACAAAAATTTACTTACTTTCCTTTCTGGCTATTTTGATTACGGAAATATCCATAATAGTATCTCTTCACATGTGGTAAAAAACGTATAGTAATTTAATGATTATTATCGTTACGTTCAAAGTGTAGATGACGTCTCATAAATTATCATGCATAAAATTTACTCGTTGCATCACAGAGCACACTAAGATAGCGAAGTGTCATGTATTAAAAGTTCAGGCTTCATTTACACTCTGCTTTGAAGGTCGTACTATTGCACGGGTCGATTGTCCTGTTCGTACTGGTTCGTCTGGTAATTCATATTCGGACCACCGCCCTCTTAAATGGAATCCACGCGCGACAAAAGGACACGATCCGCTCGTGTCGTGTACCCTTCCATGTACGAAACGAACGTCCCTTTTCACCATCATAACATCGACGTTGCCAAAAGGGCGGAGTCTGACATGCCACCTTGAAGAAAATAAAAATACAAAAATACAAGCTTTTTGCAAGAAAATAATCAGTAAATTATGGTACTTCGTGTACAAAATGTAAGCTGACAAGAAATTAAAATACTACAAACATCTACGTCGGAATATCTAATTCCTTCATTTATTATTTATTTATTGTAATTATTCATTTTAGAGAGAATAGTTCATCGAAGCATCCCGCTAAAATTAGCAGAGTTGATAAGATGGTGATCTGGATGCTCCAGTCATGGGAATATCATATAGGTTATATATTATTATATCCAAATTCCAATTAGTGAGAACATATGTTCTCACTAGGCAAAGTAGCATCGACATGTGAAAAAGGTTCATTTATCTACTAGCTATGAACAACAATTAAGCGTGACCTAGTAACATTTAGCAAGTACGTGCAAGGTTTATCTTTCTCCTTGCTAACTTCCGATGTATCGTTGCTCGCATTAATGATTCGGAATGGCACCGATCTAATTTATGTTTTATCCAAATCGAAAAGTTATGTGATGTGCACGCCTAGCTATGATATATCTCGGTCATAGAGAAAGAATTGTCCAATAAGTTCAAACCCATTTTATAATGGCCAATTTATTCCTAAATTTTTTAATTTGGTCAATTTAATCCTAAACCTCTTGACAATTCTTCAATGTAGTCCATTTAATCAATTTCATTTGAAAATCGCTGAGATTGATGAATTTTTCCTTTTCTTTTCCCCCCAAATTCTAGTGTTCATCTTCTTCCTCCATCGGTCATATTAATGTCAAAACCAAACATTCCACGTAGGATGGAGAATACTGAACAAACTGTCCTATTAATAATTTCCGATCAAAATTGGCGAGATAGACTACATTGGAAAATCATTAAAATATTTAGAAAATTTATGATTAAATTGATTGCTGGACAATAAATTTACAATTTTTAAGATAATTTGTTTCAATCAAATGTGCTTTTGAATCTTCTAAGTTATTATGTATTTATCGCCAAATGGAAGCGAAAGCGACCATCCAAATGGACCACCCTTTCTATTGACGAACTAACAACACTTTTGAGTGGAGTTGGGGGAAGTCATTAAAACAACATCAGCCAACACTTCCTCTTTCTATTGACCAAATTATTATGCCCTCGAATTGCTTACAATCTACAATCATATCAGATTCGATCCGATGTTCTTGTTCTCGTTTTCGAGATGACAAGATTGTCACCTCATGGTCGGAAACCTTGAGTCTCCGACTTGCCCCCCTCTTTGGGCCCGTTTGGTTCAACTTTGGGGAAATGACTTTGCATTTCCCCAAGTATCTTTAGAAGAATGGGCATTTGGTGAAGGCAAAAGTGTTTGGGTATTCTTATTTTGGTGTATTTTGCAAAGTAGCTTTGAGCTGAAAAGAAAAAAGGAAAAAAAAAAAAGGAAAAAGGAGGAGGAGATGTTGAAGTAGAGGGGAACGATTGGGAGGCAGCCGGAGCTGGTGAGGGAGGCGGCTGGTGGCAGTGGTGGTGGGGAGGCGGCGGGTCGCGTGACCCAGGGGGTGTCGCCTGAGGCAGCTACCTAGGTGACGCGCCCGAGGCCACGACCCACGCGACGGTGGTGCGTGGCGATGGCGGTGTGTGGGCGATGATCGGCGGGTGAGCACCGCTCGGCTCGTCCCGTGGGTCGCGCGACCCGAGCAACGCCGCCTAAGGCCGCGACCCATGCAACGGTGGTGCGTGGTGACGGCGGTGCGTGGCGACGGCGGTGCGTGGGCGACCGGATCGGCGGCAGCTCCGCCGTTTGAGCTTCACTCTTGAAAAACAAGTCCAACGAGGAATACGATGAACAGTAGTTTTTAGGGTAAAACAGAAAACGCAATTATCGGTGAGGGTAATATTGAAAAAAAATTCATTAAACCCCTCCTCGCATTCCGAAAATGCTTTGAATGTCCAAAGCAGTTCGGACTGTTTTGGGCTTTCAAAGATTCCAAATGCTAAACCAAACGTCTAAAATTTTTCCTTAGGGGTTTTAGGGCTGAAAGTCTATTGGGAATGCTGAACTAAACGGGGCCTTTGTCTTGTCCAAAAAAGGATTTTCATCATCCTCTGTATGCACGCACGCACGTCGCTTTCTCCTTCGCGTTTTTCCTCGACTTGCGGACGACGATCTCTCACGCATTAATCTGTTATTTACTCATGTTTCTTGTCATTAAGGGTGCGTTTGTTTGTGTTTCTGTTCTTTTTGTTCCGGAAACGAAATAGAAAAAAATATTTCTTTAGGGAACAATTTTTGACCGAGAAAAACACGTTTAGTAAACTTGTTCCAAGAATAAAAAAGAACGAAACACGTTTGGTAAACTTGTGTTCTTTTTTTGTTTCTTCTAATTTTTTAATATTTTTGTTTTATTTTTCCTTTTTTTCTTTCTTTTTTCTTTTTTTCTTCTTTTGGCCGGTCGTCGGCCTCGGCCATGGCCGGCGGCCTCTCCCGGCCACGGCGGGCCGAGCCTCGCCTTGGCTGGGCGAGCTCGGCCTCGCCGGAACCGGGCTAGCCCGAGCTCGCCCGGCCCGGCGAGGCTCGGCCGGCGAGGGTGAGGCTCGGTGAGCTCGGGCTCGCCTAGATCCGGAGAGGCCGAGCTCGCCCCCAAGGCGAGGCCGAGCCTCCCCAGGGGCCGGCGACGCTCGGCCTCGTCTGGGTCCGGCGACGCTCTGGCGAGGTCGTGGTGACGCTCTGGCAAGGTCGCCGGCCCTTGATGGTGTCGCCGGCCCTTGACGGACGGTCGCCGGCCATGGCCGAGGCCGGTGACCGGCCAAAGAAAAAAAAAGAAGAAAAGAAGAAAAAAAGAAAGAAAAGATCAAAATAGGAGAGAAACGTTTCTTGGAATTGTTAAAAAGAAACAAGTTTTTTCTTTTTGTTTCTTGTTTCTGTTTTTCTTGTTTAGGAACAAAAAAACAGATTTGGAACAAAACGCAAACGAACGCGTTTCTGTTCTTTTTTTGTTCCCGAGAACAAAAAAACAGAAAATCTGTTCATGAACAAAAAAAAAGAATACAAACAAACAGCCCCTAAGTGACCGCTTTCCGTGCCTTCAACGCGGGAAAACACGGGGTTGTTTCCGTGCTTTGAATCGTCGCTTTGATCTCGTGAAGCTTGATCACAGCGTTGGAAATGGCCTAACTAGGGTTGCAAGGATTCTTTAACGCGTATATAACATCGTTGTCTCTCGTGCTCGTTTCATATGATGCGGGATCGACTGGGTAAGGTACAGAGTTGAGAACAGGAATAAAAGTCAAACCTCGTTGTTTAGCTTTTTAATCGCCACCTAGGATGACGTGCTTCCATTGCTAATGGAATGCGACATGAACCCACGGGTCAAAGCCAACGCATTATAATGAAAGTTATGGGATTTCATCTTCGGTCCACCTTCCTTTTTCCATTTTATGCCGTTTTCTTTTTTCTTTTTGTTATCAATTTCTTTCTGCTAAGCAAGAAGCAATGCACGAAACCCAATTTGATTTACTCAAAATAGCGATAGGAAATGTGCTGGACAAAATCAATTATAATGCTGAGCAATAGTTTTTTGTGCGCCCTTTATCGCAATAAGATCTGACGTAGATTTCGTTATATCTCAAAAGGGGAGGAATGATCATGATTTAGCTGTTCATATTAAATTTTTAAGCAAAAGTTGCTTATCAGTGTTTTACCCAAACGGGAAATGATTACTTTAACTTCACACAATTATGGAAATTGTTTTGCGTGATGCCTATAAATGTTCGCGTGCGACCAGCTTGAAAATTGAAAGTGTAATTGAGCAGACAAACAACCTGATCGAAGGACGATGATTCTAGCTTGAACTTGAAGACGGTTTGACCTGCGAATGGTAACACGGACGAGGCCAAAGTCCAAAGGCCAGCTCGCGGCGGCGAACTCATCTAGCCGCCGCCACCATATTCACAAACATCACGTGATGCTTCCTATTTCGTCACGTGTCCACGAGTACATGATCACTGATCAGTCAGCAAGACCATTCGGACATCAAGTTAGCACCAACGAAATTTTCTAGATTCGAATTCTATCAGGAATCGCCTATGGGGACTTATCTGTATACATGAAAACCGGTGCGGATATTATCCGATCGCGATACTTAATTAATGAAGTCATTATTTATGCACCTGAAAAGATTAATATCCTTTCAACTATACTAACTCATTAAGCTAAGTATGTTAATCGCTTGAAAAATCACGAGCATATGATGATCTTCCATTCGATGGTACCCAAAGGGATGTGAAAAAGAAATGTTCAGAGATCACTCTATCATGTTATAATCGCATAATGAAGTGATTGACCGTCGACTATAATTTAGGACAGTGTTTTCCTCCACTTTCTAGTCGGCGGGTCACAAAATGAGGCACTGCCTACATTGTTTTGTTTAACTAAGTTTTGTTAAGATTCGCTGCACAATCACAAAAAATAGAAAGTAAAAATGAGAAAGAAAATTTGAGACAAAGGTTTGATCATAATTCACCCTTAAACTAGGGTTACGTCCAGTTGAAGATTGCACTATAACTAGCAACTCGCACATCTTTATTATATCCCTCAATTACAAGAAAAAAAAAAGAATATATATATATATATATATATCTAAACAGAATATATATTTAGTAACTACTCATGAGCCAAAACTTAAACCACCAATAAAATATAAGAATGGAATATATATATTATCCAGTAGCTATTCATGAGTCTAAGTCCAAACTATCAATAAAATATTATCTCATCTTTTAGAGTCGCATAACACTACTTCTACATAGTTGATGGGAATTATGAACTACACCCTAATAATCTCCCACTTGTTGTAGTTGATGGGAATTATGAACTACACCCTAATAATCTCCCACTTGTTGAATACTCCACATGCTTCTTTAAATGCAATAAAGTTGTCACTATTTAAACTTTTCTACACTTACTACCTAGGCCAAAAAATCTACACTATTCACTTTTTCGTCATTTTTTCTCTAGTACTATGTTTTTTGTTCCACTTTCTCGCAAATGAAGTGATATTGAATGTTGATATGCTTTGTTCTTGCATGAAATCCAGAATTCTTAGCCAAGAATATAGCACTTTGATTGTTACACCCAATCTTCACTTCCCCCGATGTAAACCAAGCTTTTTACATAATTTGCGCATCCAAATTACTTCCTTAACATCATGATTAAGGGTCATGTACTTTGCCTCATTAGAAGACAAAGCAATAGTGCTTTGTCTCTTGGTCATCCAACTCATAGCTCCTCCAAATAAAGAAACAACATATCCGTCGGTTGATCTCGTGCTATCAATATCGCCTCCCTAATCAGCATCCTCAAAGCACTTAAGTCCTAATGCTTGTTGTCCCTTTAAGGTTTAACATGCCTTCATAGCATAACTTAAAGCCAAATGTACCGTGAAGATAACAAAGCACCCACTTTGCTGCCATCCAATGTTCTTTCCTTGGATTAGATATATATCCACTCAATACTCCCACTGCTTGAGTAATATCTAGACAAGTACATACCATTATATACATCAAGCTCCCAATTGCACTTGTATATGAGACTGTTGCTATCTCTTCAGCTTCTTCTTCAGTCTTAGGACACTGGACCACTGATAATCTATAACTTGTGGACATGGGGTTTTCATTGGTTTATAGTCCGCCATGTTGAATTTCTTTAACACACTTTCAACATATTTCTCTTGACTTAACCACAATTTCCCATTGTCACGTTCTCTTTTAATCTGTATGCCCACGATAAAGCTTGCTGGGACTAGATTTTTCATCTCAAATTGTTTTGCCAATGGTTGTTTTACAGGGCTAATCATTCTCATATTTTTTTTTTCCAACTAGCAGCATATCATCAATGCATAAGATTAAGTCATCATTTGACCTTTTCACCTAGACACAATGATCAATATCACAACTAACAAAGCTAAGCTTCAAGACATATGAGTAGAATTTTTGGTACCGCATCCTTGGAGATTATTTTAGGCCATATAAAAACTTGTTTAGTTTACAAACAAAGTCTTATTTTCCTATGATCATAAACCCTTTTGGTTGCTTCATGAAAATATCCTTCTCCAAATCACCATGGAGGAATGTCGTTTTCACGTCAAGTTGCTCCATCTCCAGATTGTAAGCAGTTGCTAAAGATAACACAAGTTTTATAGAATTTAATTTTGCAACAGGAGAATAAATTTCACCATAATTGACTCCCTCCAGTGAGTATCCATTTGCAACTAAATGAGCTTTCTATTGTTCTATCTATCCATCTACAAATATCTTTTTCTTGAATACCCACTTGCAACCGATTGCCTTTTGATTTGTGGGTAATTCTACCAGACTTTACATTTCATTTTCATTAAGGGAGTTTATCTCATCTTTCATGGCTTTCTCCCATCGTTTGACATCCTTTGCACTTCTTGCTTCCTTGTTAGTACTCGAATTATCACTTATAACAATCAAAGCACAATTTTCATCATCAACAAATAAGATATATCTCTTAGGTGGTATTCTCATCCGTGCATACCCTCTTAAGACCGGTTCAGGTGGTGCTTCATTGTCAAATTCAATTTCAGAATCTACTATATCATCCATCCCATCAGGCTCATCAATTTGAGAATCTCAATTTTCTATTCTAGCTTATCTAACCTTTTGCTCTTCCTTCAAACCGACATCTAACTCAACCGTCTATGATTTTTTAGGATATTGTAGAACAATATCATTTGTTGTAAATTCTCTGAATACCACATTTCTATTATAAATAATACTTTTAGTATCAGAATTTCACAGCTTATACCTTTTAATACCATCCTTATAGCCAATGAACATGCACTTCTCTGACTTGCTCTCAAGCTTCTTCCTCTTCTCCTTTGGCGTGTGCACATATGCTGCACAACCTAACACCCTAATATGGGTTATACCTAGCATTTTCCTGAATAGTGCCTCAAACGGTGTATGATCCTTCAAAGCTAATGTGGGGGACCTGTTCTTCAAATAACATGCAATAGCCATTGCTTTGGCCCAAAATTCAAATGCTAAGCTTGCACTACTTAACATGCTTTTTCCATGAGAGGTTGATTAAGCCTATTTGCTACCTCATTCTGCTGAGGTGAATATGGTGTTGTTTTTTGCCTTGCAATGCCATTGGTCGCATAGAATTGATTAAATTTCATTGAACAGAATTTTCCTCCGTTGTTAATTCACTAAACTTTAATTTTTCCATTAAATTGATTTTTCGCCAAATTTTTGAACTCGTGAAATTTTTCAAATACATAATCTTTTCTCTGCAAGAAATAGATTCACATAGATATGGAATAATCATCAACAAAAGAAACATAATACCTTAATTTCCAAACTATGCTATCGGTATAGGACGAAGACGTCACTATGGATTAGATCTAGAATTCCTTTAGCTCTCCCTCCTATAGATTCAAAAGATACTTGATTTAGATTCCTATGTAGACAATATTTGCAAAATCCGAAAGCCATATAACAGCTTGAGATTCCATCCACTTCTTCTTTGAGATCAGGGTCATCAACCCTTTCTCATTGATATGACTCAATCTCCGATGCCATAACATCAAAGGATCTTCTTCTACCTATTCTAAGATATAATTCTCACTACCAATTAATGTGCTTCCCAATAACTTTCATAGTTTTCCATATCGTTTGCCTTTGGCTATCACCAAAGATCCATGGATTAACTTGCATGAATACTTCTCGCTGGTGAAAGTAATGTCAACATCTGCCATGATTCCCACAGAAATAAGATTCCTAGTAAGACCAAGAATAAGCATCACATCCTGAAGATTCTTGATTATCTCATCTTTTATCTTCAACTTCACCTTTTCGCGACCAACTATATCAAGTTCCGTGTCATCTCCCATTTGCACTGTACCTCGTCGATATAACTCATAACATCAAAACCAATATCTATGAGGCGTCATGTGAAAAGACACTCCAATATCAATTATCCATGTACTACGACCATTTTGCGATGTATTGCAGAAGGGATACATGTCTCTCGAGCTGCTGTCATCATCATTTTTTGTATTAGGATGATGCATCATCTCGCTACTCTGGACCCACACTTTTGCTTTTGCAATCTTTCTTCAAGTGTCCAAGTTTTTGCACTTTCAACACATTATTTCAGATCGATGTCAGCTTTTAGATTTTCCTTTAGGCTTATTCTTGCTACCAAATCTAGATTTGTACCATTCATTGTGTCTTCATCTTACAGAAAGAGCATCTTGCGTTGCATTATCAAAACCTGCTCTCCTCATCTTCTCAAATAATAAAGCAACTACAACGCACTCAAAGGATAACGCACTAACACTAGTGCTAATACAAACAATTATACGTTCCCATGAATTCGGCGGTGAACACAATAAAATACATGCTTTATCTTCTTCATCCAAATAGACACCGATTAGTACAAGTTACCCACAAATAGTATTATACTTGTTTTAGTGTGCAAAATCACCTTCATTCATTTGAAGATTGTACTGTCGCTTTTGCAGAAATAGTTTGTTCACAAGTGACTTGTTTTGATAAAGATTTTCTAGCTTCCTCTAGAGATCTTTTGCCATCTTTTGAGAAGTCATGTTTATTAGGATGTTATCAGCAAGATATAGCCAGATTAGGCCTCACACCCTTTGATCTCTAATATTCTATTTCTTCAATTCTGTTGATGTGGATTCATTTGCCTCCTCTTCCTTTGGCTTCCCCTTGGATTTTTCCTTAGGTTTATCTTCTTCAACCACGTGCTACAGATATCTATTTATGAGCAGAAACTCCATCTTCAATTTCCATAACTCGAAACTCTTTCCTTTGAATTTCTCTACTTCAATATGTGATTGACTAGATGACGACATCTTTCCAAAATTTGATTTTTTCGGATCTATTTTCACCGAGAAACCCTAATCTCAAACTTGGCTCTGATACTAGATGTTAGGATTCGCCACATAATCACAAAAATAATAGAGAGTAAAAGTGAGAAAGAGAATTCAAGACGTGAGGTTTTGTCCTGACTCACCCTTAAACTAGGTTAAGTCCAGCTAAGGATTTCACTATAATTAGTACTTCGCACCTCTTTGTTACATTCCTCAATTATAAGAGAAAAGTTAATAATATATATTCAAACAAAATATATATTTACTAGCTATTTATGAACCCAAGATCAAACTACCAATAAAAAGATTATATATATATATATCGAAACTGAATATTTATATCTACTAATTCATGAGCCTAAACTAAAATTACCAATAAAATATGAGCTTATCCTCTAGAGTCGCAGGACATTGTCCTTACAAAGTTGATGGAGAGTATGAATGACACTCTAATAAATTTACATGTACGCAACTTTCATGATTTAGAACCTGACAATAGATAATTGTGGTTGGAAAAATTTTACTCGATGAGGGACAGAAAAAAATATAGCCAAATAACTAGTCATACCTTTTTTTTTTTAAGTCGAAGGTTTATCGTACTTCATGAGTCAAATTTCGACATCACGCACTAAGTTAAGAGGAAGTGGTACGGCACCGTCACAAGTTGGTTCAAAGACATTGGAAATCATTAGTCACATCAAGCAAAGACAATTTGTGCTTTGGCATGATGAAATCAATCAATTATTTCGGCGACTATTGGAAATCTCCTCAGTGCAAGTGAAGGTTCCACATCCGAAGAGGACCACATGCCGGCTCCAGTTATTTCCAGATTTCCTCCGAATTGACCTGAAAAGAAGATATTCATTTCGAACCCGGTCCGTATTCAAACTGACCCGTTCCTCTTTTTCCCCCCTTAATTCGAGAGAGACGCCTGCGATTTACTCCTTATCCTTTCAAAATTTAGTGAAGAAGGTCTTTATCATTAATTCGATGCAATATATTTCCCTCCTAAACCTCCGACCCTCGACATGCTTTGAATCATTTGAATGTCACCGTCGATGATCATTTGAATGTCACCATCGATAGCATGTGAAGACGCGGAGTACTAAGTAAAAGGATTTGGAACTTGATGCTGAAGTGGTGAATTTTGGATGCACATCAACTATTTGCTTGACGTTATAGCCTCGCTGCATAAAGCGAAATTTAGGGCACTGTATTAAACCAGAAGTCATAGCTCGGCAGGGCTGCCGCCACTCGCATGCGAAGGAATTTTGCACTTTCATGAGATGCAACTTGAAACGGTGGGCCTTGACCCCGTTCTTACAGCTCTAAGGCTCCTCAAGCAGTGAAGAATGGACTGCGTATTCTGGCCGAACTTAATGAAATGAAAGATGGCTTGCCATGTTAAAAGCATTTGGGTGCAAATGGGGCACGTAGGGGAGCCGACAACATCACCGTCATTTGCTCAGAGCTGCATTCGGATAACGTATTTTGGGTCGTATTAGTTTGAAGAAAAAAAAAAGGCCTCGATAAACTCTCAATAAACCCATGTAAATGTATCACATCCACGGTATGCGTGGATGACTATCCGATGATATTAACAAACCAAGCACTCGTCATCGGTCTTCATTCAATGTCCATCATTCATTTAAGTGTAATATCCGTTGCATTAGGTGGATATTCCGATATCACAACATCTTTTGGGATATCGGCATTTAATCGTAATTGCTGAGAAATTAAATATTATATGTAGTAATTTATAGACCTTAGATTCCTTGACGAGGAGATGCAAAGTCAACCTCGGGAATCTGATTTCCTGTGTCGCTTTTCAAGCTTTGTCATTTGATCAGGAAAAATGTGCATAGGTTGATGCATCCCAGTGACATCTCGGGAACTTTCTTCATTCGCTGGGCGCTCCCGTGTCGCATCAATTTGCTTCGTCCAAATAAATCTCCGGGAGAAAAGACAAAGGGTAGCTCCAGCTCTTGACCGCAAGATACTCATCTTTGCACATGATGCACGCGTTATAATAATAGCTACTGGATTACTGTATATCCTCCGATTGCCAGTGCTAAGTAGAAGTCGAATTTAGCAGAACATGAATTCTCAGAGATGAATAATCTCCGTCGTTAGAATGGCGATGACGCGACAGAACATGTCGCCACTGCGCCTCGAGAACGTATTGTGATCATAAATGCACTTCATAAGCACCGTTTCATGACCATGTCCGTATTTAGAATTAGGCATACTGAGCTGCAACTAGTCCCTAACCCAACCTAATTTTTAGCTAATACTAGGTATACTGAGCTGCAACTAATCCCTAACCCAACCTAATGTTTAGCTAGTACCACAAGATAGAAATGTGCATTTAGTATGTATGTGTACGTTTAATAACCTCAAACATTAACTAAACTCTTGCGAAATGCATTTATCGCTCTGGATTATTTGAAATTGACACCCCGACAATGCAAGACATTGATCATGTGTATCTCACCAAATCTAACGTTTCCCACGCACAGTGCTCATACAAACTTGATGTACACAATAACAAGAAGATTACTTAATGGGTTCCCTATTATGGAGAGAAAAAGGGGACGAGGGACAAGTCGGAGAAGTTGGCATTTTAGGTAGTGCATGAGAATGTTTCTGTTCCTCTATTCTTTTGTTTTTGTTTGCTCCCCAAAACAAAAAACGAGCAAAAATCCGTTTGGTAACGTAACGATTTTTCTACTCCCTAGAATAGAAAAATAGCTAGAGAATAGATTTAAAACAAAAATAAGTAGTAGAAAAAAAGTAACTTCTTGTTTCAAAAACCAACTTTTATAAATAAGTCATTTTTGTATTTTCTCCTTTTCTTTTCTTCTTCTTCCTTGCCACTCTCCATGGCCGCCGGCTGACTGTCAACCACTGCCAACCGCCGCCAACCGCCGATCAGCAGTGGCAAGTGGTGGCAGTCAAATGCGTTTCTATTCGTTTTGTGGATCATATCAAATGCATTTTTATTTTTATTTTCTATTCCGAGAATAATTTTATATAGTTACTAAACGCGTTATTTTACTCAGAAATTGTTTTGGGAAGTAAAAATAAAAAATAACTATTTCTTAAAAAAAAAAAATCGTTCCCAAATAGAAATGTTACTATTCGCACCTTTAATCAACATCCTCTTTCTAACCATATATAGATTAAGGTAAAGGTGCATACATTGTGTTTCCAGCATTCAGATATAGAAATCGCCAACACGAACACAAACGAAATCTCGAATTGCATATAGAAAGAAAAACGAACCACTTCTATTAAGCCTAATTAAGACTGCGGATTATTGGCGCTGACTTTGGCCAATATGGATCTTACAAACATCATTAACCTGATCAAGTCAAGTTCAAGAATGAGCAAGAACAAAGAAAGGCCAACAGCCAACGGTCAACGCTGAAAAGAAAGAATGGATATTTAAGCAAAGAATGCATATCTAATCATTCTACGAATGGTCTGCGTTTCTAAAAATTAGTGCATCTTCAAAACTTATTGGAATCAAAATATAACATAAAGAGAACTATCTAAAAATCACAGCCATAAATCTACTAATGCAAGTGCTGCCCAGATATCTTCCAACGTATGTACAGAAACCTATGAGGGTCTCTCCTAATGAAGAACATATAAGCAGTACCGTCCATAATTAACCTATTTCTGTTCTTTATGAGTCAGAGGATTGGCAAATCGCCACATCATCTCAAGCTATCTGAACATGTCTCTCTCCACCTGACTCAGAAGAACAAAATTCAGCACATAAATCTTTTTGTTATCAATTTCAAAGTCAGTAGCATCAATCATAGACACTTATGCAGCGGGATGCAAATGGCAAATGCACAAATTCAGCATGACGAAGGGAATTCGGATGATAACAAGAGGCAATAACTTAGATGAATAGAAATCCCAAATTATGTAGAATCAAAACCAGACTCACCATAAGAAACACTTCTTGTCCTATCATCTTCGTGCCTTGGGTGAATATGTATTGGTGGAAGGTGCCCATGTTGAGAATGCACGAACAATTCGGCCCTTCCATCCTAGCAGAAGCCACTGGCCATTTTCATCAACCACAAAGTCCTTATGGTAGTCAGATTTCACTCTGTCCTTTGCCGTCTCCATGATCTCCTCATTCAATGGAAGTGGCGTAAACCCTCCCCTCATGATCCGCACCTGCCACTGTTTGTAGGTCTCTGGCCTTTCAATCCTCTCTGGGCCTTCGCATGCGATGACATTCATGGCTCCCCATCCAAAAAACTTCTCAATCAGCATCCTCTCTGGAATGTCACGGGGAACATTCGTATCAAGCATATCAAAGATAGTAGAGAAGTGAAAAAGAGCCTCTCGAAACCGGGAGATAAAGAAGGGGGCACTATGGGCCCCGTTTGTAACTCCAAGAATAAAGACCGCTGGCTTCATCTTCCTCGTTAGATTCACAACAATATCTCTTGGACTCTCAGTCACCACTGTCTCATCGAGTAGGTTCTTTAATCTGAACATAGAGTTCACCACGAGGACCTCATCTTTATCAATCCTAAGATCCGCCAGTTGGATAGTGTCCCACCTCTGTGCTATAGCATTGAACTCAAATGGCACGCCGAAAGTCTTCGCATAGTTCTTCAGGTGGCGCCCTGCCTCCTCCACCCTTTCAGCTGGCTTGAATCCTGGCTGTGGAAGATCGATTGCAGTTATCCGAATTTTAGGAGGTCCACCAGGTCGTGATGAGAGACGTTTTATGAGGCAAGGCCATTGGAAACCGTAGAGGATGCCAAAATCAATGATGTGCAGCCTGGTTGCATTTTCAGCTACATTCACTATTGTCTTGTTTGAGAAGAAGTTTGAGATCTTCGGAAATGGACATGCAGCAAGGAATAGGCGATAAGCTTTCAAGACAGAGGCAGCTGATGTCGGTTTAGACATGATGGCAGTGTACTGAGTTCCAGAACCGGCTAATCGTGCCTCAAGACCGTTAGCAAAGTAGTGCGCTATCCTTTGCATTCCATCACCAGTAGGAGATGAGTGCTGTCTTATCTGTTTGAGCATCTCATTCGCACTTCTCCTGTCATCTACTGCAACAGACTGCGCACAGAGAGTCAGCAGCATTCTCAGATCAGCCATGTCTTTTTCCCGTCCCTTCTTCTTAAATTGGCCCGTTTCCCCGTTTGACCCTTTTGTTTGTCCGTTCTGCTGCGCACTCTGCAACTCTTCACGAAGTGGATCATCTTTTCCAGAGCTCAGCAATACTGCATCAAACATATCTGAACTCATAGCTGATTCAGTAGAAAGTGATGAATGCTTGTGACTTCTTGATTCCTCCAAGCACACATTCTCAGAGCGAGGATTCTTCTTTCCCCTAGATTTATTCGAGCGTCCACTCCCCATAGTCTTCTCCACCTTTGGGATGGTACTGATGGCATCATTCTCTGGTATCTTAAAAGACAAGCTACTTTTTTCCAAATCGCCAAACAGAGAACTATTGTCCGGAAGAAACTTACTAGCCTCCTCAATGCCTTTCTTGAAATGAAACGCCGATTCTTTTTCACTTAGAAGTTCAGGCAACCTAAGGATGCTCACAGGATAATCAGCAAACCCATCCGTGATAGGACTATTGCTACTATTTGGGGAGCTAACTGAAGTATAGGAACTCGAAACGGAAGAAGTAACAGAGGCCCTGGGCTCACCCACATCACAACTCCATCCTGGCTTTACCGAGTCGTAACCACATAAATTGCGTTGGTCGCCAAAATCGATGGCAGAAAGATCGGCAGGGCTATCGTGATTCATATCAGTATGAGATATCGGGTGGCTATTCAGCGAAGGTGGATACTTTTTACCGATGACCTCATAGAAGGACTCCTCGGCAGCCTGAAGAGCCGCGGACTCTTGGAACGTGCAAGTCTTCTCTTCCACATCTTCTTCCATAAGAATATCACTGATGTACTTGAGAACTACATCGCTGAAATCACAGTCCTCAACCGACTCCTTTTCCGAGTCGACGGCACTCAAAGATGGAGCCACTCTGGCCAGATTCAGATCAGACGACAACGGCACAGCACCCCCCACGGAATTCCTCCCATCGTCCCCATTATCAATTTTGAGCCTATTCACGAGATCATAATCCGGCAAGATCGTGGCTGCCGCATCGCCGCGCGCTCTCCCATTGGCCCGGCCGTAAACATCGCCAACTCTTCCATCCATCGGGCCGTAATCACCACCTACTCTATATCGTTATCCACAACAAGCTACACATCTCTCTCTGCAAAGCTTCCTTTTCTTACCCAGATTCAAGAAACCCAGATACACATAAACCCAGAACTTGGCTAAACGCGAGTCACCTCCTACCACTTTCCCCTGAACAAACGAAACAAACAGAGCAAGGAAATCTTTAGGCAGGCAATAAATGCCCCCGCGAGCGCTTACTTTCGACACCCAGAAACGGAAATCGACACGACGACAACAAAATGATGACGACGACGGACGGAACCCGCCGGCGAGCTCAGAAGAGCATCGCCGCCAGGCCGAGAGACGTAATCGGAAGAGCTCTCAAGACCGAAACGCTCAAAACTTTACACAGAATTCCTTACTCCAAATCCAAAGAATTCGAATGAAAACGAAGAAGAAAGTGAAGCCGACGACTTACCTGGGTGACGAACCAGCAGATACTGAGAGAGAGAGAGAGAGAGAGAGAGAGAGAGGCGTTGAGTTTTTGTTAATGCAGAAAGGTCCGGTTTAAGCGGAGCGATGACGACGGACATGAACTCGTCCGACCTCGGCCGTCCGTGTGATATGGTGGAAAATATAGCATATAATATATTCATGTTTTGGCCTAAAAGAAAATTTTGGAATTTCAAAACCAAGAAAACAAAAGGGAAATTGAAATTTACTATTTTCCTTTCAGACTATTTCGAATATGGAAATATCGATCACAATGTCTTTTTACTCGTGATGAAAAGGCGTATAGTAATTTAACGATCGTTCTCGTTTCTCATGTTAAAATCTCGTAAATTATCGTGCGTAAGATTCATGCGTTGGATCACGAAACACGCCAAGAAAACGATACTTCACTTGTCATGAAATTTTCACGTATTAAAAGTTCAGGCTTTATTAATGTTCCGCCCACTTCGAACGGGACGTTGAAAAGTCATACTATCACGTGGATTGATTCTCTTGTTCCTGCCAATTCGTCTCGTAATTCATATTCGGACGTCGCCCTCTCAAATGGATTCCACGGGCGACGCAAGGACACGATCCGCTCGCGTCGTGCGCGCTTCCATGTGCGGAACGAACGCCCCTTTTCACCATCATAACATCGACATTGCCCAAAGGATGGAGTCCGACATGCCACCTTGAAGAAAATAAAAATACAAAAGTACAAGTTTTTCGCAAGAAAATAATCAGTAAATTGTGGTGCTTCATGCACAAAAAAGTGCGCTGACAAGAAATAAAAATACTACAAACATCTACGTGGGAATATCTAATTGCTTTTTTTTTAATTATTTATTTACTGCGCTTACTCATTTTGGAGAGAATATTTCATCAAAGCATCCCACTAAAATTAACATAGTTGATAAGATGGTAATCCAAATGGTCCAGTCATGAGAATATTTTATATATTATATATTATCATATCCAAATTCTAATTAATGAGAGCATATGTTCTCATTAGGTAAAGTAGCATAGACACATGAAAAAGGTTCATTCATCTGCTAGCTATAGCTAGATGTTGAGAGTAGCAATTAAGCATGATCTAGTTACATTTGGCAAGTACGTGCAAGGTTTATCTTCCTTAGTTATGAACTGTGTTCTTCTTGCCGACTTCCGATGTATCATCGCTAGCGTTAATGATTTGGATGACACCACGGTATCGATTTAACTTATGTTTTATCCAAATCAAAAAGTTCTATGATGTGCATGCCTAGCTATAATATATTTCGATCACAGAGGGAGAGTTGTCCAATGGCTAATTTACTCCTAAATTTTTTTAATTTAGCCAATTTAGTCTTAAATCTTTTGACAATTCTTTAATTGATCCATCTGACCAAATTTGACTAAAAATCATTGACATAGATGATTTTTCTTTTTTCTTTTTTCCCCACATTTTACTGTTCATCTTCTTCCTTCACCGATCATGTCAACGTGGAGACCAACCATTCCATGTAAGACAAACAACAGTGATCGAATTATCATGTCAGCGATTTTCGGCAAAAATTGACGACATAGACTACATTAGAAAATCATTTAAACATTTAGAAGTAAATTGGTCAAATTGAATTGACCGTTGGACAATAAATTTATAATTTTTTAGATAATTTTTTTCAATCAAATGTGCTTTTGAATCTTCTAAGTTATTATGTATTTATCGCCGAATGGAAGCGAAAGCATCCAAATGGACCACCCTTTCGAATGACAAACTAACAACACTTTTGAGTGGAGCTGGGAGAAGTCATCAAAACAACAGCAGTCAACACTTCCTCTTTCTGTTGACCAAATTATTACGCCCTGGAATTGCTTACGATCATATCAGACTCTATCCGATGCTCTTGTTCTCGAGACGACAAGATTGTCACCTCATGGTCGGAAACTTTGAGCCTCCAACTTGCCCCCTATTTGTCTGGTCCAAGAAAGGATTTTCATCATCCTCTGCATGCATGCACGTAGCTTTCTACTTCGCATTTTCCCTCGACTTGCAGACAACGGTCTCTCCTGCATTAATCTCTTATTTACTCATGTTTTTATCATTAAGGACATCTTTGATAACCATTTTGTTCTCGAAAATAATTTTTTCTCAGAAATGATTTTTTTTTAATTCTGTTTTCGGGAACAATTTCTGAGTTTTGAAAATGCTTGGTAACTGTCCAAAATTTCTATTCTCGAGATGAAAATGTGTTTGGTAGAATTCTTAATTTTTTTCTTTTAATTTTTTAATACTATAATTATAATTTTCCTTTTTTTTCTTTTTCTTTTTCCTTTTCTCTTCTTCTTCCTTCTTCTTTGTGGTCGGTCGCTGGAGGCTCGCTTGGCCATGGCAAGGCTTGGCCTCACCCAAGCAGTACGAGGTTGGCCTCACACTAGCCTGGCGAGGCCAATGCCTCACCTAGGCTCGACTAACGAGCTCGAGGATCTCGCCGTGGAGGCTAAGGCGAGCTCACCGAACCTCGCCCTAGCCTGATGAGGCTCAAACGAGCTCACCAAACCTCGCCCAGTCGGTTGCCCGGCAGTGGTCACTGACTATCTAGGAGGAAGAAGAAGAATAGAGAAGGAGAAGAGAAGAAAAGAAAGGAAAGAAAAGAAAAGAAAAAGTCGGACTTGATTCTTAAAATTGTTCTCGGGAACAAAAAGTTAATTTTTTCTACTCTTGATTCTATTCCAAATCTATTCTCAGAACAAAAAATTTACTAAACGAGTTTATATTTTCTTTTTATTCCGTGGAACAAAAGAACAGAACCAGTTGGTTCCCGGGAGTGTTACCAAATAGGTCATAAGTGACCGCTTTCCGTGCCTTCAACTCGGGAAAAAATAGGGTTGTTTCCGTGCTTTGAATTGTCGCTTCGATCTTGTGATGCTTGATCAAAGTGTTGGAAATGGCCTAAATAGGGTTACGAAGATTCTTTCGCACTAACTCATTAAGCTAAGCATATTAATCGCTTGAAAAATCACGAGCACATGATCATCTTCCATTCGACGGTATCCATCGGGATGAAAAAGAAATGTTTAGAGAGCACTCTATCGTGTGCATAACAAAATGATTGACCGTCAACTGTGGTTTAAGACTGTGTTTTCCTCTCCTTCTAATCGATGGGTCACAAAATGAGGCACCGCCTGCATTGTTGTATTTAATTAAGTTTTGTTAGGATTTGCCGCACAAAAAAAAAAAAAAAAAGAGAGAGAGAGTAAAAGTGAGAAAGAAAATTTGACACGCAAGGTTTTATCCCGATTCACCTTAAATTAGGACTATGTCCAATTGAGGATTTCATTATAATCAGCACTTAGCACCTTGTTACATCTCTCAATTACAAGAGAAAAAAATAAGAATATATTTATTCAATAGCTACTCATGAACCCAAACTCAAACTACCAATAAAATATATATATCCTGTAGCTATTTATGAGCCCAAGTCTAAACTATTAATAAAATATGAGCTCATCCTCTAGAGTCGCCAGGACTATGCTCCTTTACAGTTGATGGAGAGTATGAACCACACCCCAACATTCTCCCACTTGGTGAATACTCACATGCTTCTTTAAATTCAATACAATTGTACACCATTTAAACTTTTCTACCCTTACTGCCTTAGTAAAAAAATCTGCACTATTCACTTTTGTGTCATTTTCTCCAATACTATAGTTTTTGTTCCACTTTCTTGCGTTGATGAAGTGATATTGAATGCCGATGTGCTTTGTTCTTGCATGAAATCTAGGATTTTTAGGCAAAAATATAGCACTTTGACTATCAAACCCATATTTCACTTCTCCTGGTGTGAGCCAAGCTCTTTACATAATCTACGCATCCGAATTACTTCATCAACAACATGATTAAGGGTTATGTACTCTACCTTAGTAGAAGATAAAGCAACCATGCTCTATCTTTTGCTTGTACAACTCACAGTTCCTCCGAATAAAGAATCAACATATCCGTCAATTGACCTCTTGCTATCAATGTCACCTCCCCAATTAGCATCCATAAAACACTTTAGTTCTAATGCTTGTCATTCCTTTGAATTTTTCATGCCTTCATAGCATAACTTAAAGTCAAATGTACCGTGAAGATAACAAAGCACCCATGTTGCTACCATCCAATGCTCTTTTCTTGGATTGGACATATATCTATTCAATACTTCCATTACTTGAGCAATATCTGGACGAGTATATACCATTGCATACGGGGCTGCTACCTTCTCTTCAATTTCCTCTTCAGTCTTAGGACACAAGAGCACTAATAATTTAGAACTTATGAACATAAGGGTCTTCACTAGTTTGCAATCTGTCATGTTGAATTTCTTCAATACATTTTCAACACATTTCTTCTGACTTAACCACAATTTTCCATTCTCACACTCTCTTTTAATCTACATGCCCAAGATAAGGTTTGATGGGCCTAGATCTTTCATCTCAAACTATCTTGCCAATAGTCTTTTCACAGTGCTAATTATTTTCATAATATTCCCAACTAGTAGCATATCGTCAACGTATAAGTTTAAGATAACAAAGTCATCATCTAACCTTTTTCATATAGCCACAATGATTAGCATCATAATGAACAAAGCCAAATTTAAAGACATATGAGTCGAACTTTTGATGCCACATCCTTGGAGATTGTTTTAGGCCATATAAAGACTTGTTTAGTTTGCAAACAAAGTCTTCTTTACCTCTGACCACAAACCCTTTTGGTTGCTTTATGAAAATATCCTCCTCCAAATCACCATAGAGGATTGTTGTTTTCACATCAAGCTGCTCTATATCCAAATTATATGCAACTACTAAAGGTATGAGAAGTTTTATGGAATTTAATTTTTCTTGAACACCCACTTGTAACCGATTGCCTTTTGATCTGTAGATAATTTTACTAGACTCCACATTTCATTTTTATTAAGTGAGTCCATCTCATCTTCCATGGCTTTCTCCCACTATTTGGCATTCTCCGCACTTCTTGCTTCCTTGTTGGTACTTGAATCATCACCTATAATAATTAGAGCACAATTTTCATTATTAAAAATAAGGTATACTTCTCAGGTGATCTTCTCAACTTGTGTATATCTTTTTAAGACCGGTTCAGGTGGTGCTTCATCATCAAATTCAATTTCAGAATCTACTATATCATCCATCCCATTAGGCTCATCCACTTCAGATTCTAAATTTTCTATTCGAACTTGTGCAACATTTTTCTCTTCCTTTAAACCAACATCTAACTCAATCATCTGTGGTTTTTTAGGATTTTGTAGAACAATATGATTTGTTATAGATTCTCTTAATACAACATCTTTGCTATAGATAATACTTTTAGTATCAGAATTCTACAGCTTATACCTTTTAACACCACCCTTATACCCAATTTAGATGCATTTCTCTGACTTATTCTCAAGTTTGTTCCTCCTCTCCTTTGGCACATGCACCTACGCTTCACAACCAAATACCCTAATATCGAGTTTATCCGGCCTTTTTCCTAATAGTGTCTCAAATAGTGTCTAATCTTTTAAGGCTAATGTGGGGGATTTGTTTTTCAGATAACATGCAGTAGCAACTACTTCTGCCCAAAATTTAGATGCTAAGCCTACACCACTTAACATGCTTTTTCCATGAGAGACTGATAAAGCCTCTCCACTACCCCATTTTGTTGAGGTAAATATGGTGTTGTTTTTTGCTTGCAATGCCATTGGTTGCACAAAATTTATTAAATTTCGCTGAATAAAATTCTCCCCGTTGTCAATTCGCAAAACTTTAATTTTTCTATCAAATTGATTTCCCACCAAAGCTTTGAACTCGTGAAATTTTTCAAATACATCATCTTTTCTCTACAAGAAATATATCCACACATATCTGGAATAATCATTAATAAAAGAAATATAATACCTTGATTTTCCAAATGATGCTATAGGTGTAGGACCGAAGATGTCACTATGGATTAGATCTAGAATTCCTTTAGCTCTCCATCCTTATAGATTCAAAAGTTACTCGATTTTGTTTCCCATGTAGACAATGTTTACAAAATTCGAAACCCATAGAACAACTTGAGATTCCAACCACCATCTTCTTTGAGGTAAGGGTCATCAACCCTTTCTCACCGATATGACCCAATCTCCGATGCCATAACATCGAAAGATCTTCTTCCACCTGCTTTGAGATATAATTCTCACCACCGATCACCATGCTTCCTAATAATTTCTATAGTTTTCCATTTCGTTCACCTTTGGTGATCACCATAGATCCACGGTTTAGCTTGCATGATTACTTATTACTTGGTGAAAGTAAAGCCAGCATCTGCCATGGTTCTCACAGAAAGAAGATTCCTAGTAAGACCACAAATGTGCATCACATTCGGAAGATTCTTGATTGTCCCATCTTTCATCTTTAGTTTCACCTTTCCGCGACCAACCATATCAAGTATCATATCATCTCCTATTCACACTATACCTCCTTGATATGGTTCATAACAGCAAAACCAATCTCTATGAGGCATCATGTAAAAAGATGCTCCAATATCAATTATCCATGTACTACGGTCATTCTGCGATGAATTGCAAGCGACATACATATCTCCCGAGTTGTTGTCATCATCCTTCTTTGTATTAGAGGATGATGTATTATCTCACTTCTCTAGAACCACACTTTTGCTTTTGTAATCTTTCTTCAAGTGTCCAAGCTTTTTGCACTTTCAACACATTATTTCATATCGATCTTGACTTTTAGATCTTTCTTTAGGCTTATTCTTGCCACCAAATCTAGATTTGGGTCGTTCACTATTTCTTTCTCTTTAAAAAAGAGCCTCTTGTGTTGCACTATCAGAACATGTTCTCCTCATCTCCTCAGACAATTAAGTAGCTACAATGCACTCAAAGGATAATGCACTAACACCAGTGCCAATACAGACAATTATATGTTCCCATGAATTCGACAGTGAACACAACAAAGTACATGCTTTATCTTCTTCATCTAGATAGACATCAATTGATGCAAGTTGCCCATAAATAGTATTAAACTTGTTTAAGTGTGTAGAAAAAAATCACCTTCACTCATCCAAACATTGTATAGTCGCTTCCACAGAAACAATTTGTTCACGAGCGACTTGCTTTGATAAAGATTTTCCAGCTTTGTCCAGAGATCTTTCGCCGTCTTCTAAGAAGTTGCATTTATTAGGACGTTATCAGCAAGACATAGCCAGATCAGGTCTCGCACCCTTCGATCGCTAATATTCCATTTCTTCAATTCAAAGATGTGGATTCCTTTACCTCATCCTCCTTCGACTTCCCCTTGGATTTTTCCTCAATTTATCTTCTTTGATCATGCGCCACAGATCTCTATCCACAAGTAGAGCCTCCATATTCAATTTCCATTATTAGAAACCATTTCCTCTAAATTTCTCTACTTTAATCCACGATTGACCAAACGATGACATCTTTCCAAGATTTGATTTTTTTGGATCTCTCTATACGGAGAAACCCTAACCTCAAGATTGGCTTTGATATTAGATGTTAGGATTCACCACACAATCACAAAATATTTGAGAGTAAAAATGAGAAAGAGAATTTGAGACGCAAGGTTTTATCTTGATATCCTATACGACTTGAATTTTATATTAATACTCGAGAAAATAACGTAATCCTCCTAATTTGTATAGAAACATTAAGCATTTGTAATAAATAAATACATAAACTTTTTAAAAATGAAAAATTAAGGTCACATCTAATTGAGGATTTCATTATAATTAGCACCTCACACTTCTCTATTATATCTCTCAATTACAAGAGAAAAAAAGAGGAACGACGAAAGAGGAGTAAGAATATAAAAATAAAAATATTCAAACAAGATGTATATATATATTTAGTAGTTATTCATGAGTCCAAACTCAATTACCAACAAAATATAAGAAAAAATGAGAAAGAGAATTTGATATTTTATCTTGGTTCAAATAGAATATAAATATATTTCTCTATATATCTCTCAATTACAAGTGAAAAAATATATGTATATATATATATATAAATATTCAAACAAGATATATCATATTCTCTTCTTATATTTTGTTGGTAATTGATATATATTCTATATATTTAATAGTTATTCATGAATCCAAACTCAAACTATCAATAAAATATTAGTTCATCCTCTAAAGTCACGGGGTATTGCCCTCACACAATTAATGGGGAATATGAACCATACATTAACAAGTTTAACTTCCATAATTTAGAATCTGATAATAGATTATTATGGTTGGAAAAATTTTATTCGATGGGGATCGTACTTTTCGTACTTTTCTGTTTTTTCAGGGCAGGGGGTTCGAAGGTTTAGCGTACTTCAACGGGTCAAATTTGGACATCATGCAGTAATTTAAGAGGAAGTGGTATGACACCCGTCACAAGTTGATTTCAAGACATTAGAAATCATTAGTCACTTTAAACAAGGACAATTCGCGCTTTGGCATGATGAAATCAATCGATTATTCGGCGACTATTGGAAATCTCCTCAATGCAAGTGGAGGTTTCACATCCGAAGAGGACCACACCCAGGCTCCAGTCGTTTCCAGATTTCCTCCAAATCGACCCAAAAAGAAGAGACTCATTTTGAACCCGTTCTGTAGTCAAACCGACCCGTTCCTCTTTTTCCCCCTTAATTCGAGACAGACGCCTGCAATTTACTCCCTATCCTTTCAAAATTTAGCGAAGAAGGTCTTTATCATTAATTCGATGCAATAAATATTTCCCTCCTAAACCTGCGACCCTCAACATGCTTTGGATCATTTGAATGTGACCATCATTATTGCATGGAGACGTGAAGTACTAATTAAAAGGATTCGGAACTCGATGCTGAAGTGATGAATTTTGGATGCACATCAACTATTTGCTTGACGTTATAGCCTCGCTACATAGAGGAAAATTTGGGGCACTGTATTAAACCAGAAGTCACAGCTCGGCAGGGCTGCCGCCTCTCGCGTGCGAAGGAATTTTGCACTTTCATGAAATGCAACTTGAAACGGTGGGCCTCGACCCCGTTCTTACAGCTCGAAGGCTCCTCAAGCTGTGAAGAATGGACTGTGTATTTTGGCCCAACTTAACGAAATGAAAGAACGCTTGCTATGTTAAAATCATTTAAGTGCAGATGGGCCACAACGGGATTTGTTCAGACTGTTGCGTTAGGTGGGTATTGTGATATCACGAGATATTTCGGGACATCGGCATTGAATTGTAATTGCTGAGAAACTAATATCATTATAAGCCTTAGATTCCTGACGAGGAGATGCAAAGACAACCTCGGGAATCTGATTTCCGATGTCGCATTTCAAGCTTTTGTCATCTGATAAGGAAATATGTGGATAGGTTGATGCATTCTAGCGACATATAGGGAACTTTCTTGATTCGCCGAGCGCTCCCGTGTTGCATCAATTTGCTTCCCTCGAAATCATTCTCCGAAATAAAAGACAAACGGGCAGCTCCAACTCTTGACCGCAAGATGCATTATAATAATAGCTACTGGATTTCCGTATATCCTTCGATTGCCAGTGCTAAGTAGAAGTCCGAGTTAGCAGAACATGAATTTCCAGAGATGAATAATCTCCTCCGTTAGAATGACGATGATGGACAGAACATGTTGTGGCCCAGCCCGAGATCGTAGTGTGATCGTAAGTGCACTCCATAAGCACCGTTTCATGACCATGTCCATGTTTAGAATTTGGGCATACTGAGCTGCAACTAGTCCCTAACCCAACCTAATGTTTAGCTAGTACCACAACATATGTATGCGCATATAAGATGTAGGTGTATGTTTAATAACCTCACACATTTACTAAACTCTTGCACATATGCATATATTGTTCCGATTATTTGAAATTGGCACCCTGATAATGCAAGACATTGATTATATGGGTCCCACCAAATCTGAAGTTTCACACGTACAATGCTCATACAAACTTGGTGCACACGATAACAAGATTACTTAATGGCTTCCTTATTAGGGAGAGAAAAAGGGGACGAGAGACGAAACGGAGAAGTTGGCATTTTAATCAACGTCCTCTTTCTAATCATACATAGATCAAGGTAAAGGCGCATACATTGCGTTTCCAGCATTCAATTATAGAAATCGCCAACACGAACACAAACGAAATCTTGAATTGCATATAGAAAGAAAAACGAACCGCTTCTATTAAGCCTAATTTAGACTGCAGATCATTGCCGCCAACTTTGGCAAATATGGATCTCACAAACATCATTAACCTGATCAATTCAAGTTCAAGAATGAGCAAGGAACAAATGAAGGCCAACAGCCGACGGCCGATACTGAAAAGAAAGAATGGATTTTTAATCAAAGAATGCATATTAAATCAATCGACGAATGGTCTGCATTTCTAAAAATTAGTGCATCTTCAAAACTTATTGGAATCAAGATATAACATAAAGAAAACTATCTAAAAATCACAGCCATAAATCTGCTGATGCAATTGCTGCCCAAATATCTTCCAGCGTATGTACAGAAACCTATGAGGGTCTCTCCTAGTTAAGAACATATAAGCAGTACCGTCCATGATTAACCTATTTCTTTTCTTTATGAGTCAGAGGATTGGCAAGTCACCACGTCATCTTGAGCTATCTGAACATGTCTCTCTCCACCTGATTCAGAAGAACAGAATTCAGCACATAAATCTTTCTGTTATCAATGTCAAAGTCAGAAGCATCAATTATATATACTTATGCAGCAGGAAGCAAATGGCAAATGCACAAATCCGGCATGATGAAGAGATTTCGGATGATAACAAGAGGGATAACTTAGATGACTAGAAATCCCAAATTATGTAGAATCAAAACCAGACTCGCCATAAGAAAAACTTCTTGTCCTATCATCTTCATGCCTTGGGTGAATATGTATTGGTGGAAGGTCCCCATGTTGAGAACGCATTAACAATTCGGCCCTTCCATCCTAGCAGAAGCCACTGACCATCTTCATCAACGACAAAGTCCTTATGGTAGTAAGATTTCACTCTGTCCTTTGCTGTCTCCATGATCTCCTCATTCAATGGAAGTGGCGTAAACCCTCCCCTCGTGATCCGCACCTGCCACTGTCTGTAGGTCTCTGGCCTTTCAATCCTCTCTGAGCCTTCGCATGCAATGACATTCATGGCTTCCCATCCATATAACTCTTTCTCAATCAGCATCCTCTCTGGAATGTCGCGGGGAATATTTGTATCAAGCATATCAAAGATAGTGGAGAAGTGAAAAAGAGCCTCTCGAAACCGGGAGATAAAGAAGGGGGCACTATAGGCCCCGTTTGTAACTCCAAGAATAAAGACCGCTGGGTTCATCTTCCTCATTAGATTCACAACAATATCTCTTGGACTCTCAGTCACTACTGTCTCATCAAGTAGGTTCTTTAATCTGTGCATACAGTTCACCACGAGGACCTCATCTTTATCAATCCTAAGATCCTCCAGTTGGATAGTATCCCACCTCTGTGCTATAGCATTGAACTCGAATGGCACGCCGAAAGTCTTCGCATAGTTCTTCAGGCGGCGCCCTGTCTCCTCCACCCTTTCAGCTGGCTTGAATCCTGGCTGTGGAAAATCGATCCCAGTTATCCGAATTTTAGGAGGTCCACCAGGTTGTGACGAGAGACGTTTTATGAGGCAAGGCCATTGGAAACCGTAGAGGATGCCAAAATCAATGATGTGCAGCCTGGTTGCATTTTCAGCTTCATTCATTATTGTCTTGTTTGAGAAGAAGTTCGAGATCTTCTTAATTGGACATGCAGCAAGCATTAGGCGATAAGCTTTCAAGACAGAGGCAGCTGATGTCGGTTTAGACATGATGCCAGTGTAAATCTGAGTTCCAGAACCGGCTAATCGTGCCTCAAGACCATTAGCAAAGTAGTGCGCCATCCTTTGCATTCCATCACCAGTAGGAGATGAGTGTTGTCTTATCTGTTTGAGCATCTCATTTGCACTTCTCCTGTCATCTACTGCAACGGACTGTGCACAGAGAGTCAGCAGCGTTCTCAGATCAACCATGTCTTTTTTCCGTCCCTGCTTCTTAACTCGGCCCTTTTTCCCGTTCGACCCTTTCGTTTGTCCGTTCTGCTGCACACTTTGCAACTCTTCACGAAGTGGATCATCTTTTCCACAGCTAAGCAATACTGCATCAAACATATCTGAACTCACAGCTGATTCAGTAGAAAGTGATGAATGCTTGTGACTTCTTGATTCCTCCAAGCATACATCCTCAGAGTGAGGATTCTTCTTTCCCCTAGATTTATTAGGGCGTCCGCTCCCCATAGTCTTCTCCACCTTTGGGACAGTATTGATGGCATCATTCTCTGGTATCTTAAAAGACAAGCTACTTTTCTCCAAATCGGCAAACAGAGAACTGTTGTCTGGAAGAAACTTACTCGCCTCCTCAACGCCTTTCTTGAAATGAAAGGCTGATTCTTTTTCACTTAAAAGTTCGGGCAACCTAAGGATACTCACAGGAGAATCAGCAAACCCATCTGTGATAGGACTATTGCTACTATATGGGGAGCTAACTGAAGTATGGGAACTCGAAACGGAAGAAGAAACAGAGGCCCTGGGCTCACCCACGTCACAACTCCATCCTGGCTTTACCGAGTCGTAACCACATAAATTGCGTTGGTCGCCAGAATCGATGGCAGAAAGATTGGCAGGACTATCGTGATTCATTTCAGCACGAGAAATCGGGTGGTTATTCAGTGAAGGCGGATACTTTTTACCAATGACCTCATAGAAGGACTCCTCGGCAGCCTGAAGAGCCGCGGACTCTTGGAACATGCAAGTCTTCTCTTCCACGTCTTCCTCCATAAGAATTTCGCTGATGTACTTGAGAACTACGTCGCTGAAATCACAGTCCTCAGCCGACTCCTTTTCCGAGCCGACAGCGCTCAAAGGCGGAGCCACTCCAGCCAGATTCAGATCAGACGACAACGGCACAGCACCCCACACGGAATTCTGCCCATCATCCCCATCATCAATTTTGAGCCTATTCACAAGATTATAATCCAGCAAGACTGGGGCCGCTGCATCGCCGCGTGCTCTCCCATTGGCCCGGCCGTAAACATCACCAACTGTTCCATCCATCGGGCCGTAAACACCACCTATTCTATATCGTTATCCAGAACAAGCTACACATCTCTCTCCACAAAGCCTCCTTTTTCTTACCCAGATTCCAAAAACCTAGATACACATAAACCCAGAACTTGGCTAAACGCAAGTCACCTCCTACCACTTCCCCCTGAATAAAACAAAACAAACAGAGCAAGAAGATCTTTAGGCAGGCAATGAGTGCCCCCGCGGGCGCTTACTTTCGACACCCAGAAACGGAAATCGACACGACGACAACAAAATGATCACGACGACGGACGGAACCCGCCGGCGAGCTCAGAAGAGCATCGCCGCCAGGCCGAGAGACGTAATCGGAAGAGCTCTCGAGACCGAAAAAGCTCGAAACTTTACACGGAATTCCTTACTTCAAATCCAAAGAAATCGAATGGAAACGAGGAAGAAAGTGAAGCCGACGATTTACCTGGGTGACGAACCAGCAGATACCGCGAGAGAGAGAGAGAGGAAGAGAGGCGTCGAGTTTTTGATTATGGAAATAAGGGAGGAAAATGCAGAAAGGCCCGTTTTAAGCGGAGCGATGACGACGGAAGTGAAATCGTCCGATCTCCACCGTCCGTATTATCTGGAGGAAAATATAATATATCATATATTCTTGTTTTGGCCTAAAAGACAATTTTGGAATTTCGACTCCAAGAAAACAAAAGGGAAATTGAAATTTACTATTTTCCTTTCTAGCTATTTCAATTATGAAAATATCGATGATAGTATCCCTTCATTTGTGGTGAAAAGCATATAATAATTTAATGATCGCCATCATATCTTACGTTCAAAGTATAAATAAAGTCTCTTAAATTGTCGTGTGTAAAATTCATGAGTCGGATCACCAAACACACTAAAAAAGCGACACCTCACTTGTCATGAAATTTCCACATATTAAAAGTTGAGACTTTTATTTATGTTTTGCTCGCTTCGAATAAAGACGCGGCATCAAAAGGTGGTACTGTTGTTATCTTAAATGCATTCGTAATTCATATTCGGATCTTGCCCTCTTAAATGGACTCTACGGGCGACATAAGAACACGATCCGCTCGTGTCGTGTATGCTTCCAAGGTCCATGTACGAAACCAACGCCCCTTTTCACCATCATAAACATGGACATTGCCGAAAGGGAGGCGCCCGCCATTCCACCCGGAGATCTTTCTCCTTTATTCAATTTAAGGGAAAAAAATACAAGCTTTTTGCAAGAAAATAATCCGTAAATTATGGAACTTTATGTACAAGAATTATGCTGACAAAAAATAAAATAGTACAAACATCTGCATCAGAATATCTAATTGCCTTATTTATTTATTTATTTACTACAATTACTCATTTTGGAGAGAATATTCCAAAATTGCATCCCAATTAAATTAACATAGTTGGTAAGACGGTGATCCGGATGGGAATGTTTTTCTAATTATATTATATTATATCCAAATTCCAATTAGCGAGAACATAGGTTCTTGTTAAGTAAAGTAGCATAGACCCATGAAAAATGTTCATTCATCCGCTAGCTATGGCTAGATGTTGAATGCAGCAATTAAGCATGATCTAGTTACAATTAGCAAGTATGTGCATGGTTTATCTTCCTTAATCATGATTTGTGTTCTCTTGTATCATCGTAGGCATTAATGGTTCAAATGATGCCACCGCACCGATATAACTTATGTTTTATCCAAATTGAAAGCTTGCCTTGATATGATATATCTCAATCATAGAAAGAGAATTGTCTAATAAGTTTAAACCTATTTTACAGTGCTAATTTAATTATACACTTTTCAATTTAACCATTTAGTCCTAAACCTTCTAAGTATTCTTTAATGTAGTCTATCTCATTAATTTTGGTTGAAAATCGCTCACGTGAATCATTTTTGTAATTTTTTTACTATTTTCCCCCTATTCTACTGTCGATCTTCCTCCTCCGCGTGTTACATCCATATTAGTGCCAACCATTTCACGTAGGACGGACAATGCTGAGTAAATTATCGCATTAGCAATTTGCGGCATAAATTGGCGAGATGGGCTATATTAGAAAACCGTCAAAATATTTAGGAGTAAATCATTCAAATTGAAATGACCAAATAGCTAAACAATAGAATTAGGACTTTTTAAACAAATTTTCCCCAATCATTTATGCTTTTGAATCTTCTAAGTTATCCTGTTTATATCGCCAAATGGAAGCGAAAGCGACCACCCAAATGGACCGGCCTTTATAATGACGAACTAACAACACCTTCGAGTGGAGCTGGGGGCAAATCTTCAAAACAACATCAGTCAACAGTTCCTATTTTTGTCGACCCGATCACTTATGTTCTTGTTCGCGAGATGACAAGATTGTCACCTCACGGTCGGAAACCCTGGCCTTGAACTTACCTCCTCTGTGTCTAATCGGAGAAAGGATCTTCATCATCCCGTGCATGCTGCACGCACGTCGCATTCTCCTTCGCTTTCCCCCTCTGCATGTTTCGCCGACGATGATCTGTCGCGCATCGATCTCTTACCACTTGCTCGGGTTTCTTGTCATCAAGCAGCCGCTTTCCGTGCTTTCTACACGGGGAAAATTGTTTCCGTGCTTTGACTCATCACTTCGATCTCGCGACGCTTGATCAAAGTGTTGGAAATGGCCTAACTAGGGTTTACAAGGATTCCTTCGCACGTATATAACATCGTTGTCTCTCGTGCTCATTTCATCGGATGCGTGATCGACTGGGTTAGGTCCAGTGTCGAGAACAGGAATCAAATTCAATCTCGTTGTTTAGCCTTTTTAATCGCCGCCTAGGATGACGTGTTTCTATTGCTAATGGAATGCGACATGAACCCTCCGGTCAAAGCTAGGTGTTATCTTCGGTTGACCTTCCTTCTTCCATTTTATGCCTTTTTTTAATCAATTTCTTTCTGCTAGACAAGACAACAAAGGATTCTTGCAGTGCACGAAACCCAATTTGATTTACTCAAAATAACTATAAGTAATGTGCTGGACAAAACCAATTATAACGATGGAAAATATTTTCATATTTTCATGCATGTTTTATCATAATAGGAATCCATGTCAGTTTCTTTATATATCAAAAGGGGAAGATTGATCATGACTTGACTATTTATGCTAAATTCTTAAGCGAAAAGTTGCTTATTGATGCTTTACCTAGACGGGAAATAATTACTTTACACAATTGAGGAAATTGTTTTGCGTGATGCTTATGAATATCCGCATGCGACCAGCTTGAAAGTTGAAAGTGTAATTGACCAGACAATCAACTTGATCGAAGTACGATGATTCTAGCTTGAAGACGGTTTGACCTGCGAATAGTGTCAAAATATGAAGGGAAAAGTAAATCGAATAGTTTTAACATGGGCGAGGGCGAGGCCGAAGTCCAAAGGGCGGCGAACTCATCTAGCCGCCGCCGCCATATTCACAAACATCACGTGATGCATCCTATTTCGCCGCGTGTCCACGATTGCATGCTCGTCAGCAAGACCATTCGTCCACGAACTTTGGCACCAGGGAAATTTTCTGGATTCGAATTCTATCGGGAATCGCCTACGTGGACTTATCGGGATACACAAAAACCGATACGAATATTAACTCGTTAAGCTAAGCACGTTAATCGCTTGAAAAATCGCAAGCACATGGTCATCTTCCATTCGACGGTACTCGTTGGGACGTGAAAAGAAAATGTTGAGAGAGCACTATATCGTGTTATAATCGCATAACGGCAGTGATTTAAGACTGTGTTTTCCTCCACCTTCTAATCAACATGTCACAAAATGAGGCATTGCCCACATTTTTGTATTTAATTAAGTTTGCAATTGGATGATATGTATAATTTATAACCCGACAATAAAAAAAAAACATGATTGGAAAAATTCTATAAGAAATGGAGAAAAGTATAATCGAATGACTAATCATACTTTATTAGGTCAAAAGTTTACGCTGCGCGCCAAATTATAAGGAAGTAATATGACAGCTGTCAAGGATGGCTTCAAGAAATTGAAAATCATTAGTCACATCAAGCAAAGACATTTTGCGCTTTGGCCAGATGAGATCAATCGATTAGTTTGGTGACTCTTGAAAATCGCAGGGAAAGTGCAAGTGGAGATTCCACATTTGAAGGACCACATGCAGGCTCCAGTCGTTTCTAGACTTCCTCCAAATGGATCCAAAAAGAAGATATTCATTTCAAACCCGATTTGCATTCAAACCGACCCGTTTGACCCTCCCCCCCCCCGCTCTTTTATTGCGAAGTAGAAGCCTGCAATTATCTCCCTATCCTTTCTAAAATTTGCGATTAAGGTCTCATCATTAATTTGATGTAACATATAACCTGAACATCCGACTCTCAACGTGTTTTGGATCGTCTAAAAATCACCATCGATAGTACGTGGAGACGCGATGTACTAAGAGGATTCAGAACTCGATGTTAAAGTGGTGAATTTCGGATGCACGTCGACGTTATAGCCTCGCTACATAGAGCGAAATTTAGGGCACTGTATTAAACCAGAAGTCATGGCTCGGCAGGGCTGCCGCCACTCGCATGGGAAGGGATTTGCACTTTCATGAGATGCAACTTGAAACGGTGGGCCTTGACCCCGTTCTCACAGCTGTAGGGCTCCTCAAGCAGTGAAAAATGGACTGTGTATTTTGGCCCAACTCAATGAAATGAAAGATGGCTCGCCACGTTAAAGGCATTTGGGTCCAATTAGGGCTTAGGAGCGTGCGTGTCCGAAGAAGAAACAGAAAATAGCAGAAGATATGCATAACGTATGAATAAGGAAATTACCAAAATTTAAAAATACAAAAAGGAATAAATTTATAAAAAAGTCTTAAACTTATTGTAATTATGCTAGTTCTTTCTTAACTCCTTTTTTTTTTGTCAATTAAATCTTAAACATTTTTTTTGTACTTGTGTCAATTCAATCCATCTTTCTTACTTCACTCTTCTTCCAGCCAATGTTAAAGCCATTTATGATTGCATATTTTTACAGAGCTCTCTTAAACTGAGTACATGAGGCAAATCTCATATCTAAGTTAAATTTTATTTCTTTATGATCACAATTGGGGTCATATCTAATGGTTCTGGGTCTTCTTTGGTCACTGGCTTCTTGAGATCCATCACACTTAAGAGGCCCAAATTTTCATCTCATTCTTCTAGCTTAGCGTCTCTATCATTTTCACCCTTATCCTCATTTTCAAGCATGTTAACTTCAACTATATCAATAACATTAACAACAACAGTAGACATGTTAACTTCAACTACATTACCACTCTTGCTATCATTACTCTTACTATCTGCCTTATCACTATTACTGCCACTAGAACAATCACTGCCGCCACCAAGAGAAACTCCTTCCAAATATATATACTTCAATAATGCCAAATCTAAATCCTAAACCCGCTAATTCAAGCCCTTAATTTTCACTAAAAATCCGCACAACACCATTTCTCAAGGTATTCCCAAGAATTAGGTACCACCGTACCACAACTTTTGAAGTGTGTATCCTAGACCATTAAAGTTGTGCTTGATTGGACTTTTGGAAAAAAAGTCTTTAAGAAAATGAATTAAAGGAGTTTTCCAAAATTCAAATTGTGTTTGGTAAGTTATATTCTAAAAATTCATTGTGAAGTACTTTTGAGCAAAATAGTGTTTGGAGAAATCATATTTGCAAAAGATTTTTGTTATTAAAAAAAAAAAGAGTTGGCTAGCCAAGGGTAGGCGGTCCCCAGTGAAGGGTAGGCAACCATCATTTGAGATTGCAAGACCTCAGGTGGTGTTTAGAGACCACTGACGAGGGCCGCCTAGGGCAGGCAACCCTCACGGAGGTCGCCGCAACTCAAATCGCACATCCCTCGCGGAGGTTGCGCGACTCCCCAGTGACAGTCGCCTGTGTTGCTGTGACCACACTGGCCCCTTTTTAGCCCCTCGTAGCTACTCACAATAGCGTCAATCTACCTCCATGGAGAAGTAAATGAACAGTCATCGAGGGCAAAACTGAAGAAGAAGGTGACCAGTCATCGAGGGCAAAATCGAAAAATTGAAAATTTAGTGAGGATAGTTTTGGAAGAAACTTTTTTTACTAACCCTAACTAAAGGTATGTTGAAAAAACTGAAAGCCCAAGACAACCTAGGACTTGCCTTGGGCTTTCAACCTTTTGAAGGCTAGCTTTTGCGAAATGAAGTTTCAAAAAATTTGCCAAACTCCTGCAATTTAGTTCAAGAAGTTTTGGATGCCCAAAATGGCTTAGGAAAACCATTCCCAAACGCATCCCAACAACCTTTCCAATTGCATTATAGTTCATTAACTTTGGCTTACAACCATGGAAATTATGTAGTCCAAGATGTCTCCAAACTCCATAACTCCACCCAACTGGAGTGCCATTATAAATCGCCAGACATCTACAAGAGAACAATAAACAAATCACTTAGTTTGTAAGAACCAATCAAGAAACATGAAACAACGCCGGGAACACAAAAGGACATGACCAAGATGGTGTTTTCCTTTGGCAGTCATGGTATTTCTGCTTCAAGTTCCCTGACCTCGCTCATCGGACCAAACAGAACAAGTTCGGCAAACAAAGCCAATAAATTAAAAAAAAAAAAAAAAAAAAACGAGAGGATCGACGTGGGATTTTCTAATTGTTTCTGAAAGAATGAGCCTTAGCATTGTTCTAAAGCAACAAGCAAAAAATAGAAAGAGAAAGAGAAGATTATTGAAAAAGGTTGAGGAAGATCGATGAAGATAACCAGAGATTTAGGATTTTCTATCGTTTTTTGAAAGAATAAGCAACACGAGGAGAAAGGGAGGAAGGGACTATGACTTGTCCTTATGCGTGAGTCAATTCTCTAAAAAAACACTAACTTTAAGTGAGTCTCAATTGTAGCCCAACCTTTTTTTTCTTTGTAAAAAATTTACCAATCCTCACTTTGTGCCCAAATCAAGCCCCCCTTAACATTTTGTTCAATGTTGTTGTTAATGGTGTGACATGTCAATTCCAATATAAAAAGAAATAATAAACGTATGAGGTTGCAAACCAAGACAAGTAAAAATTGATACCTTAATATAAAATTTTGTAAATTAAAAAAGAGAACTAAATGTTGATAAGTAACTAAATTGAAAGTTGGTAATCCAAAACTAGCTAGTAATATAATTTGATAACTGTTTGTAAGTCTCCTTAATCTAGGCTGGTGATTTCATATACAAGTTAAGGCATCCAAAGGATTGGTAAATTATGCATTTTAAAATTGGTAATCAGTACAGAAATCCTTAATTTGTAAACTATATTAAAAATGTTGGTGATTTCACAAAAATGTTGTTAAATTACCGACAAGTTACCCATAAAAAAAGTCCTTTTTTGTCAACAATTTGTTAATACTTATCAATACTTATCAATTCTTATTGAAATTTATTAATACAAACAAAAGTCTTATTCACACGCACGGAACAATAGAATCCTGGTGAGTAAAGTATTATCGAGACTTAAAAAAATGACGAGCATTGATTTTGTTTTTTTGTTTGTCCCGATTCTTCTGGGACTCCAGGAACTTGTAATAATTATAAGCATTGATTAAACGATGCATGGTGCATCAATTTGGGGCCCTCTCCATATTCCGACACCAAGAATTAATTGCCCCGAGTCCAAATTTGAATTCGGACATGAAACTTGTAGAGTCCACTCGATTCAATGATTGGGGTTGGTTCGCCTCTCAACCTTAAAGCCAATTAATGGATTTTTCAGACGAGACCCTCCCTACAATTATGGAAAAAGGAGGAAGCTTGGATATCACAATCTCCAAAAGGGGTCCGAAAGGATCATATCGTACGAGGCAAGAAAGAAAATTTCAAAAATAAAATTGCAATAATTATGGGAAGAGTGCAAAAATATTGTATTATTGTATATGATTCTGCGTTTGCTTGCTCGATGAAATTGGAACCTTTTTTTTTCTTGTCCCACTCTTAGGGTTTGCGTAAAGTTGAATAGAGACTACGGAGACAAAAACACATAGCCATCATTATTTTATTTTTTCATAGAAAATGGGGACATCACATGGTAAGGGTCCCTAGGTCCAAATCGGGTGGTCTGGTAAAGATCAGGCAAGTTTTCAATTCAAGCATGCACGAGGATTTTCTTCGGCATGATAAAAGCTTTTCTGCTCGCTCTTTTTGATTGTTGGGGTTTCTCAGCAGGAAGTTATGATCATTATATGCTCTAATCGAGGCATCTAATCACGTCTAATTATGGTGCGGTTTGCTGATGGACCGTCTAATTGGGTGGGGTTACCATGCCGCCGAGAAAAGAGAATACTTAGGAGTGTGCGGATTAAGACATTATTTTTGTCATTGTGTACTATTTGATTCAGCAAATGATTGTGGCGAAAAAGAATTATGGAAATGTGGAAATATACGCATTTATCGATGCTTATCGGTTCCCACTTTCAGGATTAAAATGACGTGTGTGCATTAGTTCAGCCAAGAAAAATAGTAAATTCACATTTATTGTATGTCGCCCATCCATTGAAGTCGAATTTTGTTGTGTTTAACTATGTATGACATAGTTTCACAATTATATAAATTAAAACTAATGAATAAACTAATGTGTTGCGACTGTCTTATTAGTAGAAATTATAACTTGTAGTCAAAATTGGTATGTCCCTTTTTTCTTTATCATGGCTTTTGCTAAAAAATTCCTTATTTTGCAGTTCGGTTTACTTAACTTATATATATCCCCCTTTCTAAGCGCTAATTTTAAGTACTTAACTATACTTTACTTTTCAATTTGGTCTGTGCTTATAAACTACAAATTTCGATTCCAATTCGCATTTTGATTTGGTAATACGATTTGTACAAAAAGATACCACCTTTCTTGCCCAAGAAAATTGTGGGATATAAACCAAGCAGATGTCCTCCAAATCTCTCCATATCATAGATGAGAAGCTTCACCATCACTTAAAGTGGGGAAAGATTTGCTCTGGCTTCTAGCTCACAAAAGGAGTTTTGAGGAATCCAATTTGATATTTCTTTCTTTATGAGGCATCAGCAACTTTGCTGCCAACTGAATTAACTTCCACCGTTAGAATCACTTTCCATCCAATTAACCGAATGATGTTTCTTTGGGTATGCTCAAGAAAATATTTTTATATGTGATCTCAGTACTTGTATAGAGATTTACACACCATTGGTTTTCCCCCATACATACATCTTGCAGAACCCTATGTGAACCAGTCAAATATGATTCCATGACTTTTCTCCTAGCAATTCCTGGCCTGAAAATGGATAACTGGGATTTCGGTTTATTCTCGGCTTTTAAAAACAAATCCGGCTTATCTAAAGAGTCTATATTGCATTTAGAGAAAGTAGGTAGGATTATGTGCTGCTTTGGATGTATTCAAATTTGAGGGTGCATACTTTCTTTTTTCCATCAAGATGGGTATCCAAACTATCAACTCCATTATTCCTTATGGAACACACAACATGTTTCATTTATATGCACCTAGTAAGGACATCCACATCATGGCAAGCATCGCTTCAAGGTTACCTCGAGAGAGAAATGTTATGAGTCAAATGTGAGATCTACACACTTGATTTAACGGTTGACTGTTCGAGTAATCTTGGAGGTTAAAAATGAGGGCGTTGATATCTTGATATTTGGAATATGTGATATTCTGCTCAACTTCGAAATAGTTAGTTGTGCTCGCACAAATTCATTTTGATGATAGTTGGACCAATTTTAGTGATATTTTTATCCAATTCCTTAGCACTAGGTCTAACCATAGCTGTAGCCATCTATGAGTAAGCTTGGACTAGGTTATTTAGTTAGAAAGCCCGACCTGGCCTGGTTGGGCCCACCGAGTTCGGGCCAATCCAAAGAATCATACAAGAAATTTCTCGATAGGTAGATTAGGGTAACAATTTAGGCTTGACTTTTGTGCTCCGCCCGGCTTGGACTTAGACCTACTATTCTTCATTGTTACTTCTAGTGTGGCCGCTGGTTTTAAGTCACAATACCATCACCACCCTTGAGCCATCTAAGTCCACTATGGTGAAGACATTAGCGTCGTATTTAAGGGTTTTCATATTACCCTCTAAATAAAGAAAAAGGCAGTTCCATGCCTCAAAAAGCATACACAAAAAAGTAAAAAAAAAAAAAAAGCCTTGGGGAAATCCCAAAGGGAAATAAAAGTCAAAAGGTGGAAATTATTTTCAAACGCATAAATGAGGGAGAGAGGATTTTAAGCTAAAAAGTAAGGAAAGATGTTGGGCTTGGTGGGAGAAAATCTTCTTGGTGGCATGTTCACATGCTAAGTCTCGATGTGTGTGTAAGTGTGAATTAGGGTTAGTGTGGTGTTGTTGAACTGCACAATTCAATTATTTCCAGGTGACGTGGTGGATTTCTCCGATTTGGTTGATGGGGTTGGACCCTTTTTTGGCTGCAGAATTTATACTCTTCATGAAAAGGCAGCGAGCTTCGCACCACCTCCTCCTCCCCCCGCCCCGAAAGCTCTCCTCTCCGGTCAAATCCTTATCTTCCTAGGTTGGATTTGGTAGCTCGATTTGCAATTATTCACCGGCTTGGTTCGATATGTGCAGACAAGATTAGGTTTAGAATGGAGAAAAAACTGAGGTGCTTGCTTATTTCGTGGTTTGACTCCCTCCCCCTCTCTCTCTTACACACGACAAGAATTGCTCTAGAAGCAATGTGTTAGATTGCTTTGGCCATAAATTCATCTCCAGAGATTGCAATTGCCGAGAGATCATTGTTGTTATGTGTCAGTTTATTGGGGTTGCCATTATGCTAATCCCTATTAGTCTAATGAACAGAAACCAAGAAAGATGAGAACTTACTGTTATTTTATTCTTGTCCCGTTGAAAAAGTTGTGCAACTTGTTCATTGTTATTCGAGTAGCTACATTATTGAATTGGGGAGAGTTATCAAGCAAGAAGTGTGAAGACGGTTTCCTTTGATCCTGTGGAGAGTTTTTTTTATATAAATTAAAATGGACACTTCCATATAAATAACGAAAACTTCATACGTGATTTGAAAAAAGAGCGGCTCATAAACCCTCTTTATAATGACTACACTGCTCCATAACGCAATCCAGTAAACGGGCTGTTCCGATTGGATTATCATGCTCGAGCATGCGAAATCACCCCGCTTTCTTCGACTTTTTTCAAAAAAGGAAACATCTATCTATCGCTTGAGTAAAAGAAGAGATGCTTAAAAAAGGAGACTTTGACTTAAAGGAGGTCAAAGAACGTGACCGTGAAGACCAAGAACAGAACATGCGACACAGGCATTCCACCAAATCGCGCCATCGCAGGAGAGGGAGAGGGAGAGGAGTCCTCGAAATCGTACGGCTAATGCACGGCGCGATACGTGGACCGATGAATGCGGATGAGCGGGGCCCCAACTATTCGTCGCCTTTTCGGTGAATCCCATCAATTTGGCGGCAATTGGACTCTGTCCCCGGTTTCAATTAGTTGAAAAGTGGGCACGGCCCAAATTTAGCTATGAACCCAACTACTACTCCTCACTGCTGCCTCTCTGCTGGCATCATGTTGACTAGGATCGCTCACGCGGAAATGTTCCCAAAATACCATTTCTAGCAACTCATTTTGGGCGTTTCCACAGTTAATCGGAACTGTCGAATACCGGTAGTCGGCCATTAAGAATCGTTTGGGTTAATCCCATATCCACTTGCGAGCCGGCCCCCAATTTGGGTCCGAAAAAGTTCAAAGCTAAAAAGAAACAGGTAAAGTAGAAACGGAGAAAGAGCTCGCAGAGAGAATATAGAATTTCAAGAAAGGAGAGAGCTATGTAAGTTGATGGCACAACTTGCCTCTGAAGCAAAGTGCAATTCATGTCAATACTTGCGGCCTTTATCTCCCACGCTTTATGCCCCCCCACTGCACTCATTCCCCAGCAAAACATCCCCTAATCTCTCCATAATGCGGGTAACCCCTCAGGGGCATTTCCGCAAAATCGGTTCGAGTAAAACGTTGAACAGGTATCTCTTTTGGGGTGGGGGGCTAGTTGAAGTGGGGTTGCCGCCAAGAAGGGAGAATTGGGATGTCGTTTATAAAGTTGATTTTGATTGATAAGTAAGAGACAAAGCACCATTAATCAAGGGAGATAATGTCATCCCAAAAACGACGACTTCATTGACAATGTAGCTTGCTATACTGGCCTCCCCCTCCATAAATAGGAGGGCTCCCCCATCTTCTTTTCCTCACAAGTCACGCACACCCCCACAACTGCTCTAACAGATCCTTCACTTCCTTTCCGTTTCCTAATACTGACTATAGGAGAAGCCAAGCCCATGGCTAGTGTTTCCCGCGTGGTTGGCCTTGTCTCTCTAATACTGTTTTCGACGCTGGCCGAGGCCAGAATCCCCGGTGTCTACACTGGTGGTCCGTGGCAGAGTGCCCATGCCACATTTTATGGTGGCAGCGATGCATCCGGGACTATGGGTACTATAATTGGCTCAGTCCTGATTCTTCAAAATCTTGTTGTCTTTCAACCTTGGTTATCATGAGTTTCTTAACTTTCCGTTCTGTTCGCAAAATCTCTGGTTGCTCCAACGAGAACTTTTCAAAATGATGTCTCTCATCTCCATTTTTTTCCCGCTTCACCATAGTGAACACATGATCTCTCGAGCCGCATTTCCCAGGAAAGTTAGGATCACAACCCTGCAATTTCAAGCTACATTCCACGAAACTGCTATGGCAGAGTGCATCTTAACAGGAAGCCGACTTTACCACTTGGACTTCCTTCCCATTTTCGCAAACACCTACCAAGCATTGTTGTGTTCTTCGCGATCCACTATTCAGATCTCAGACCCGAATTTGAAATCAAGCACATTATTCTGTTGCGGACCAAATCTGGTTTTACTATTACTCCAGGAAACATCAAGAACCTGAGTTTTCCATTTTAACACTTGCTCTCACACGCATTTCATCAAACACCTCGCACACAGCAAACACACATTTCGAAAAACAGTCGCTCACCCGCTTTCTCCCTGACTCTTCGCAGGTGGCGCGTGCGGGTACGGCAACCTGTACAGCCAGGGCTACGGCGTCAACACCGCCGCGCTGAGCACGGCGCTGTTCAACAACGGGTTCAGCTGCGGCGCGTGCTTCGAGATAAAGTGCGCGAACGAGCCCCAGTGGTGCCACTCGGGGAGCCCGTCCATCTTGGTGACGGCGACCAACTTTTGCCCCCCGAACTACGCCCTGCCCAACGACAACGGCGGGTGGTGCAACCCCCGCGGTCGCACTTCGATCTCGCCATGCCCATGTTCCTTAAAATCGCCGAGTACCGCGCAGGATCGTCCCCGTGTCCTACCGCCGGTGAGTCGGTGACCGAGCGGCTCGGTTTCCCGCATTTTCTGGGTCAAAAACTGTTAATGGGCCCCGAATTCTTCATGGGCTGCTTTTCTTGAACTTCGGGTCATCCGAGATTTTCGTTCCATGTGGGACCCGCACGGTCAATTTTAATGACTTACGGTCGTCTTTCTTGAATTTGCCATGAACATATTAACTCAAAGTTGTCCGATTTGTTATGTCGGCAGCGTGCCGTGCCGCAAGCAAGGAGGGATCAGGTTCACGATCAACGGGTTCAGGTACTTCAACCTGGTGCTGGTCACCAACGTGGCCGGCGCGGGGGACATCAACAAGCTGTGGGTGAAAGGGTCGAAGACCGGGTGGATGAGCATGAGCCGCAACTGGGGCCAGAACTGGCAGTCCAACTCCGTCCTCGTCGGCCAGTCCCTCTCCTTCCGGGTCACCGCCAGCGACCGCCGGACCTCCACCTCCTGGAACATCGTCCCGTCCAATTGGCAGTTCGGCCAGACCTTCACCGGCAAGAACTTCAGGGTCTAGCCTCACTCCCACCAAAAAGAAAAAAAAAAAAAGCTCAGCCGCTTGGCAGGCAATCCTAAAATTACCAACTTGATTATACTTTTATCTCTCTTTTTAATGACTTTCTTTTGATTTTCTTGGAAAGCGGATGATTGAGAGAGAGAGAGAGAGAACGAAAGTGTGAGAATATATGAGAGAAAGTGGGGGTATAATTTGTGTGCCTGTTTGCGTTTTGCGTCCGGGGTGGGGGAGAAACACTTTTTTGACTCTTGGGGTTTAGGAGGGAGAAGGGGGAATCCTATAAACCGAAAAGAAAGAAAAGAAAGCGTTTGATGTCGGGGGCTGAAGTGGCTTCGGAACGTATAATAGCCCGCAGCTTTTGTCCATTTAATGGACGTTCACATTTGATTAAGGTTAATTTTATATTATATATATATATATATATATGTGATGATGATCATACTTTGTGTCCTCGAAATCTCACTCTGCTCTCTCTCTTACCTCCTCTGCTTTTTGTTCGATTTTGTTCTCGCTCTTTTGCCCCGCCTTCGATAAAGGTAGATCTGTGATGGGACATTGAGAAATTATTGTGCCCCTCCTTCATTTCCAACTTTCTAGATATGTAAATACCATAAGAGAACATTTTCGCGGCCTCTCATGTTTTAATTACATTACAGTGAAATGATAAACTCTCTGTCGGATTAAAAAGAAAAAAAAAAAAGACAAGAAATCCCAGAAAATAAAATAGCCTGAGATTACCCAATTCTTGTTCAGAACAGAGGAAAAAACGAAGAAAGATGAAATCTTTGAAACGGAAAGGATGTGAGATGGACTCAGTAGACGAGAACGAGACGAAAGAAACCCGTCGCCTGTGGATGTCTCATCCCTACGGTTGTCTGGCCGACGCCCAACCCTTTTTCCTGCAGAAATGCAGGTAAAGTATCGAGCTTTCTCTGTCCGCAACGTTGTTCGATCGAGAAAAATGAAATCTTTTCTCGGCAAAACACAACCGAATGCGATTCGAAACGACTGAAACGGAAGCAAACGCCTAGATTCGCGACTCGGCGGGGGGCTCATATCAAGTGTATAGAAGAAGTCCGTCATCGTGGGGAAAAACCCTAACCGATCCCCAAGGCGACGGCGACGGCGACGGCGGAGACGGCCGATACCAGATCCCCAGGAAGGGGGCGGCACCTGATCCCACCAGCCTCGCGCCATCGCTTTCCGTCGATTAGGGGAGCGCCCACTCTAGCCTCTCTTTTCTAATCACTGCCCTAATCGCCGCAAATGGTGCCGCATTCTACGCTCGCCGCCATAATTTCTCGATAGAGAGAGAGAGAGAGAAGAAAGACCATGAACAGATCCCTGCTCCTAGAGAGAGAGAGAGAGAGAGAGAGAGGAGGACCATGAACAGATCCCTGCTCCTCGCCTCTGTTCGATTTCTAGGGTTTCAGGTTTGGGGAATTTGGGGGGATAATTCAGGAAAAACGCCGGAGAGAGGAATATAAATAGTTCTATATGGTTGGGCCAGAACGGGCCGGGCCTCAACGAGGAACAGATTAGGGTTTTGCAACTGCCAATGTGGAGAAAAGACTTCCCACTAATTCTCGATAATTTTAAGATTAATTACTTTTGCGTAAGTAGAAAATGTAAAAAAATGCCTGGAAAATGGAAATCGCCAAAAAATACCTCCTAAGTACTTGTTAAGCTTCGCTATTAATGTGCTTTAAAAATATATTATGGTAATCAGTTTTCATAAATCGAACACCTCTTTAATTCCCAAAGTGTCTCGAAAGTGTGTTTTTTCTTTTTTTCTCTTTTCAGTAGACTTCATTACCGTGCATGCCAGTGGGACTGCGGTTATGGACTCGTGCACCTAGCATAGATTGAGCTTTTACTCAAAATGAACATGACGCGACAATTGCAAGAGCTTTATGGTAATGCTGAGAAGGGTTGCAGCGTTGATATCCATCTTATCACTTATTCGAAGGAAACAAAAATTAATCAATACACTATGGGTACTTATTAACACAACCCTTACGCAAAAAGTAATCATGTTTAAATATTTACCAATTTCCAATAAATTTGAAATTCATTCCACACTTGGAAATTTACTAAATACATGACAAAATTACCAATCACCGAATGAGAAACTTTTCATTTTTTTTTTTAAAATTTATCGGCAGGAACTTTTCCCTTTCTAACGAAGGAAAGTATAAATTGTGAAAACTTTGAACTTATATTATATATATTGAGACTTACTTTTAGGGTTTATTTGGTTAGGGGAAAAATTAAGGCTAAAGAAAAATGCTTTCCAAGACATCATTTTCCAGAAAGATATTTTTCACATTTTTAAGTTAAGAAATCACTTTTGTCACTTTAAACATGCATATTTTCTTTAACCATAAATGATTTTACATTGACTAATCATTTTCAACAAATCAAATGAGCAAAAATTCAGAAAACTATTCCTCAAAAATCTCTTCACCCACACAAATGCGCGGTTAATCTTGAAAACTTACTAAACACAAGGCAAAGCTCCTAGTAATTGACAGGACAAGGGTTTGCTGGGGAAAGTGATATACAAGCATAAAATGAGGCTCCAACCCTTTCTTCTGTCATGCATCTGTAGTTCTGTCAAGGCATCAAAGAGGGGAAGAAAGAGACATTTTTGGGCCACCTACACCAGCCCAAATAATTTCACATTTAGGCCATTCAATTGGGTTTCTAATTTTAATGTTTCACCTGATCGGTGATGAGATTAGCGAGGTATTTCGTGGGCCGAAATTTTCTATTTATGGGCTGAGGAGTTCAGATTCCTTGTGTCACCTGTGATGAAACCAGGGTCCATCAGTCCCAGAGTTCATAACAACAAAATGAAGTGATCATCTGAGGTAATGCTGGAGCAAATTCAAGGCAATCTTAAAGAAAAGAGAGACCAGTAGACAATTAAGTCCAAAGATTGGATCCTCATACACAGTTAGTTCAGCCTCCCGGTACAAATTATTCACATAGCTTCAGTGCTTGATGACCGGAAGTTTCTGTGCTATAGGGCACAGAACATACTACAACATAAATGATGCCACGACTTACAGATAAACTTATTCGGAACATGCATTGCTAGTCACCGGTTATGGAAAATCAATCTTCTGGCGACACATTGCTAGAGCTTTCACAGGAGTCGCCACCCTCTTATTTTGCAGTCCTGTAGGTAAATTTATGTGAGAAACTGGACGTTAATAAGTTTCTGGCATGTCATGAAAGCACAGTCTACGAGAGGCCGTCAAGACAGGCGAGATCCAGAGAAGTACCAGAAAAAGAAATATAGTTTCCAGTAATTCTGATGATTTTTTGTCTTGGCATCAGCATTATTAGTAGACAGGACACTAGTTTTTCTGGCCTAACAAACATCGGTATTGACAGAGAATTGTATAACTGAAAGCTCTTAACTGAATATATCCAAATTCATCTCAGCATGCTATCCTTGCTCGTCTTTTACTTCTTATTTGCATAAAACAGGACATGACACAATCTACACATGAAAAAACTAACCTTCAAGACATTATCCTCTTGGATCTGGATGTGTTCCATAGTGTCAGAAGGAACTCAACTCCTTCTTTGAGCGACGCTTTTCTCCACTCTTTATAGTTCCATACTTCCGAAGTTATATATCTTCCACTAGGATTGTACTCGTTCACCTCCTTTAGTGCAGCCGTGACTGCCCGGTACACTTTATCACCCATTTCTCTCTTCAAAGTATTCAACTTCTCATCTTGTTCATCAATTATTTCCTGCAAAAATGTGGATTCCAAAAAGAAACTCTCACATGCAAAGAAAAAGCAAAGCAGGAAGAATTGCGAAATATCAGAAGTGTGAAAACACAAGAACGTATAGCAGTGTGAGATATTGTAAGCTACCAGAAGTTATATGAGAGTTATTGACTTGATGAAAATAAACACTGCTTGCAGACTGGCTGATGGCAAATAGGAGAAATTTACAAAGTCATACCTGATGCTTCCCGTTAACCTCGATAACTCTGAAGGGATGCCAGTCTGGATCTTTCAAATATTCCTCCCACAGCGAGCAGAGCTCTGACGTTTTTTCTTCTGCTTCTTCTTCATTATACTTCAACTTCATCGCTTCGAGGAATGGTTCATGGTCAAGTTCTCCCATTCTCTTCACACCAATGTTTGCCTTGCTAGATCCATTACATATGTCTCTTAGTACCTGCTAAGTAAAGTCGATTGGCACCTCATGTAAGTCAAATCTGTGGTATACAGCTGCAGGAGCAAGTTGTATAGAGTATAGTAACAGAAGAAAAAGGGCCAAAGAAGAAAAGGAAGATAAATTATACAGGTGAACACATTTACTTGCCAAAAATTTAGAACTCTTGCTATAAAAGAGGAAAGGAAAAGCAAACTTGCATTGATCAATTCTTTGCGAGCTTCCTGAAGCTCATTATTGCTGTTATGCTCCTTTACTATGAGAGCTTGGTTCAGTGCTTCTAGATCCTCAAGATTCCCCTCCTTTTCCCTCAGATCCGACAGCAAAACGTCTACTTTTTTCAAAATTTCAGCATCATCCTCGTCTTCCATGTGCTTCATAACATTTACTGACCCTCTCAATTGTTCTATTTCCAATTCCAAGGCTTGTTTTGCATCAAGCTGCTTTTCCAATTGAATTATTCGATTATGAAGTTCCTCTTTTTGCCTCTGAAAAAATTATTAGTTATCATCATAAGTCTCAAAAAGGAAGAATAAGAAAAGATAGGCATTCTCTTGACATGAGAAAAATAAGACGATTAGAATACCTTCTGATCTTCAGCCAGTTTCCAGACTTTTTCATCAACTTTCTGTTGCTCCAAGGCAGCCAATTCAAGTGAACTGTTTTTCTGGGCATTCTGATGTACAAGAAAGAAGTTAGCCTCACCAAATAATTGTACTCTAAAAAGCATGCATAAAGGATTGCACAACACCGAAATTAATTAATAACAGCAAATAGAGTCTATCATTAGGTGTCAATTTGCGAGCAGTTTAATGAATTCAGAAATATCAATGTCACGATGTTATTTTTTGTCACACACACACATATATATGAACATATTACGACATCAGCACAGCAAATCCATCCGTAGAAAAATGGATGAGCAAAGGTAGATGCTCTAGAAATGAAAACTAGACTAAAATGCAAGCGCAACAAAAAAGGAGGGTTATGCAATATATGTGAAAATCTTGGAGAACACATTTGCATAAAAGCAAAACAAGGGCCAGGAATTCTAAGAAACCAATTTTCCTATCTACAAAAACATCAAGCCTACTTGGCATAATTTCCAAAAACTTCCCACATTGCAACTTTCAAAAGGCTGGCCCTATATGATCTAGAAAAAAGAAAAAGTAGCTGGGGCGTAATTGACAAAAGTAGAGCCTGGTGGCACAAAGCTAGACAATTCAGTCTCTTCTGCTATATAAATCATTCATCATATATTATAATTAGGGCAACGTTTCTGAAAATTAGCTACTCTCGAAAAGTTAGTAAGTCTAACTATACTGCGGACACCAAGGCTGTCATATATTTCTCCCAGGAGTCTAGTTTATACAACCAACACCGCCCATCTAGAGCTATATTTCTTCAAGGCTAACTTTGTTTCTTTGGACTCTATTCCCTTTGGGGAAAAAAAGTTCATTTTTTGTAATACTGTCTTTAGTTCTCATAAGATGTGTATACATACGATATCGCATTTCACTCATGAAGCTGGATGAACGTATCACACAGGTAGAACAATGTTTTCCTAAAACAATATTTCTTCAATTCTAAATGTATTTTTTCATGCATGCATAATGCATCTCATGGTATCTTCGCCGGTCCCACTAATTTCAGACAGCAAGCTAATGCATTCAAGAAAGCCATGTATTGTATGCCATAAAGAATCCTACTCTAAATACTTAATAGAACATCATTTTGGTCATCTCCAATTAAATAATCCCAGGAATAACGGTTCTGATCTCCTAATCACGAATGCAGTATTCGATTCACTCACATAAATAAAATTATATTAAAAAGATCGGTCGTTTGCCGCCAGGCTTATTGATAGTCAATATCAAAAATGTTAAATATGTAATACTAGCACATTGACGGGGATATTCTATATATGCAGTAATAAAGCATGAAATACCTCTGCAATCTCTTCCAATAGCTTCTTTCTCTCACTCTCATTGTGCGCTTCACGCTTCTCCAACTCCTGTCCACGCACTTCTAGGTCCTTTTTGAGGGATTCTAGTTGGAACTTAAGCTTCTCATGATCACTAAAAATTCTCCGGTAGTGATCATGTGCACTTGTCTGTATTTTTGTCAATTCTGCAAACGCTCCATAAAAAGAAAATGTGATGTTTGAGGTCTCTCAAATATATTAGCTCCATTAAAAAAAGAAGAAGAAGAAGCTGAATTGAGACATAAATTAAAAGTTCAAGGATGTTGCTCTCCTGACAAGTAGATTTAGGAAAGACCAAAGTTTCATATTCTTAATTGTTTGAAAATCTAGAAAAGATAAAAAATTCCCTAATTTTTCTAAGAACTTAGGGCTGGTAGAAAAATAATTTTCCCGCTTTAGAGTATAATACTATTTAGAAAGAGGGGGTCGAATCTTGTATGTGAAGACTCTTAAGAAAATAATCCTAAGCTTCATAGCAGAAAGATGTGAGCGACCTTCGTCATAAGATTGATGAAGCTTATCCTTCTCTGTCATTATGACATTCAGAGACTTTGATGTCTCGTTACACCTTTCTTCAATCTCCTGCATGTACTTGTTCTTCACCTCTATTATGTTTGTCAAATCAGATACAAGCCTATCCTGCTTTCGAGCCTCTTCCTCCATAATCTCTGGAATGGTTTTCAAGTCACTGATCTTGCGTAAGTGCTCCCCAACGATACTATTTGAATTATAATCGTTAGCACGGGCAACCCATGCATAAAGCCCAATCTTTTGGGTACCCTCAGCATACCAATCCTTGCGGCCATGACGGTCTGTTTCATAAGCCTTCTCAATGACATTGCATTGTGCAAGCCAGGCCAACCTTTGTTGAATTCCACCACTGCACTTCCGGAGTGACCGCGGTAATTCCAAAGCGGGTGGACCCTCATGGGATTGAAGCCTCTTCTCGTCAGCTCATCCCTCAACTTGGATCCACTCTCGCCAACATACCGGCCATCTTCCGCCCGTCTAGTAGGAATGTTCATGACAACTCCTTTCCATGGCCAGACAAATTTATCATCATGGCTACAGCCAATCGGAGCTTTACCCTCATCAACAAGTTTTGAAGGACCGGCCACATCCGATAGATCTTTTTCCAGGTACTTTGCCAAAGCTAGGTGATTGGCCTTCTCTTTTGCACTTCTCTTATCCGAGGAACTCTTGCCCACCCCGGAAGCATGCTGCAGCAGTTCATTATATTGGTAATCTCGCTTTCTCTTTTTGGGACAGTAGGGGCATGCAAATGCCTCATCTGAAACTTTAACCTGGTGATTTCCACTCTTCAGCTCTTCATATGATTTCTCTTTGTAATCATCCACGTCGGAATCACTCATGTCTGTATCACTATCAGAATGGTGATCTGATAAGCTTCCCATTTTTTTGTTACCCAAAAAACCAGAACCTGGATAGATGAAGAATTGTACTTGAGATGCATAGAGCTAGCTGCTAATAAACAGTGTTTGGAATAGTTACGTTGTACAAATAAATTATGCAACGCCGATTTAATTAGAACATTTCACCACATATTTGCCAAATTAAATTTATCACTTAAATTGTTGCATATATTCACGAGATTCAAAGAACGACGGAAAAAAGGAAACTATGGATGTAACAATCTCCACTTCAACGGATTACTCGATATATGCAGGAAGTAACTGGGAAAGTAAATTCATGCTTTGCTCATTCTTTTTTTGGTATAAGATATTTGGGAACTGCCTTGAAACTTCTCCTCGAAAAGCCTGACACTGGAAAGGCCATTTCTTCAGGCTAAGTCCATGTCAAGCTTTTGCTTCAATCTGCTTCCCTCTCTGGGTCTCCAATGATTACAGTCATGGAGAGAGACAGGTGGGGGGTGCTCAACATTAAATAAGGGTGAGGTCCGATCTCTGATGGGATAGCACATCAACCAATGCCCGCGTTTTTCAATCGAACTGAAAAAAGCAACTAAACGACTGTTTTCCCCTCTAGCTAGAATTTGAAAATTATTTTGCCCTGTTTCCAAAACAGAGCAAACAGGTTTTCTGTAGTTTCAAAAGAAAATGAAGCCGGAAAACCGAAACGTTGTACCCACAAATTCCTGAGAAATGCAAAAGAATTCAGCAGAAAGTCCGGCACGATGAAACCGGCGATGCCAATCCAATTGGAACCAGTACCACTTCATTCCCAACAATCCAACGACCATGCAGCTTAATCACCACCACACGACTAGGAGAGAAAGCGAGAACACACAACAGAGCTTCAGTTTCACCAGATCGAGTGCATACCAAGCACGAACACCGCCGCAAACTCAAATTCGACAATTACAGACCCGTTCCGAACCTCAACACGCAAAAACAAGAAAGACCCAAAATCCCAAAATTCGAAACGAAACTCGAAAACCCGGCATGCATGCCCGGCGACGGACCGGGAACTCAGAATTCAACTCGGGAAATCGAATTCGGTCAAAGAATGCGCATCACCTGGAAGAGATTGGAGCCCCTGGAGATTCTTGGCGCGACGCTTCAGCCCCCGAATTGGAGGGTTTCTTGGCTGGGGGGGGATTGTTTCCGCCAAGAACGAGTCCAACGACCGTGACTGTCAAAAGGGTATTAATAATTCCATTACACGACAAAGGCGAACGGCCGCTCCCCTCACTTCCCAGTCCACAGTGGCATCATCACTGTCGGAAGGACACACAGAGAGAGACAAGACAGCAGGCGCGTGGGAGCGCGTGGGCCTGTCGAACTCGAGGTCCGCGCACGAATTTTGTCGCGCAAGGGACTCTCAAGAAAACGCAGAGGAAAGGACGGAGACGAACGGGAAATTTGAAAAGGCAGAGGTGGTGAAAACCGCGAAAGTGGGTTGGTGAAAACTGATGAAGCAAAGCGAAAGGTGGGAGCTTGGGAAAAAGCAGCAACCTTTTTCTTTCCCGGCGCAGTCGACCAATCAGGTGACAGGTCGAGGACAGTCCCCGGTCAACAGAATGACGCGTGGACGCATCGGGGGGATCCTCCGCGCAGGCGAATCCAGGATCGCGGCCGTCCACGTGTGCGCCTTGGTTGTGCGCGCCTCAGGCTACGGAATGGAATCATATAGCCCCCACCGAGGGCTTTTATATCTTCACCTTACTACTGATTAGCTCATTAATCCGGCATCTAACTTTTCCCTTCTTCCTTTTTTTTTCCCCATTTTTTTCCAAAAAAAAGAACAGGAAGAGTCTCTTAATTTTGACTCAATGTATAATGCGATCTTTGAAATTCTAATTCATTCAACGCGATCTATAAACTTTAATATAATATACAATGCCGTATCTAAACTTTTAGCTTATGAAATTCATGTTCAATTTAGACTTGTTAAATTTATAAACTATTTGTGCCATTATAAAAAAAAAAGGGATATATTATAATCAGTTTATAATTAGACTTGTTAAATAAGTTCATTATAATAAAAAAGGGTGCCTCCCACTTTCAATTGATATGCAACTTTAGGATCTTCGACATTATTACCCTTTAAATGGCTATGCTCGTCCAATCTAAGCCATTAATACATTGCATTGAAGCATATATTCAATTAAAACATAAGTTGCTCCCCACTTATTTTTTCTCATTTTGCATACGAACGTAGCAACCACTTTCTTCAATAGGAAGATACGAAATCACCTAATTCAATGTTACAGAAGCAAAGACCAATCTGAAACATTTATACAGAAAGAATGCTGATCGCCTAGCTCCAAATGTACCCTTATTCATTGCTCTCCGAGCCGGTTAATGCCCCTGCTTGTTGCCCGATCAGCTCAGCTCCTCTGTTTAATGCACTCTTGAATCTCGAATCGGACCGGAAAAACCAGCACAAAACATGTTGTGTTGCGCCCTATCGTGGCCTAGACCGAATTGGTGGTTGAGGCTGACTTAACACTGCCTGCCTGGCCATTGTTTTCACTTCCTGATGAGCTGAATCTGTCAGATTTGCGGTGCATTTTTTCCCATTGATTGGGATATGTCCCGCTTGTTTCGGTTACAAGGCCAACAAGTACCGGAACTCGGATTGGTAAGGCTGGATTTTGACCATCTTGGAGGCGTGGGACTTGGTGTCGTAGTTCAAGCACTCCATCATCAATCTCTTGAGAATCCCAGAACGTGGAAGCTGGCTGTAGATCCACTCGAGGAGCGACTCCATGTCGTCCGCGAAGTCCCTCATGTGCCACTGCAAAAGCTTTGGCACGATGATCTTTCTCTTGCTCGTGACCCCGACTGACGCTTCCAAATACTCGACCTTCGCTCTCCCTAATTCGTTCACTACCTCTTCCGGAGTATAGACCCTTAACTGAGCATCAACAGAATTAGCAAAAAGAGTAAGAGCAGATGAATTAGAGTTTTGGTTGAATCGATGAGAAGTGACACTCAGGAGGTCAAACTTACTGCAGGGGAAGACCAGCTGCCCCGGCAAAGAGCAAAGGTCACATTTGGCTCGGGATAGCCGAGGCCGTAAGCATGACGAAGCAGCATTTCTTTCTCATCCATCAAGCCCTTTTGCAGAGAAAAGTTCATCGCATTAGACACTTTTTGGAGACAATTACACAAAAAACTGATGCTAGTCAATATCCAGCAGATGAGCAAACATGAACAAGCAAGAGAACCACATGAACTATTTGCTTTTTGGATTCAATAGTAATCTCACCAACCTTAGGTTGATGAATATGTTTGAGCCTGAATTAATTATCCAGTCCTCTTTGCACTTACATGTTTGCTTTCATATGGATGTCTGAGAATGAAATGCTCGATTGCCAGAGCGTTTAGTACTATGCCGCCCACGTTCAATGCAGCCTGCCTCAGAATCTCATCATAGTCAATTGAAACAAGATCTCGTCATACCAAAGGTGAAATCTTACTTCAAATTAAACCACTTTTGCACAATACTTCTGTATATAGTTCAGGAAATATCAGCATACCTTGTTCATTAGCGCCAGAAGTTTCTCCTGAGAGGAGGGCAGACCGTGTTCCAGAAAAGCCTGGATCAGAAAAATTGGCAGAAATAAGATTATATGTCAGATAGTGACTGATTTCGGCTGTTGTCGTTCATGCATGTTTGAGATGTCTTACAGTACATTCATTATAGAGGCATTGTAGATGTTGATCCAGAACGCTAACTTCTGCTTATATGTCAAAAAGGTCAGGTCTACACTGCTCAATTTGTGCACCAAGACCCTGAAAAGATTCCACGGAATTGCGTAAGCTTCTCTCGAAGAGATTTTGTGTCCAATCGACTGTTGGTTCTTGCAATGATTGTGGGACTCACCTTAATTTGCCAATCGCAGGCAAACGCTCCTGAAGACGCACAATGTCTAATGAGCTTCTCGTGATTGGGATAAAGCTTTTGTACTGACCGATATCTCTGAAAGTACCATCTACATCTAGCAACACGCCATAAGGGTCGAGACTCGAGATGTAACCATCGACGTAAGTCAGAGAGATCTTGTGGCCAGACGAGCTCTTTGCAGTGGACTTGGAATTCTTGGCGGCTAGGATGAGCTTCGGCGCATGATTCGGTCCTTCTCTATCCTGCGACACACGGTTCGATTCAAGGAATACGCCTATGAGGCACTTGATCAGCTGTTCCGAGAGTTCATTAGGCTTCTCTATGACGTATCCATTTTCCCTGTCCATACTGTCATGGTATCCACTTCTCCCGATATGCTTGATTGATTTGTCGACCGTTTCTTCTCCTTAATCATTTTCTCATAAAGCAAAAGAAATTCGTGAACACAGACCAAAAATTTATATTTGGGTAAGAAATCGAAAATCATTAAGAAATTATTAGAAATTATTTCATTAGATGGCAATAAATACGTTAAAAAAGGGTGCCTCCCACTTTCAATCGATATGCAGCTTTAGGATCTTCGACATTATTACCCTTCAAATGGCTGTGCTTGTCCAATCTAGGCCATTAATACATTGCATTGACGCATATATTTCTTTACCAAAAAAGAAAAAAAAAAAAAAACGTGCTAATGATCACATACCACTGGACCTTGTGGAACTGATGCTCAGCATGTCTGAAGCAGAACCAACCGAAGCTCTTCTTTGTCTGATTATTTTCTGCTTCCTCGCTTCTTCTAAATAGTGCATTTTCGGAGGCTGCTCGTGTTCTCTAAGCTCCGCATGGCATTCGATACTACAATTCGGTTGCCGCCTTCGCCGGGCCTGCTGCAGCATCTGCCATTCCTGGGTATGCCATTGCTGGGTGTGTTTCTTTTCCTGGTACAGCCTCATTTTCATACCTATGATTTTCCGCTCTAGTTTAACGATCTCTTCCTCCACCATAGCTAATTCAGACAGAAGCCCCTGGACCTGTACAGAGAAACAAAGAGAGCATCGTGAAATCTCTTAAGCAAAAAGGGTGCTGCGCCCACATCTCTAGACACATCATTGTAATCTATCTGGCTCGGCACTAACATGACAAGATTGGGCTGGTATAAATTACTTTTCTGATGACATTATTATTGCAACCAAGACAACCAATGACACGACACAAGGACACTGCATCAAATGCGACCCGACTGTGCATACAATCGCCAAAATGTTATGTATCAATGGATGCCTAGATTATGGAGCTCATCACCTGAGGTGGAATCAGAGAGGAAAGACCCTGGTGGGAGGAAGAAGCAGGGCAGTAGTGTGCACGGTGCAAGACCCTGTTGAGCACTTGCTGTCCCTCCAATTCCGCTTGCAACTTGGTCACCTGCCAAACTCTTTGTTAAGTCTCCCTTTTCATCTCATCAATAAAAGAACCGAGAGAAAGAGAGAAAAGCCATGCCATACCTCCTCCTCAAGGTCCTGTCTCTTCTGCTTCTCCTCGCCTCTCTCCATCAGCAAGTCCTCGAATTTCATTATCGGCGACGTGAAGACAGGCCGAAAGAAGAGAAGCAGAGAGAAAAGCTCAAGGTCTAGATGAACATTGAGAGGGAATAGGGAAGGCAAAAGGGGAGGAGGAAGGAGTTAAAAGTGGGCGAATGCATGAGACCATTTGCGGTGGGAGGAGGAAGAAGGAAGAATCTGGTTTGGGCGATGGCATTAGTGGGATGCGTGGTGATCACATGAATCTTGGTCTTGGAGGTCAACCGAAGCTCAATTTGGAATTTAATACAAGCATTTGGGCAAATTTGGGCAGCGACGTGAACCCCATGAACAGTTTTTATTTTTGTCACATGTCACCTCCCCGGAAAACACAAAAATAGAGAGCAAGAGAGAGACAATAGAGAACTGATTGATTTTGGAGGCAAGTCGAAGTTGTTGAGTGCCACTAACATAATAATAAATTGTACGAAAAAAAAAAAAAAAAAAAGAATAGAAAAGCTAAGAAATCGCCGTCTGTGGGAATCGAACCCACGACCACATGGTTAAAAGCCATGCGCTCTACCGGCTGAGCTAAGACGGCCTTGGTTCTTTTAGTCGTAATTCTTGTTTTATGTACCTTCATAATCTTGTGCAGACACCATTAATGACAAACAAAACGGGTTTCTTGAATTTAAACCCCCTTTGGGTTCTAAATTTCGAAAAGAGTTCACTTTTCTAACATGAGTTTTCCTCTCCTTTTCCAGACAAGTACGTCATTTTTGTCAATGAAGAAAGATCGAAATGCAAATGGATACGCAAGTATGTCACACACGAACATACATTATTCTCGTGCCTCCTCGGAAAAGTGCGCAATTTTGTGCACAAAGATGATCTTTCTCTGTTCTGCTCTTGATCTTTACCCATGGCCTGCTCCTCACTTTCATATGGTCCCGTTTAGAGAATATTTAATCTCTTTTCCCCGATCATTGTTTTCGGGAATAGCATATATTCTCAAGAAAGCTGTCGCACTGCTCCTCTATAGCGCACACAAAGCAGAGGATGCTTCGCTTTGTAAGCCCTCTGGACTGCTGATCAAAGCTTCCTCTTCTTTTTTATGGATAAAGGGAAAGGAAAGGAAAGATCGGATGCAAAGTGCGTAAAAGGTATCCAAAGCCTCCATGGATTTCCCAATTCAGCTTGAGCTTTACGTCGGCAAGGCAAATGTCGGTATTCATTACTAGTGACTGAAGTACAGGAACAATAAACAGCATCTATACAAAGCAAGTAGATGATACTATCAGCTATGCAGGAATAACATACACTTAGATACGATATTCTCTCTTCAGGATTTGGCAGTGAAGCACTGAAATCAATGGGACCGACAACGATCAGGGGATCAGAGTTGTCTGTGCTTTTCAGCTTCCAAACTGAAGCCTCATTCAGTGAGCGTGGCTACGGCAAGTTTAAATGCCGCCTCCCAATGTGGCATAGCTCTACAAAGCATGCCATTCATTGAAGCGCATTGTGTTTGTTATGATTGTCGTTGGTACTTCTAGGATGTTTGGAGTCGTCACTTGAACTTGAAGGGTGTTGCACCTCTGATAAAGTTTCATTAGCTTTCGCCTCTTCGGAAGCCTGGAGTTGCTCCAATGCTCTGACCACCTCGTTCATAGTCGGCCTGTACTTAGGTTCAGTCGAGAGGCAACATATTGCGAGCTTCGCCAATTTCAGGGCCCCGCCCACTGAGTACTGCCCTTGAATACGAGGATCCATCACTTGGAGAATCTTCCGTTTGCTAGTAAGGAAAGGTTTGGCCCATTCAACTAAGTTGTGCTCTCCCGCTGGCCTGTTTTTGTCCACCGCTCGCCGGCCACATAGCATTTCGAGGAGGACAACCCCAAAGCTGTAGATGTCGCTCCTTGCAGTGAGATGCCCTGTAAAACAGAACGAGTTAAATGCTAGGATCTAGACAGGAGCAACTTTTTTTTTGGATCATGACCATCATGATGATTGGATATACCAATTAGTGACATCCTACTAAGGATTTCGTTAAAAGATTTACTCCATTTCTTGTTAGTCGATCAGACGAATTCTTCATATACAAGCAGAAATGAACAAACATGACCACATGACCAGTTCATGATATTTTTCCATAAAGGATCAGACTCAGTCCTCACAAATTCACCAGAGTCGAGTATAAACTTAGAAAATGCTGCACCAAGCAGTAGGCTTTTCCGACTATAGGAAGATTTTGGGATGATATGGATGAACTTGCAGGAAGTAACATTGTTTGAAAATCAGGATATCAGAATGTAAAAATGAACTACACAATTGACAGATACCTGTGGCCATATATTCTGGAGCAGCATATCCAAAGGTACCCATTATTCTTGTAGAGACATGGCTTTTGTCGCCGGTCGGCCCATCCTTGGCCAATCCAAAATCAGAAAGTTTTGCATCGTAATTCTGTACAAGTAATGCAAAATTCAAGAGTGAGAAGCGCAAGACAAGGCAAGACAATAGCTTCTAAGTCCGGTCTGATATGTATCACTACAGAACTTTGCCATTCACATACCGTATCCAACAAGATGTTGGATGGCTTAAAGTCACGATATATCACTTTGGCTTCATCACTATGAAGAAACGCGACGCCTTTGGCAGCACCAAGCGCAATCTTTATGCGGAGTTTCCAAGAAAGTGGTTGATAGTAGGAATTCCCTGTTCATGAAGATTGGACTTATCAGTTACATGTTCACAAGATAAAGTTCTAATAAAAACAGAGAAAAGAAGAGTTGGCTCAGTACAAGAAACTACTCACTCCTGAACAGATGATTTTCCAAGCTGCCTCGAGGCATAAATTCATACACCAGAAGCCGGTGCTCATCTTCCAAGCAAAAACCAATCAGTTTCACTAGATTAGGATGGTACAGCTGCCCCAGGTAATTTATTTCGGTCTGCATTTTGAAATTCATGTCAAGAAAAGAACAGAACTGCCATCCATAGCTGAAATCAAATTCTTTAAGAACATGGCCAGCAATAACTTGCATGCCTAGTAGACACTGTCCACTTTTTACATTCAAAAGCAAACATGTGTGAGAGAAGCTGTGAATGTTTAAACTAATTGAGAAACGTAGTACTAAAAATGACACTCACCAGCCACTCCTTGTGACCTTGGAAACCTTCTTGGTTAAGCCGCTTGACCGCAATGACAATGCCAGTTCCAGGCTTGGTTGCAGCGAAGGTTTGTTCATCAACCCATCCCTTGTAAACACTCCCGAAACCTCCTTCACCCAACACACTGTCGGGCCGGAAGTTCCTGGTCGCCACCCTGAGTTCATTATAGCTGAAGCTCTTCAAATTGGATGACTGCAATATCTCATCCTCTGTCCGAGGAGTTTGAGGCCCCGAATAGGATGAGACCTTGCCACTCGAACCACCCGAGACATTTGGTTTCCCCCCTACACAACAGTGAAAAAAGCCATTTATAACATCACATATGAAAGAACCATAATTCTTAATTGGTTACTTCCGATCATCAATTTCAGCTACTCCAACCTGTCTCAACATTCTACGTTAATATATTCGGTATCGTTTGATGCAATTATCTGTAACCAAAACATATAATAGCAACCGTGAGTAAGAGGAAATCGATAAATTTCAGTGAAGAAGCTTTTGTAGGTCAATCAGACCCTGCAAAAAGAAAGGGCTAAAAATACCTAAAACCAAGCATTCAAGGTCCAGACAACCAGAGCAGCTTTAGAAAAGACACAAGATTCTGGTACCCAGGAGAAGCTTGAGTACAGACTTTTTACTCGAAATAACCCAACAACAACTGCATCAGCAAAAAGGGCAACTCGTCCCTGTTAACAAAGCTTTCCCCTGATCAAAGGAAATGAAACTTGCTAAAACAAATGGTCGATAGCCAACGACAGCTAGCTTATTTTTCCAACGCATGTCCTTGATTCAGGCAATAACGGGCAAGAAGCACAGCTTAAACTTTCATCTTAAAAACGAGTTAGGACCGCTTCATACCTGTTTGAAAAAGATTGTCAGTGATCCTTGCACTCAAGCAACACCCCATATAGGAGAAGCTAAGAAAAGATCAAAAACGTTTCGCCTCTCCTCTCCTCCTAGGACACCAACGCAGCTTCCAGGAGAGGGAGAGAAAAAGGGGGGGAGAGAGAGGGGGAGAAAGAGAGAAGCAGCAGCTGAAGCTTCAAAAAAGGAAAATGAGGGAGAGTGTGAAAGCTTGACCCGAGAGAAGTGGAAAGAAAGAGGAGGTGGTGGTGTTCAAAATGTGAAAGCAAGCTATCCACGCTTAGAAATTTAGCCGTCACCCAAGAACACGCGAAGGTCCTTTCGTTGAATTATTAGACGGTCTGATCAAGAAATCGACGACGGACAACAGTGGATAAAGGTTGATCCGTTCTCTTTTGGGTTCGTGGAAAGTTCTAATCGAAAAGACCATCAATGACAGAAAGGTGTTGACTTCGCCTTCCTACCGTTTTGAGTATTGAAATATTTTTCAATTGTCTATGATTTTGAGAGCAATTGCACTGCTATGCTGTCACATACCATTAATCCGCTTCAAATCCCAATTTTTCTTGAGAAAAAATATATCAATTTTGACGTGCGATTCCAAATGAGTTCGCTTTATAATCAATGTTATAATTTGCATGCCATTTACTCGACATAATGCATTTACTCATTATGGGACTAGATGTTATTTCAAAATTGTCATTAAAGAATGCGATAATTATATATCATGTTAAAAATTGAATGTCCGAGTGTGTTAATGCCAAGAAAAAATGATTTTTTTTCTTTTTTAAAGATAGTGTTTGTGCCATTGTCGACTTTAATAGTTCATCATCGCATGCAAATAACGTTGAAATTGGAATATAAAGAAGCAAAACAATTTAATCACGTCAAGCTAAAAATAAAATGATTACGTCACGACGTCGTCATACAGGTGTAAGGAGCAAAATTAAAATAATCACATGGTGAAGTCATCACTTAGGTGTAAACGGGCCCTCCCCGAAAAAGGGGAAATAAAGAAATATATAAAATGGCGAGAAACATGCAAGAAGGTCTAGTGAAATTCTGACTTTCGGTGCCATGCAATTAGGTTTGACTTTTAGAGTCATCCTCAAGAGTCGTTATTTCTCCATCAATTATTTTTCTCTATATTTGCTTCTGATATTTTGGCAGGATAGTATTCATTTTGTCACTTTTTGTTCGGTGCATTGGTTGAAAATATTGCGCCCATCTAGAACGAGGCTGACTTTTCTATCACCGGTTCCGCACGATCTTCAAGGTTTTTCTTATGTTGGAGAATTCGTGTCGTACTAACGTTGCTTGTGTTTTTCTCGTTTCCATGTGCGTCTTTCCTTTCGATCCCTTAGGCTGGAATAGGGTCACGTCATGACCTTACTTACCTAGGAAAGAAAAAATTAACATTGGTTTAGCTTAATACCCAAATATATATAGATTCGACTCATCGAATAGAAAAGGAACGCAAGATCAAACTCGGGTTTGATTTGTTGGGTTGCTGGAAATCTACTCGGGCAAACATTGGTCGCAATCATCTTGTGTTGGTCGATTGACTGTACGAATGGCCAGATTATAATGGCTGACTCTATTTTGCATGTATTAGGTTATCGCATTCACCCTCTTTGCCATTTATCGTGCTGACCAAGGCTGACATATGTGTTTTGCAAAACATTGACGTTTTGATAGAAAACGAAGCCTTAAAGTTTCTAAAGATAGGTCGTATTTGTCTGGCAGGACGAGTCTTGCCACTTGTTTGCACGTACTTATAGGTCTCAAGGTTGGTCTATTTCCACTCTAATAAGAATAGTAGTATGTGCTTTATCTATTGAAAAAAGAAGTTCTATGTCCATATTGTATGCTTTGGAAAGGTTTCAAATGTTTGTCACGAAAGAAACCATCTTTCAAACACTCCATTATTAAGCAAAATCATTCCACGTACCGTTGATCCACAACTTAATGACTTTCAAGGAGAAAAGTACTAAAAAAGCCTTAAATCTATGACTTGTACAACTTTAGTTATAAATATTTCAATTGGACTAATTCAGTCTTGAACCATTTTATATTTGTACCAATTCAGTTCATCCGATCAAATTTGGCAAGTCGACACTACCGGGGACGCTGGTCATCTGACCAATACTGACGTGACAATTTTTAAGAATTTTTTTTTGAATTGGTATTTTTTTTTCCTTTTTTCTTTTTCCTTTTCTTTTTTTTTCTCTTCTTCCTCCTTGGATTCCTTACAGTGGCCGACAAGCAGTGGTTGGCAAGCCATCGAAAGTTTGTTGGCCACTGTCGGAGAAGAAGGGCAAGAGGAAGAAGAAGGGAAAAAGATAAGAAGAAGGAAAGGGAAAATTTAATAAAAAAAATTGAAAAAATAAAGAATTATTTAAAAATTGTAATGTCAACGTTTGTCAGCTGCCCAGCATCCACGTCAGCACCAACCAGCCAAATTTTGCTGGATGGATTGAATTGGTATTAATATGAATATGTTTAGAACTAAATTGATCCAACTAATAATTTTATAATTGAATTGATACCAATGCTATAAATCTATGACTTTTTTAGTACTTTTCTTGACTTTCAAGTGCAAGCCAATCCCAAGATTTTTGCTCAAATTACCAAATTGTGCACATTACCTGATTGTGTGTGGAATGAGAGGGCCTCCACACGGAACCCATATTTCGGAAATAAAATTATCGAAAAAGTCATAAATCCATTACACTCTTGCAAATTTAATCCTAAACATTTTTACATTTCGTCAATTGAGCAATTAGTCAGAATTCGATGACATAGACGCCGATTGTCATACGTGATTTTATTAATATTTTAATATTTTTTTAGTTTGTTATATTTACTTTCTTTTTTATTTTTTCACTTTCTTCTTTCTTTTGTCGGTGGTTGGGTGAGCTAGCCCGACTAGGCGTGGGCAGGCCTCAATGATGCTCACCCTCACCTAGCATCACCTGGCCTAGCTGATGCTCGATGAGGCCGCCTTGGCCCAAGCAAGGCTAACCGTCATCGAGTCTCACTTGGGTAAGGATGAGCCTTATCAGGCCATGCCTTACCTATGGCTGGTTACCGACAAAAGAAAGAAGAAGAAAAAAAGAAAGAAAAAAGAAAAAATAATAAAATATTATTAAAAATTATGGAAAATACCACCAAAAACCCCAAACTTTGTCCAAAGTGATAAATTTACCCCAAACTTTTTTTTGTAACATGAAAAACCCTGAACTTTTCCAACCATAACACATTTACCCCAAAAAAATTTTGTGATACAAAAACTCTAAACTTCTATCTCGTATAACACATTTATCCCAAACTATAGGGCATTTTGGTCTTTTTACTTTTTTTTTTTTTTAAAAAAATTTGTTTTTTTTCCCTCTTTTTTTCTTCTTCTTATCTCTTCCCTTTGCCGGCCACGGCGGAGCCGGCGAAGGGAAGCCGACGTTCGACGAGGGTTGCCCTCGTCGGCGTTGAGCGAGGGCCTCCCTCGCCAGATCTAGCGAGGGCACCCCTCACTCAAGTCCGACGAGGGCGGCCCTCATCGACGTCGGGTGAGGACACCCCTCGCTAGGCCCTCGCCGGCGTCGGGCGAGGACAGCCCTTGCCAGATCCCCTCACCCGATGCCAGCAAGGGCATCCTCACCAGGCCCCCCTCACTAGGCCCTCACCGGCATCGGGCGAGGATGACCCTCGCTAGATCTAGCAAGGGAGGCCCTCGCCCGACCAATCGAGGGCCACCCTCGCCCAATGCCGGCGAGGGCAGCCCTAGCCAACCCAGGCGAGGGCGACCCTCGCCCAACGCCGACGAGGGCAGCTCTCGCTGGACGCTGACTTCCCTCCGCCATGGCCGGTGGAGGGAAGAAAGAAGAAGAAGAAAAAAAAAAAAGAAAAAGGAAAAACATAAAAAATGAAAATGCCATTGGTGGGATAAATGTGTCACGGTTTGCAAAATTTGGGGTTTTTCATGTCACAAAAAAAATCGGGGTAAATTTGTCACTTTGAGCAAAGTTTGGGGTTTTTGGTGGTCTTTTCCCTAAAAATGATCAACGCCAACATCGGCCATCTTATGTGGCACCAATGGTATCTACGTCAGTGATTTCCAACTAAAATTGGCTAGATTGGCTCAATTGACAAAAAAGTGAAAATATTTATGATTGAATTAGCAGAAGTGCAGTAGGTATTAGTTATTTTTTAACAATTTTTTTTGTATTTTGGACATCCCATTAATATAACCCAAAAAACATTCGGTTCCAAGTTCTATGACTGAGAATCTTGTAAGTCTGTTCGGTTTGTCCTAAGCTCTCTAGTTAATGGCATTTTCCTTACTCTATTGATTGACTTCAAAAGTGATTAAGATTTGCAAATAGATAATGGAGAAAATCAAATCAAAAAGAAGAAACCAACGAAAATAATAATTTTGAAGAGAAAATCATAAGTTGTATGTTGTTCAATTTTAAGTTCAAAGATCGCATCTCCTCCAGTGAAGAACATGGTGCACCTTTTCATCCATCCCATGGTCATTTGATCCTTCAACATGGTCGAGTCAATGCTTATTTATCGTTGCTTTTCCTTTTCCTTTTCCTTTTCGTCTCCAAAGTAACTATATATAGTCACGTGAAATGGCTCGTAAATAGCTATTAATATTCATAGTACATGTATATACAACGAAAGGGACATTGTCTAATTACTCCAAATTTATTAATTATGGATGAGTTGCGAGTTTAGGGAGATAATACACAAGGTAACCCTTTTTCTCCAATGAAAACACCATCAAATCGTCGTCATTTGTTAATCTTGACATTCACATATATATGCAAAAAAGAAAACAATAAAAGGTTTAGGCTTTTCTAAAACAAGAAACAAAATGAAAATAAAATGCCTAAACAACTTGGAGGCCTGAATGATCTAGCATAGGTTATGTTTATTTCGCGAAAAATGATTTGAAAATGATTTTCCTAAAAATAATCGTCTGTGTCGCTCGATATAATAAGTTCATTATTAACAACAATTTATATGTAAATATTTTTGTAAATGGCGAATTTTTTTATTCGTTTATTTTCATAAGTAATACAAGCGATTTTTTTAGGAAAATATTTTCCAAATCATTCATCTACCTTAAGATAAATGCACCCTAAAACTCGATTTGTTTTATAGAAAATGAATGATTCTGAAAACATTACTGAAAATAATCTATGTTGGACAACGGAAACATTAGTCGCTCATTCATTTTTGTAATCGATATAAGCATTGTCTTTACAAGAATATGTTTTAAATTGTTTATTTTTTGCGAAATTAACTCAACCTAACTTGCAAATTGTCCAGTGAAATCGTAAGAATAACAATTGGCGGCGCAGCGGGAATTAACAGTTCGATTAACAATGAAAAATATGGTAGTAGAAAGAGCAAATAACATACTCTCCTTGCGGCGAGTGTCGAGATTGAAGAGACAGAACATTGATGACATCGTTTTTTGAGGTCATTCATCGATGACTATGTATCCCGCCTCCTTCCATGCAAGCAGGACCTCTTTCTTAGTGGTGTAGACGGATCCGGTTGGATCGTGATAGAACTGCAACCAAATGATAAAGTAGAAGTGCAGAACATATCAGTATGGAAGCAAGACATCACTTCCAGAAATGGAAAACCGGTACATCACTTGTAGACTTGCCCTAGAGGACATATTTCTCGACTCGATATTATTCGATATCGCAATTAGGTTTATTTTTTGTATATGGCTTCGATATTTTTAAAATTTTAGATGTTATTTGGGCGTCTTATTTAGTAAGAACAAAGATTTTTTTTTTCTCATTATCTTTCCTAGTTTAAAGATTTGACTCTCTTATGGTTCCGCCAACCGCCCACCACCCGCTTGCCACCCATCGTTCGCAGGTGCCCGGGAGGGAGAAATTTTTCTATCTTCATCAAACGTATTTTTTTCCAAAAATAAAAATTTTGTATTGTTATTAGCTACATATTTTTTTGCTTAGAAACTCATTCAGAAATAAAAATAGAAAAAATTATTTTTATTCCATAAATCAATTTATAACTAGAATGAGGGAAAATTATCAAAACAGTCCTAAACTTATTGCACTTTTTTCCAATCCAGTCCTAAATCTTCTTTTCTTTTTTTGCTCATTCAATCCATTCGGTTATTTTTAGCTAGGTAGTGCTAATGTGGACACCGGTTGGCCAACCAACGCTAAAGTGGACAATTTTTTAGTAACATTTTATTTTTTATTTTTTTTTTTCCCTCTTTTTTTTTTTCTTCACTTCCTTCTCCTTCAACGACCAACCAAAGGCAGGGCCTACGATGGACCTCATCGGCCTCGGGGAAGCCTAGCCATGGCTAGGCGACCTTACCCAGCTGCTAGCCATGGGTGAGGCTTGACCTTGCCCAACCTCCGGTGAGGGTTGCTAGTGGTTGGCCAAGGCTAGCCCTCTTCGGCCATGGTCGAGGCTCGACCTCGCGTGGCCTATTGCAATGGCTACTAGTGGCTGAGCGAGGCTCGCCCTCGCCATATTTGGTGATGGTCAAGCCTGCCCAACCTTGCCAAATCTAGTGAGGTTGTGACTTGCCCATGGCCGATGAGGCTCGCCTAGGCCAAAGCCGGGTGGGGCCTTGCCATCACTAGGTGAGGCTCACCCTCACTAGTGACTGGCAGGGGTGAGCCTCACCATTGGTTGGCAAGGCCAACCTTGCTGGGGCTCATCTTTAGTTGGCTAGAGAAAGGAGGGAGGAGGAGAAAAATAAAAATAAAAAGAAAAATAAAAAGAATATAAAAAATTAGAATATAAAAAAATTATCTACGTTAGCGTCGGTCGAGTAGCCGACATCCACACTGCCAATGTCCAATCAAAGTTTGTGGCATGGACTAAAACAACACAATTGTAAAGAACTTAGAACTGAATTTGGTTGGAAAAAAGGCTAAGAGACTAAATTGGAAAATTTCCAATAAATTTAGGACTGTTTTGGTAATTTTCTACGAGAATGGTTATCATTCTTGCACCAAGTAGCCACAAATTTAAACTGATAAATTGAATAAAAGGATAAATCCTAATATAACCAGAAAAACTAAATGAAATAACATAAGATACCAAAACATGATCAGAGTTTTCTAAGAATATCAAAAGTACAAAGAATAATATGATACATGATCGCAAATAGTATCAATCTTCTTAGGACATCTTTACACATATGATGGATTTTACCCATCCTACTTGACAGTTATCCTTCCAAATCAATCTATCGACCAGCCCACTTTGTGCTTATTAGCAATCTCAACCCTTTAAACTTACGTGGGGCAAAATCAATGTTCTTATCATCTCATTGCGAAGTTCTCCTTCGAATTCGCTAGAAGGGAAGCAGCAGATTGGCGAGGAGAAGCCAGGAAAGACTCCAAATCGCAGCAAACAATCCGACTCCCACAAAGGCTCAATAAGAAAACTGGACGAATCACCTTGTAGACCTGTCCGGACGCGACGGTTCGCTCCTCGACCAGCCAGCCGGTCATCAACCAGTTGTAGGGAGCCGTGCTCTTGTCATACAAGATGCTCTCATAACATCCACGATCAATATTTTGAGATCGAGTACTTTCCTGTCAAGTATACTTAACAAAAGTCCAAAAAGCACATTTTAGCAAATTCTTTATTAAAAAGCTGGAGTTGGATTAAAGGGTTAATACCCTGAAAAACCCCAAACTGGTACACTTATGACAACTTTATCCCAAACTATTTTTTTGACAATCAAAAAGCCCAAACTAGTATACATTTGACAAATTTATCCCAAACTGATACACTTGTGATAAATTTACCCTCTGTTAGTTTTCGTTAAATTTTACTATCAAATTATTAAGTTAAATAATAAGTGACAGTTGATTGATATACCAATTTGGGATTTTACGCTTCGTTTGTCGCAGTTTACAATTTTTGTGATTTTTTTGTGGTATTAATCCAATTTAGCAAATGATATATTTGTCACAAATTTATCAGTTTCGGGTTTTTTGCGATCGAATAAATTAATTTGTGATAAATTTGTCACGAATGTACCAGTTTATGGTTTTTTTATGGTTAGTCGAGGTAAATTTGTCACGGGTGTACCAGTTTGGGATTTTTAATGGTAAAAAAAAAATAATTTGAAGTAAATTTATCACAAGTGTATCAGTTTGGAGTTTTTCGGGATATTAACTCTAGATTAAATTCGATTCTCAAATGATGGGAAATGGAATTGTTAGATTTTCGGTTCAAGAGTCATCAATTGCTGCCCATCTCGGGCCGATCAATTAACATTTTGACCTTAACATGGTGAATTTTCCTTCGAATTGGCCAATTTATACTTGTCCAAGCATATACACAACCAAGACAATAAACTCTGCATAACCGAAAAGAGTCACTTAGATGTGGTACGGCAGGAGATAAAAGCGTATCCTCGACGCAGTACGGTGTATCTAGCGGGGTGTCCCTCCATTTGCATGTGGGGTTTGTGAATTTTTGCATTTTGCACCACAACTTTTCCGGGTTGTTCTCATTATCGTCCCTGGCAATGTACGGTCCATTATGATTCAACATGCTGCTCCATAAAGATATAGCGCAATATCGGGCTCGGGAAATTGCGTGGGCTCCCATATCTTTCGCAAATCGGCCACGGAGATTTGTTGTCGTTTCTTTTTCACTATATTGAATTGGAATAATTTGATCTGTTTAAGCCAAATACTTTCTCCGGATGACCGACCGAACCATTTGGAGGGAGAGCGGTCAGGGAGTCTGGAAGATCTCTAAGAACGTGTCATCCCAGTGCATTTTCCTTTATGAAAGGGCAAATGACACGTTGCATCATTTATTAGACTCGAATGAATAAAGTAATAAATCACGAATACATGGTAGAGCACGATTATTTGACACTCTTGTTTGTTAAATATGCAACATCAGCTCTATGCCATATATAACAAGACTAAATAGGGAACGTGTAATGAGCAGGATAAAAATCAGAACGGAGTAAAAACTAGGAATCGCGTACCTATCGGTAAATTTTTGAGAAAAAGGTGGTGAAATATGTAATAAGTTTATAGTTAGGGGGTCCTAAATAGAAATGACAATAAAAATATAGAGAACCAATTAAATGCCATGCTATGTAAAGCCGACACTTTGTTAAATACAAAATCCAAAGGGCAAATTTTACTTTGCCACTTCTATTTTTTTTATGTTATCTTGAATTTGACGTTCTTGATTTATCTAATATCCCCCTTATATATATGCTTAAAAATATAGATATGGTACGTTGGTTGTTCAAAGCTGAACCCGCCTGCGATCAATAATTAAGTAGGGTAGGTGCAACAAAAGAAAGGGTCTCAATCAACCATCCTCCAAAGAAAATAAAAGACTAAGATTTTGTTAATTTAATCAAGAGTGTTTAGGCTAATTAATGACCACAGGACCGAAGAGAAAACCATCAATTTTGAGCAATGCCAGGCTCAATTACAAACCATGGGCCGTGGATTGACCCGTAAATTTTGGCCCAATCAACTCAGTAATTAATCATAGGTTTAATAGCTATGAAAGTTAAAAGTAATTGATCGGGCATTGGTTTCATTGGAAATTGAGCCCGACCCACTTTCCACGGGCTTGGGAAACGGATCGATCACAACAAATTATTAGTAAAGAAACATTTGGATGATGTTCAGATGTCCCGGACTTTTAATCCGCCCGCATCGCTATCCGCCGCCATCTTTAACGAGCGGTGCAGCGTTTTGAAGTTGTGCGATCTTGGCTTTGAGAAAAGGGCCAACCCTCGGTTGGAGTCGGTTTGACGGGCCGAGGAGTATCTTTTTCTTCTTCCTTTTTGTCATTAACGATTTATTACGGAATCTTGTCCAAGTGTGCTGGGGCATTCAGTTCCATTGCAACTGCTAAATTGCATCTTCTTGCTTTGCTTGTTTTAGAGAATACAATACGACCGAAACGAAAAATTCATAAATTAGTTGGAGCAGATCATCTAAAATAACGGGTAGATGTCCGGTTCATTTGAAGTATTCTAATCTATGCTTATTCGGTTGGTACATTGGTACAATGGAAACTCAACCATAATGTTTCCCAACAATTTGATCTAATAATTAGGACAAATTTCTCAGTACATCTCCAAAAAAGTAAAAGTTTTTTTAAGACACTTCAATTTCGACAATAATCATGAGGAGAACATAAGTACGTAAATCTGGAATTGAAGATTATCAAAAACCACTAATTTTTTACCACTAATTTTTGGGTTTTTTTTATTATTCATCTCGAAGAGACTCCCTAACATGTTTCCAAAACTGTACCGATTCCGTCCCCTGCTACGTCCGAATGTTTTTCGGCTCGTATCGGTCGAGGGGCCGGTAAGTTCCAAAATGACAAAAGGTACATGTCGCAACACAGCATCAATCCAAGAACACGGTCGAAAAGATGAATTCGATGCGAGGTAAATACGATCCGGAAGGTTTCACATTTCATCTAGAGTAAGTTACTGCAGGCGATTTGGCCATGATAGAGGACCTTGTGGAGCTCTCTCTCTCTCTCTGCCTTCTGTCCTTTTGGTCCCATGAGTTGGAAGAAGACAGCCTGTAGAGAGGACTACTTGGGTTGTCAAGTGAGGTCTCCTGCAATCAAATATTGCAATAAAAAAACAAGAAAAATCACTCGTGGAATTATTTAAATATTTCGATAGAAAAAAGAAAAAGTCACTCGTGAGATTATATAAAGCTTCTCTCTTTTGTCTCTCTGACCTGCAAAAATTCCACCTACCTGTGGACGGTGGGGTCTATGATGACTGATGAACCATTTGCTTCTGTCACCCCCCTTAATCTCTAGTCTCTACTCCCCTCCTCCGTATTTGACCATTCCCAAGCGTCGGTGAGCCTCGAATTTTTTCACATTTTCTGTCACTTTCTTTCCTTGCTCATCACAGAAAATTTGCCTTGAATGAAGAGCCGCAAAAATCCAAGTTTGCTTGAGACAAGCAGTGACCTCAAGACATGTCCAATCGATGAGACTCTATCAATCTAATGATGTAATGGTTTGGTCAAAACTTGGTTTTGAATGAGCATGTTAGGTCGGTATTTTATATCAGAAGAGACTGGTAAATGGGTCGAGTTTCAACGCATGGGCACAGGATAGAAATTCGGTGCCTTGATCAGCACAATTCCCTGAATTGAGTTCGCCACCATCAGTGGTCCCGGCCCTCTATCGATGTGAATGTATGCTAAACTTGGAGCTGTAATTATCAAATTCCATGCCCAAGATCATGCCTTGGCACATGTCATGCTTCTGATCTAACATGGGATCAAGGGCGACTAACAAGATCGTTTGACTTCGGTATTTTGCTCATCCAATCGGTTTCTCAGTTTCCTTTTCGTGGGTTGGGATGGATGACCTCAATTATGGGCTGAAGTTTCTCGTCATTGCAGATCAGGTAGAAGTGGCATTCTCGTTATATGTCATCAACAATGAGGGTATCCAGGAACCAGTACTTGCATCAGACCAGCATACTTTATATAGTAGAATGATGTAATCTCTTTACAGTCTAGCATTTAATTCCATACCATACGCTGACGGTGAATAGGGATATGGAAGAACATGCCTTCTATAAATCTTTTTGCCTTTCTTGACTGTTCATTTCTGATGCAGAGGAGGCTTGTGAAAGCTTTGAACATGCACAAACATCACCAGAACTTCTAAACATCCTCCCGTTTATCCCCCCCACAAAAGATCCAAGGCCATCATAACCGATTCACTCAAGCACCAGAAGGTCTCCAAGAACGACTGCAAGAGGCCATGGGAGAGAGAGAGAAGGAGAAGAACAAGAAGCACAAGAAGCAGAAGCACCAGCACCCCAATGACCAAACTCAATCCACAGCAACAAAGCCGGCATCGGATTTCTCGTTCAAGCCCAGTTCCGAAGTAAAGGGCCTCCGGTTCGGCAGCCAATTCATCGTGAAGTCGTTCACAATCCGAAGAGCGAGGCCTCTCGAGCTCCTGAAAGTCCTGTCCTTTCCGCCAACCAATAAGGCCAGCGACAGCAAACTGCCTTTCCCTTCAACAACAGCCTATTTGCCTACGAATTTCACCATACTCGCGCACCACGCCTGGCACACACTGACGCTTGGCCTCGGCACGAAAAAGTCGAAGGTGCTGGTATTCGTGTTCGAATCGGAGAGCTTGAAGTCCGGGGTGGACCGGATGTGGCCGCCAGAGATTCCTCTAGGGGAAGTGAACAAGAAGCTCATCCGGGGCCTGAACGGGTGCGAGATGGCCCGGTTCAAGTTCAGAAAAGGGTGCATCACGTTCTATGTTTATGCGGTTCGTCGCGTGGGAAGCGTGGGCTTCGGTTGCGCCGAGGATCTCAGGATAATTTTGCAGTCCGTGGTCGACCTCAAGGACTTCTTGGATCACACTACTATGTTGGCCATGCCTAATCAGAGGAGCATCAGCTTTTGCCCTCCTGTCGCCATGGCTCACTAGTGGCTCCTGCTCATCCGCAACCGAAAAACCGCAATCACTGTTGCCGTTGTCGATATTTCCATCGTTCCGGGTGATCAATCTGTTCTTGTTCCCTAGAATGTTTGAGCTGACTATATTTCTGAGGATAGTGGTGTTGTACTTCTTGGGGGAATTGGTTTATTCGTTTGAACATCATGCATGCTTTTCGTTCTGTTCTACTAGATTTCACATAGTTGAGAATGTAATATGAAATTTTTGTTTCTTGTTTGAGCATACTGATTGTTGACCCTTCTCTAGATTTTCAATCTTCTGTCTGGCACGTCATATGTTTCTGGCAAATTCTTGAGGGAGTTGAAAGATTATTCTCAGCTGAAGAAATGGTCAAGCCTTCTGGTACATATTTCCCTATAATTTCGGAATAAAGAGGGCGATTAGACAAATTCCTGAGCTTTTTCAATGATTCTATGCTTAGCTTACCCTAGTCCTTGATAAAACAGTAACGTTAGAATGCTTTTTTAGACTTTAAGCTTCCTTACAGCTTCCTTAGCTTTGTAAATGAACTGAAGTGAAAATAAAGCAAAAAATTAACCTTGGACTTGGGCTGCTTCCTCAATCATTATCAGCATGAGCTTGAAGAGAACTGCTGCTCTGATTACCATTACTGTTGTTGTAATTATCGTCATAATTGCGATTCCTAATCCTCCCTGCCGCAAGCAAACATTATCGTTGGTGCCTGTCGTTGAATAACCAGCTGGTTAAACAGTCCCCATATGGTTTTTCCTCATTAAGTGAAAAGCACAGGTTAACAAATTCTGATGTTTGACATGAGATTTCCAGGGTTTCCCCTTCTTCTTTTTCTCCAGAAAAAGAAAAGTTGGTGCTCAAAGACTGTTTTCTTGTGATTTGTGCGCTCAGATCTAGCTAACCCGTGAACCCAAAGCTTCACAAGCTGTAAATAAGCAACCTGCCAACTCTTTCCAGCAACTAATTAAATTTAACACTATCTTATCGCAAGATTGTAACTTGGAACTTCTTGAAAGGTATAGAGACCTGTCCTCCCTATTCTTATTTATTCATCCTCCCCTTATTTTATTGGAGCTTAGGGTAAAAGGGTGCGTTGAGAGAAGCAAGAACTGCAGGTTTTCTGCAGATTCCGTTTCGCCGGGATTTGTATTGTTGGTGCAAACAGTTGAGAGACCCAGTACACTAAATTGAATATATGGAACGGAATCAACTCTTGGGCAGAGCCAAAATTTATTCTTTCTTCTTTAGGCTTTTTATTAGGCCCCATCGTTATCAGTTCAACAGAAAGATTCCTTCTCTCGGTCAGGGAGCATATGATTGTAAGAGTTAGAGCCGTTGAGCGCGGGTCACCCAATTGCCGCGAATTTCGTATCACAAGCGATTGGACAGGAGGGATCATTTGGGAAAGATGTTATGTATGTTTCAGTCTGCATAAACTAAGTTTAGGTGATGACTTCTGCATGATCTGATAACGTCATGGGATTCATGAGGCTGCACCGATGAACCGATGGTGCCATGATCTATGGGGTTGGATGCCTGATGGCGATGGGATTATGGGATGTTAGTGGTGAGAGAGAGAGAGAGAGAGAGAGAGAGAGAGAGCTGATGATGATGATGGAAAATGAAAAAGCAGAGGTTTTGGGAGGGTGGCGTTGGGTTGGGACGGGCCAACCTCTTTACCTTCTTGAGCCTAGCTTTAAGGGGTCTACCAGAAGAAAAGGAAAAGTTGGGGTGAAGAAATTGAAAGAACAACCTTTTCCTGATTCCAGCCTTTGGTGGCTTTAATCATGGTAAGGCCCGGTCCCATTCCCGACCAACTTGTTTCCCATGAATCATCACTCTCTCTCTCTCTCTCTCTCTCTCTCTCTCTCTGTACACACGAATTCATATATATATGTATATGTATATAATATATATATCTCAACCTAATTATATGGGCTTTACCCAATTAAACAAGACGTTCTGCCAGAATATCAGCGTGGGGTAATGAGTGGGAAGGACTAAGCGAGGGGCATGTGAATACATGAAAGTCCTAGGATAGACCAGGCACTTATAAACTACAAGAACATAGTTAGGATGCGAATTTCCTAGTTTTGGGTCAGCTTATAGAGGAGTGTGTAGCTCAAAAATATATCCAGCTTATAGGGCATGTCGTGCTCGTGATGAGGTAGTCCCCCACATTTATTAAAAGCATTCTATTTCGATGCGCCACGATTAACACGGCATAACAACACGTGATAGATATACCTTTTCTTCTTACAGGCCCAGGGAACTGGAAGGGCTTTGGACTTTGCCGTTGAATGAGAAAGGCCTTTGCCTTGAAGCCGATCATGGGCCGGGCTCGATGGCCTTCTGGGCCAGACCCAAGCCCCCTCGGATTCAACGTGCTGAGTTCTTAATCCATTTTGGTTCAGGACATGAACCCGCGCTGATCTTTTCATTGCATTTGGACAATCATAGCAGATCATGTTACAGTGCGAAAAATGTGTTTTAAGATGCTTCGGGGGGGGGACCATCGCCACGCATCCTCCCAATCCAGACACAGCACGATTATACCCATTTCAACGACTTCCGCTCAAGGCATCCAATCCACTCAATGACGCATTTTTGTAGTTCGTGACTATTTAAATATGTGAAACACGTTGCCATTCACAAGTAAAATCTTCTCTTGAGGACACGGACTAATTCATTAGTTATGTAGTAGGACATCATGAATAGTCGGTCATATATTTTTTGAACACGCTTTGGAATCGCGAATCCCATCAAAACTCTAAGGAGTAGTCCAAATTTAGAAAGTGTAGAGGATCGATTCATCGATTACATGTATAAGATTTAGCATGTATTATTGAATGGAGCAATGTGATTGGCATTATATGTGATTTTAGTGACAAATTGCCCACTGTCATCCGGTCTAAAATCACATGTATGGAATAAATGTGAGTTATAAAGTTTATATCCCGATATGAGAGAGTTTCTATGATTCAATTAGGTTGTGACCGCCAAAGTGGCACACTTGATTGGATTTGAGAAATGTCGATCTCGTATTCGATGGGATGTCTCCCCTGTTCTAATATGTGGTCATACTCCCAAAGGAGGTGATTGTGTATTACTTCATGGAGGGATGCATGTGCAGCATATGGTTGAGGAATGATTGACCCTGGTGGTTCATACATCCAAAGGTGGTGAATTCGTGAAAGGTCGGAATACATTCTCATGACCGTCATGTGGAGAGTATGCAATTGCATGTCATATATTCTGCCCAAAGGTGTTTATATGATGATGCGTGTAACTCTCGGGATGTGTACTTATAAGGTTTTTAAGTTACACAAATACTCACATGGTGCCAATTACATATCTTTGTTTGTTATTAAATTACATTATTTGTAATGGCAATTCCATTGTGATTGAGGTTGAGTATGCAATTGCATGTCATATATTCCGCCCCAAAGGTGTTTATATGATAGTGCGTGTAACTCTCAAGATGTGTACTTATAAAGTTTTTAAGTTACACAAATACTCACATGGTGCCAATTACATATGCTGCTTGTCATTAAGTTACTTTATCAGTTGTGGCAACTCCATTGTGATTAAGGTTCCTATTGGTCAAATTTCAAGTAGCAAAGAGGATTTTCTGTTAAGGATGGATGCTGGTAAATGTTCATATTATTCTTGCTTTGAATAAGCTGAGAATCTCACTATTAGTTATATGGAATTAGAATATATTCCTTGCTGCTTGGGAAAGAGCAATTGAATTTGTCCATCATATTTGAGATGTTTCATTCTCGAGAACACTTGAAAATAGTTTGCAGTGATTGCACACTAAAAGGATTATAGAAGCCTTAGTGACTTGAAAGTGTGTCTTGTCTATTACCGAGATTGGTATAAGTGCAAGGACTCTTCAGCATAAGGTGTGATGGTTCTAATGAGGTTAAGTATTACGTTCTAAGGATGGTAGATTTCAAGTCTAAAATCATACTCATTAAGGAATTCATGAAACCATCGGTCATTCGACAACTGTCTCGAGTTATCACCCTTAAGAGAAATGGTGTTATTTACTGTTTTTGTGGGAAGAAATGACATATAAAGATATTGTAATAAAGCTTGCTTGTCAAGCATAAGTCTAGAGTTAATGATTCATTGGCATTTATTTATGAATTCAATCCCTATCAAAAGTCTCATACAGTTCTTGGTGGCTAGATAGCGGTACAACAAATTATATTGTTTACCATAAAAGGATTCATAAATCTAAGGAAGCCAAATTGAAATGAATCATAACTCATCACGGGAAATAACATTTAATGTCGTTTTAGTGGGAAATGTTATTTTAACCATTGATATTGGTGACCATATATGGTAAAGTTATGTGACAACTGTTTCCTTTTGATTAAAGAAAAATCTGAATCTTTTGGTTTTATTCAAATTCTTTCGTATTAAGATCAAGGAACAGCCGATGAGTCTTAAAGATTGTCGAGATATGACCGTGGTAGTGAGTGTTTTGACTATGGCAATGCTGGATAGCTTAAAGGGCCATTTGTCAAATACTTGGAAAGATTCTCGGGATGGTAACTTAGTTTAGTATATCCGAAAATCTTGGAATAAATTGGTGTGGCCGAAAGGCGTAATTCCACCATGATGAACATGACAGTGAGTATGATTACTAGAACTAATTTATCAGGTTTTCTACGGGGCAAAACAACCCAATATGTATTAAACCGTGTTACTACCAAAGATGCTCCATTAGCTCCCTTTTTGAGTTGTGGATCGAACGTAAACTTGACTCGAATCATCTTAAAGTTTGGAATGTCCTGCAGAAGTTTGGATATATAATCCAACATTAAATAAGTTGGAATCCAGTACCACTCGGTATCTTACCCAGATCATTTGAAGGGATACTAGGTTTTATTATCCCAATAGAGGCATAAGAAATGTGGAATCACAGACAAGAAAGTCTCTAGTGTTCGACAAAAACAGAGGATACTTGCTCTTAGACTATTAAAGATAATGATATGGTGGGGACTTTTGTGTCTTTGTCTTTCCCTATATAGAAAATTATGGAGTCTTTTATAGCACAAATTAAGCTTGTGAGGTTCGGATATTGTCATTGATATGATTCCTGATGAAGTTTTCAAGCCTCTCAAGTGTAAGATAAAATTATAGTAGCTCCACTCAAGAGATCTGTTATGGAAAGATGTTCGGTTGTACCCATTGTACCATATAGTCTATTTGTAAGAACATGATTACGATATCTGCTACGTGGTCGATCTAGTGACTTGTATATGTAAATGCTGTTTCTTGTCCTCGCTTTGATCCGTGATTAGACATAATGAAAAGATGAGATGCAATTTATAAAATGTGATAATGTTTAAGAGCCTATTAAATTGGTTGAGGGTCACAAGCTCATCCGTTACAAATGGGTGAATGAGACTAAGAGAAATTTCAAGAGAAACATTGAGAAGTTTAAATCCAAATTAGTAATAAAATGTTTCACTCGGAGAGAAGTTTAGTCTTTTCTAAAGACTATTTTAGAGTGAATATGATATTATCGGCTCATTTTTTTAGATTTATATTAGATAAATGATTCTAATTGTGTTTCTCAATGAATACCTTGATAAAGAAGTCTATATGGTATAACCTAAAGGTTTTGCAGCGGATGATTCGGTAAGCTTGTGTGTAAACGAAAACCCTTATTTATGGCCTTAAGAAAGTCTCGTAGATCGGGCGATGCTTGAAGTTTTATAGCATTATCACTTCATTCGGTTTTGCTAAGAATAAAGTAGATCAATGTATATACTCTTGCAAGGTCAATGGGAGAAAATTTAGTTTTCTCGATTCCATGTAAGTGATAACTTACTTGTGATAGCAATATTGGATTACTGCATAAGATAATATAAATATTGTTGAGGAATTTTGACTTAAAAGACCCCGGTCAAGTACCTTTTGTCCTTGGCATTGAGACCTATAAAGATCGTTTTTGACATATGTTATATTTATCTTAGATTGCATGTGTTAATTATATTTTGAAAATATTCAATAAGCCAAGAGTTGTTGTTGTTGTTAAGGGTAATAGATTGAATATCTGGCATTGTCCTTGTTCAAATTTTGGGAAAATCCAAATAAAGGATACACTTTATGCTAGTGCATTTACAAGTGTCATACATGCTTAAGTCTCGCACTAGTTTACATATTGTTTTGTGGTAAGATTTTTTGCGATATCGATCAAGTCTAGGACATGAACACTTTGATTGCTGCCAATGAGGTTTTGAGACATTGAAAAGGATAAGAAAACTACATGCCTGATAAACATGTTCAAGATCTAAAGCTAGTAGAGTATTCGGATGCGAGATTTTACTAGCAGAGGGTGTGGTATTATGAAAAAGTGTTGAACAGAAATTTATGTTATCCTCTTGTATAAATGGAGTTTATAACATGCCTTTTAGCTGCTACTCAAGATATTTGACTTGAACCTCATTAAGGAGTTGATTATATTTGATATTTTGAATAGACCCATACGGGCTGTATCGAGACAATAACTCTTCGGTGTTGTTTGTCAACAACAATAAGGGTCTCGAGGGGTCTAGATATATGACGGTCGGGTTTTTGACCATAAAGAAACAATACGAGAATGGTGACACTACAATAGAGCATATTTCCACGGATGATGTGGTTGTAGACCCACTAATTAAAGATTTTTGTCCTTGTGTACTTGAACGACATATCGTAAACAAGGGCTAAGGAACATCATTGGATGTTGTTGTTTAGTGGGAGCTGTTTTGATTTTGCTCTAATAAAGCTTATATAAGTTACACATTCAATAAAGTGTTCATGAATGTGTGGTCACCATACTTGAATTGATTATATGTAATGAAAATCTCAAGGTATTGTGTAAGCCTTGAGTGAAGGCCGGAGACATCCGGTTATCGGCCTTGAACATATGTCTTGATTACACATAAAGAAAGGTTAACCATAAAGATAAGACATATGTGGGTTCATTAGAACCATAAGGATATTCTCTAGTGGCACATCCGGTTTTACGTGACACTTAAGGTAAGAGAATAGTGACCAGACAAGGGAGATAACACATAAAGTATTACTCTTTATGAGGTGTTATCCGTTTGCCACACAACCATATTGAATCCATATCAATAAAGTTGACGGCATTCGTGACCATGGAAGGTTACGTATGAATACATGCGATTCTAGCCATGATTCGGTATTGGAGACTTTATAGGATAGGATTGACTATTAAGAATTGCCACTAGACCAACATAAAGGTGCGCACATGAAGTACAATCTCAATCAATTATAAATGCATCATTGACATGAACTATTCACGAAATATAAATGTTTGAAAATAGTGGAGAATAAAAAGGGAAAATGGGTAAAAAGAATGAGATACGGTCATAAATCTCGCCATCAACGTAAAAATTACTTTAGACCCATCAAGATTGAATTCGCACCGGAAAACTAAAAATATGGGAGTAACGTAAATATTGTTCCTCCGAAAATAAAATATAAAAAAATTAAAATAATGTCGAAGCAATACATAAAATAAAAGAGTTAAAAACCTAAATAAAAATAGGGAAACGCCCACCGTGGGGCTCGAACCCACGACCACAAGGTTAAGAGCCTTGCGCTCTACCAACTGAGCTAGACGGGCTTCTTGTTCACTGAATCTTACTTTTTTTTATACATACGTAAAATTACAAGGCAAAGACAATTAACAACAAGAAGAGAAAGACCTACATCTACGAAGCTACATGGAGAAGACCAGAGAGAGAGAGAGGAAGTGATGTTAAACTCGCCAAAACTCTGACCAAGCTGCGTTGAATCCTCGTCGCCAACCTTCACGGCGGAGGCTCAGAGTATACCGACGAAAAGATGGGATTTTTATTCACGGCGGCCGAAATCCTGGTCTCGTCGCTCGGCATTGTGCTTCTCGGTGGGCTTTCGGCGGTCGTCCTTGAAGCTTACCGGAGGAGACACAATCACGCGTGCGTTCGATCTCAGAAAAGCCCCTCGCTTTGATTAATTCCTCCATGTTTAGGACATGGGTCTTGATTTTGATCTGGAGCCGCCCTCGTTTTTTGGCTGATGAATCTTTGTTCTTGCTTTTGTTCAGACATCTGGAGGCTCCTCCCGTGTTCGAGGATCCGAATTCGTTGAACAAGGTAGGGCTTAGATTTTTATGTGGGTTGGTCGTACATGGGGATTGATCTGTCCTTGCAATGAAAAGATTGATGCTTGGGCAATGTTTCACATGTGGGTAATGAGAGCCGAGGTTTCGACAGGTCAAGTGATTGGTGCAACGCGGGCCAAATGGTGAATGGAATGTTCTCATATTGGAGCTGTGCCATTTGCTTTAGTAGCGCGTGTTTCAGTTTCATTGAGAATGACTTTTGAACTGTGTAGAACCGATAAGGGCTTTGAAGTTCCGGAGTCCTTTCTGAGATTTTTGCTGTTGCGATCATCTGTTCAATAGAATTGATAACGCCTGCTTACTGTGGGATCTTGGCTGATTTTTGGGGGATTATGTTGAGGTTTTTACTACCTTCAGAAGTCAATTCATGAAGCCTTGCCTAGAATTAGGATCTAATTGCACCTTCTGACGTGTAATTCTGATCACATTAGAATACCCGAGAGGTAGCAACCTTTGTCAGGCTCCCTCGTTTTATCACTGTTCAGTACTTGTTGCCTTGATTATTGTAATCCGTGTTCTGCAAAGGAAGCTTCACCATGTAGTTAATTTGCTGTCATACTGAAAAAACTTTATAACAATGCTTGTGTTTGGTGTCGGAACATGACAACTACCAGTTATAAGCCGCAACGAAAAGGAGTAGTTTGAAATATGAACACCATGCTTTATGAAATTAAATTTTGGGAAAGTAGTCGACGAATCATCAGCCAAGATAAAGTTAAATGATTGACCTGTGAATCTTTGGCAGATGCTGACTTCACTGGAAATGCTTTTCCAGGTTCAATGTCCCTCTATATTCGATCCTGCAGAAAAATATATCTCTCTAATAGTTCCTGCGTACAATGAAGAGCATCGACTCCCTGGAGCTATTGATGAGACCATGAAGTAAGTTAAACCAACAACTCTATGCTAATTTCCTTACTTTTGATAGTAGATGCAAGTTGGTTTCGGCATTTTTGAACCACGAAATGCTCGGTTTCCATATCAGTTGTAACCAACCTGCTATTAAATATATATGGCAGAGAACCCTTTCCTATATTTGCTAAATATGAAGTTCTTTTAAATAGTTCTTTCTCAACTGGAGGAACATTTTGAGGTTCTGATCTTTTAAATTTAGATATTGCATCAGGAATTTGCCTCATAATGGGAAAGGCTACTGTGGAGGATACTAAGATCCTTTTCAGTGTAGCAAAGGGATCTAAATGTGTCTAATTGGGTTCACGGTGTATGATTGCCAGATGCTATAATAAAATAGAACTGTAAGAAGGGAAGTGTGCTAATTGTCGATGGAAAACCAAAAGTGCCGATTTGTTCCCTGCACATTGATCCTTTTCTCAATTAGGAATCTATTTGTGGTTTGGAAGCTGATAGGACATTATTGTACATGGACATTTCTTGTAATTGATTAGTGATTGCTTTCTAATATCCAAGTGGGAGTTGTAGTCTTTGTTCAGGCAAATGCCCCGTATCTAGATCAGTGGAATGGTATTACAAGAATTTGCAACTCCTTTCAAGTCCTTTTCTCCCATGTGTTTTCTTTTTATCTTCGTAATCATAATTGTTTTGGGGTGCCAGATCTCGATATTGGCTTTACACTTTATGAATTTTCTAGTAGGACTGCTCATATTGTCTATGGGCTCAGTCAAGCAATATAATTCTTACCTTCTTCTGTATTCAGTTATCTTCAGAAACGTGCGGCAAAGGACAAGTCATTTTCTTATGAGGTATTTCTCCTGCGTGGATTAACCTTCTATAATCTAACATCAATCAGATATTCTTGGCCCAATGTCAAGCAGACAATTGCCTGCTTTATTTGCACATCATTGTTTTCAGTATGATGCTTTTGGTATATATAAGCAGTCTTGATGCTCAAGCATTATGTAGATTAGTTGGATGACTATTTATTCATGTCACGGACAATCTAGATTATATTGTATCTTGCTCTAGATATACTTTCGGATCTTTTTGTGCTGCATATTTAATATCCACTTATTTGGAGAAAAGGGGGACCTTGTGTTACATTAGTTTTACTCCATCTCTGAATAGGTCATAATTGTTGACGATGGGAGTAAAGATGAAACCACAAGAGTAGCATTCAACTTTGTGAAAAGGCATACAGTGGACAACGTCAGAGTCATCCTTCTTGGTAGAAATCATGGAAAGGGAGAGGCAATTAGAAAAGTGAGTTATCACATGCACTTATGTGCCTAATATAGCTTGAGGCATCATCAAGTTACTAATCTGTTTGTGACCGCAATTGATTGAAGTTCTTTACATCTGTGAAAGCATTGTAAAACAGGGAATGCTTCATGCCCGTGGTGAACTGCTTTTAATGCTAGATGCTGATGGGGCAACCAAAATTAACGACCTTGAGAAACTAGAAAATCAGGTTTGTATGAGCTATGATTAACCAGACTGAGATCTTTCTAAGTATTTGTGAAAGATAACCGAAATAATTTAGAGATTGTGCTTTTCTTGCTGTCAGATTCATGCAGTTGCCAAACAGGACTTCCATTATGGAGATTCAGCAAGCAATGATTCAAGCTTCAAAGTATCTGATATTCCTGTTGCTGCATTTGGTTCTCGTGCACATATGGAGGAGAAGGCTTTGGCTACAGTTGAGTCGGTCTCTAGTTTTCTTCCTCCTTTTTCAGACTTATTTTTTCAGAGTTTGTAGTTAATTTGAAAGATTTCAATAATATTTCAGAGGAAGTGGTACCGCAACTTTTTAATGAAGGGTTTTCATCTTGTGGTATTATTAACTGCCGGTTCTGGGATTCGCGACACTCAGGTACTAGTTTATGATACCAGTTCTGTCCTCCCCCTTCAGTCTGTCACTGGCATTGCTTTCATTGTTGAACTCTTTATGGGGTTTTGCTGAATGGCCAATACCTCATGACTACATGAAATTTTACTTGTCACAGTGTGGTTTCAAGATGTTCACAAGGGCTGCAGCGCGGAAGCTTTTTGCTAATGTCCGTTTGAAACGGTACTTTTCCTTTTAATTTTTCATCTCTTAGTGGGTTGAGCCACTCCTTGGCCATGCTCTTACAGGGCAGTGGAATCTTTAACATTTCACTGATTTAGCCAATTCAGAAGTATATTCGTTTGATTCCTCTACCTATTAGAGGTCAAGACTCTTTTTGCGAGTCTTAGGCTATCGCTACAGAGATCTTAAGTGCTCTTTGGAAGTTTAATACCATGTCATAATGGTCAAATTATATCACAATATAGTGGTTTGATCCGTGAGATTGAAATGGCATTATCATATGTAGATGATGTGTCATTAGGGCTTGCATAATCGAAATTTTCATTCTAGGTCAGAACAAATAGTGACAGTAAGGTGCAAGACATGGCACCAGCAGGTCTTGATGAGAACTTCCACATTGCATCGCTTCAGTTCCCTCAGTGTACCTTTGAAATTACATAAAATAGGATAAGACTTTTTATCTTCTACCTTTTTTTCTGTAACTTTTTATCCACGAAAAAGGCATCCAGCCATTCTGTGTATAATGCCTGTTGAACAGCTGTTAGTTCTCTAATTAATAACGTGCCTGTAAATGTGTGAGTGACCACTCTCTATAAGAGAAGCTGAAAAAAATAACTTTGGGTGGGATTTGTGCAGGTGGTGCTTCGATGTGGAGTTGGTTTTCCTGTGCAAATGGTTTGGCATCCCGATGGCCGAGATATCTGTCAATTGGTCTGAAATTCCTGGGTCGAAGGTGAACTTGTTAAGCATTCCAAACATGCTTTGGGAGCTTGCACTCATGTCAGTGGGATATAGGACCAGAATGTGGAAGATCCATTCTTGAGCCTTTCTTTTGTCAACTGATCTTTGCTCTAGCTCCAAATCACTCGAGCAGGTTGTTGCAAAGGCTGTGGAGAACCTTATAAAGCCATTTTGACGTTACACGCCATAGGAACATGCATCTGCAGTTGCAAAGATGCTAGTATATTTTGAGCTCTTTCGATACATCCAATCCAATAGGCTAAACACTAATGGTTCAAGATCGTCAAAATGACTGGTGGCGTTGGCTATGTTTTCAAATTATTTAAACTTTTTGCAGGAAACTAGAATCTTTACCATATTAGAGAATGAATACTTACTGTTCTCGGAGACTGTATGGACGTCTCCTTCGAGAAATTCCTTTTGATCTCTAGTGTGGATACGACTTTTCAATTTCGCACCTGTTTTAGGTTAATTCAATGTCTCAAGTGCTGGCAGAAACTGCAGGAACAGGATTTGTATGATGCTTCTAGGAAAAGCGGGATTCGTAGTATTGCCATCGTTAGTGCATGATGTCGATCGGGAATCACTTGCCCACATCATTTTATTGCAGTATTGCCTCAGCGGAGCTCCTTAAAAGGGAAGGGATTGGACTTTTGCTTACTTGTTACAAATGGGGTTAATGCCGTTAAAACTATCTTGGATCCCTTGACTACCACGGTAGAGGAGTTTCCTCCCAATAGGACCTCCATCATGTATCTGGTAACTCAATGGATTGTGAGAATGTGTTTTTTATTTTAAGGTGCCGGTGCCCGCACATTTTGCACCCTTTATTAGAGTATGTATATTTTTCTTTCCTAGTTCTAAGCAATATCCTCGAGCGTTTTCCATCTAGGGGATCCCAATTTTTTGGATGAGGATCTAGATGAAGCCTTTTCAAGGACATGCTTAGGTCCGATTAGGAATCACTTGCCCACATCATTTTATTGCAATATTATCCCAAAGAAGCTCCTTAAAAGGAAGAGATTGGACTTTGGCTTACTTGTTACAAATAGGATTAATACCACGAAAAACTATCTCGAATCCTTAGTCACCACGGTAGGGGAGTTTCCAAGCCTCCTTCATCTGTCTAGTAATCTAGTGGGCTGCTTTGTTTTAATCTAATACTCTCTAAATATTTTACAACAAAGTGATCTTGAGATACAGACGAAAACGCAGATTAAGCCTTTTAAGGACTTGTTTGGGTTAGAATAGGAATCACATGCCCACATCAATATTGTCTTAAAGAAACTTCTTAAAGGGTAGGGATTGGACTTTGGTTTACTTGTTGCACTTGCGATATATTTACTCAACCATTTATCGTCAAAGTGCTAAGTTTTTTGTTTGGTCGAATATAATTGAATTAAATGATACATGATAGTTAATGGATATATTAGTTTGAAGTTTTACCTTAGTTTGAAGTTTTACCTTCGGGTATATCAGTTTGAAGTTTTACCTTCTATTTATCACAAGTGTACGGATTTGTACTTTTTTGTGATATTAATCTAATTTAAAGAGAATTAATGAAAAGTAAATTTATCATAAATGTATAAATTTTATAAATTAAAGGTTTTTTACAGGCAGTTGTTGTCGATTAATCTGCCTAATAACATCGAATCTCTCAAAACTTCCACCCATGGATGCGAAACATTAATCACTTCACTTGTATCTTCAGACATCAAAGTATTGAATTCGACGTGTTCCCAATCAATTATTTTTCAAGTGAACGACGAGATATGTGCCTCCACTGTCTCTGTTCTGATCAAGATCTTTCAGCTCAGAATCCATTCTTTACAAGTTAGAAAAAAATCAATTTGATGAGCTTAGTGGAAGGGGGCACTAGGGGTGAGCGCGGGTCTAGGGTCGACCCCGGACCGACCCCTGGACCGCCCAACCCCGCCGCCCCGGTCCGGTTCCCAAGGGGACCTGGTCGGTCCTTGGTCCTAAAATTTCAGACCGACACCGCGTGCGGGTTGGTCCCGGCCCTAAGAATTTTGGGTCGGTCCAACCCCTGGACCAACCTTGTATATTATATTATAGGGAAAAAACCAAAAAAAACCCCAAACTTTGCCTCGAGTGACGATTTACCCCAAACTTTGTTTTGTGACGTGAAAAACCCCGAACTTTGCAAATCGTGACACAATTACCCCATTAAGGGTATTTTCGTCTTTTTTTTTTTATTTTTTATTTTTATTTTTATTTTTTTTTCTTATTCTCTCTTCCCTCCGTCGGAGCCGGCGGAGGGAAGCCGGCGTTCGGCGAGGGCCGCCCTCGCTGAGCTGGCTAGGGCCGCCCTCGCCGGTGTCGAGCGAGGGCGGCCCTCTCTTGGGTCGGGCGAGGTGCCCTCGCCGAGGCCCTCGCCGGACGCGGGCGAGGGCGGCCCTCGCCGGGTCGGGCGAGGGTGCCCTCGTCGGCATCGGGCCGCCCTCGCCGACGCCGGTGAGGCTGCCCTCGCCGGACGCCGGCAAGGCTTCCCTCCGCCGGCGAAGAAAAAGAAAAAAAAAAAAAAAAAAAAAGTTTTTAAAAGTAAAAAAACTAAAATACCCCTATGATTTGGGGTAAATGTGTCACACAAATGAAAGTTCGGTGTTTTTTGCAAAGTTCGGGGTTTTTCACGTCACAAATAAAAGTTTGGGGTAAATCTGTCACTCGAGGCAAAGTTTGGGGTTTTTTTTTGCTTTTTCCCTATATTATATTATTTATAATTTTTTTATATATTCAAACTTAAGTAAAATGTCTATTAAAAAAAAAAAAACCTAAGTAAAATGATGTTAAAGTTGTTGACTCCTCAGGCTCATGGTCACAAATAGACGGCATCCAAAAAGGTGTGAACTGGACTCTACATGATCAAATGCTAGTCAAGTGGTGCGAAGCTCATTTTTTGGTTAAGTGGACTCTACATGATCGAATGCAGGGAAACGCTTTTGCATATGGTGTTATGAATATTAAAGATAGATGATTATAAGAACTTTCCATCTTGTCCCATATCTCGATGAGCGGTTAGCAAGTACGAAATTTCTGTTATTGTGTCATCTTAAATTTGCTGAATATGTATTGGTATTTATAGTTTAGTTGCACAACGCCGCATTGTCGATGGATGTGTAATTTGAATTTGTAGGTTTGCTTTTTTAGGGAGTATAAAAATAAGACGAAAAAAATTATCGATCGGTCCCCGGGTTGAACCTGGCCGGACCGAACCCATTGGGTCGGTCCGGTCCTTGGCCCTGCGCTCAATAGGGTCGGTTACGGTCCTAAAATTGAGGACCGACACCGTACGGGTTGGTCACAGGATTAGGGGGTGGCCCGGACCAACCCGGACCATGCTCACCCCTAGGGGGCACTAGGTTCAGTCAAATCCGGGTGAAGAAAAACACCAAAATGTCCAACCACTACGAACGAATAAATATAAATGAATTGAACCACTCTGTAAACACGAAGATCTAATGTCTAAGCACCTTTGACTCCAACACTAGATGACCCATTTCATCATTCGAAACTCTACGAAGAAACAAGCAAACATCAAGAGGAGAAAGGGTTGTTGGGCTTACAGAAGCCGTGCACAGCAATATAGAGAGATCCCGAAATATTAATAATCAAAGAATTCGACCATTCTGGCAATCAAAGTCCTCACCTCCTCAAAAGTCATCACTCCAACATGAGAACAGCAAGAAAGAAGCATAAATGAAAGCTAGAAAGAAAGAAATGCAAGTCGCAGTTCTTCCTAAAGTGATACTTCTTTGATCCACAACCCTATCCTCTCAAAATATTTAGAAGCATTTTCTGTGCACTATTGATGGACCAGATTCATCATACTCCGCCTTCGCAATCCACATCTGCACTCAAAAACAAAGCCGAATCACCATTACTAATTATCTATTCTGACATAATAAAAAGTATCCACGTGAAAGATCAAGGTATGAAAAGCAACAAACCTGCTGGAAAGTGCTGAGAGAGGCCAAGATGGAACCACCAATCCAGACGCTGTATTTCCTCTCAGGAGGAGCAACCACCTTGATCTTCATGCTGCTTGGTGCCAGCGCAGAAATTTCCTTGCTCATCCTATCAGCAATTCCAGGGAACATGGTAGAACCACCGCTGAGGACAATGTTGCCATAAAGGTCCTTCCTGATATCCACATCACACTTCATAATGGAGTTATATGTGGTCTCGTGAATGCCTGCAGCTTCCATTCCAATCATGGATGGTTGGAACAGGACCTCTGGGCACCGGAAACGCTCGGCACCGATTGTAATCACCTGTCCATCTGGCAGCTCATAGGTCTTCTCGACTGCAGAGCTAGACTTGGCCGTCTCCAGCTCCTGCTCATAGTCAAGGGCAATGTAAGCCAGCTTTTCCTTCATGTCCCTCACAATTTCACGCTCCGCCGTGGTGGTAAACGAGTAACCACGCTCAGTGAGGATCTTCATCAAATGATCGGTAAGGTCACGCCCAGCCAGATCAAGACGAAGAATAGCATGAGGGAGAGCATAACCCTCGTATATGGGCACAGTGTGACTCACACCATCACCAGAATCCAACACAATACCTGTGCAAAAGAGTCATATCTAAGAACGAGTTCCTTTTATTAAGGAAAAGAAAAGAGAGAAATGAACCTCCACACAGCAGAAATTAGGACAGAAGATAACAAACTAGTAAACTATTGCTGAAGATCAGCAAGCAATTACTTCACAAAATATTTAAACAACTCACAACTTGGAATCGGAATCCCCTCCAATCCTATCTTCATTAGCGAGAAAGGGGAGGAGGAGGATGAGGAGGAGCAGGAGAGGGGAGGTAGGGGGTGTTTTGTATAATGTCCAAGCGAGGGAGCAACTTATAATTGCAAGATACTCTTCCAGGAACCTTTGGACAGTTAATCTTACTGAGAACGAAATTTCAATAAGATACAGGTTAAATCAATATCTAGTTGTCAGCCTGTCTTAAGTAGCAAAAATTGCTTACCTGTGGTACGACCACTTGCATACAAGGAAAGGACAGCCTGGATGGCAACATACATTGCAGGTGTGTTGAAGGTCTCAAACATAATCTGGGTCATCTTCTCACGATTGGCCTTGGGATTCAAAGGAGCTTCTGTTAAGAGAACAGGGTGCTCTTCTGGGGCTACACGAAGCTCATTGTAGAAAGTATGATGCCATATCTTCTCCATATCATCCCAGTTGCTGACGATACCATGCTCAATTGGGTATTTCAATGTTAAGATACCTCTCTTGGATTGAGCTTCATCACCAACATATGCATCTTTCTGGCCCATGCCAACCATCACACCAGTGTGACGAGGGCGACCCACAATACTGGGAAACACAGCACGTGGAGCATCATCGCCGGCAAATCCAGCCTGAAAAGAAGATTAGGATCAATCACTGCAATCTCATCTTTGAAAACAATTGCATGCATGCACACAACTTCTCCATATTCAAATAATGATGGCTCCAAAACGATATTGATATCTACCTTGACCATCCCAGTCCCATTGTCACAGACGAGTGGCTGAATATCCTCTGCTTCTGCCATATTCTTCTACCTGATGAGTAAAAAACAAATATGCTTTTGTTAGTAGAAATATAAGTGCTCAACTGTATTTCAAATAATACAGACCCATAAAAGTACCACCCATGTTATCGAGCTACCAAGGGCAAAGGGAAAAATGAAACCAAACATCAGTGCATATCACAATGAGAGCATCCACTCCAAACATTCAGACGGGCCAAATAGCTTCCTTCTATCAACTAGAAAATTAAGAGACCGAAACACCATCAGCCATAATCAGTTCTGCTGATCGACGCAGCATGACATTGCATTCTACCCATACAAATGTAAAGCTTCGTGTGGCCATCAACACCACCAAATATATTCCCCATGGTTCAAAGATCTCAAACATGCAATCGACCAAATGATGGATCTAGGAGAATGCACATTAGAACATTTTCACATGCACGTCTCTACCGCAGATGGATAAGGAGACGACATAACCAAATAAGCTGATTGTTAGAAAAATCATTCCCGAGAAAGAGCTACAGAATTGAAAATCAGACAAATCAAGTCATGATTTAAAATCACCAATTCAAAAAGAAGAAGAAGAAGAAGAAGAAAAATCCGAAATCAAAATAAGACCATCCACCGGAAACACATTTGCCCGACTACAATTAACAAAAGTAGAAACAAAAGCAATCTCAACCGGCCCCGAGATACGATACCCCTCCCCACATTCAATCGAGACAGATCCACCGCATTCCCCCCTCGAAGTACCAACTTCCTAGTCACTTCCTCGAAAACGACGCTCAGAGCCGGAGATTCAGCTCAAACACCGCAATGCAACCGGCGGAAAACGAAAACAACCAGAACGCGTCAACCTAACGCCAATCCTCATCCAGATCCACCAGCTCAGCCACTACCACAACCAACCCCCGACGATCGAACACGACCTCAGGAAAAACACCTCGGGAACCGCAACACGCGACGAGAAGAAACACAAGCGTCGTAATCAGACGAAAGCTCGTCCGATCAACAGATCCTCCCGAGCGCGACTCCGCATCGCAATCAGACAGAACCACTCCAGAAGCGACGGCCGCAGCACCGCGCGACGCGCATTACGGACGTCGGAAAGCGCAGATCTAAACAATCGCGAGCAGATCCGGCGGAAGATAGAGAGAGAAAGCTAGAGAGGGAGAGGGAGAGGGAGAGAGGGGATGGACCTGCGGAGAGATGCGAAGATGGAAGGCAGGCGAGCGAGAGAGATAAAGCGGAGCGACGACGGAGGAGGTGCGGGAGTGCGTGTTTTGAAAGAGAGAGAGCAGGGATGGGGGCAAGGAAGACGGGGAGGGGTTTTGGAACCGTTATATATATATGGAGGGCGAGAGAACGAAGGAGGGCCGTTGGATTGTACAGCCTGGACCTACGCAATTGCGAAGTTCCGCCCCACGCGGCCCGTGAATGAGTGGCTGGCCACCACCCTGTTGCTTCCCCATTTTTCTTCTTTTTCTCTTCAGTAGTCCCACCCCGATTTTTCCCCCTTTTCCCCCTTTTTCCATTTGAAATGTAATTATCGAAACCCACCCCCCAAAAAAAAAAAAAAATCGAAATGTCATTCGCTTTTTCCTATTTTTGGGCTGTCCCAACACCATTTTAGGCGTGGCATCTCTTAAAATTTTTTTCTCTCTTTTATCTATCTTTGTTCTCGATGAGCATTTTTGGGTTTTAGGGGCTTTGGGAGTTAATCGAGAACCGCATTGCATTTTGAGGCATGACATGACATGACAGCAGGGGTGGACATACGAGGTCATTTATTTATTAGATAATAAAAATTCGGCATGTTAGACAGACTTAATTTCCGAATTTCCAAGTATTTTGGTTATACTCTCCATTATTGATCGACGAGGTTTAAATGGAGCGACTATAAATGAAGATATGCATAATATCTCCTTTGAAATAAATGGACAAGATTCTTTCATAATATTTTTGGATAGGGCAACGAAATCTAAGATAGGATCACGTTTCCGATGTCATTCCATTCTTATATTCAGCTCCCACTTAAGATGGTGATGCTGTTTCCTATGCTAAAAAGAATGGGACATAAACCGAGTTGGTCCATCTAAGTATCTAGCATCCTTTTTACTTCCTTCAATCTTCACACGGTGGACTAATCACTTCGATGTGGAAATTGCTTCCAAGCAGAAATAGAGAGATTTTTTACGCTCCCATTTCATTCCTTGAATTTCATTAATGCTTCTTGTTACTAGGAGCCGTCTTCATAATAGACAAAAGATTGAACGACCCTCGGGCCATAATAACTGTCAACGAAGACGACAGCAGTGAGGACACAGCTTGTACGATGATCAGCTGGGCCCAAGATGGTAATTGCACCGACACATTCAAAGGCGATGTGCAGAGTACTCGGAAGAATGGTCCTAATGATGTGTCGACCACGTAGGTTAGGACAGGTAAGAAATTTAAACAAATCGGCACAGGCGCCTTTAAGCCTTTAGACAGAAGCAGAGCACCATGTGTGGAGCCTGTTGACAATAGATGGGAACATCGACATGCTTGTATGATCTGTCCGAATGTGGGTTTTCTCAGATTACGAATCACGGCTGCGTCATGCACGTGCACTGAGCTATCGCGATGCTTTATTTCCATGGCGGTTGTCTGGAAAAAAAAGGGGAAAAGAAGGATGGCTTTTGGATCTGGGAATGTGATTTAATGATGATGAATGAATATGGCCGCCTCAAAAAGGTGTCTTGGATCTGGCATTGCCCACCAGTGTAGCACCGAACTTCCATCACATCCTAGCGTTTGCCCATCTGCAGCTTTCGGAATGTGATGGAAATGACTCAGCAGCAGATATGTTGAAATGATTACGGTCATGTGCAAATCCTCAAGACTGAAACCAGGCTAGGAAGTAGGGAAAAGATGTGGGAGCACGAGTTAGTTCAGTTGATCAAGTCTTTTCGATATGCTGTTCCACCCTTTTGTTAGTTAAGCAACACTTTATCTTATCTTGAATGCACCTATGAAACAGAGTCCAACCTTTATCCGCTTATCAAGTGATCCTTAGAAAGTAATCACCAATAATATTGAACAAATCATGGCCGTCATCACAATTGACACTACAAATAATTGATAATGCAAGTTCAACCTAAGGGGCATCCTTCTGTGGGAAAAGATGATAAATGAATAGACATTGGAAAGGCGATAGCACATGAAGATCAATCCAGAACCTTGCCAATTAAACAATTGAACCCATAAGGTTCACGCCATAATCCAGGTAATCATATAAAAGGAGAAGCAGAGCGACAGCTAGACAAAACTAATTCAGTTGGATTACAAAGATTGTCTAGGACTGCTGACTAAATAAGGAGCTGATCCAGAATCAGACCACAGCTAAATGGAGATGCTGACGTAATGTGGAATTTCCTACAGGAAGGGAGGTAGGATCACCCAGCGTCTTGGATATCGTGGTCTTCCTTCCTTTCCATCAAACAGCTGTTCAACAGGAAATTGTCAAATGCAATGCCAGAAGTACAAAAAATTTAGAGATCACCAAGTGATATTTCTAGATTCAACAAACCAGTCAGCATATACTGGTGTCACATAGGATGCTTATGCATAGACCTAATAATGTTCATGGAAACATAGAGCAATCTTAACACAAACATAATCAGGCGATGTTCAGTACTTGGACAAAGCAAAAGTTCTCTCCATTAAGTTGACTCAGTCCATCCTTAATAAGTACTTCTTGTAGATATGCACCCAGCAGCTCCACAACCCAGCATGATTTTATCAGAACACTCATATTACACTTTACTGATACGCCACACATGGACTCTATAAGTGGAGCTCAAGCAAAACGAACAGAAATTGACTAACCCAACGAGATATGAGAAGCCTGAGTAGAAAATTAACATCTAACTTATCTGTTAATCATGATGTCTCTGGCAAACATGTAGACATGAAGTGAATCAAAAGCATCAGAAAAAATTACCTTCTTCAAGCGGCGATGCTTCGCAAGGGCCCAGTTGGTCATGATAAAAGTAGCAACCACAAGGAAGACATACCCAGCAACGGTTTGGGTCGCAATGTTGAAACCCAACCACTGATAAATCTCAGTAGTGTAATTGGCGCAAGAAACGATGTTGAACAAGAAGCCACGAGGAATTTGATATCCTCCATTCCCATCTGGGCTCCGAAGATTTCTCAGCAAGATGTGACAATAAAAGTTTGAAACTTGACAAAGCACCCCAAATGCGAAACCAATCTTCATTTGGAGGTCGCTAACAGGAGTGTAAAGCGAATGGTTGACATAATAAGCAATGTATGACCCAAAACTCCAATAATAGGCACAGTTCCGGAAAACATTACAAAGGGGTGAGGTTGCATGGCTGAAACGGTGCACGAAAAATGTCTCCATAATTCGTTTGAAGTAGTGGAAACACCAGCAGTACAGAGCATAAGTCTGTACTGGGTGGATGATGCGCTCCCCATCGTAGCCGAAGAAGCGGTACACAGGAAAGAAGTAAAAGATGGGATAGAGGATCAAGGGACCGAGGTACTCCCAGAAGAAAAGAGTACGGTAAGAAACCTGTGGTCCAAGGTCCTTGAATACAACAGTTAAATTGGCTGAGTTTCCTTCAGTGTAACTTTTAAGGCTCTTTTTGTAGTTAAGAGCGATAGGTTTCTCCTTTGATCCAGGCTGGAGAGGGAGTGTTAGCCGCTGTCTTGAAGGATAGAATTTCTTGGCTGTTGATGCAAAGGCGCAGGAACATGTTACTATAGTAATCTTAATTCCAAAACAATCATAGGCAAATGAACATGGGGGTCCCGGCTAACCGGTTTCCATCCAAATGTGAAGCCAATGTATATATGGGAGAATAACAGGTTCATTATCCAAATGTGAAGTCAATATGTATGAGAGAATTAAAGGTTCATTATATATACTCATACACATTGGACAATACAAGGTTCATGATCATAGTTAGCAGCCATAATTTGAGTAATCACTTAAGGAGGCCCGCAGTGATCAAAGTACCAGAAATAATGACTTTTCAACTTGGTAGCAGAAGATCTTTAAAGGGAACAATAACTCCAAAATGAGGTTTACTGAATATCGAAAAGAGTAGAAAAAACTTTCATAGGTCCTGTTATGTCTCACAAACAAGCTATTATTTATCGTCTTCAAAAAGATTTGAGTACTATTTGCAAAGTGCCTTAGACAATACAATTGGAGAAGGTGCAGAATAGTAAATTGAGTTTCCTTAAGCAAGAGATTTCATCCTCTACTCATCCTAAACATGTAGATCTCCATGTCACAAGTGGCCTTGCTGGCGTAAACATCATATGCACGCAAACTAAAGGTGCATAGATTATTGCAGTTTCTGGTAATTCATCTAACTCATTGTTATTTGGACATAGATAATTTAGCTAATTCAGAATACCGCTATTAACTTTCAATAAAAATGAATCCCACAGGCTGAAGACCGTCGTCTATCAAAGTTAACATACCAAGAAAAATGAATTCAACCCAGATTTTACAAGTCCAGAGCGTGGAAGTTTTCTCATCTAAGGCATTCCTATAAAAACCACGTGAAGTTGCCTAGCCTTCCACTAAGAACGCCAGTCCTTTTAATGCACACCGCAAGCTAAAATCATGTGCCCATACAAGTGCACGTAATTCATCAACCAGCGGAGCAAATAAATACAGCTCAAACAGCAAAAGTATTTTGGATGTTCAAAGCGAGAAGAGCTCGAGAAAGCTTACTCCTGCGATGAATCTCCTCCTGCAGATCAGCCACGGTGGCCTGCACCGCAAAATCGAAACACGTAGCAAATTTAATACCATAACCGCGAACACTTGAAAATCATTCGAATACACCGATTAGAACGAACGACACTAAAACTCGTAACGGAAATTGAATCTAGCGAATCATCGAGAGAACGAAAGAGAGACAGGGAGTCAGTGCGTACCGAGTCGCTGAGCTCGAGGCCGCCCTTGACCACTTCCCTGCCACTGCGCGAGACGACGGAGACCTTCATGTTGGAGACCGACCCACCTCACCAAATGGATAAAAACGACAGACCCACTTCACCGAGTGGAGAAAAACGGCGACCCTTTTGCTCCCCCCGGCGATTTCGCTCCAGATCCGCCAAACCAGCTCGAGAATCCGAGGCTCAAAGCGGCAAGAAAAGGAGGAGATTTCGGCTATGGCCGGTAGCAGGAAGAAGTGGGGCGAGACGAGGGACGCGATTTATACAGAAACGGAGAGGGGGAGAGAGCTGGAGCGATGGGCGCGGGCGATAATACTAAAGGCGGATGGTTGGGGAGGTGGGAGAGCTAACTGTCCAACTGGTACTGTCCCCGCCCGCCTCTGCCGGTGCGTCGCCTCATCTTGCTGATGAACCACACGCCATTATAACTCGAGCTTTTTTTATTTTTCTGATTTGGCCCTTTTTTTGTTTGGTTTGTATTTCTTACGTGCGTGATGGGAGAAACGATTTTCACGAAAAATGCGGATGTCGATGAGATCCGTTGTTCTTGAGTAGACGTCTAAATCATTTCGTGAACGAATCAAACTGAGGTTTTGGTGTTTAGTACGTTTGTAAAATATATTTCATGGCAAAAAAAGAGAGAGATTGATTTTATGGTTAAGGGCCAGGGGGGCCACTGCGATTAGTTGACCTAATTCTTAATTGTTCTCCTCTCGGATCTGGGACATGTCAACGCGTGGGGGAGCACCAGATTTGGACATGTTTGATATTTGATGGAAAAAAGCCAGGAGAAATTATGCACATTATAACATATTTATTTTAATGTTTTTTGGCATCAAAAATTAGAAATTATATTCATTTTGACACATTTACTTTAAATTTTTTTGTGACATTAGGAACCACAAATTATGCCAATCGTAACACTATTAAACTTTTTCTTATGACATAAAAAAATCCAAACTTATACTTATGTGACGCATTCATCTCCCATCAAATTTCAGTCAAATGATTTTTTTAGCTAAAATAAGTGTTTTCATTGTCATGTCAACATCGTTTATTTTCCTGCGTCCATATAAGTAAATTTTTAATGATACTCATTGGTATAAATTGGAAATTTTTGGTGTTATAGAAAAAAAAGAAAAAAGAAAACCTAAGGTAAATGCGTCATCGTATGTATAGTTTTTGGTTTTTATTACTTTTTTTCCTTAAGATAAATGATGGATTTTTTTATTTTTATGATGATATTGAGATTCTATTCTATGATAATTTTGATTTTTCTCTTCGTCCATGAAGGTTAAAACAAGGTCTAAGGGAGTGACTACTCTACTAATGGATTTAGTCGAGACAAGTAATGTTTGATAATTGAAGACACTTCTAATGATTTTCGAGGAAATAAGGCGAGAATATCAAAATTTTCCCAACCAAAATGAACCAAAGTTTGCATGAGTTTCCAAGCGCACGTATATATGTCATGAATGAGTTTTCTCTCGATTTTTAATTCCCGTTTAGGCCTTGTCTACAAATTATAATATATTGCAATTTAGCTTTAAAGAAATTGAAATCGTTAAAAAAAGGACAAAAAGGTTATAAAAAAAAAAATCAGCTACCAACTTTACTCTAAAATTTTCTCTATTTGTCCTTACATCGTAATAATCATTCTAATATTTTCTCGTTTTCTTTTTCTAAATTTTGAATAAATATCTAGTGGCGAAAGAGACAATGAAAAATAATCGCACACACGCGTAACGCATGCATGTAACTAATCTCTCTTTTATACAATTTAAAAATCCTAGCATTAAGCATGCACCACGCATGTGTGCAAAAATAGAATAGACATGTGAAAAGGTAGACTGGGAGCTAACTCCAAAGAAAGGAAGAGGATGGTCATTTCTTAACGGAAGAATGGGTCAAAGTAATTAATATTTAGTAAAAGAGGTGGGTGTTTGGTAGTGGATGGAGTTTATTCATAAATTTTGATCATTACTTTTTGAAATGTGATTTCAGAATAAATAGGGAGATAAAGGCTTTGTTTGGTTCAGTTTTGGAAATGGGTCTTTGGGAAATGCAAATATCTTTGACCTAAAGGATTTTGGGGAAACGTAAATTGCGTTTGATAAAAAATTCTTTACAAAATTATTTTGGGGTAAAAATTGTTTGGCAAATCTTTTTTTATAAAGGACTTTTGGATTTCATTTTTCTTCTATATTAAAAATATTAAGCATTGTGTTGACTCTAGTGACGGTAAGGGTAGTTTTGGAACAATGAGAGATAAAACCAAAAAAATAAATAAATTATTATGGTAGTTTTGAAAAAAAAAATTCAATATTTGGTCAAATGCTAAAAATCCAAAACTAGTCCCTATCAGTTGGTTTTTAACTTTCTCAAGGCCAGCATTTGATAGAAAGCCCTTTGGATAGACTTGCCAAATACTCCAACATTTCTATAAGGGGTTTTGGAGGCTGAAAGCCTTTTAGGAAAGTTGAACCAAACACACTAAAAAAAGTTTTCCCCAATTATATTTTATAGATAGATTAGATATGTAGGTTTATTTCATGAGTTTTCTGTAATTTTTATTTGGGCAAGCAACCTTAGAAAATCGGAAATTAGTAGTTAGTAAGGTTTTATATTGTGAAAAATGAATGATTTGGAAAATACATTTCAAAAACGACCGTTTAAAATAATTAATTAATGAAAAATATTTCAATATCAATAATAATATATGTTTGACTATTTTGTAGACAATAAAAATATTTTTTATTTTTTATAAGCAATGCAAATAAATATTTTTAAAAAATGTTTTACGGAAAAAAAAAAAAATGTGGCTAAGCCCAACTTGATTTTCAGTCCAAAAGAAAAGCCCCACTCCAGTAAACGCAAATTCCCTGAGCCACCACCCACCCATGTTAGCTCCACCATTTATGAGGCCTCTTAAATTTCTATCGTTTCATTAGCGGTTTGGTTCTTTATTTCATTATTGCATATTTCATATTATTAGGCACACTTTGCATGCTTGCGCGCCTGTGATCTAATTAGCATTGATTCCTTTATTTTAATTTTTTATTTTGTACGATTATTTTATTTACTTTTATTAATCGAAAGGTTATTTTGTTCATTTAGTGTTTTTGGAAATTATGATTTTCAAAATTTTATTTAAAAAAATTAATTAATTTTTAATATTTTTTATTTTGAATTTTATGTGTCTTTTCAAGATGACTTTTGAAAATATACTTGTTTAGTTTGTAACTTTTCTTAGTACCCTTGTTCATTTTGTAACTTTTGTTGAAAGAATACCTATATTCACTTTGCAACATTTCCTAAAGGTTTGCCCTTTATTCATTAAGACCGAGATAAATATGTCAATTTTTGCATGAATGATAATTAAGTCTTTTCGAGTCTTCTTTCCAAAACTACAACCATCATTTCAATTGATTTCCTTGAGAGACTCTAGAGAAATATTAAAATTGCTATCTAGTATTCTCAATCGAGACTTTATTGTATCCTGAAGGATAATTGCTGGTGACTATTAACAATATTATGGGGTAAATTAATTTTTAAAGAAAGTGATATCACGTTTCAAAATCATGACTTGATTGTTTTATCTAATTTGAAGACACATTTTTCCAATGCTCTCTCCTCTCCCCCCATGAACTATCTCTGCCATGAGCACAAAACTTGAGCCAACCATCATTCCCGTTTACGGACCCGACAATGGGTAGATGCAGTGAACGGTGGATTACGTTGTGCTTGGGAGAGTGTTAAATATACAAAGCAAAAAGTAGCTATGGCGGCTACTGAGGCTCGCTCGAGTTGATGTCCGAGAAAGCAGCCAGCATCTCCGATGAGTATGCTGCTTTTGGCCGCTGGGCTCCGCCAGCAGTCGATTCCAAGGACAGCGGGAGTCAGAGCTTCAATCAGCAGCCTTCGTTTCTCGCTCTACATGTCTTTAGGGGTCTTCTTGCTTCAAAATGCAAAGCCCACTTAAATCTTGGATGGCCCTAGCTGAGCCAGCCTTCCTCGCGATGATCACTACTTAAGTCCTGAATGCCACTTTCTTTCGAAACTTGCCAAAAAAGCGCTAACTTTATGCCATCTACGCACTCATCTTTGTATTCTATGCTTAAGAGCTGTAGACCCGTTGCTCACAGTCGCAGTTCACCTCCTAGGATCAGCCGCCATCGGCCACAACTGTGTCCCAAGTCGGCTACCACCATTTCAGCCGTTGTCGTCGGTGTCCCATCTTTCTCTTGATGCCAATTTGAAAAAGATTGGCAATTTTCATTTAACATGTTGGCTGGCTTAATTCATAAATTGACAAAAACGTGTCTGCTCAGTAAGGGCCTGTTTGTTTGTGTTTCTCATTTCGTTTATGAACAGATTTTCTATTTTTTTGTTCCTGGAACAAAAAAGAACAAACGCGTTTGTTTGCGTTTTTGTTCCAAATCTATTTTTTTGTTTCCTAACAAAAAAAGAATGTAAAAACAAGAAAACAAAAAAAAGTTGTTTCTTGTTTAACAACTTTTTGGGAACAAATTTTCTCTCCACTCTTCTCTTCTTCTTCTTCTTCTTCTTCTTCTTCTTCTTCTTCTTTTTTTTCTTTTTCTTTGGCCGGTCGCAGGCCTCGGCCATGGCCGGTGACCGGCCGTCGGGGCCGGCGACCTCGCCGAGTGTCGCCAGCCCCCGGCGAGCCTCGCCGTGGCCGGGCGAGGCCGCCGCCCTCATCAGCCCGGTCGTCGGCCATGGCCGAGGCCGCGACCGGCCAAAAGAAGAAAAAAAGAAAAAAGAAAAAAGAAAGAAAAAATGAAAAATAAAATAAAAATATTAAAAAATAAAAAGAAACAAAAAAAGAATACAAATTTACCAAACATTTCTTTCTATTCTTTTTTTTATTTTTTTTATTTCGGGAATAAGTTTACCAAACGCGTTCTTTTGTTCAAAAACTGTTTCCGAACAAAAATAGTTTTTTCTATTTCTCGTTCCCCGGAACAAAAAAAAGAATGTAAACACAAACAAACGCACCCTAAAAGAACTCTAGCAAGATGGAGTAAAATTTCATTGTCAAAATTTGTTTAACATTGATTTGAAGTAATCACCCGAAATGATTAATAATCATTCTATAACCAACACACCTTCAAAGATATTATGGAAATCACTGCTTTGAATACTGTCCTGTTTTATGTTTCTCTTTCATTATAATGAAACCCTCTTAAAACGAAACTTCATCCTTGCCAAGCCAAATCATAGGAATTCCATTTCTCGTTCTATAAAGAAGTCAGATGAAAGAAGTTTTATAAGATTCGATCGGAGGAGAATATAAGGGCGGCACCACCACCTTTCAATGGCTTCGAGAGCTTCGAGCCTCACATTAAGACTCCTTTCCCTGGTTATATTGAGCCTTTCTGAAGATAGTATGAGCGACTTTGAACTTTTCAAATAGAATCTTCCTTCGCTTAGACTAGGACACCATGATGGTCTGTGTTTGATGGCTAACATGAACATGACAAAGGCACGAATTGAGTGGCCGAGCATAATTCAATTATAACAGAAGAAAACTCTACAGTCGCATATAGGAAAATATTGGATCAGTTCCGTTTAATTTGAGCCGTTAGATTAAGAAAGAATATATTCTGATCCTCGGAAGATTTTAGATGAATAGCAACTGACGCATATTTAAGGGAAATTACTAATTAAAAGAAAATTACTGATGTTACTTATTGATCTCTAGAAATTATGAATTACTCGTGGTGGGCCCCTTAAATATACGAATGGTTCCTAGATATCATGATCATTGTGCTAAGTTACTAATAATAGAGGAAATAATTTACGACCAACTCAGATTGTTTATGATATTTTAGGAAGGTATGGACTCTAGGAAATTCAGCTTTTATGATGCTTTGAGGTAAATTACTACATTTATAAAATGATTATTAATTGGTCATTCAGGGAAATTACGATTACCATTGTAGCTAGGCATGTATGAAGTGGCAAATGCTCTCTCGCCACGTAATGGTTATTCGTAATTAAAGTCCACTGTGTACTTTCCAGGTTATTGTCTGATGTGTATAACACGTTAGAAGAATGATTCTAATAAAATCTACTTGCAGAACCAGGGTTTCTCTAGTAGGTTTACGTTTACCTCCACGAAATTTCCAAGAAAAGGCAAGCATATGCGGTAATTGGGGGTATTTATAGCAAATGTTTTCATCACCGTAGTGAATGCGATTTCTCGTGTATACGAGGATATTGCAGGATTGATAAGGAGGGAACGAGAGGAGAAGAAGCTATCTGGCCTAGTCTGAGTCTCCCTGCAGCAAGCTTTCCTTCTAGGTTTGGTCTTTTTTCTCATCATCGCATCAAACCTGCAATTACGTTGCACAGTACATAATTTGATCGATGCGCAGGAGTTTGGAATTTGACAGAGATAAGGATTTCCTGCAATTTCAAGCTCAAACCCCCTTCCTTTGACAAGAACGAATCAACGCCCGAAACAACGCGCTACATCTTCACTTTTCATCAGCACGAGGATGTTGTCTTGCTTCGGGAACTGTCTTTATTTAAGCAAGAAAAAGGATTCCCACGGAAAAAAGTGGGGTAAGAGCATGAATATGCCGGTAGTCATCGGCGGCCACCCCCACTGATGGTTTTTATTTATGTGTTGATGGGCCTAAGTGGGCCCGTCCGCCCATGTTGGGCCTAAAAGCCCAGCCCGCAAGATAATGGCTCATAGAGGAACGGTTGCGATGTGAAAGGCTACGTTGTTTAGAATGAGGAGTTGTGTCTTTTGGGGGAATGTTGTTTAGAATGAGGAGTTGTGTCTTTTGGGGGAATATTTTACGTTGAAGAGTTACGTCTATTAGAGAAGACGTAAGAGAGAAAAGAAAAAGGGAACGTACCCCTTCAACTAACGTAAGTTGTTGTTTTTTTTTTTTTTCTCCCTCTAAGAAAGGTAAGAGAACAGTACCCTAAAAAACAACGTCTTTTCTCCCCCTAATAGCGACAGCACACTCCTCAGTAGAACGGGATAAGAATTCTTCCTCAAACTTCAACGTTGGTGTTTAATCTGTGGATAATAAGGTACGCTTGATTCCGTGGTGTATCTTCAATCGGTGATACATGTGATTTTGGGCTCGTCTTTCGCATTCGTTTTAGGGGTTCGATTTAGTGTCGAATCCATTTCAGGGAATCCGTTATTCCCGACATCCACCCATTTTCTAAACAAGAGCAGACAACAAGGGGTAGCACGTACCTGTGCGATGGGTGCCGACAACCAGGATACGGGCCCTGTTACTTGTGCACCGACAGCGCCTGCAATTTCCGTTATCACCAGCAGTGCGGCAACATATTAAGGTTTGGCTCGATTTTCATCAGCAACCACCGTCCCTACCCGATTGGACGTTATAATTTCGAGGCAAGGCCACCAAGCAAAGTGCGGTACTGCGTCGCATGCGGCGACCAAGTCCGGGGGTTCAGGTACAAAGTGTGGCGCGGGTCTCTTTACCCGCTCCTAAACAACCGTGTCTTCCACCCACTCTGCACGTTACTCCCTCTAATGATCCAAGATCCCGGTGAATCGAAGATAACGCTGAAGCTCAAGAAAAGGATCGGAGGCAAGTGCCCCATGTGCAACGACGAGGCCAAGGGATGGGCTTACAGAACTACCTGCGGGAACTAATGTTACCATGTCGGGTGTGTGAAGAATAGGATCATGCAGAATAGGCAGCAGGATGAAGCCTCAGAAAATGGAGGGACTCAGCGAAGAATAGTCATCCATGTGGGAATAAAGTTGCAGCAGATTCGGGAATTGGCAGCAGCGGCTATTCGGCTCATCATCAAAGCCCTCTTTGGGGTCCTGGACATCACAGACATCTTCACAGTGTTTTTCACTTGATCCCTGCTCCCCCCCTTCCCGTTGGCATACGTTACTTTCCTAGATCAGTCTCTGTATGACTATAGATGGATTGTTTTACCAGTACCGTTCAAGTTCTATGGATGACACTCCCTCTATGTGGGGCCTTATGAAGGAGTTGAAGATGTCAATTTACTGTAAATAAAAGTGGTCTTAATCCTTATTTATCAACTTAGATTTTCTAATCCATTTCTCAATAGTTGATCGTTAGGAAGTTAGCGTTGCGTTGGGGCTGATGTTGACAGAAATATATCAACCAATCAGAACTGTTAAAGACAGAAAAAATAAAGTCAAGTGGTGTTAGATTAATTAAGACTTGTTTGCGATTAATAACAAGGACGAAAAACCGACATTTTCCATTTGAAAAGGCCTTTCTTAAAGACGGCAAATGACGAGGAAGTTGATGGAATAGCAGTGAGTGCAAAAGCAAAAAGGAGTCTTAGGGCGCGAATGATAATAATTATATTTCAAAAGTCAATTTATGACTAGATATAGATTTTTCTATTTCTATTCCCGAGATGAATTTCTGACAAAAAAATACGTGTTTGATAATGATGTAAATTTTTTGTTTCTAAAATAAAAATTCGTTTGATAACGACACAAAATTTATCCTTTCCAGGCAAGCGGCAAGTGGGTAGTCAACCAATAGTAAGGACGAACGATGAGAAGAGTTTTTCTTTTTCATTTTTGTTCCAAAAATAAAAAAGTAAAATAATTTTACTTCTTATTTCAATTTTAAATTTATTTCTAGACTACAAATTTATTCTAGAAATTGATAAATTAAATTGCTTTACTAAATGAATTTATATTCCAAACTATCTCAGGAATAAAAAATAGAAAAACAAAGAAATAGAATAACTATCATGGCCCTCTTAGAGTTTGCATAACTACAATTGATGCATTAACGACTACGTCTCCTAGAAATGGTCATGGATCTTAGGATGCGAGGGCATAGAATGTTTGGGACTCGCTGGCAGGTATAAGCATCCCTGAACAGGACTTTGACTTCTGAGGTGGGATTGACTCTCAACTAGCTAGGCGGGAGCGTCGTACCTCAAAATTACCCAACCTGACCCTAAATTTTCTAGTTCGGGTCTCATTCAATTTGGTAATAAGTAAAGAAACTCGGATAATTCTTCGGTTTGGTTCTTATCGAGTTTTGTGTACCAAACACATCCTAAATCTCTACAGGTTCCAACCACCTCCTCCTCTCTTCCTCTTCATCTTCGTGTGTGCTTTCTTCTTCTTCGTCCCTTTCTCACTCCCCTTTTTCTCTCTCGAGAGCACCGATACGGTCGGAAAAGCATGTGCAGCCCATCATCTTTGACAGAACACCCCATCGCATAGAGTGAGAGAGAGGAAGGCGGGTGCAGTCGGGGCTTGGCGACTGGGTCACACCTAGCAATGACAAATGCGAGGCTGAGCGACGGCGTGTGGGTGGCGGATTTCAGCTTCAAAGTGGGTTCTTCAGGATTTACTCTGTGAGTACCGGGAATTTCAATTTCACCTCGATGCTTCTTGTTTTCCTTAATGATACCACCGTGTTCTTGAAATTGTTCGTCGCTGATGGGTACAGACATGTCGTTCCCCCAGTCCTGGTTTTATTGGGTTTTCTGCAATTGAATCTTGTCGTACATTTCTTGAATTTCTTTTTCTGGTTTGTGTCAACGGGCGTCGTTGCATGTTCCATGGAGAATTTGCTAAAAGCTCATGCTGGTGCTTTGCTTTACCTTTTCTCTTAAGGCTTTATCTATTTCATTAGAAAAACAAATGATTCAAAAAATATTTTTCAAAAAATGATTTTTATATTACTTGAAATAATTAGTCAATGAAATTTTTTTTCATTATCGAGTACAATTTATATCTAAATATTTCCATGAACAGTGAAAATTATTATAATACATCTATTTTTATAAGCAATACAAACGATTATTTTTATTTTTTGTTTTTGATCGAAATTTTTATTTTTTGTGAAACAATCGAAACTTGAAATAGAATTACCGATTCAGTCATCTGCCATTTGGCTTTTCTTAGAATTTTCAATCACCTTGTATAAATAGGGAAAATTATAAAAAATTTCTAAACTTATTATACTTGTGCCAATATAGTCTCAAGCCTTTTGTCCAATTAAGTCCTAAACCTTTTGATAATTTGCTAATTCAGTCTTGAACTTTTCAATTTTATTAATTTTTAATATGTAAGTATCATTTATCAGAAGACGTACAAAAGCTTAGGAGAATCCCCTAACATTTCAAAGAGACTAATTATGTGAGAAGATGGAGGAAGGAAGCCTCCATACATTAGCTAATAAACATTTGCCTGGGAAGGCCTACACTTTTGGTAGAGCGATGCCATTTCTCTTGCAATCTTTCGAATCTTATCCAACAAAATATGAGTCTCAATTAACTTGTTTTTAAACCGTTTGCGGTTGCGTCCCATCCAAATGCAATAGATTATTGCTAGGAAAGATAGCTTGAGGAGTCTCGCCTCCAAATTTTTACCCTTGATGGCCTTGATCATGCATTGAAGTTCTAAGATCCAACCTCTTATAGAATGCCAAATTCCATTTTGTGCCAAAATACTATGCCATACACTACTCGTCAAGGTGCACTAAAAAAAGAAGTAATTTTCGTCTTTTGTACCAGTCATACAAAAGTTACACTTAGTATTTATTGAAGACGACCATTGTGATATGACTATTGTTGTGGGTAGTCTATCTCTACAAACAAGCCAGTCAATAAAATTATGCTTGCTAATATCGCTGGTCCAAATTAATTGTTACCGGTCGACGATTGGTCCCTTTTGTTTGAATTCCTTGTATATCTCTTTGCAACAGTATGCTTAGTTTGAGATAATAGATGTTAGAATAAGTCTTAGCTTGAGAATATATCACTAACTCCAAGTCATAATGCCCTTTATGTCGAGTTGCATAATGGGAATACCTCTGCATTTAGTATGATGAACCCAAGTACTACATAGGGATGAGGACAGAAGAATGATGAGGCTCCAAAGCATGCAACCTATCAATACTTTATTCCAAAGTTTCAGATCGAGCAGGCCTAGTCCTCCCTCCTTTTGGTAAGCATACTATATTCCATGCAACTTTGTGGGATTTGTGAGTTTCGGCATTTCTTGCACATAAGAATTGCCAATTTATTTCTAAAAATTTTGACTAATTGCCAACTCAATTATAAATCTTTTAAATATTTGTCAATTTAGTCATTCCAATCAATTCTAGATTAGAAAGCACTAACGTGGCAGTCTTGTTAATGCCAACTGTCCTACGTAGTATGACTAATGCTGACGTAGATAATTTGGCTACACCTCGAACCGTGTCACTTTAACCTGGCCCGACCTGACCTATCAATTATATATAAATATGAAGTTTTGCTAATTACATGGGGGGTTCTTAAGTTAGTATGGGCCAGGGCTGGAGAATCCCTCGACAGCCGATTTAAAAATGCGACGTCCTAGGACGCGTTGCTGACACATTTTTTTTTTCTTTTCGATTAAGCACATGCGGAAGCGAATTAAATAAATCCCGGCCAACAACATACATAGGGATAGTCAATACTAGGAACAATTTCCCTAAAAACAATGGTTTCCTTTTCAACTGTTTAACCCTAGGAAGTTTAATACTTACAAGCCTTTCTATGGCCACTTCCTATCGACCCTCTCAAAAGCCTCAAGGCCAACCTAAACTTAACTAACGGCATGGCCAGCCAAAGGATGTCGCATCTCATGTCCACCACATCCACACTCGGCAGATCTCCATGCTACGGCCCTGAAAAATGTTAACCACGACAAGGTGAGATAAATCTCAGTGAGTCAAAACCCTAAACCCCGATTAGGATGCAAATTTGCCTCGAAGGCGGTCCTAAGCACGCACCATACAGAACTTACCTCGCCTCGGCACGTACCTGCATGTTAGCTCAACATATATACCATTATCAGTGCAGCAAGTGCAATTTAATAACTAGAACACATCGTTTCATTCTCAAACAATCACATGTGTCCCGATTATAAGGTAAAACCGTTATGACACGTTCCATTTCGTGCCACACAATTTGGCCCCACAATCAGGCGCAACTATCACAACCACTCATGCGTGTTCCAATTATTACGACCCAACGGTCACGACCAACTCAACAGTAGGTGGTCATCCGGCGTAACCGAGTATCGTCCCGCTCCATCGGGCACGGCATCATCCCGCGTATTCATACGCATCAGGACGACATTCCACGCAAGAGCATCGGCCTGGCCTCCACCACGACCGGCTTCCATTGACGTGGGATATCTGAACTTAATCAAGCATCATCCTGCATATTCATACGCATCAAGATGGGTTCATTACTCCGCATATTTATACGCATCAGGGTATTAGGTGATCACACGAGCACACTATCAATCAATCCAATTCTTATCTTCCGTCAATTAGCCTAGAATACCAAATTCTTTTTAAAACAATAAACCTTGCAACTCTTTTTTTTGTTCAAAGCTTTCCAAAATAAATTCGTACGCGGTCACGTACTCAAAATCAAACCGTCAGACTTTGCACACTTCTATTATAAAACCTCGTTTTATTGAGCACATAAAATTTGGCATCCAAACCCGACACCTTATTTATTTTTTATTTTCTTTTCCAACCACCCCTTTTTGAAACTAAACTTGGGTAATCCCCCTTTTTTTCGTTCAAAACTTTTGGAAAGAAATTCGTAGGTACTCATGTACTCAAAATCAATCCGCCAAACTTTGCATGCACCTAGTTTAGAACCTCATTATTTTGATGAGCAAATAAATTTTAGTGTCCAAACCTGACACCTAAATTTTCTTTCCATTTAAAGGCCTAAAGGCCATCTCTTGCAATAATAATAAACAACCATCATAGAACCAACATTCTCATAATACCATGCATGAGTTCTCAACATGCCAAACATCAACCAAATCACCACATACTTATTTCCCAGTAAGCAAGATACCAAGAACAGCTACAAAACCACAACCGGCCCTAACCGGCGAAAACCGGTCCACTCGCGCATCTCCAAGTTTAATTCTGGAAACATAACCAAACGAGTTTGTAAAATTTTCAAATTTAAATATGTCATAAAGGACACTTAAAAAAACACTTTCCATGAAAACACCTTGACCCAGATCTTTCTAGATTAAGAGCATTAATTCACCCAAACTATTACCAAAACTGTGTTCGTGTCCAGAAATTTCGTTTTCCAAAATCAGTTTGGTTCAAGATCCAAAACTTGTCCATTTGATCTGAAATTTGACTTTGTTAAACTAAAAGATGTGATGGACAACTTTTGTGAAGAAACCATTTCGAAAATCGAACCTCAAGAGTTGATAAAAATCCTTTGAACACCAAAATGTCACTGTTTCCAGCATAAACCGAGATTATGTTTTGCACATAACGAACCTGAAACCTTATTCTTTTAAATACCTAAAATCTTGAGAAAAATATATGTTATAGCTGAAGATGTTTATAACATTCATAGCACATTTTTATCCACAAAAATAGCAAACGACGAGTGTCCAGTAAACCGAATATGAAATTAAGCTAATCCACTTAACACTAACCTAACCAGGCTAATTAACACTAATTTAACTAATTTAATTAACACTAATATAACCCCTAAGCGTAATTAACAACCTAATCAAGGATTAAGGAGTCAACTCACCGGAATGTGACGGCAGCGGGCTCACGACGATGGCAACGCGACGGCGACGAGAACCTGAGGCTACCGCATCTCCAATGGAGGCCTAACGGTAGCTGAAACCGACTCTACAAGTCACGGCCAAGGCTGGACTTGATTATGCTTCTGTGGTTGCTGCTGGTCGGTCTTGGCTTGGGCTGGTCGCGGGGGCTGGTGGCTGTTTGGTGGAGGCGTGAAGGAGCTGGCTGTTGGCGCGGCTCAGCTGGGTATGGGGCTATGGGCTGGACGTTGGTGCTGATGATGAAGAAATGAAGGTGGCATGATGGTGGAGGGCTGCTCTGGAAGTGAGGATGTAGCAAAATAAAACATGAAGGATGGATCTGGGTTTGTGGGCTGATGCTAGAGTGGAGGTGGCGTGAGGTGCTGGAGTGTGTGGGCGGTGGTGTTGCTGGCAGATTGGAGAGCTAGCGTGAGATACGGCAGCAAGTTAGAGGAAAAAGCAGAACCAAAGGGGAAAGAAGGGTTGTTTTGCTGGTGATGGATGTGCGCATGAAGAGAGAAGAAGGAATTGAAGAGAGAGGAAGATAGCCAAGAACTCAAGATTGCAGCCACTAAGAAGCCTTGGAAAATAGCTAAATAATAATGAAAATTGCCCCAAAGTCTTCGGCCCATATTAGTCCATTGCCCAACCAATGAGAATTAAGCCTAATTTCTCACGATTTCAATCCTTTTGGCAGCCAAAAAGTCCCTTAAAATAGCCCCTCCGAATTTCATTTTATTTCTTTTTGCCGAAAACCGATTTTTCCGCAAAATTCCGAACTCGACGAAAATTCTCTGAAATATGAGATGACATCCTAAAAATGAATCGTGACACGCTCGAACGTCTAATTTCCGAAACTGAATTGAATTTCGTGGTTAAAATTGACAGAACGCGATTTTAGTAACCTAACCTATGGGGTAGCTTTTAGGGATTTTAATGTGTTTGACCCGTGGTTGATAATTCTCAATCCACGTTTGTGCATCTCCGACTCGTAGACGACTCTCGGTTGTCGTATAAATCGCAAGGTTTCAATTACGTGTCATGAGTACAATTTCGATAGAAAATCGGGTTGGTGCCGTTCGACGCGAATTTCGCAATCATGCGGAATCACTCGCAATTCAATTAGGTGATTCCGTTGAATCGATCTATATCCGATCACAATTCGATTATAAAAGTGTCATATTGACCCTTGCCGATTATTATGGTCGAGCCCGATTGAATTCTCTAGTCTATTGCGTTTATATCCCTTAACGGCCTCACCCAATAGATTAGTTAACTCGAGAGCGATCGGTTCCGAGTAAAATGACTGTAGGCGCATCGACGAAATGCCCATTTCATATATTCAAGACAGGGTTGAATTTCAGGATATCACAAGCATGGTCGCCGGCACCTAGGTGAGGGTCGACGACCCTTGCTGACCAGAGGCAAGGGCCTCGCCTCAATGTCGACAACCTTGTTGGCTATCGTTGTCACCCCACTGGCAATGGGGAGGCGGCCATAGGTGGGAGGGAGCCTCCCTCCTACGCGTGTTCATCTTTTATTTTATTATTATTTTTTTTAATTTTTATTGTTTTTTGGAAGGAAAAAATAGAAAAAAAGAAAAAAGGAAAAATTTTAAAAATTTAAAAGATGAAATTATCCTTCACTAAATAGTAAGTTTAGACCATTCTTTGATATTGATATGACCACTTCAAGTCTTTATTTAAACAAAATTTATTTGAGGGTACTTTGTCCATTTTAAGTCTTTATTTGAGAAAAAAAGAACATTTCGAATTCTTATTTGGAATTTTCCATTGAAATTTTTGACAAAACAAAGAGGAGTAGAAGTTTTCTTGAGTGGGAGTGAGGGAGAAGAGAGAAGAGAAGAGGAGAGGAAGGTTGGTACTTTTCAAGGGAAATTAAGAGAGAGGGTTTGTTGCAAATGTGGGCCCGGATTGAGAGAGAGTAGAGAAAGGGGTCTATAGCAATTTTGAATAATATTCGTGTGGGCTTGGATGACACATGTCCATTGTTGAATGGTTTACTGCATGGCATATGAGAAGTACTCCACTCACATTTAATATTTTCTCACCTATGTCTATTTGTCCTTTGCCAACTTATTGAGAGGCAAAAGGTTATCCTGTGGTTGACTTTACAAGTCAGGGAATCAACGCTTGAGATGGCTGCCTCCCCGTGAAGGACTGCAATCATTGACCCGAATATTAGGGAAGTTAGGCAATTCGGACCAAAATTTCTTTTGTTTCGCGAAAAATATAACTTTTTTTATTTTTATTTTTTAGGAAGTCATTTTTTTGGAAGAGTTAATTATATTCTCACATTTGGCCGAAATTTGAAAAGAAGCTGAAGATATTTTCTGTCATTTGATAAGGAAAATCTTTTCTTTCATGCACTCTTTTTCCAATTTTTTTTTTATAATTTTATTTTCTAAAATAAAATTTTTAAAATTTTTATATTTTAAAATATATTTTTAATTATTATTATTATTATTATTATTATTATTATTATTATTATTATTATTATTTTTTTGTTTTTGTCTTCCTCTTCTTTAAACATTCATCAATGAAGACGACATGTTTCTGAAGCACGTGTCGTGTTGGACACCCCGACACGTGTCCAACATGTTTCGACACGAGGTCAACATGTGTTGGATTTTCGACACGTTGTCAACTCTTCTGGACACGTTCGGACATGCGTGTCCGGAATTACGAGAGGCGTGGGTTTCCAAGGCGAGTCTGTAAGTGTGAAGGTCATTGAAGAAGGCGATGGAGTGGAGGCGAGGCCGCGAGCGACGTCAAGGCTGCGACTGGAAGGGATGGCCAGAGGAAGAGCAACCTAGAGGCTGCGACTGCGATGCCGCCATGGAGGGCTGGAGGCGAAGCTACGGCTGCAGTTGCGAAGGAGGGAGGGCCGAAGGCGAGCGATTGCAAGAGAGCAAAGATCACGAAGAAGAGGTCGTGGGAGGAGGATGAGGCATCTGGTGCTAGGGTTTTTAAGTTTGCTTCTCTTTTAGTTTTAGGCTTTTAACAAGAAAAGTAGAAAAAAGAAATTAAAAGTGGGGATTTTGATGGGACTTGGCGTGAAGGGGGTGGGTGGAGGAGTGTGATTTCAATTTTCAAGGAAGGAATGACAAATTGTAGAAGGAAAGGAATGTGGGACGGAGAGGGTGAAATAAATGGGTGGGGGGACTTTTTTGGGTCAGAAAATAAAAGCATTGAAATAATTTTTTATTTGGGAGGGGTGGGGGCTTGGTAAAAAAAAAAAAAGAGATTAAAAAGTGATTTCGAAAAATAAAAATATTAAATGTTAAATAATAATAAATTTTGATCATTATAGAATATCATAAATTTATTTAAATAAGTTCATTCTAATTTCTTATTAATTATTAGTATCATAAATAATTTTTGTTAAAGTTAGCTTTTTATTTATTTATAAATTTGAATCAAATTAATTAAAAAAATATTCATTTAATATATAATGTGTCACAATGTGTCGGAATTCTTTATTTTTGAGAACTGATGTGTCGACATGTTGTGTCGTGTCGTGTCGCGTCATGTGTCCGTGTCAATCAATCGGGCGAGCATCGAGCTAGGGCCTGAGCTTGTTGTTGATCGAGCGAGTGGTGAGCCTTGAGCTCGCTTGGACCTCGCTCAAGGCTGGTGAGCTTGAGGCTCACCTATGGTAGGTTGCAGCAGTTGTTGTGGCCAACGATCGGCCAAGACAGAACTTAAACAAAAAAAAAAAGAATTAAAAAAAGATTTTTTTTAAATGAAAAAAAGATTTTAAAAAAAGAAAGAAAGAAAAAAAAAGTTAACATGAGTGTGAGACAAGAGAATGTTTCCTCAACTAATTCATTTTTCATGTATGTACTGGCGACCGGATAGTACAAGTGATGCTCAGAGTGCAACTAATTCATTTTTCATGTAAGATATTTTTACATATAATTGTAATAACATTTCAAAGTGCACATGAAATAAATCTGAAGGATCGTGAATAGGTAAATATTTTCTCCTTATTTGAAACATACTTGTTATAATTATTTTATTAGCCGCATCATAATATAAAATTTTTATTATTATTCGTTCTAGTTAATTAAATGGGTTCTCCTACAAACTATGGACGCGTTCGAGCAAGAATTAGAATTGGTCGCAGACAACCGAGTCTTTGTGAAGATAGTACAAGCGACCATGAAATTTCCAAAGGGAATCTTCCTTAAGTTAGACTGAGACACCGTGATGGCCCATCTTCCCACCGTGTTTGACGGGTAACATCGACACGACAAGGACGCGAATTGAGTGGTCCAGCATAATTTAATCTCGACATAAGGAAATTCTACTGTCACATTTCCGAGCCGTTAGATTAAGAGAGACAAAAGAATATTTTCCCCAACTATTTCATTTTTCATGTAAGATATTTTTACATAGAATTGTAATAACATTTCAAAGTGCACATGAAATAAAACTGAAGGATCGTGAATAGGTAAACATTTTCTCCTTATCTAAAACATACCTTTTATCATTATTTTATTAGCCGCATCATAATATAAATTTTTTTATCATTATTCATTCTAGTTAATTAAATGCGTTCTCCTACAAACTATGGACACGTTCCAGCAAGAATTAGAATCGGTCGCAGACAATCGAGTCTTTGTGAAGCAACCATGAACTTTCCAAAGAGAATCTTCCCTAAGTTAGACTAAGACACCATGATGGCTCGTCTTCCCACCGTGTCTGACGGTTAACATCAACACGGCAAGGACGCAAATTGAGTGGTCCAGCATAATTCAATCTCGACATAAGGAAATTCTACAGTCACGTACAGGAAAATGCGGGATCCATCCCGCTCAATCCTAGCCGTTAGATTAAGAGAGAATACGTTCCAAGATTATAAGATACGCACATTTAAGAGCGATCACTGACTGTAAAGAAAATTGTTGATGTCACTATTTTTTTTTTTTGGTAAGGTGTTGATGTCACTATTGATGTCTAGAATTTACGAAATACTCACAGTAGGGCCGTTAAATTTACTAACCATATAAGAAATATTATGATCTCTAAGAAAAGTTACTACTATAGAGAAAATAATCTAAAATGAAGTCAAGTTGCTCACAATATTTTATGGAAGTTACGCACTTCAGGAAATTTGGCCTTACGATGCTTTAAGGTAAATTACCGCATTTGAATAATGATTACTAATATGTCATTCCCAATGGCTAGGGGTGAAAGGTTCAGGGTTAGGTTCGGTTCCCGTCCTAACCCTGACCTACTCTTCAGTACGGAGTTCCTCAATTTTGGACCCTAACCTACCCGTCGAAGCAAGAACCCAACCTACCCCCGTCACGGGTTCCGGGGTCGGTTCAGGGTGCTCCAACAAGTTCTTTTTTTTATTTTAGTTTTTCTTTTTTTTTTTCCCTTTTTTTTTTTTTTTTTTCAATTTTTTTCAATTTTTTTTTTTTTTTTTTAAATTTTTTTTAATTTTTTTAATTTTTTTTTTCATTTTCATATTTAAACTATAACGTACACGCACACTCTATAGTAGCGTCGGTGACGGGCGAGGTAGAGCACAGCAGCGAAGGGCATCAAGCGGGAAGGTTCGTGCGAGCGGCGTCGGCGGATCGGCGTCAACGGTGGCTTTGATGTGATGATGGCTCGGTGGAGCCGAATGTTTGGCTAAGGTGTCGCGGTTGGTGACGGGGACGAGCTAAGGTGACAAGTCCTTGCAATGGTGTGGTGAGGCATAGCGACTAGATGACATGGTGGTGGTGGCGCGAATGGCATGATCCAGTGACGAGCTTGGTAGCGTGGCGATGATTGCTAGTCGCTTAAGGCTCACGATTCCATCAAGTGAAAACCCGAATGTCACATGCGAGGCCCTTGTCTATGGTTGGTGAGGGTGGTCAACCCTCGTCGACTTGGTAGAATAAAAAGTAAAAAAATAAATCATACTTCTTACAAAAATATATAAAAAAATTATCCATGTCAATTGTAAGCCGTCCTACGTGGTATTATTGGTGTCCACGCTAGTGATATCCAATTAAAATTAATTATGGATTCAATTAGTAAAATATAAAAAAGATTTATAACTCAATTGATATAATTAAAATATTTAAGAGTGAATTGGTTAAAATATAATAATTTTAGGGCTTTATGGATGATTTCCCGTATCGATAAATTAGGGCTAAATCTGGGCAAAGAAGCAAACCCCAACCCTACCCATTGAAACTACTTGTAAAATTGTAGTTGATTATTTGCAAGAGAGTGCCCGAAAAAGCACATTCAAGGTCATTATGTAAAGCTTCCCGTGGCTATTGAAGACGGGATTGTTGGGCGCATATATTGACCATCAGCCGAGTGGGGGAGGGGGCTCCTTTTGGAGCTTGAATCGGTTCCAAAACCGGTTCCGAAATCGGTTCCGGTTCTGGTTCCGGTTCCGGTTCCGGTTCCCCGGAAAAAATCGGAAACCGGGAATCGGAATCGGTCCCTTAAGAACCGGGAACCGAACCGGAACCTCCGGTTCGGTTCTCCGGTTCCCGGTTCTACCCGGGAACCGTGCTCACCCCTACCAATGGCTCATACGAAAATTACTGCATTTGAATAATGATCACTAATATGTCGTTCCCAAGGGCTCATAAGAAAATTACACTTACTATTCAGTTTAGATACCATCACTCACAAAAATCTGTGGTACTTTACTATGTTATTGGTTAAATTTTCAGGTTAAAGGTAAATCGCTAATTATAGGTTAGAAAACGCAACTATAGATGAATTACGACCATGGAGTTAACTTACTACGTATAAAATATGACCAACCTTGCGATCATATCAAGTAAATTACAACAAAATTTCAGGAACACAAAGGTCTTATATAGGACTTGTCCCGTTTTTTTATCTGCGGGATTTACCCACGCTCTAAACAAATTGCATGTCATTAGGGGATTCGTGGGTTTTCAGTTTTGTTTTGTTTTTTTCATTATATGCACATGAAAATATCGTCTCGACTTTGTACTTGTAGTGTATATAATCTTTATTAGGTTAGAGTATAATCCAAAAACATATACTTCAAAATAAGTTGATGAATATGATTTTCCTCAAAATATAGTATTTACATCAAAGCCACTAGGATCGTTCGAGGACCAATTTTCATTAAAGGCTCGCTTTATACTTACAAATGTGCTACCCTCATTTGCGAATCAATCAATAATCATACTTTTATCTTAGACCTCCAATAATGTGAAATTGAGTGCCGCAATTATCTAAAACTAATTTTTGCGTCACAAAAAATTCAAAATTGATATGCCCCTTCCACCTTTATCCCAAATTAATTTTTGCGTCTCAAAAAATCCCAAAGCTGATATATTTATGCCACATTAACCTCAAACTTATCTTTACGTTTGGGATTTTCTATGATATGAATATTAGTTTGGGTTAAAAAAAGGTGTGGTCGTCCGGCTCTAGATTTTTTGTGACGCAAAAAAATTTAGGGTAAATGTTATTAATGTATATCTTGTTTGTATTATAGGGTATTTTTGTAATTATATTCCTATCAATAACATTTCTGTAATAACCACTCCTATAAATACATATTATTCAACCCTAATTAGGATTGAGCCATTATAAACACTTCGTCGTTATTTTCTCTCTGACTCTAAATATCAATATATGTGGTATGGGCGTACCGGTTTGAGATTTTTTCTGATCCAAAAATTAGTTTGTGGCACAAGTGTATGTTTAAGAGTTTTTGTGGCATTAATCCTTTCTTTTATGAACAAAAGACCTCAGTTCTTTTGTGACATCCTGATTTTCGACCATATTTCAATTAAATGAAATGGGCTTTTCATCAACACGCCTATGGTTTCTTTGAGCTGATTACTCACGAGATAACTAATTTATTAGGTGAAGTCGTTGAGGGATATAAATGCGACAGACTTGAGAATTCGATTAGAAATTGATTGCTCAACCGTGATAATCAGCAAGAATCAATACGGCATCGTTAAAATCGATTAGTGATTGGATATATGTTGATTCGACAGAAGTATGTAATTAAATAGTGGGTGATTCCACCTGATTGCAAAAATTCATGTCGAACGGCATTAACATAATTTTCTGTCGATTTTGTACCTTGTGCTCGTATTTGAAACCTTGAGATTTTTATGACAATTGAGAGTCGCCTATGAGTCGAAGATGCACAAATGTAAATCGAAATGATCGACCATGGGTGAAACGCGTTAAAAATTCTTAAAAGCCACTCGGTAGGTTAAGTCACGCTAAAATCGCGTTCGGTTGAAATTAACTACGAAATTGAACCCGGTTTCAGGAATCGAAAGTTCCAGCATGTCACAATTTATTTTTGGGACGTCGACTCATCCTTTGAAGAATTTTCGGCGAGCCCGGAATTTTTGGCAAAAAATCAAAATTAGGCAAAATTGAAGCAATAAATTCGGAGGGGCCTCTTTAGTTGGATTTTTGGGCTACCAAATTGAATTAATTGGTGGAGAAATGGTGGAAATTGTATGGCAGCTTCAAGGAGATTTCTTGGTCACCAATTGAGCTTGAATTGGTGAGGATTTGAATGGAACTTGAGGGGAATGGGTGCAAATTCGTAGGAAGGAGGGGCTGCTATAGTTTGGCCTTCATTCTTGGCTTGTTTGAGAAGATTGGGAGGGGAAATTGCTGCTAGATAGAGCTGAAGACTTATGGGGCTTATACTTAAGTGTTTTGGATATTTTGGGTGGACTTTGAGGACTTCTTGTCCCCCCCTTCCCAGCAGAACCTTACAGCTTCTTCTTCTTCTTCAGCTTCTTCTTCATTTTTCACTTCCTTCAACCTCCTTTTCTCCAACTGAAACACAGAGCTTTCAAACCAGTCAGCCCTCACCGAACCAACCGCAAGCCACCGCCAGCCTGCCCTAGTCGTCGCCCGCCTGCTCGCGTCCAAGCTGGTCTAGCCACTAGCAGCTCGCGCGCGAGCCTGTCCCCGTTCGCGCCCCTAGCCGCTCATCGCCGTCCACCCACAAGCCATCGACGCCGCTCCGGCCGTCCACCATGTCTAGCTCCCTCCGTCGGACCAGCCAGCCCAAGCCCAGCCTGTTCTAGCCTCTTGGCTCCCTTGGACCAGCTCAAAGCAGAACCGAACTCATAGCTTGAGCTGTAAGCTTTGTGGGCCATTTTCGGGCCCTTCCAAGCCTCTTTTGGTGTCGCCGTAGACTCGAGTTGTGGTCATCGTCACGCCACCGTCGCTGTAAACCGGTTTATTCGCTAATCAGGTGAGTTTACCTCTTAATCTCTAATTAGGATGCTAATTACGCTTAAAGGTGGATTAGTGGCTAATTAGTGGATTAGTTAGTCTTAAGTGAGGTTAGAGTAAATTAGTTAGCTTAGTTAGTTAATTAGATTATGTAATTAGATTTATTAGCAATTAGGTGGTTAGTTATTTTAGTTAGTTAGCTTAGTAGGTTAGATTATTTTAATTAAGTTCAATTAGGTGGTTAGATTAGTGTAAGTATATTAATTAGTGGTTTAATTTAATTATTTTGCAATTTATTTGATTAAATGCAATTTATTTAATTATTTATTAATTAGCATAAATTATGCCGGGATAGCCGGCTGTCAAAATTTCGTGCTGATCATCATGGTGTAGTTGGTTTGTGTAATCGATCGTTAATTTGTGCAATTGGAGGCTGATTGGTGATTTTTGATTTATTATTTCAAAACTATGAAATTTTGATATTTAATTAGAAAAATATCGGGTGTCGGGTTTTGGCGCCAAAAATATTTTAAGTACTATATAAAATCGTGGGATTTTTAAAAGAGAGTGTACCACTTTTTATGGTTCAATTTGATCGTGTGTCCACGCACAATTATTTTATCGGGTGTTTTTAATATGAAGAAAATAGGCAAAGTACATTATTTGAAATTGAGGCATTTGAGTGCAAAGCACAATGTCTTTGGCCGAGATTGGATGTGTGCGTGATCACAAAGTACCCTAATGCGTTTACGCTGGGTAGTAAACCCGTCCTAATGCGTTTACGCGGAACGTTGACTGATTAAGTTCAGATGCCTCTCGTCAATGGATGCCGGTCGCAGTGGAGGCTGGGCTAATGCTCCTTATGGAATGCCGTCTTGATGCGTTTACGTGGGATGATGCTGTGCCTGAAGGAGTGGGACGACGCCGGGTTATGACGGATGACCGCCGACTGTTGAGTTGGCCGTGGCCGTTGGGTCGTAATTAATTGAAACGCTTGATCGAGTGAAATAGCCGCGCCTGATTATGGGTCAAAATTGTGTGACACGAAATGAGACATGTCATAATGATTTGGCCTTATAATCGGAACCCCTGTGATTGACTGATATATGAAAGTGAAGTGTTCCAATTATTGAGTGCATTTATTGTATACATATGTTATATGAGCTGTACTAATGTGTAGGGAGATGCTGAGGTAAGGTAAGTCTTATATGATGTGTGTTTAGGTTGCCTCTAGGTGAATTCTCATCCTAATCAAGGTTTAGGGCGTGGACTCGCTGAAACATCATCTCATCCCGTCATGGTTTAAAATTTTTTAGGTCCTTAAATGGAGGTTTGACCTGTTCGTTCTGGGTGGCCGCAAGAGGCCAAGACCAAGCGCACCATACTCCTTATCCATGGGGATCCGACTGGACCCGTGAGCTCGTGGTTACGACCATTTGGGTCGATGATGGCTTACCTCAGTTGGTACCTCATCGATTCAAGACGTGGTTCCGTCACGGGCCCAATGGGGTTCGGGAGGGGCCCTTGAACGGATTCGACGGGCATGTCGTTGATGACAAGTATGTGGTGCATTTCAACCCTGTCATGAACGCCAATATTATTGCGAATATCGAGGCGAACCAGGTGCCTGAGGTTGAGTAGCCTGCAGAAGAGGTGGCTGACTCCTTAGACATCGACATCCCTGATGGTGTCGTAGTAGACCCGGATCCCAAGTAGGTAGGGTCCGGGGTAGGGTTAGCTTGGTAGTTTCTTTTGAGATAGACCTCCTCTATATAAACCTGGTTTGTTTATAAAATAGGTTTTGTATTAATTAGTGTCTTGCTTTTCTATCCCTTGTATTGGTTGTTGTCTAGAGATTATTATTTCGCTTCTGCATGTGGATTAATCGTTTGGGTTGGCGACGCCACTTGGGAACGTCGCAATTTAGTCGACCACCGAGGGATGTGCGCGTGCCAAGGTTCAGGGCGTGACATCTTTTTTGATAGACAAGTTACTGCTTTTGTGGTTTGCATGGTTTGCATGATAGCTGACTAATGCATGAAGTGACTACTTGATAAGACGAGTTTAGTAAGTGGCAAATGTAACACTAGAACGGTCAAAAAGTGAGACGAACACATTTTGGGACTTAATAAAATAGATAGATGGCAAAAATATTTGTTTCTAGGAGAGAGAGATGCTGGTGACTTTCGAGTCCAAGCAGAAGAAAATGACCTCTTTGAAGTTTAGTAAGAGCATATGGGTTCTTGGACCTTCGTATGTCCTTATATTGTTACATCTGAACTCTAAAACATAAAATGTGAGGAAAAAGTCGCAAATGCTCTCTCTTCACGCTCCCACGCTTCCCGTTTAAAAGTCCACTTTGTACTTTCAAGGTTCTTGGTCTGGTGGCAAGTATTAACGTGCCAAAAGAACGACTTTGACAGAGTCTACCTGCACAGCTAGGGTTCATTAATTGGCGTTAGCGACGGACACAACCTCCAGGAAGTTCCCCAAGAAGGCAAGCGAATGCGGTGGGCGGGGCATATTAGTGGTGGAACATTTCGTCGCGAGGATATTGCAGGATCGAGGATCGAGAAGGAGGAATCGAGAGGAGAAGAAAGCTATCCGGCGTAATCTGAGTCTACCAGCAGAAAACTTCCCTTCCAGGTTTGGCCTTTTTAACCAATCATCGAATCCCTATCACCAATCATCAAATCCCTATCAGAATTCCATTGACATAATCACGTTCTATTCTATCCCTAATTCTAGTAAAGGAAACCGTACATGTCCCTAAAATAATAAGTTGGAAATTGTGAAATCCAAGCACGTTTATCATCATATCCCCAGTGTGCATTAAATTGGTTTGGTTGATTTATAAATATAGAACGCATTTTGCACCTTCTAAATAGCATTTTTATTGATTCACAGAGAGAGAGGTTCATGTTTCTATCACGCTCGACTTTTTTTGGCTTGCATAGACTGGACAAAGGAAACAATTGAGTAATTGAGCATGACTTGATCAAGTACATGGCAGAATTTACTTGTACTTTTCGCCTATGTGACGAATTATCTCTATTGTACATTGGTTAATTTTGTGGATTGTATATATGTACTCCTTTTAATACCGCGTCTTGAAAAATTAAAATGGAGCCAGCAGACTATATCTAAAGGGAAGCTGTCCCGCTACGAATTTGGTATAAATTATCTTAGGTAGTCATTGTTATCCTCTATAAGATATTTGATAGAGAATTATAATAACATTTTAAAGTGCGCAGGGAATAATTGAGGGACGCAATGATGCCTCCTATTTGAGTCTGCTATGTACTTCATAAGAATGATTATGATAGAATCTATTTGCACAAGGAGGGAATATGCATGTTTATTAATTAGTGTTAATGAACCTGAGTAGCTACGGACACAACCTCCAGGAACTTTCCATATATATATATATATATAGCATATCCTTCAACCCCCGTCTTTGCCCTTTTTAGTTTGAGTTCAACTTCAGTTAAGTTTTTGGACCAGCAATCAGTCTTGTTGTGTATGTTATCTGCATCTGGGTTTCATCCCCATAATGATTTGATTTCTTGTATATATGAGGATATTGCAGGATTCATAAGGAGGGAACGAAAGGAGAAAAAAACTATCCGGAACACCCTGGAGTCTACCTGCAACAAACTTCCCTGCTAGGTTTGGCCCTTTTTCCTCATCATCTCATCTAACCTGCAATTATCTCTACGTTGCACCGTACATAATTTGACTGGGTTCGTTTCTGAGTTTGAGTAAGCCCTAGCCTGTCGTTGCCCTCCCTCTCCTCTCCTCTCCTCTCCTCTCCTCTCCCCCATCAACTATCTCCGCCACGAGCACAAAACTGGAGCCAACCATCATTCCGTTTGACAGACCCGACAATGGGAAGCGCGGTGAACGGTGGATTACGTTTTTAGGGTTTCCATTGGAATTTTTTAGGGATTTGGCTCGATTCCGGCTTCATAGGCCCATCGACTATCTCTAATATTCACACTGCTGGCGCTGGATGAATGCCAAGTGTAGTCATCATTTGCTTTTTTTCGAAAATTGCCACAAAAAGCTCTAATTTGACGTCATCTACGTACTCATCTTTGTCTTCTGTGCTTAAGAGCTGCAGACCCGTTGCTCGCTGCCACAGTTGACCTCCCTGGCTATCATCCATCCGCCGGTCACAGCCGTGTCCCACTTTGGCTACCAACATTGCTCCTTCATCCGCCGCCTACTTCCCTCCCTCTCCCTCTCCCTCTCCCCTTCTCTCTCTCTCTCTCTCTCTCGATACCGACGAGGCTCAGTGAGTGATGTGGTTATTAATAGTAGCAACATGTGAATATATGGTAGCCCTAGTAACTGGCTTTGAAAGTACTTCCGGCTGTTTTGCTTCGGTATGCACCACTCTTTGGTAGGGTAGGATAAGACAATAAAGTACGAGCATCTTGAAAGAGAGTTCAGGAACTTTCGAGTCTAGAATCAAATTTAATTACTGTCATTAAGCGATTCGCTTGCTTCTAATTAAATGTGGAGGTTCTTTTTGTCCCGTGCAGGAGTTTGGGATTTGCCAGAAATCAGGTGTTATTGCAGTTTAGAGTTCAAACCTCCTTCATTAACAAGAACGAATCAACCCTTGAAATAACCCGCCACATCTCCACTTTTCATCAGCACGACGATCTCTTTCATGGGAAACTCTCCTTCCTCTAGCAAGAAGAAGGGTTCCGATGGAAAACAAAGCACGGCGATCTCTTTCATGGGGAACGCTCCTTCCTCTAGCAAGAAGAAGGGTTCCGATGGAAAACAAAAGGGTAAGAGCATGACGAAGTGGATGATGATTCGTGGCCATCCCCACCTACTAATTTATCACGAGCAGAAAAAAAGTGGCAGCGCGTACCAGTGCAATGGGTGCCAACAACCAGGGTTTGGGCCCTATTACTCGTGCAAGGAGTGCAGCAATCTCCATCGTGCTGCAGCGAACTTTTAAGTTCGCAGTCCTCTGAGTCCTCCTCAGCCGCTGCTGTTGGCAACCACAGTCCCTATCCCTATGCGACTGGGGATCTCGTGTTACTGTGTTACGTGTGGAGAGGAAGTGCAGATGCTCAGGTACAAATGGCGGCACAAGAAGGCGCACGGCTCGTGCAATCCTTACTGGCGCCTCTATCAGTACCTAAACTACCGTGCCTTCCACCCACTCTGTGCGTCACTCCCCGCGCAGATCGAAGAGACTGGTGAACATAAGATCGTGCTGCAGCTCATGGAGAAGATCAAAGGTGAGTGCCTCATATGCAAGGGCAAGGGCAATGCCAAGGGATGGGCTTACAACAGTACCAGCGAGAACTACGGTTGCCACGTGGGGTGTATGAAGAAGAAGATTATAGAGCGTCTGCAGCAGGAGGAAGCTTCACGAGAGAGCAAAGTGACTATCTACGTGAAAAAAGCGTTGCGGCCGTTTCTGGAAATAGTAAAAGTGGCTTTTAAGCTCATCATCGGAGCCCTCTTCGGGTCAACATTAGCAGACCTGGCAGATATCGTCGGAGAGCTTTTCGCATTCGCCTATGATGGCGTTACCAGCGCCTAAGTTCAGAAGGATGCAGATCTTTTTATTTTGGGTGGTGCTTTTCTCAATGTTTCGCTAAATCTCAGTCGTTAATAAAAACGTTATTTTCCTAGGACAACGAATGAAGTTTTATGAGGTACCTGCAAATAAATGTAGATAAACCAACTAAACCATAGAATTTATACTATATCTGTGTGTGATTTTCGATATATCGGTAATTCAATGTGCCGATATCAAAAGCATTTCTTACAATATGACGATTTCCCCATGAGCTATTTTAGCGTAATGTGCCCCTTGGTTTTAAGGCAATGTTGGAATCGGCCAAGACATAAGGAATAAAGTCTATTTGTTGAGAAAAACAGTAGGATGATTTATGTGGTTCACCGTACAGTTTTGATGGAGTGCTTTTGGGGTCCCTTGGTAACTTATCTTTATTGGTAGTAATTAACTTATAATGGTTCTAACTTATTTGCACTTATAAATAGTAATTCATAATTATAAATTATATTGTGACTATAGGTTTCGTAACATGAAAATACCGACACTTAGTAACTATCCAATAGTTTAGTAAAATATGTCAAACTGCCACAAGTAATGAATGGTACATGTACTCAATAATTTTCCTTAATCATTTTGATGTTATATCCTTGAAAAATGATTAATCAGTAACCATCATTCACATGTGTTAATTTACCTCAAAGTTTTGTAAGATTAAATACCATAGTTGCATACAAGCCCGGTGACTGAGTTCATCGAAAATGTTTTTAAATTCATTGAAGATCATATTTCCGGAGTCACTCTTAAGTGAAGGAAGCCATGTTTTTTTTTTAGCTATTCTTGATTATTTAATTGGTATATAAAGTTGGTTTACTAAGTTATTTGGCGGGCGGACCACATTCAGCATCTAAAAAAAAAAAAAAAAAATCTATCATGTCACTCAATAAAAGGATCTACTAAATCAATCACCATACACTTCACTTTTCTTATTTCTTATTTCTTTATGTTTTCTTTTCCCTCTTCTTCGCCAGAGTATTTGTATAGTTTCAAAAGAAACGAACTTCAACAAAGAATGTGGTGATAAAAGAAAAAGAGCATTTTGAGCTTACCATCGGCAGAGGAGCATTTCAAATGGCGATGTCGAAACAGGGATACGGGTTAAGCGAAAACAAGAAAAAATATTACCAAGAAAAAGCAGAAAAAAATGGAGAAGCTTCTTCTTCATCGCTTGATTTCCCAAAACCCAGGTGAGAGAGAGGAGCGAAGCACGCACAAGGTTCAACTCAAGCTTGTTGGAGCCACCGATAAGGCTCCAAGAGGTGACGGCAGAGGCGGAGGCGGCACTGTGGTTCGTCCCCGAATAGAGAGAAGCACTCACAGTAATGGAAGGGAGAACGAGAGGCCTTCCTTCTTTGAAATCTGGGAAAATTCCAAAATAGGAGCCCGAAATGCACTCGTTTTCTCAAATAATGGCATAAAGTGGACATTATTTTGAATAAGGGTCTAAAGTAACTATATTAGTTTTAAAGAAGGGCCTGGAGTGATTATAGTTGTTTCAAATAAGGACCTAGTCTTGCCGGCTCGCCGGGTTGGCAAAAAATTCTCGCCAATCGGGAATATTTTCATCAAAAACAATTTAAATTTAAATTAAATTAGATTAAAAGTTTAGAAAATATTTTTTAAAAAAGAAGCAAAAATAGAGGTGGGAGGGCTCCCTCTCTCTTGTAGTTGCTGCCTCATTGTCGGTGGGGTGGCGGCGATGGTCAGCATGGTCATGAGCGCCTAGGTGAGGGTCGATGACCCTTGCCGGCCAGAGGTGACAGTCTTGCCTTGATGCCGACAACCTCGTCAGCTATCGTCGCAATGGGGGGGCAACCATAGGCGGGAGGGAGCCTCCCTCCTATGCGTGTTCATCTTCTTCTTCTTCTTCTTCTTCTTTTTTAAGGAAAAAAGGAAACATTTAAAAAATTTAAAAGACGAAATTGCCATTCACTAAACAGTAAGTTTAGGCCCTTATTTGATACTGATATGACCACTTCAAACCTTTATTTGAACAAGATTTATTTAAGGGCACTTCGTCTATTTTAAGTCCTTATTTGAAAACATTTCAGATCTTTATTTGGAATTTTCCTATAAAATTTTTGAGAAAACAAAGAGGGGTAGAAGTTTTCTTGAGTGGGAGGGAGGGAGGGAGAGGAGAGGAAAGGGGAGGAAGCGTTGGTACTTTTCAAGGGAAATTAAGAGAGAGGGTCAATTGCAAATGTGGGCCCGGGTTGAGAGAGGGGGAGAGAGAGGGGGAGAGAGACAGACAGAGAGGGTTTCTAGCAATTTTGAATAATTAAATGCGTTCTCCTACAAACTATGGACACGTTCGCGCAAGAATTAGAATCGGTCGCGAACAACCGAGTCTTTGTGAAGATAATACAAGCATCCATGAACTTTTCAAAGAGAACATTCCATAAGTTAGTCTGAGACACCATGATGGCCTGTCTTCCCACCGTGTTTGATGGGTAGCAAGGACATGACAAGGACGCGAATTGAGTGGTCCAGCATAATTCAATCTCGACATAAGGAAATTCTATAGTCATGTATAGGAAAATACGGGATCCATCCCACTCAATCCGAGCCGTTAGATTAAGAGAGAATACGTTCCGATCCTCGAAAGATTTTAGATAGATAATAACATATGCACATTTAAGAGAGATCACTGGCTATAAAGAAAATTGTTGATGTCACTATTGATTTCTAGAAATCACGAATTACTCACAATAGGGCTGTTAAATTTTCTAACTGTATACAAAATATTATGATCTCTAAGATAAGTTACTACTATAGAGAAAATAATTTCAAATGAACTCAAGTTGTTCACGATATTGTTTGGGAGTTACGCACTTAGGGAAATTTGGCCTTACGATGCTTTAAGGTAAATTACCGCATTCGTATAATGATTACTAATATGTCATTCCAAAGGGCTCACACGATAATTACACTTGCTATTCAGTTTAGGTACCGTCACTTACAAAAATGTGTGGTACTTTACTATGTTATTGGTTAATTATTAAGGGCTACCATTTTCAGGTTAAAGGTAAATCGCTAATTACAGGTTAGAAATCGCAACTATAGACGAATTGCAACCCATGGAGCTAAATTACTACATATAAAATATGACCAACCTTGCGATGATTTCAGGTAAATTACAACAAAATTTCGGGAACACAAAGGTCTTATATAGGACTCGTCCCGCTCTTTTATCTACAAGATTTACCGACGCTCTAAATAAATTGCATGTTATTAGGGGATTCGTGGGTTTTTGGTTCTGTATTGTTTTTTTCCTTATATGTACATGAAGAATTGTCTCAACTTAGGACTTGTAGTGTGTATAATCTTTATTAGGTTAGAGTTTAATCTAAAAACATATACTTCAAAATAAGTTGATGAATATGATTTTCCTCAAAATATAGTATTTACATCAAAAGCACTAGGATCGTTGGAGGACTAATTTTCATTAAAGGCCCGCTTCATATTTACAAATGTGCTACTCTTATTTGTGAATCGATCAATGATCATGCTTTTCTCTTAAACCTCCAAGAATGTCAAATTGAGTGCCGCAATTATCTAAAACTAATTTTTGTGCCGCAAAAAATTTAAAATTGATATACACATTCCACATTTACCCCAAACTAAAGTTTGCATATAAAAAAAAAATCCCAAACTCCATATATTTGTGCCACATTAACCTCAAACTTATCTTTATGTTTCGGATTTTCTATGACATGAATATTAGTTTGGGGGTAAAAAAGGCGTGGCCATACCAGCTTGGGATTTTTTGTGACGCAAAGAAATTTAGGGTAATGTTATTAATGTGTATCTTATATGTATCATAGGGTATTTTTCTAATTATATTTCTATCGGTACCATTTCTATTATTAACTACTCCTATAAATATATATCATTCAACCCTAATTGGGGTTGAGCCATAATAAACACTTTGTTGTTGTTTTCTCTCTGACTCTAAGCATCAACAAATGTGGTATGGGTGTACCAGTTTAGGATTTTTTGTGATATATGAAAATTAGTTGATGATAGATGTGACACAAGTGTACGTTTGAGAGTTTTTGTAGTTTTAATTCTTTATTTTATAATTAAAAGACCTCGGTTCTTTTCTTTTTGAAGAGTTACTGCTTTTGTGGTTTGCATGATTTGCATAACAACTGACTAGACATGCATGAAATGGCTACTTGATAAAACTAGTGTAGGGAGTAGCGAATATAACACTAGAAAATTAAAAAGGTGAGACAAGCACATTTTTGGACTTATTAAAATAGGTAGATGGCAAAAATATTTGTTTCTAGGAGAGAGAGATGCTGATGATTTTTTAGTCCAAGCAGAAGAAATCACCTCTTTGAGGTTTAACAAGGGTACACAACTGTTGGACCTTAGTACGGAACTCTGGAATGTAAGGTGCGAGTAAAAAGTCACAAATACTCTTTTGACGCTCTGACGCTTCTTGTTTAAAAGTCCACTTTATAATTTCCTGGTTGTCGGTCCCGTGCCAAGTATTAACGCGCCAGAAGAACGACTTTGATAGAGTCTACCTGCACAAGTAGGGCCCATGAATTGGTGTAGCGACGGACACACCCTCCAGGAAATTCCCCAGGAAGAGCGAGCGCGGTTGATCGGGGCATATTTGTAGCGGGACGTTTCGCCGCGAGGATATTGCATGATCGAGAAGGAGGAAACGAGAGGAGAAGAAAGCTATCCGGCGTAATCTGAGCCTCCCTGCAGAAAACTTCCCTTCCAGGTTTGGCTTTTTAACCAATCAACGAATCCCTATCAGAATTCCATTGACTTAATCACGTTATATTCTATCCCTAATTCTAGTGAAGGAAACAGTACATGCACCTAAAGAACCACGAATTCCCACCACATGCTCTCTCTCTCTCTCTCGATCGCCGCAATCGCAATCCGCCGTGCGACACTAGCTCCCCTGCCGGACCCTCGATTCCCTCCGGCAACCTTGGCGTCTCCCTCGAGATCAACGGCGCCCGCGTCCCGGAGCTGAGGCCGATCATCCGTCGCGCTCCAGCGCAACTGCGTCGACAAGGACGCGCTCGAGGTGACGTACCTGAGCACCGACAGCGTCAGCATCACGGGTGGCGTCAGGGTTTGAGGTGCTGGAGAACGAGGACGTGGCCCTCTGTGGGTCGCTGGAGAGGGTGGAGGACAATTGGAGCAACGTGAGCCCGGGGCTGGTGTGCATTAGTTGGTTGAATCCCTATCAGAATTCTATTCTATCCCTAATTCTAGTAAAGGAAACCGTACATGTCCCTAAAATAATAAGTTGGAAATTGTGAAATCCAAGCACGTTTATCATCATATCCCCGGTGTGCATTAAATTGGTTTAGTCGATTTATAAATATAGTACGCATTTTACACTTTCTAAATAGCGTTTTTTATTGACCGACCAAAAAAAAAAAAATAGCGTTTTTTATTGACTTAGAGAGAGAGAGAGAGAGAGAGAGAGAGAGAGAGAGAGGTTCATGTTCCTATCAAGCTCGATTTTTTTTGCTTGCATAGACTGGACAAAGGAAACGATTGAGTGGTTGAGCATGACTTGATAAAGTACATGGCAGAATTTATTTGTATTTTTCGCCAATGTGACGAATTATCTCCATTGTACATTGGTTAATTTGTGGATTGTATATATGTACTCCTTTTAATACCGTGTCTTGAAATCTAAAATGGAGCCAGCAGACTATATCTAAGGGGAAGCTGTCCCGCTACGAATTTGGTATAAATTATCTTAGGTCGTCATTGTTATCCTCTATAAGATATTTGATAGAGAATTATAATAACATTTTAAAGTGCACAGGGAATAATTGAGGGACGTAATGATGCCTCCTATTTGAGTCCGTTATGTACTTTATAAGAATGATTATGATAGAATCTATTTGGACGAGGAGGGAATATGCATGTTTATTAATTAGTGTTAATGAACCTGAGTAGCTACGGACACAACCTCCAGGAAATTTCCAAAAATTGCACGAATATTGCCGTGATATATCTATATATATAGCATATCCTTCAACCCCCGTCTTTGCCCTTTTTAGATTGAGTTCAACTTCAGTTAAGTTTTTGGACCAGCAATCAGTCTTGTTGTGTATGTTATCTGCATCTGGGTTTCATCCCCATAATGATTTGATTTCTTGTGTATATGAGGATATTGCAGGATTCATAAGGAGGGAACGAAAGGAGGAAAAAAATATCCGGAACACTCTGGAGTCTACCCGCAACAAACTTCCCTGCTAGGTTTGGCCCTTTTTCCTTATCATCTCATCTAACCTGCAATTATCTCTACGTTGCACCATACATAATTTGACTGGGTTCGTTTCTGAGTTCGAGTAAGCCCTAGCCCGTCGTTGCCCTCCCTCTCCTCTCCTCTCCTCTCCTCTCCTCTCCTCTCCCCCATCAACTACCTCCGCCACGGACACAAAACTGGAGCCAACCATCATTCCCGTTTGATGAACCCGACAATGGGAAGACGCGGTGAACGGTGGATTACGTTTTTAGGGTTTCCATTGGAATTTTTTAGGGATTTGGCTCGATTCCGGCTTCATAGACCCATCAACTATCTCCATTATTCACACTGCTAGCGCTGGATGGATGCCAAGTGTAGCCATCATTTGCTTTTTTTGGAAAATTGCCACAAAAAACCCTAAGTTGATGCCATCTAAGAACTCGCCTTTGTCTTCTGTGCTTAAGAGCTGCAGACCCGTTGCTGGCTGCCACGGTTGACCTCATTGGCTATCATCCATCCATCGGCCACAGCCGTGTCCCACTTTGGCTAGCAACATTGCTCCTTCAGCCCCCCGCCTCCTTCCCTCCCTCTCCCTCTTCCATCAACGAGAAGCCAATATGGAGGAGCCTCAAATCCAAGGCTCCGACAGAGGCTCAATCTGCGGGACCGAGAGAACCTCAAATCAGGCTCAATCTAAAGCTCGATACCAACGAGGTTAAGTGAGTGATGTGGTGGTGGAAACTAGAGAGGGAGGCGACGATGGTGGAAAAGGCAAAGGCGACATGGTGGTGGAAATCTAAAGAACACCTCATGGTGGCAAACAGAGAGGTTGAAAATTAAGTGGGGCCTGGTCCGTGGTCGAAGGTCAGACCTAACTTAATCGACTAGGTCTGCTCATCGTTAAAAGGACATGCATACGTCTCCAATCAATCCACTGGGCCAAACTTCTAATTAAATAGCCCTGTCCATTCGGCAAGAGTAAGCCAACGGGTTGTTAATAAGTCCATGGTCAGGTCAAAAGCAGTTGTGTAATGGTTAAAAAAACAAAAGAAAATGCGGAGGTGACAATGGCAGTTGTGTGCCATGCGCAGCGGTATTCTCATAGGAAGTGTTGATGTTGATAGAAGGTGTAATAAATATGTGCAGAGAATGATAGAGTGAAGTTAAGGAGGAAATTGAGACGGGGAGGTTGCGAGTTAGGGTTTTTTTTGGTGTTAGAGCTAGGTTCACATGTGTAGAGGGTCTAGCGGTCCCGATTCATTGGTTGGGAACAGTAAATGGATCTAGGAAGCGGGGAAGGAGACCCTTCCTTTTGGTTTTTTATGGGGTTATTATAAGTAGCAACATGTGAATATATGGTAGCAACTGGTTTGGAAAGTACTTCTGGCTGTTTCGGTTTGGTATGCATCGCTCCTTGGTAGGGCAGGATAAAATGATCAACATGTAAATTACGACGAACTCAAATTGTTTATGATATTTTAGGAAGTTGTGGACTCTAGGAAAGTCTGCTTTTATGATGCTTTGAGGGAAATTACTACATTTAAAAAATGATTATTAATTGGTCATTCAGGGAAATTACGATTACCATTGTAGCTAGACATGTATGAAATGGTAAACGCTCTCTTACCACGTAATAGTTATTCGTAATTTAAGTCTATTGTGGACTTTCCAGCTTCTTGTCCGATGTGTATAACACGTCAGAAGAATGATTCTAATAAAATCTACTTGCAGAAGTAGGGTTTCTCTAGTAGGTTTACCTCAACGAAATTTCCAAGAAAATGCAAGCAAATGCGGTGATCAGGGTATTTATAGCAAATGTTTTCATCACCACAATGAACACGGTTTCTCGTGTATGCGAGGATATTGCAGGATTTATAAGGAGGGAACGAGCGGAGAAGAAGCTATCTGGCCTAGTGTGAGTCCCCCTGCAGCAAGCTTTCCTTCTAGGTTTGGCCTTTTTTCTTATCATCGCATCAAACCTGCAATTACCTCTGCGTTGCACAGTTCATAATTTGATCGATGCGCAGGAGCTTGGAATTTGACAGAGATAAGGCGTTCCCACAATTTCAAGCTCAAATCCCCTTCCTTTAACAAGAACGAATCAAAGCCCGAAACAACCCGCTACATCACCACCTTTTCATCAGCACGAGGATGTTGTCTTGCTTCAAGAACTGTCTTTCTTTAAGCAAGAAAAAAGAATCCCACGGAAAAAAGGAGGGTAAGAGCACGAATATACCGGTAGTGATTGGCAGCCACCCCCACCCATTTTCTCTTCAAGAACGGACAACAAGGGGCAGCACGTATCAGTGCAATGGGTGCCAACAACCCGGATACGGGCCGTATTACTTGTGCACCAACAACAGCTGCGGTTTCCATTATCACAAGCACTGTGGTGAAATTTTAAGGCATAATGCACCTTTCCACGGCAACCACCATCCCTACCCGATTGGGCGTTATAATTTCGAGGAGGAAGCACCAAGCAAAGTACGGTCCTGCGTCGCATGCGGCGACCAAGTCCGGGGGCTCAGGTACAGAGTGTGGCGCGGGCACCTTTACCTGCACCTAAACAACCGTGTCTTCCACCCACTCTGCACGTTACTCCCTCCAAAGATCGAAGATCCCCGTGAATCGCAGATAACGCTGGAGCTCAAGAAAAGGATCGCAGGCAATTGCTCCATGTGCAACGGCAAGGCCAAGGGATGGGCTTACAATAGTACCTGCGGGAACTACTGTTACCATGTCGGGTGTGTGAAGAATAAGATCATGCAGAAAGGGCAGCTGGATGAAGCCTCAGAAAATGGAGGGACTCAGCGAAGAATAGTCATCCACGTGGAATTTCCGTCGCCACAGATTCGGGAATTGGCAGAAGTGGCTATTCGGCTCATCATCAAAGCCCTCTTCGGGGTCCTCGACATCACAGACATCTTCACAGTGCTTTTCACTTGATCCCTGCTACCCCCCCCTTCCCGTTGGCATACGTTACTTTCCTAGATGAGTCTCGGTATGACTATAGATGGATTGTTTTACCAGTACCGTTCAAGTTCTATAGAGGGTCTCATGAAAGAGTTTAAGATGTCAATTTTACTATAAATAAAAAGGGTCTTAGTACTTTATTTATCAACTTGGATTTTCTAATCCATTTCGCCATGATTGACCGTTAGTAAGTTAGCGTTGCCTTGAGGCTGATGTCGACGGAAATATATCAATTAATCAGAACTGTTAAAGGAGACTGGTTCGCGATTAATAACAAGGACGAAAAACTGACTTTTTTCCATTTGAAAAGGCCAAATCAAACTTTCTTAAAGACAGCAAGCGAGGAGGAAATTGATGGAATAGTAGTGAGTGCAAAGGCAAAGAGGAGTCTGAGAGCGCAAATGATAACTATTTTGTTTCAAAAATCAATTTCCGACTAAATATAGAATTTTCTATTTCTACTATCCAGACGAGTTTATGAGCAAAAATACGTGTTCGATAATGATGCAAAATTTTTGTTTCCAAAATAGAAATCCATTTGATAACGATACAAAATCTATCCATCTGAGGTTAGCAGCAAGTGGGTGGCTGGCCAATAGCAAGGACTAGCGATGATAAGAGTTTTTATTTCTCGTTTTTGTTGCAAAAATATACAAGTGAAAAATTTTTACTTCTTATTCCTGTCCCAAATTTATATCTCGACTAAAAGTTTATTTCAGAAATTGAAAAAATAAATTACGTTACCAAATAGATTTCTATTCCAAACTTATCTCAGGAATAGAAAAATAGAAAAACAAAAAAAATAAAATGACTGCATGCGCCCTCTTAGAGTCTGCATAGCTACAATTGATGCATTAACAACTACGTCTCCTAGAAATGGTCATGGATCTTAGGATGTGAGGGCATAGAATGTTTGGGACTCGCGGGCGGGTACAAGCATCCTAGCAACGACAAACGCGAGGCTGAGAGACGGCGTGTGGATGGCGAATTTCAGGTTCAAGGTGGTTTCTTCAGGATTTATTCTGTGAGTACCGGGAATTTCAATTTCTCCTCGATGCTTCTTGTTTTCCTTGATGATACGGCCTTGTCCTGGTTTTATTGGGTTTTCTGCAATTGAATCTTGTCGGACATGTCTAGAATTTCTTTTTCTTTTTGCTTTGTGTCAACGGGCGTCGTTGCATGTTCCATGGAGAATTTGCTAAAAGCTCCTGCTGGTGCTTTGCTTTACCTTTTCTCCAGAGGCTCTATCTATTTCATAAAAAAATAAACGATTCAAAAAATATTTAAAAACGATTTTTATATTAATTGAAATAATTAGTTAATAAAAAATATTTTCATTACTAACAATAATGTATATCTAAATATTTTTATGGATAACGAAAATTATTTTCTTTAATCCATTTTTGTAAACAATACAAGCGATTATTTTTATTTTTCTTTTTCGATCCAAATTTTTATCTTTCGTGAAATAAAAGGAACTTGAAATAGAATTGCCAATTAAGTCATATGCCATTTGGCTATTCTTAAAATTTTCAGTCACCTTGTGCAAATGGAGAAAATTACAAAAAAAAATTAAATTTATTGCACTCATGTCAATACAGTCTCAAACCTTTCAATTTGTCCAATTGAGTCTTATACCTTTTGATAATATATTAATTCAGTCTTAAACATTTTAATTATGGTAATTTATTTCCAAAACTTTTGATGAATTGTCAATTCGATTTTAAACCTTTTGACAATTTGCCAATTTAGTCATTCCGATCGGTTTTGGCTGAAAAATCGCTAACGTGATGGTCTAGTTAACGTTAACTGTCTTACGTGGCACGGCCAATGCTAACATAGACAATTTGACTACACCTAAAACCATGTTGGTCCGGTTTGGCCAGGCCTAACCCTATCAATTGTTTATAAATTTTGAAGTTTTGCTAATTACACGGGGAGTTCTTTAGTCAGTATGGGCCAGGGCTAAGTTCTAACATCATTCCAAATCCCACGCTACATGAAGGAGGAGCTCATTTGACATGGAAATCAGTAATTTAATTGTCACCTCCTACATAGACTCTTTTTTTCTCTCATGATGTAAAAATTTCTTTAAAGAATTGGCTTTTAGATAAAGACATATATACACTTTTTATGTTTAGCATATAGAGTTATTTTATAAATAGGTTGATAATCATTCTGAGATTGCTTGTGTATTAAAGGTGTAAATTATATAAATCCGCAACATATTCTAAGAGTTACGAATTGACAAAATTTAAGTGGTCAAAATCACGTGCAAGCAAAACCCAAAACCTCAAAATTGTCATAAAAGAGAGATTACTTGCATGCATGCGTTATGGGTGTGCAGTTATTTCTCATTTCTCGTGCAATATCATAGTGAATTGATAATAAAATTAATAAATTTAACACATTATTTTCTCTTTTACCGCTGGATATTTATTCGAAACTTAGAAAAAGATATGGGAGGAGGATGAGATTGGTTATTACAATGTAAGGACAGATAGAGAAAATTTTAGTGTAAAGATGGTAACTAATTTTTTTCTTTCACCTTTTTGTCCTTTTTTGGGAACGATTTCACTTTCTTTATAGCTAAAATGTAATATATTATTAAAGTAATGTGTAGATGAGGCCTAAACTGGAATTTAAAATTGAGAGAAAACTCATTTCAAAATTGCAATATATATATATGTATGTATGTATATATGTATATACGTGTGTATGGGTACAGTTGAAAAATCCTAGAATCAAGCATTCGCCACGCGTGTGTGAAAAATAGAATATATATGTGAAAATATATTGGGAGCTAAACTCCAAAAATGGAAGAGGATAGTTATTTTTTAACGGAAGAATGGGTCAGAGTAATTAATATTTAGCAGAAGACGTGGTTGTTTGGTGGTGGATGGAGTTTATTCATAAATTTCGATTATTACTTTTTGAAATGTGATTTTAGAATAAATAGGGAGATAAAGAATTTTTTCCAAGCTATATGTTATATGGATAGATTAGACACATAGGTTTATTTTGTGAGTTTTATGTTGTTTTTATTTGGGCAAGCAACCTTAGAAAATTAGAGATTGGTAGTGATTAAGGTTTCATTTATCTCACGAAAAATGAATAATTTGGAAAATATTTTCCTAAAACTGATCGCTTGAAATAATTAATTAATTGAAAATAGTTTGTATCAATAATAATACATGTTTAAATATTTTGTGGACGATGAAAATATTTTTCATTTTTTTTCTAAGCGATGTAAATAATCATTTAAAAAAAATGGTTTACAAAACAAATGTGGCTAAGCCCAACTTGATTTTCAGTCCAAAAGAAAAGCCCCAATCGGATTTACGCAAATTCCCTAAACAACCACCCACCCACGTTAGCCCCACCAATTTTGAGGCCTCCTAAATTTCTATCTTTTCAGTATAGGTTCGGCTCTTCATTTCGTCATTGCATATTTCATATTACTTTATAAAACATGTTAATCAATGTCAATCTCGAATTATCGGTGTGGTGATATGTAATTGAGGTTTCTCTCAGCAATTCATATTCGAATCTTATCCTCGTTCAACACCATGGATTTCATCCTTTTACTGCAAACCGGCCTACACACGCTAATGGTTACTCTTTGATCGAAAAGCAAATTCTGATAGTATAGCAAATAAGTAACGATATAGAAGAAATATAAGTCACAATCAAGATTTATTTGTATTGTTGTCAATCAAAGAGAATATTCACAAATTAAAGATGCATTTATTTCACGCAAAGTTCAAAATTTCAAAAGATAATTTCCGAATAATAATTGGTTATACGGAGTGATGCTAAACTTCCACGTATAAGTAACCGAGAGAATAGAATTTTGTTCACAGAATAGAAGAAGTAAATCGAAATATGAAAGTAAAACCGTGGTTAACTCTTTGGGGTTCGAGGTGGGCTCTTTGGGGTTTGTTCTTTGGAGTATCTGGAATTTCAATCTCTCCGCGATGCTTCTCGTTTCCCTTGATGATAACGTCGCGTTCTTGAAATTGTTGGTCGTTGATGGTTGTCGACTTGTCGTTTCTTCCGTCCAGGTTTTATTGGTTTTAATGCAACTGGAATCTTGTCGTACGTTTCTTGAATTTCTTTTTTCTTGGTTTACGTTAATGTTTGTCGTTGCATGTTGCATGCGGCATGGCGAGGACGCCGTGGGTTGTGGTAAATTTTCGTCTGATTAAAACTCTCCACATAGAGAATTTGCTAAAAGCTCGTGGTGGTGTTTTGCTTTACCTTTTGTCTAATTTATTTCGTAAAAAATGAATAATTTATAAAGTACTCTTTTAAAAATGATTTTTGTGTCATTGGAAATAATTAGTTAGTAAATTTTATTTTCATTATCAACAAGAATTTATATCTAAATATTTCCATGAACGACAAAAATTATTTTCATTTGTTCATTTTGTAAGCGATATAGACGATCATTTTATTTTTCACGAAATAAATGGAACTTGAAACACAAATGCTTTTGTCAAATTGTTGTAATTGATTGTCTACCATTTGGCTTTTCTTAAATTTTTTTAGTCATCTTGTATGAATTGGGAAAATTACCCAAAAAAAGAAGTCTTAAATATATTATATTTGTGTGAATTTAGTCTCCAACCTTTCAATTTGACCAATTGAGTCATAAAATTTTTAACAAGTTACCAATTTAGTCATAAATTTTTTAATTACGCCAATTCAGTTCTAAATCTTTTAATAATTTGTCAATTTAGTCATTCCAACCAATTTTGATTGAAAATTGCTGACGCAGCGGTCTAGTTGGTACTGACTATCTTACATGGTACGACCAAATTTACGTACACAATTTGACTACAACCAAAACTGTGCCAACTTGACCTAGCCCTATCAATTGTTTATAAATTTTAAAGTTTTGCTAATTGCAAGGGGAGTTCTTGAGTTAGTATGGGCCAAGCCTAGAGAGTCCAAACACGACCTGGTTAATATGCGGGTTGAAATAGGGCAAATCGATACCCTATGAATGGTTGCTCTTTGAACCCATGGGGACCCCTATCTGTAAAATTACCCGTCTAGAGTAATTTTGAGCCTTTGCCTGAATTGATGAGGGTGAGCTTTATGTGAAGCTAAGTTCTAACATCATTCCAAATCCCACGTTACATGAAGGAAGAAGTTCATTATTTCGAGGATTCACTTTCCGAGCTTGACTCGCGTTAATTAGGATGTCTACTTGTCCTTTGCTGGTAAGTCGAGACATGGAAAGGTCGCGCCTATGGTTGACTTTTCAAGTCAATAGGGAATCAACACTTAAGATGGCCGCCTCCCCGTGAAGGACTCGCATTCATTGAACATTGTGGAAGTTGGCCAATGGGATCGGGAGTCTCTCCGTTTTCCCCTGCTCATTTTCATTTGGGATTCAATAAGAATAGTTCTTCTCAAAATTTCAACCGATAGAAAATGGTGCAATATAAACATATATTACTCTATTGTCATCTTCAAATACATGTAATCGGGTCTTAGATGTGAAATGTGGGGCATGCACATCGCGTTCATCGTATACTGTATATTGATGCATTAATTCGCTTTACCAAAATTCAAGTTTGGATAGAAAATACAATACATAGGAAGTGTCAATTGTGTATAACCCTCGCATTGGTGCAAGCAAAACGCATGTTACACAAAATTCAGCAAAAAGAATGGACGAAAACACTAACATCAAACTTTCTTAAGGAGGGCACATGAAGAGAAAATTGAGGAAGCGTGGCACAGAGGAAAGCGAAGAAGAGGCTTGCGGCTGCATGAGCCTTGTCGAAGAATTTGTCGCCGGCTGATCCTGTCGCCATTACATATGATGCAATTTGTGAAAAATCAAAACAAAGCTCTTGGTCATGGTTGAGGTTCTTTTACGAGATTAATTGGTTTCCCTTATTCGTCGATGGTTCAAATCTGATTCATACTTAAGCTATTGCGTGTTAGCCAATATATTTCCTTAGGCTAATGAATTTTAAATTTCGAAATTACCTGGTTGCCGTAGAAATCAAAGAGAACGTTGCCGTCCCCGGTTATCGTTTGATTCCTCCAACATTGTCGCGACCTAATTTTTGAGGGTGAATCACCTAAAGAAGGCTAATGGATTACTAAGTCCGAAGACTTGGCACGGACCCTCCCAAGTCCTACCAATCGCGACTTGATATTAAGAAATTAACCCATTTAAACATGCAATTATATTCAATTTGGAGCCGCCACTAACCAATTAGGGTTGATTAGAAACCCAAATAAAGCATGGGAGAATACTTTATTTTTGCGAACTAGAGATTCAATAAGTCCGAGGACATGGTTACGCTAGATTAATCTAACGCCCTTTTGGTACCTTTCTATCTTAATTTCAAAAGTATTTTGCAGGCATGTATTGATCAATTTTAACTTAAGCTACTAACATGCAAATGGTGGTCATGCGGGTGCACAATCAATAAAATAACATTCAATAAACCGAAATGCTAAATTCATAAGAAATTATAAACTACAACTTTATTAAGATCCAATCTCTAAAAAACATTTACAAAAAATGCTAATAAAAATGCATGCCCTAAACATGATTTTCTAAATGACATGATATCTAATTAAATGTAATCTTAATTTAAATTTGATATGCATGAATTTTACCTTAATGATATGTGAGATGCAATTCATATGGCATAACTTGAACTATCACTATATGTATGAAATCTAATTTATATAATCCTAAATATGCATGCATTTCATGATATGAGATGAATGACATAATAATTCTATATGCATATTCTTTTGTGATTTTTTTTTAATGATTCTTTTTTTAATGTATGCAACCTACACTTAACAATGATGACATAAAATGGGATTAATTATGAGCTAACCTATTAACTAACCAAATAAATGACCTTTTGTGTTTTTTCTTTTTATCTTTTTTTAAAATTATTTAATAATTTTTATTAAAAAAGAAAACAACATAATGATGTGATTAAAAAAAAACTACACGATGGGATTACTAAAACATAATAACATGATGCGATCCTATTTACTAAGCCTAAAAAACTATGCAAGATTTAGATTTTTTATACTTTTAGATTAAAAAAAAAAAAAAGGATGCGTAATTATGAAATATTAAATCTAAATAATCAACATAATCAACCAACAAAGGATTAAAATAATCGAAAAAATAACCTGTTATCTCACAAGTCAAATTAACGATTATTCTAACCCTAATTATCACAACATGGAAATCAAAATAATTAAAAATATGATCCGAAGTCTTACGGACCAAATTAAATAATTATTGTGATTTAACAATTGAAATTTTACCAAAAGCCCGAAAATTAATATAATTAAAAAATAATCCGACATCTCTCGGATCAAATTAATAATTATAATAATTCCGGACAAAATCCCTACGGATAATGCCTACAGAAATTACAGATATTCACACCCAATATTTAAATAACTAAACTAAAAAATATCAAACAAAATAAACAGAAAAATAACATAAGAAATAAAAAGAGTAAAATAAACTAAACCGTAAAGAAAGTAAAAAAGTAAAAATAAATAAACCACCTAGGGGGAGGACAGCAGCGTCGACAGGAGGGTGTGCACGGCGTTCGAGCGGCGTCGGGCGAAGGTAGACCGGCGGGAGTCGGGCGAACCGGCAGGCGACGACGGTGATGGCGCGGGCTGTGGCAGAACGGAGGTGCGGCGTCGGGTGGTGGCCGAGGACAGAGGCGGAGGCTGGCCGTGGGGGTTGGACTGCGGCTGTGGAGGCACGGTCGTCGGAGTTCTGGGTGTTCGGCTTCGTTGGTGCAGGCGCGGCAGAGATGGCGGAGGTGCGGCACGGGCTGTTGAAACGTTGCAGTGGTAGACGGGAGCGCAGCTGCGGTCTTCTGGCGAAGCGTCGACTGAGGCAGAGGCTGCCGGGCGCAGGTTGCAAGTCACGGGCGGAGCGGCAATGGAGTTGCAGACGAATGGGCTGAGGCGCGGCGCTGCTGCTTGGGGACCGGCGGTGCAGCTTGGAGACCGGCGGTGCGGGCTTGCGGAGGAGATGATCGAATCTGGAGCGACGGCAGCGCTGGTGTGGCGGCGACGCGAGGGCTCTGCAGGTGGAGCTTCGGGCTGGAGTCGGGTCGCGCGGTGCTGCTGGCGTCGAGTCAGAGCAGAGGGTCGCGGATCGTCGAGTGGAGCGGCGACGGTGGCGCGAGCGCGAGAGGGCGGTGCTGACTTCACTGGTTGCTGGTGCGCCGGCGAGGAGATCGGCGGCGCAAGGGACCGGTCACAGCACCTCCGAGGAAGATGAACAGGACCCTTTGTTTTTGTTTTTTTTTTTTTTTTTTTTTTCTTTTCCCCTGCGCCTGTCCTCTCACGTCTCTCTCTCACTGTTTGCACCCCACTTTGTGACTTTTTTCCTCTCTAAAAAACGTAGGGACTTCTTACTCTCACTTTTTTCGCTCTGAGAATTTTCCGATTTTTTTCTCCCACCCTTCCCCCCCCAACAACGGTTCCGAAGCCTCGCATTTCATTTAAATTTCGAACTCAAACAAATGAAGGAAAAGATTCACTTTCACTTTTTTGGCTCCGAGAATTTTCCGATTTTTTTCTGAATTCCCCCACCCCCCAAAACGGTTCCGAAGCCTCGCATTTCATTTATAGTGGAAAAAAAACTCAAAGTTGTTGAAGATTTCCCAATATTTACTCAACCACTCAACAATAAAAAGGCTCCAAAATCAAATAAAAACTGAATTTTGAATTTTAAAATGAGGATATATTTTCAACAAGAAAGATTTTCAAAACCGAATTTTTATTTTATTTTTTATTTTCTAAAAGATTAGGTGTCAACAAACATGTTCCTGAAAAATTCTCATTAGCCTAACAAAAATTATTAATTTTTTGAAGAGCTGACTTAATCACATTCTATTTTATCCTTACTTGTAGTAAAGGAAACTGTAAATGTCCCTAATATTATTAGTTGAAAATTATAAAATCCAATCATAAGTTAAGTCATTATATTGAGCACGTTCAACATTATATCACCGGCATTAAATTGGTTTGTCAATTTATAAATATAGTAGGTGTTTTTCACTTTCTAAATAGCATTTTCATTGAGTGAGAGAAAAAGAGGGAGAGGTCCGTGTTCCTATCACGTTCAACTTTTTTTGCTTACATCGACATGACAAAGGCAACAATTTGAGCATGACTTGATCAAGCACATGGCAGAATTTATTCATACTTTTCGCGGACGTGACAAACTATCTCTTTTGTCCATTGGTTAGTTTTGAGGATTGCATATACGTACTCCTTTAAATACCGAGTCTTGAAGAATTAAAATGGAGCCGGTGGAATCAAGCATTGATTCCAGGCTATCTTGAAAGGGAAGCTGTCTCGCTAAGAATTTGGTATAAATTATATTAGGTCGTTATTGTAATACTCTATAAGATATTTAGTAGAGAATTATAATAACATTTTAAAGTGTAAGTGTAACCCCTTGGTCATAACAACCAGCTAGTAGTCGATAGTTGTCATTGATTATCTGCAAAGAAATGTATATAATCCCACTGAAGGTGAGATAATTGATTAAATTAGATTATTTGGGCAAATGTAGTGTCGTCGTTATTAGGAGGATAAGCAAACTGAAATGAAGAATTCTAAGGACATAATTAAATGAATAAGACGTGTACGAGCAGTAATTAGAATCAGTCATGTCTAAATGAGCCTTTATATATATATATATATATATATATATATATATATATATATATACATACATATATATGCATGTATAAATAACAGAACTGATGGACTTGCGTAGACTTGCCGACCCATTTGTTAACCCATATTTGATGGGCTAAGTTATTATGTGGGTTAATTATATTCAGTAAATGGGTAATAAATGGATTAAAATGATAAAGTCTTGTGTTAAATAAGTACATAACTTATATAGACTCAACTAACTTCTATGACTATCTTTTCACTTTCTCTCATCCTCACTTGATATTAGGCCTACTAACTCTGCACTTTTACCTCAGTTTGGGTATAAGTTTTTCTAAATTCAGTTAAATAGTGAAGTGTTTTAGTAATATGAATTGAGTCGAGTATTGGTCATTAGATTTGTATTGCATGAAAATGAATCAAAATAGATTAAATAGCTCAATTTGAGTCGGATTAATTTTGACCCGATCCACTTGTTTAATAGGTCTAAACTTGAGCAGGCACTTAGATGTGTAAGGTCGTTCCCTAGCACAAGTTGAAGAGAGAAACTAAGAGCGTTTTCAAAGTCTAAACCTACCCGCTATGTGTTGAAAAGTTCATAAGTTCAGGTACAATGTAAAGTAACTTCTTTGTGGTCTAGATTCCTAATGTCTTGAGAAGTATCCTCCTATAAACCACCTCCAATGACTCTTATTTACGTGTGTTGAGTCGTTACATCAAGTTTTCAGAAATGATTAGCGTGTGTATGACTTTGAACTTTTCCAATCGTATCTTCATTAATATTTGAGAGAGAGAGAGAGAGAGAGAGTGACGTAATGATGCCTCCTATTTTCTTCATAAGAACGATTCTGAAAGAATCTATTTGCACAAGGAGGGAATATGCACAACCTCCTGGAAATTTCCCAAAAAATGCACGAATACTGCAGTGATCATGCTTTATATAGCATGTGCTTCAACCCCCATCTTTGCCTTTTTAGTTTGAGTTCGACTTCAGTTAAGTTTTTCGACCAGCAATTAGTCTTGCTGTGTATGTTATCTGCATCCGGGTTTCATCAGAATAATAACGATTATGATTTCTTGTATATATGAGGATGTTGCAGGATTCGTAAGGAGGGAACGAAAGGAGAAGAAACCATCTGGCGCAGTCTTGACTCTACCCTCGGTAAACTTCCCTTGTAGGTTTCGCGTTTCTCCTTATCATCTCATCCAACCTGCGATCATCTCTACGTTGCCCAGTAAATAATTTGACCGGGTTCGTTTTTGAGTTCGAGTAAGCCCTAGCCCAGCACTGGTGCCACACCATCGCTGCCCTTCCTCTCTTCGCCAACCCCCCACGCCGCCGCCGCCCCCAAAAAAAAGAAAAGAAAAAGAAAACTCTCTCCGCCACGAGCACACAACTTCAGCCAACCATCATTCCCGTTTACGGACCCGACAATGGGAAGACGCGGTGAACGGTGGATTACGTTGTGCTTGGGACAGTCTAGCTATGGTGGCTACTGGGGCTCGCTCGAGTTGAGATCTGAGAAGGGGGCCGGCATCTCTGATGGGCATGCTGCTTTTAGCCGCTGGGCTCCGCCAGCAGTCAAATTCCAAGGCAACGGCGGGAGTTAGAGCTTCAATCAGCAGCCTTCATTTCCCGCTCTACATTTCTTTAGGGGTTTTTGTTGGAAATGGTGATCCGTTTTCTAGAATTTCCTAGATTTCCTAAACTAGAATCTAGAATTCTCTAGATGAAGTTTCTGGAAGAAAGAGGAAAGAGAAGTCCAGAAAAATCCAGCATTGAAGAAAAGTCTAGAATGTGCTTAATTGGTGGAAATGACTATAAAAAGGCGGTAACCCATTTATGTAATGGGGTGAGAGGAGCATGAGAATATACTCCATATCATGAAGCTCCTCCACCAATACTTCATTGTAAAATTATTTTTAGAAACTAATGAAACTATTTTCCCCCATATCTCATGTCCTATATTCTTTAATTATCCTATCTCGTCCATTGTCTATCCACTACAAATTATATCATACACTTGCACACCACATCTTTAACCAAAAACTATAACTAATACCAAAACCATGCTTCCGCATGCACACATCCAAAATTTTTTAACAGTTTTGTTCTTGCTTCAAAATTCACAGCTCTCCTTACTTAAATCTTGGATGGCCCTAGCTAAGCCTTCCTCGAGATGATCACTGGTCCTGGCAGTGCGTTGGTTGGCTATGGCTTCATGACGATGACAGAGAGAGAGAGGGTTTCCACTGGAATTTCTTAGGGATTTGGCTTCATAGACCTGTTGACGCCTAAATTTCAATTAAGGTTTTAAAATTAGGTCTTAGTTTCTATATTTATGTATTTTTTTCCTTTTTTTGGATAATAAATAATAAATAATAAAAACAACAAACAAATAGTAAAAACAAAGAAAATAAAACAAAAAAAAGCAGCCCATTTTTCTCTCCTTCTCTTCCCCCTCCGCGTGGGCCCCTACGGCCCATTTTCCTACTCCTCCAGCCCGGCCCTCTTCGGTCATCTTCTTCCTTCATCCGCTCTGCAGCACACGCGCAGAGGGTGCGACGCTGAATGAACGGACGGACGGTGACGCGCGTGGGGGGCAGCTGGCGGACAAGTGGCGGATGGGACGCCGGTTCGATCGGCGGAGGCCGTTCAACGCGCGGGGACCGGCGGTCGAAGCTCCGTCAACCGGTCGCCCCCTCGCCTATAAATAAGCCCTCCACCTTCGTCGAAAAGGACACACGAGGAGAGAGAGGAAGCCAGCAAGCTTGGAGGGGTTCTCGAGAGACTTCGGGGAGCTCAAAGAGCGAGCAAGGCGAGAGTCGGGTCGCGAGCTCAAGCGACCTCCCTCCGAGAGACTTCGTGGGAGGCCGGTGGCGAGCGAGCCTGAGGGGGAGAGATTCGAGCGGGTGGAGGCCGAGAGAGAGAGAGCGATCGAGCGAGCGAGCGTCGCGAGCTTCCCGAGAGACTTCGGGGAGGCCCGAGCGCTCGCAAGCCCGGATCCGAGGGAGAGGGAAGAGATCGGAGCCCGAGCGAGAGGAGTCGGAGAGAGGAGGACCAGATTTGAGAAGCCAAGACCCGCCGTCGCGACCATCGCTGCCCCGTCGCGTCTCGTCGCTTTGGGCAGCCGCCTCCACCACCAACGACGCCGTCTCGCCTACCACCAACGCCGCCGCGCCATACCCTCTTCACGGGCGGTATCGCCTTTGCTTGGCCATCGCCATTTCCACCCGAAACCCCGGTCGCCGCCCGCCCGTCGCCGTAGCTTCTCTCTTGCTTCCCCCTCGAGAATCCAGCAGCCGCCGCCCGTCGTCGCCCTAGTCGTCGACGCCGTTAGGCCCGTCGTCGCCGTCGTCGTCGACACAAGCTACCGCCCCACCTTCCCCCTCTCGGCGCCGCGAATCGTCGAGTTCTAGGGTTCCCCGAAAGACGGGTCGTGAGCCGGGCCGGGTCGGGTAGGGTTTCGCCTGAGTCGGGTTGGCGTCCGAGGAGGGTTTCCCGGTCGGGCCCGTGCGCGCGTCTTAGGGTAGTCTTCGGGCCGAGGTTTTTATAAAAATGGGCCAAAATGGGTTTGGGCTTTTACATTAAAAAAAAAAAAACAATAAAAAAATCCAAGTCCGAGTCGCAGCGATGATGACCGGGTCGGCCCCAACTCGAATCCGACCGGGTCTTTTTATATTATTTTTTAATAAATAAATAAAAATAAATAATTTATTTTCAAAAAAATCAAAAAAATCAAAAAATGATTTAGTTTCGAAAAATATTAAAAAATAGTAAAAAATATTTTATTTTCCGAAAAATAAAAAAATAAAAAAATAAAAAAATAAAAAATATTTGATATTTTCCAAAAAATGCCAAAAATCCAAAAAATGCCAAAAAGACTTGTATTTTCTAAAAAAAAATACCAAAAAATCCAAAAAGTCCCTTTTATGTCCAAAAAATAGAAAAGGACCCAAAAAAAAAAAAATGTTTTTCCTCCTCACAAATGCATGGAAAATCCCTCAAAATTCAAAAAGCCTTAGGGTTTAAACAAGATTAGGTACCGAAAGGGCATTAGTGATTAACTAGTGTAATCAAGTCCCCGATCCTAATTTCTCTGGTTGCGCAGGAGCGAGTACTTCTCCCGATACTTCGCTTGGGTTTCTAATCGACCCACCTCAAATTGATTAGTGGCGACTCCGTTTTAAAAATTAACTTACAGGTTAAAAACTCGGACCATTAAGTCGTGAATTGGTGGACTTGGGAGAGTCCGGGCTAAAATAAACATAGCCAAACCATTAGCCTCCGCAAGGCGCCCGCCTCGATCGGGCGCCGAAAGAAAAAAAAGAGGTTGCGACAGCTTGGCGACTCCGCTGGGGACTTGAAGACTTAGGCCTTTTTTTATCTTGTTTAAATGCTTTGCTAATTTGGTTTTTTTTTTTTTTCTGTGCGGGTTAGTAGCTTTTATTTTATTTTGGTCAAAATAAAATGTTTTGTGATTATAAACTGTTGTGCATGCTTTACTGTTTTAACACTACACATGGCACACATAACCCGGCCGCTGGACCTGGGCTGCCATAGGATATCTAGGATGGTGTTAAGAAAGATACGGCCTCGAACGCGAGACTGCGATGTAGAGGTTGCCTTTCTTTTCCCCGAATTTCTCTAGCCGAGGTTAAGATGATACGCTGCCAACACGAGACTGCGATCGGCGGATATCCTTTTAATTTCAACAAGCCTTTATAGTTAGAAATCGAGCCGCACGTTCCATGTGCATGTCTCTGTGCTTACCATTTTCTTTAAAAGCAAAGTAATTTCTTTACTTTTACTCAGTTTCTTTTTATTGGCCCATGGCAATTTAGGTAGGTTTTTCGAGTCCTAGTTTATATGCGATGGGAGAAGATGATATCTAGTTTATTCCCACTCCCAAAGCAGAGCTCTTCAGATGGTGGGGTCAATTGGACCAGTATGCCCAAGAGTGTGTGAAAGCCAAAGTCGGTCATCTTCTATCGTTGATCCAAATCCGTGTTCATCCCGAAGTCATACAGGCCATGGCACATTTCTGGTGCCCGAAGACGACTACTTTTATGTTTGGTGGGTTTGAACTAACCCCAACTCTGGAAGAATACAACATCATCACTGGAATACCTCTCGAGAATAAGCTTGTTAGGCCATCAACAGGCATTATCCCGTTGCGTGGGTTAGCACGACTCTTAAGAACTGAAGTCCATGTTATGAGGCAAATTCTTGAAAACAACCATAATACCTGCCCCCTAGCATTTTTAACTGCCTGTTTTGAAAATCAACCCATGACCCGAAAAAGTGAGATTTTCCTCTTGGCCTTTTTTGGGTTCATCATTTTCCCCCATCAAAGAAATGTCATAAGTCCAAAGATGGCATGGATAGTTGATCAGATCTCAAGGGGCAAAATTATGTCAACATGATTTTAATCGAAACATTCTTGTCCCTCAATCGTTTTAAAGAAAACAAGGAAAAAATCATGCGGGTCTCCCCGAAAATTTTACAAGTCTGGTTCTTTTCTCACCTAAGTGAATTTCGATGCTTTATGCGAGCATCTGAAACAAATAATTTCGAAAATCCATTACAGAAATTCATGGTTCTAGGACCATACATTCCCAATCAAAGCTGTTTAAATTGGGTGAACTTCCTAAGAGACCCGACTCCTAAAGTATTCCAATGGTGTGCTGGTTGGTTCCATGAAAAAAGAGCTCGTTTTGCTTACAAACGCCGCCATCCAATTCCGTTGCTTAGTCTCATCGGCGCCATTTCCTATTTTCCATATCGGGTGGCACGACAGTATGGAGCCCTCCAGGAGATCCCACCGCCTTTCAAGAGGAAGGCCCCTCCACTCCTTTTCAACACAAGCCGTGACTACGCAGTCGAAATTTCTATCCACGAGGAAACATGGAGCAAGTGCCATCACAAAAGGATAGTGGTACTTGAAGGGCTTGAGGGACAGGAAAAGGCCCATCACGCCTCTGAGTCCTACATCCACAACCATCGTATCCCGACAAAGTGGAAGCCATCGATCCCTCACCCAATCGGCGAGATCAGCCAACACGAGCAAGCAGAATTTATGCAAGGGGATTTGGGAATGGGCTGGATACACGTCTCAGAGTCGGTCCAAGAAAAGCAAGCATCTTTGCAAGAGCAAGGCTCCCCGTCGCATATAAAATAGCAATCATGTGCCCCTTAGTGTTAATATTGTGAAAGTTTTGTCCCATTGTTTAGGGACTTTTGTTTAATATCTAGTATTTCATTCTCATTTTGATTTCAAGTTTTAGATATCGAAGTCTCAGTCTATGAAATCCTATTTTGATAAATAAAAAGCAGTTAGACCATTGCCATGGGTCAATCTTTGTTTACTTTCATGCTCATTTAAGGTTTTTACGATACCGGGTAATTATGAATCGTCGACTATCAGCCACTAGCGATTGGCCTCACGTTATAGGGCCCGATCAGAATGATGTACAAAATCGCCTCGCCAACATTGAAGACGGCGTAGGACAGATGTCCATTATCCTTCGACAACTCTCGAGGAAAATGGAATCCACTCAAGCCAAACCCAACTCTGTAGCTGCTTTAAGCGCACTCCCGGCACCCGCGAATTTGCCGAGGGATGACCAACGGGATAGACGGCTTGAAAAGATCATGAAAAAACCGAGCCAGCCCGGGAGAGCGGGATCCCATGGACTTGTCTAATTACACCGGCATTAAGATCCCTGAAGAGCTCAAAGCACTTGAATGCGAAAGGTATGCTGATACCTCTCGCCCAGAGACCTACTTGCAAGCTTACTTGGTCCAAAGGATGATTCAATCATACCAATCAAACCTGACTGGCCCCACCTTGCGGTGGTACATTGTAAGGAAGATTAATCTTCTTAAAACCTGGGGGGAACTAATCGATGTTTTTCGTCAAGAGTATAATGTTGACATCAGCCCTAACATCGCCCTGCCCTACGAAGAATCGATGGTCGCGGAGCACGAGGAGCCGATAGTCGCAGAGACCGGAGAAGAAGATGTCAATGAAGCCTTGCACGATAAATGGACGACCGAGCAGCATCCTATTATTGAGAAGCTTCCCTCTAGTAAAGGCAAAGAGCCCGCAGATGAAGTCAACACTACTCAAAGCCGGAGCATGATGGGACGGCTTCTCAAGCTTACCGCAAGAGCTAGGGTCCGAAGAACACTGACCCCCATCAATCTAGGGAGTGAAGCTCCACCATCTCCCACTCCTCTTGATAAAGTCCAACTAGCAAAACAAAGAGCCTTGCTTAAAAGGTCCGGACCAGGAGTCAAGAAAAGAAAGCCTAAGCAACTCGAGTCAATGTCTGCCACTGAACGTGGGCAAAACCTAACAATCAATTAGTCGCCACACCAAGACTTTGAACATCCCCTAGGGTATAATCTTGAAAGCTACCATCATCTAGAGTACAACCCTGAAGACTACCAGTCCCTAGGATACAATCCTAAGGACTACCAGTGTTATACAGATGAAATCGGCCATTCATCGTATAACTGCTTCCTACCCACACATAGGGTCGAAAGCCTGTTAGAAGAGGGAACATTCATCCTTATTTGCTATGATCCCAATGAACTACTAAGCTTGTCACCTGACCATGAGGATAACTTAAATGCCTCATCCTCGTTTGGTGATTTTGACCCGGAAGAAAGTAGTGGGATGATTTCGGTAGAATCCAGCTTTCCTAAAGCAGCAGAATTTACCACTACAATGAATATGCAATGGGAAAATCAGTGGCCTAACCAGGATACAGCAGGTCCGTCTTACCTTCATAGGATCATGACCCCTGGAGAGATGTGGATACCTAATCTCCGCAAGTATAATGGCACGACTTGCCTCGTGGCTCATTTGCAATATCTCCACGCTGAAATGAGTCAGTACTACAGCTCGTTGTCATTCACAACTCAGGCCTTCCAAGAAAGTCTTACAGGGTTTGCATTGCAATGGTTCATCACAGCAGATATCAACCTTATGAGAGATTGGAATGAGCTATCTTCCGCATTCCTGCATCAGTATCAAAGCCAGATTGGAACTGAATTGCCATGCGAGAACTTGGTTCACTTTAGAAGAAGACCAATGGAGGATTTCCGAGTATATGCAAGGAGGTGGAAGGCTTTTATGATGCAAACCTACCCTTAACTGGCCAAAGAAGAAATGATGAAGCTGTTCATAGGAGCTTTACCTCGCAAGCATCGTTGTTGGTTACATGGTTTGCACTTCCGTAGCTTCAATGAAGTGGTCCTCTCATGTGAATACTTCGAGTCTACTGGAGCCGAGGAACTCTCAGGCGCTTGATTTCAGAACCAACACTATCAAAGTGCTCCTTTTTCATAGGAGTTTTCATGGGTTTTGCTTGTTTTTATAATTTCATGTTTCTTATCCCGTGTCTAATGTGCTACTCGTTGCCTTTTCCATTTCGGTAATCTAATGTGCGGTTCTAATATTTAGTTTTGAGAGCATGAGGCGGTATTCCAAACCGGCCCGGTGATGCTATCCAACCATGAAAAGAAAATATCATCCAAGGAGAATACCGAGGGCCGGGCTTCCTCATGCTTTCTTCCCCTCCAAAGATATATACTTTTGAAAACAAAAAAACATTTCGTTATCAAAAGCTTTTGTCAAAACAATCATGTTATTTTCTGACTCATCCATTTCGTGTCTCAGATTATCATCCCCCTTTGACTTAGCATGACAGGGGGCATTTGAAGCTGGCACATCATGTGAACTCGCCAAGTTCAAAGACACTCTTTCAAGAAAGCAGGGGCAAACAAAAAGGATCATCCTATTTCAAAGAGGGTAAGTCTTATTCCTTAAACATAATTTCGGAAATAATGTCTTCTCTATTCTATGTACAGAAAAAAAAGATAGGACGTAATAGGCATAGGCATACGGTTAAATTCGACGCATGCACACCATGGTGGTTTAAGGCAAGATAGCCTCCACTATGCTGCCTTCAGCCTTCACCCTTTCTTCGACGAGCCAAGAAGCACAAGGAAGAAATCTCTTCTCTTCCTTTGAATTGATTACTCACAACGGGAGAAAATCCAGACAGTCAAGGCGATCTATAGCCCCCCACTCCCGACAACGACCTTAGAATCTGGAAGCTTCACTCCGTGTTCCACACGCATATTCTTCCAAGAAATAATTGCCATCAGAAGACTGGAGAGTTTGATTGTCCATCTCTGGTTTCATCAAAGCTTGAAGTACATGACATTGACCAATGTTGCTATAGTCAAAGACAGAAGGAGAAATTCCACAGAAGGAAGACGTTGAAGATGAATCAACGACCAGCAATCATGCATACATGGCCACAAATGAGAAAGGCCAATCGAAACGTTGAACTGTGTCGAGACAAAGAGGCCGTCATCGACATTCAAATATCCCTAGGAGCCAGCACATACAAACTTTGGGAAGAGTAATTTGGTATCGTTTCAATACTCCCAGTATCTAAACTCACTTTTGACATATTTTCTCCTATTGACAGAAAGCATAGGATTCAAGAAACAAGCTTAATGGTTAATTTGGGCAAATCAAGTGACCCATATCGATTTCCCTAACTTGGTATGAAAGGACGTATCGTCCAAGAGCCGAGTCGATTAAATGAAAAAAGAAGCGCCCTTCAGACACCATCGGCGCCTCTAGCCGAGTGGTACCCGGGAAGAAGCAAAACGGTCTGAAGTCGGGGGTTCGAATCCTTGACGCGGCAGTTAGCCGCTTGGTAGAAAAAATAATAAAAAATTTTTTGCTTCTCTTGCGCCTGCAAATTACGAGAGAGCAGGTAACCTAACGAAGCAAAAGACAAAGGACTTCGTGTCCCACTCGCACTTCAGGTCCATCCAGTCATCTACAGACGAGTGAAGGGTAATGTTGTATCGCTCCCAGTTGTTTAAACTCCTGAGAAAAATCGTGACTGACACGTTCTTTCCTATCTTTTGTAGGATCATTTGACTATAAAAAACAAGGATAACAAATCAAGAAAAGATATGTCAAACTCTAATAAGCTCTCCTAAGCGAAATGGCGTCCTGAGTAATCACCAAAGCAAATGACAGAAAATCTTCAAGCCTCAACTCACATTTGATTTTGGCCCAACTAATTGATCTACTTGTACATCTTCTCTTTTGCAGGGGCAAAAGCAGAGATGCCCGATCAGATTCCCAACCCCGGCTGATCATTCTTGTGCCATCTCCCTATTCAATAGGGACGATCCATTGACACCCCTTTTGTGAATAACTCTTTTGATGTTCAAAAGTCAACACATTTGTAAATACAATTCTACCAAGTAAACACCCTTAAAGTTGTCAATAGGGTTTCTTGAGTAAAAACCATTCATTTGTTTTGAGAGTACAAACTCTCTCATACTTAAAAATGATGCATGCCTTCTCCAAATGGATTTTTGCATGATGATTTTGTTTGTCTAAATCACTGATTCCATTGAGGATTATTAGAATAGACAGCTAAGTGAAGAATACAAGATTGATTGAGCATGTTGGATGAGGCACGTCGAATGATGACAGTAAGCCATATCCTACACACAGTCCCCCATTTATACACTTGTGAGATGAGTGCAGAAGATTCCATGATTGCAGGGTAAAGAGTTCTCTCGCGAATGGTACGATAACCAAAATAGTGAGAGGCATTCCATCGCTCACTCCTTTGAGCCCCATACACTGGTGAAATTTCTGTCCTACCCCCGTCAAAGAACCACCCCCACACTGGGGCAAGTCGGAGGCAAATCAGCATCACGAGGTGAGAAAAGGGATAGAAATTTTCCTGCTCGCACTTGCATCAATCTTGGGGTGTCTTTATTGCATATGAACACTCGTGTTAATTTAAGTGCCCTAGAATGACGAAGAGCAATTCTTTCTTTACGCACTTGTATTCATTGTACAACCCAATTGAGTCTGTAATTTTATCCTCGCATGGAGGCAAAATAGAAGTTACTGCCATTCGAGCAGTATAATCAGGAGCGCCAGCAAAAGATGAAGACTCAACAGTCTAACAACGGCGTTTGCTTGAACTTGCCTAAATTAGTTCCTCAAGCAACAAAGAACAAAAAACTAGGGGCATAAAAAGCAGTGTACCTGGTAAAAGCAAGGTCAATGCCCATGAATGAAAAATTGGTATAAAAGCTAGGGGCATGAAAAAGCAAAGTGTGCTGGGTAAAAGCAAGGCCGATACCCCAAACAAAAATACAGTCATTTGTATTCCCAAGAGAAGTTGCTGTTATGGTTTGATTAATGGAGCCTCCATCGACGAGAGAAGAAAGACGGTGGCCATGCCAAGGCAATCACCAACTCTCACCCTTCTATACATAAGTCAAGTCTACGTTACATTCCCATTGTAAAAGTCTTTTCAGACTAGGGCACTTCAATTAACGTAGGATTTCATATGTACATAAGCATCGCTCGAAGAAGTACAAGCAAGACTATTCTATCTCTTTTCGCAGGGTTCCTGACTTGTAAACCCGGAGATGATCGTGCAGCGTTCCATTCATAAGCCTTGACCTCGACGGTCCCATTTGATGAGCCGTTGACCAAGGCTTCATCACAATTTCAACAAAGACCTCTCACATTGGTAAAGTCGTACCACTTGCGAGAATACTCGGACCCCTGTTGACATGATGACAGTGAGAAGTGTGATCCTTATAAATCCTGCATCAATGGTCAGGATAGCCTTTTCCATGAGAGTGAGCGGAAAGCCCTTTCAGACTAAAAGTCCCTCATCTGGCATGCTTAAGACATCTACATTCTAAATGAAGGTTGTCTTTGAAAATCTTCCCCAGTGGAATTCGGATGATACGAAACTGACAAAATTGTCATGCTGAATCACATTTAAACTCATGAATTTACAGCATATACAATCATGTGTGCATACTATGTAAATAGCAGACATACTTTCAAAGACCAGAGATATCGCTAGGTATCCCCCTGTTTTTGAGTGCCTGCCGCTATTCAGGTGCTCCCTCTGTTGACACTCGACCTGTTCGAGTTGTCTTCAAATTTTGGATGCTTGTGACTGTCCAAGAATCCCATTGTCTTTGAGTACCGGCCACCGTTCGGATACTCCCTTTTCTTGACACTCGACCTGTTCGGGTTGTCCCCATAGTATGGATACTCATGATGTTTAAGTATCCCATTGTTTTCAAATACCTACCACCGTCCGGTTTTCCAGCCCTTCCAAGCGCCCGCGCCATCCGAGTAAGCCTTGTGCTACATTCAAAATTATGTTTACCAGGAGGTGAGAGACCTTCATGAATAGCCAAGGTGCATCCTCGATATCCCCAAATTACCAGGAGGTAAGAGACCTTCATGAATATCTCAGGTACGTCCTCGATATTCCATCTACTAGGTACTCTTTTAATGCTTGTGAACATCCAGGCAACTTCCAGAATTTGTACTTGTGATCATCCAAGTACCCCTTTTGACGCCTGCAAAGGCCCAAATATCCTTCAGGTTAGTACTTGTGAATATCCAGGTATTCTTTTAATGCTTGTGAATGTCCAGGTATCTTCCAGAACCGATGCCTTGAGAAAGGTCAGCGCATCTCCTGAGAAAGGTTGGGTACCAACCGATGTCTTTGACAGAGGTCAGGCATCCCATAAATAGATGCCCTGAGAAAGGTCAGCGCATCCCCCAAGAAAGGTCGGGTACCAACCGATGTCCTTGACAGAGGTCAGGCACCCCACAAACTGATGCCCTGAGAAAGGTCGGTGCATCTCCCGAGAAAGGTCGGGTACCAACCGGTGTCCTTGACAGAAGTCAGACATCCCACAAATCGATGCCCTGAGAAAGGTCGGCAGATCTCCCGAGAAAGGTCGGGTACCAACTGGTGTCCTTGACAGAAGTCAGGCACCCCACAAACCGATGCTCTGAGAAAGGTCGGCGCATCTCCCGAGAAAGGTCGGGTACCAACTGGTGTCTTTGATAGAGATCAAGCACCCCACAAACAGATGCGATGAGAAAGGTCGGCGCATCCCCCGAGAAAGGTCGGGTACCATCCGGTGTCCTTGACGATGATCAGACACCCCACAAATAGATGTCCCGAGAAAGGTCGGCACATCCCCCGAGAAAGGTCGGGTAAACAACTTATTGCTCTAATAGGCGACCGAAGAATGGTTCGGGTCCTGCAAAAGCAATTTCCCATCAAGGCGACCGAAGAAAGGTTCGGGTCTTGGAGGAGCAACCTCCTCACATCACCAGGTAAGATGATGCCCTAACACTTGCCAAACTCGAGATTCACACCCTTATCTCGCTCGTGCCCGGTAAGTAATTATAGGTATCTTATTATTTGTCTTACTACATATAATATTATATTGTTGTTTTCTGCATAGGACAATAGGTCCCAAATAAAATATAATCTGCTGCACATGCATGGATAAAATTTAGGCATCAGTTTATCTTTGAATGTAACCTCTGCGAGCTCACCTTCAAAAAGGGGCAAATTTGTTGACGCCTAAATTTCAATTAAGGTTTTTAAATTAGGTCTTAGTTTCTATATTTATGTATTTTTTCCTCTTTTTGGATAATAAATAATAAATAATAAAAAAAACAAAAAAATAGTAAAAACAAAGAAAATAAAATAAAAAAAAGCAGCCCATTTTTCTCTCCTTCTCTTCCCCCTCCGCGTGGGCCCCTACGGCCCATTTTCCTCCTCCTCCAACCCGGCCCTCTTCGGTCATCTTCTTCCTTCGTCCGCTCCGCAAAGACACGCGCGAGGGTGCGACGCCGGACGGACGGACGGACGGCGACGCGCGTGGGGGCAGCGACGAGTGGCGGATGGGGCGCCGGTTCGATCGGCGAGGCCGTTCAACGCGCGGGGGCGGCGGTCGAAGCTCCGTCGACCGGTCGCCCCCTCGCCTATAAATAGGCCCTCCACCTTCGTCGGAAAGGACACACGAGAGGAGAGAGAGGAAGCCGGCAAGCTTAGAGGGGTTCCCGAGAGACTTCGGGGAGCTCAAAGAGCGAGCAAGGCGAGAGTCGGGTCGCGAGCTCAAGTGACCTCCCTCCGAGAGACTTCGTGGGAGGCCGGCGGCCGAGCGAGCCCGAGGGGGAGAGATCCGAGCGGGTGGAGGCCGAGAGAGAGAGCGATCAAAAGCGAGCGAGCGTCGCGAGCTTCCCCGAGAGACTTCGGGGGAGGCCCGAGCGCTCGCAAGCCCAGATCCGAGGGAGAGGGAAGAGATCGGAGCCCGAGCGAGAGGAATCGGAGAGAGGAGGACCGGATCCGAGAAGCGGAGACCCGCCGTCTCGACCGTCGCTGCCCCGTTGCGTCTGTCACTCTGGGTAGCGCCTCCACCACCAACGACGCCGTCTCGCCTACCACCAACGCCGCGCGCCATACCCTCTTCACGGGCGGTATCGCCTTTGCTTGGCCATCGCCATTTCCGCCCGAAACCCCGGTCCCCGCCCCGCCCGTCGCCGTAGCTTCTCTGTTGCTTCCCCCTCGAGAATCCAGCAGCCGCCGCCCGTCGTCGCCCTAGTCATCGACGCCATTAGGCCCGTCATCGGCGTCGTCGTCGACGCAAGCTACCGCCCGGCTTCCTCCTCTCGGCGCCGCGAATCGTCGAGTTCTAGGGTTCCCGAAAGACGGGTCGTGAGCCGGAGCCGGGTCGGGTAGGGTTTCGCCGGAATCGGGTTGGCGTCCGGTAGGGTTTCCCAGTCGGGCCTGTGCACACGGGCCGGGTAGTCTTCGGGCTGAGGTTTTTATAAAAATGGGCCAAAATGGGTTTGGGCTTTTACATTAAAAAAGAAAAACAATCAAAAAATCCAAGTCGGGCCCGCGTTGCGGGCCCGTCCGAGTCGCAGATTCGATGACCCGTGTTGGCCCCAACCCGGAATCCGACCCGGTCGTTTTTATATTATTTTAATAAATAAATAAAAATAAATAATTTATTTTAAAAAAATCAAAAAAATCAAAAAAATGATTTAGTTTCGAAAAATATTAAAAAATAGTAAAAAAATTTTATTTTCCGAAAAATAAAAAAAATAAAAAAATAAAAAATATTTCATATTTTCCAAAAAATGCCAAAAATCCAAAAAATGCCAAAAAGACTTGTATTTTCTAAAAAAATACCAAAAAAATCCAAAAAGTCCCTTTTATGTCCAAAAAATAGAAAAAGACCCAAAAAAAAAAATGTTTTTCCTCACAAATGCATGGAAAATCCCTAAAAAATCCAAAAGCCTTAGGGTTTAAACAAGATTAGGTACCGAAAGGACATTAGTGATTAACTAGTGTAATCAAGTCTCCGATCCTAATTTCTCTCAGTTTGCGCAGAGCGAGTACTTCTCCCGATACTTCGCTTGGGTTTCTAATCGACCCACCTCAAATTGATTAGTGGCGACTCCGTTTTAAAAATTAACTTACGAGGTTAAAAACTTGGACCATTAAGTCGTGAATTGGTGGACTTGGTAGAGTCCGGGCTAAAATAGACATAGCCAAACCATTAACCTCCGCAAGGTGCCCGCCTCAATTGGGCGCCGAAAGAAAAAAAAGAGGTCGCGACAAGACCCATCAACTATCTCCAATATACACACTGGCAGTGCTAGATGAACGCCAAATGCACATATCATTTGCTTTTTTTCGAAAATTGCCACAAAAAACCCTAATTTGATGCCATCTACGTGCTCATCTTTGTCTTCTATGCTTAAGAGTTGTAGATCAGTTGCTGGCTGCCACAGTTGACCTCCTTGGCTATCATCCATCCATCCAACGGCCACACCGTCTCCGACATTGGCTACCAACATTGCTACTTCAGTCACTGTCGTCCCTGTCCGATCTTTCTTTGCAGATGCCCCCCCTCTCTCTCTGTTGTTTCCATTAATGAGACGTGACGCCAATACGGAGGAGCCTCAGATCTGAGGCTTCGACGCAGGCTCAATCTGTGGGAGCGAGAGAACCTCAAATCAGGCTCAATCTAAAGCTCGATACCAACGAGGCTAAGTGAGTGATGTGGTGGTGGAAACTAGAAAGGGAGGTGAGCATGGTGGAAAAGGCAAAGGCGACATGGTGGTGGAAAACTAAAGAACACGTGATGGTGGCAAACAGAGAGAGGTTGAAAATTAGGTGGGGCCTGGTCCGTGGTCGAAGGTCAGACCTAACTCAATCACCTAGGTCTGCTCATCGTTAAAAGGACATGCATGCGTCTCCAATCAATCCACTGCGAAACTTCTAATTAAATAGCCTTGTCCATTCGGCAAGAGTAAGCCAATGGGATGTTGAGTCCATGATTAGGTCAAAAGCAGTCGGGTGGTGGCGAAAAAACAAAAGAAAATCCGGAGGTGACGATGGCAGTTGCGTGTGATGCGCAGTGGTGTTCTCAGAGGAAGTGTTGATGGTGATAGGTGTGATAATTATGTGCAGAGAATGATAGAGTGAAGTTAGGGAGGAAATTTAGATGGGGAGATTGCGAGTTAGGGTTTTCTCGGTGTTAGAGCTAGGTTCACATGCGGAGAGCGTCTAGCGGTCCCGATTCATTGGGTGGGAACAGTAAACGGGTCTAGGCAGTGGGGAAGAAGACCCCTCCTCTTTATTTATTTATCATTATTATTATTATTTTGGTGGTTATTATAAGTAGCAACATGTGAATATATGGTAGCAACTGGTTTGGAAAGTACTTCGGGCTGTTTCGGTTTGGTATGCATCGCTCTTTCGTAGGGTAGGATTGGATGATCAACTATAAGAAGAGTATCTTAAAAGAGAGCTCAGGAACTTTCAAATCTAAAATCAAATTTATTTACTGTCATTAAGCGATTCGCTTCCTTCTAATTAAATGTGAAGGTTCTTTTTGTCCCGTGCAGGAGTTTGGGATTTGCCAGAAATCAGGTGTTCTTGCAATTTAGACTTCAAACCTCCTTCATTAACAAGAACTAATCAACCCTCGAAATAACCCGCTACATCTCCACGTTTCATCAGCGCGAGTCTCTTTCATGGGGAACGCTCCTTCTTCTTGCTAGAAGAAGGGTTCCGATGGAAAACAAAAGAGTAAGAGCATGAGGAAGCAGATAAAGATTCGAGGCCATGACCACCTAATTTTTCGTCATAAGCAGGAAAAACGTGTTAGCACCTACGAGTGCAATGGGTGCCGACAACCAGGGCTTGGGCCCTATTACTCGGGCAAGGAGGGCTGCAATCTCCAAAATCACCCGTGCTGCAGCGAACTTTTAAGTTCCGAGTCCTCTGAGTCCTCCTCAGCCGCTCGTGTCAGCAACCACCGTCCCTACCTGACTGGGGATCTCGTGTTAAAGGAGAGGGCACCGCGCAAAGTGCGGTGCTGCGTCGCGTGTGGAGACGAAGTCCGGATGCTCAGGTACAAATGGCGGCACAAGAAGGCGCATGGCTCACGCAATCCTTACAGGCGCCTCTACCACCACCTAAACTACCGTGCCTTCCACCCGCTCTGTGCGTCACTCCCAAGAGACTGGCGAACATAAGATCGTGCTGGAGCTCATGGAAAGGGTCCGAGGCGACTGCCTCATATGCAGGGCAATGCCAAGGGCTGGGCTTACAGCAGGACCGGCGAGAACTACAGTTGCCACGTCGGGTGTATGAAGAAGAAGATTATACATAGACTGCAGCAGAAGGAAGCTCAAAAGAGCAAACTGATCATCCACGTGAAAAAAACGTTGCGGCAGATTCTGGAAATAGTAAAAGTGGCTTTTCAGCTCATCATCGGAGCCCTCTTCGGGTCCCTGTCAGCAAACCTGGCAGACGTCGTCGGAGAGCTTTTCGTATTCACCTATGCGTTACCAGCGCCTGAGTTCAGAAAGATGCAGATCTTTTTATTTTGCACGGTGCTTTTCTCAATGTTTCGCTAAACCTCAATCGTTAATAAAAACGTTATTTTCCTAAGACGACGAATGAAGTTTAATTAAGGTACCTAAATAAATGTAGATAAACCAACTAAACCATAGAGTTTATATTATATATGCGTGTGTAATTTTCGATGTATCGGTAAGTCCACGCACTGATATCAAAAGCATTTCTTACGATATGACGATTTCTCTATGAGCTGTTTTAGCGTAATGTGCCCGTTGGTTTTGAGGCAATGTTGGAATCGGCCAATACATAAGGAATAAAGTCCATCTGTAGAGAAAAACAGAGGGATGATTTATGTGGTTCACCGTATAGTTTTGATGGCGTGCTTTTGGGGTCCCTTAGTAACTTGTCTTCATGGTAGTAATCTAACTTATTTGCACTTATAACTAGTAATTCATAATTATAAATTATAATGTGAGTATAGGGTTCGTAACATGAAAATACCGACACTTAGTACTATCCAATAATTTAGTAAAATATGTCAAACTGCCATAAGTAATGAATGGTACATGTACTTAGTAATTTTCCTTAATCATTTTGATTTTATATCCTTGAAAATGATAAATCAGTAACCATCATTCACATGTGTTAATTTACCTCAAAGTTTTGTAAGATTATACAAGCCCGGTGACTGAGTTCATCGACAATGTTTTTAAATTCATTGAAGATCATATTTCCGGAGTCACTGTTAAGTGAAGGAAGCCATGTTTTTTTAGCTATCCTTGATTATTTAATTGGTATATAAAGTTGGTTTACTAAGTTATTTGGCGGGCGGACCACATTCAACATCTAAAAAAAATCTGTCACGTCACTCAATAAAAGGATCTACTAAATCAGTCACCATAAACTTAGCTTTTCTTATTTCTTATTTCTTTATGTTTTCTTTTCACTCTTCTTCGCAAGAGTATTTGTATAGTTTCAAAAGAAACAAACTTCAACAGAAAATGTGGTGATAAAAGAACAAGAGCATTTTGAGCTTACCATCGGCAGAGGAGCTTTTCAAATGGTGATGTCGAAATAGGGATATGGGTTGAGTGAAAACAAGAAGAAATGTTGCCAAGAAAAAGCAGAAAAAAATGGAGAAGCTTCTTCTTCGTCGCTTGATTTCCCAAAACCCAGGTGAGAGAGGAGTGAAGCACGCACAAGGTTCAACTCAAGCTCGTTGGAGCCTCCAATAAGGCTCCAAGAGGCGACGGTAGAGCTGGAGGCGACACCGTGGTTCGTCCCCGAATAGAGAGAAGCCCTCATAGTAATGGGAGGGAGAGTGAGAGGCCTTCCTTCTTTAAAATTTGGGAAAATTCCAAATAAAAGCCCGAAATGTACTCGTTTTCTTAAATAAGGGCATAAAGTGGACCTTATTTCGAATAATGGTCTGAAATAATTATTATAATCTTAAAAAAGGGCTTGAAGTAATTATGGTTGTTTTAAATAAGGATCTAGTCTTGCCGGCTGGCAAAAAAATATGGCCAATTAGGGATATTTTCATAAAAAATAATTAAAATTAAAATTAAATTAGATTAAATTTTTTAAATTTTAAATTTTTTTTCAAAAAGAAGCAAAAATAGAGGTGGGAGGGCTCCCTCTCGCTTGTGGCTGCTGCCTCATTGTTGATGGGGTAGCAGCGATGGTTAGCATGGTCGCCGGCGCCTAGGTGAGGGTCGACGACCCTTATTGACCAGAGGCAAGGGCCTCGCCTTGATGCCGACAATCTTGTTGGCTATCGTTGTCGCCCCACTAGCAATGGGGAGGCGGCCATAGGTGGGAGGGAGCCTCCCTCCCATGCGTGTTCATTTTTTATTTTATTTTATTTTTAATTTTTATAGTTTTTTTGGAAGGAAAAAATAGAAAAAAAAAAAGAAAAAAAGGAAAAATTTTAAAAATTCAAAAGACGAAATTATCCTTTACTAAATAGTAAGTTTAGGCCATTCTTTGATACTGATATGACCACTTCAAGTCTTTATTTAAACAAAATTTATTTAAGGGCACTTTGTCCATTTTAAGTCTTTATTTGAGAAAATAAGAACATTTCGAATTCTTATTTGAAATTTTCCATTGAAATTTCTGAGAAAACAAAGAGGAGTAGAAATTTTCTTGAGTGGGAGTGAGGGAGAAGAGAGAAGAGGAGAGGAAGTGTTGGTACTTTTCAAGGAAATAGTTTAAGAATGCAGAATAGATTTTTCTATTTCTATTTCTAGAAGAGTTTTTAAGCAAAAATAACCGTTTGATAACGACACAAAATTTCTACTCTAAAAATAGAAATTCGTTTGATAACAACACAAAATTTCTTCCTTTCGGACGGCGGCGACGGCCGGCGGGCGAACGATGGACGGTGGTTGACGGTAATGGATGAAGGACCCAGGTTGACGAACGATGAGAAAATTTTTATTTCTCATTTCTTTCAAAATGAGAAGTAGAGAATTTCTACTTCGATTTATATTCCAAACCTATTTCTAATGAAATCTATTCTGAAATAGAAAAATGGAATAAGTTTGTCAACGGATTTCATTCCGAAAACAGTGCGGAATAGAAAAATTGTTTCTGGAATAGAAATTCTGGTTTGTCATGCACCCCTAAGAGAGAGGGTTGTTGCAAATGTGGGCCCGGATTGAGAGAGGGGGTCTGTAGCAATTTTGAATAATATTGGTGTGGGCTTGGATGACACATGTCCATTGCTGAATGGTTTACTGCATGGCATATGAGAAGTACTCCACTCACACCTAATATTTTCTCACATATGTCTATTTGTCCTTTGCCAACATATTGAGACGCAAAAGGTCATCCTCTGGTTGACTTTACAAGTCAGGGAATCAACGCTTGAGATGGCCGCCTCCCCGTGAAGGACTGCAATCATTGACCCGAATATTAGGGAAGTTAGGCAATTCGGACCGAAATTTCTTTTGTTTCGCGAAAAACATGACTTTTCTGAAAAATATTTTTTAGGAAATCATTTTTTTCTGGAAGAGGTAATTATATTCTCACATTCGGCCGAAATTTGAAAAGAAGCGGAAGATATTTTCCGCTGTTCGATAAGGAAAATCATTTCTTTCATGCACTCTTTTTCCAATTTTTTATTTTTATTTTCTAAAATATAATTTTTAATATTTTTATATTTAAAAAAATAGATTTTTAATTATTTTTATTTTCTTTGTTTTTGTCTTCCTCTTCTTCAAACAGTCATCTATGAAGCACGGACACGTTCTAGAAGCTTCGGTGTCGTGTCAGACACCTCGACACGTGTCCGACTCGTCGTCAACTCTTCTGGACACATTCAGACACGCGTGTTCGGAATTGCGAGAGGCATGGGTTTCCGGGGCGAGTCTGCGAGTGCGAAGGTCGTTGAAGAAGGCGATGGAGTGGAGGTGAGGCCGCGAGCGACAGCAAGGTTGTGACTGGAAGGGAGGGCTAGAGGAAGAGCGACCTAGAGGGCTGCGACTGCTATGTTGCCATGGAGGGCTGGAGGCGAGACTGTGGCTGCAGTTGTGAAGGAGGGAGGGCCGGAGGCGAGCAATTGCAAGAGAGAGCAAAGATCACGAAGAAGAGGTCGTGGGAGGAGGAGGAGGCGTCTGCTGCTAGGGTTTTTATGTTTGCTTCTTTTTTAGTTTTAGGCTTTTAACAAGAAAAGTAGAAAAGGAAATTAAAAGTGGGGATTTTGATGGGACTTGGCGTGAAGGGGGTGGGTGGAAGAGTGTGATTTCAATTTTCAAGGAAGGAATGACAAATTGTGGGGGGAAAGGAACGCGGGAGGAGAGGGTGAAATAAATGGGTGGGGGACTTTTTGGGTTAGAAAATAAAAGCATTGAAATAATTTTTTTTTGGGAGGGGTAGGCGGTTGGTAAAATAAATAAATAAATGAGATTAAAAAGTGATTTCGAAAAATAAAAATATTGAATGTAAATAATAATAAATTTTTTTGGGTAAAGAATTTTTTTTTAAAGAATAATAATAATAAATTTTGATCATTATAGAATATCATAAATTTATTTAAATAAGTTCATTCTAATTTCTTATTAATTATTAATTTCATCAATAATTTTTGTTAAAGTTAGCTTTTTATTTATTTATTTATTTATAAATTTGAATCAAATTAATTAAATAAATATTCATGTAATATATAACGTGTCCCAACGTGTCGGAATTCTTTATTTTTGAGAAATGATGTGTCGACATGTTGTGTCGTGTCATGTTGCGTGTCGCGTGTCCGTGCCGGTACTACTTAGACAGTCACTAGCCACAACGACGGCCAGTGACTAGTCAAAGTTGAGCTTGAGCTCACTCGCTGGACGTTGGCGATCAAGCTCAAGCTTGCTAGAGGCTCGCGCTTGCCAATTTGGCAATCTTGAGCACACCGCTTGCTTGGCTCGTCGATTTGGTGAGCGGTGAGCTTGGGCTCGCTAAGATCGGCGAGCCAAGTGAGTGGGCTTGCAAGGGCCTTGAGCTCGCTGCTTGCTAGATTGGCGAGCTTGGCGAGCAGGGAGCCAGATTAGCGAGCTTGGAGCCCTACCTCTCCATCAATCGGGCGAGCAGCGAGCTAGGGCTTGAGCTCGTCGCTGATTGAGGGGAGCCTTGAGCTCGCTTGGACCTCGCTCGAGGCTGGTGAGCTTGAGGCTCGCCTATGGCAGGTTGCAGCAGTTGTTGTGGCCAGCGATCGGCCAAGACAGAACTTAAACAAAAAAAAAAAAAAAGAATTAAAAATTTGATTTTTTTAAATGAAAAAAAGATTTTTAAAAAAAAAGAAAGAAAGATAAAAAGGTTAACATGAGTGTGAGACAAGAGAATGTTTTCCCCAACTAATTCATTTTTCATGTATGTACTGGCGACCGGATAGTACAAGCGATGCTCAGAGTGAAACTAATTCATTTTTCATGTAAGATATTATTCTATAATAAAATTTCAAAGTGCACATGAAATAAATCTGAAGGATCGTGAATAGGTAAATATTTTCTCTTTATTTGAAACATACTTGTTATCATTATTTTATTAGCCGCATCATAATATACACTTTTTATCATTATTCGTTCTAGTTAATTAAATGCGTTCTCCTACAAACTATGGACGCATTTGAGCAAGAATTAGAATCGGTCGCAGACAACCGAGTCTTTGTGAAGATAGTACAAGCGACCATGAAATTTCAAAAGGGAATCTTCCTTAGTTAGACTGAGACACTGTGATGGCCCATCTTCCCACCGTGTTTGACGGGTAACATTGACATGACAAGGACGCGAATTGAGTGGTCCAGCATAATTCAATCTCGACATAAGGAAATTCTACGGTCACATACAGGAAAATACGGGATCCATCCCACTCAATCCGAGCCGTTAGATTAAGAGAGACAAAAGAATGTTTTCCCAACTAATTCATTTTTCAGGTAAGATATTTTTACATAGAATCGTAATAACATTTCAAAGTGCACATGAAATAAAACTGAAGGATCGTGAATAGGTAAACGTTTTCTCCTTATCTAAAACATACTTTTTATCATTATTTTATTAGCCGCATAATAATATAATTTTTTATCATTATTCATTCTAGTTAATTAAATGAGTTCTCCTACAAACTATGGACACGTTCGAGCAAGAATTAGAATCGGTTGCAGACAACCGAGTCTTTGTGAAGATAGTACAAGCGACCATAAACTTTCCAAAGAGAATCTTCCCTAAGTTAGACTGAGACACCATGACGGCCCGTCTTCCCACTGTGTCTGACGGGTAACATCAACACGGCAAGGACGGGAATTGAGTGGTCTAGCATAATTCAATCTCGACATAAGGAAATTCTACAGTCACGTACAGGAAAATACGGGATCCATCCCGCTCAATCCTAGCCGTTAGATTAAGAGAGAATACGTTCCTAGATAATAAGATACGCACATTTAAGAGCGATCACTGGCTGTAAAAATAATTGTTGATGTCACTATTGATTTCTAGAAATTATGAAATACTCACAGCAGGGCCGTTAAATTTACTAACCATATAAGAAATATTATGATCTCTAAGATAAGTTACTACTATAGAGAAAATAATCTAAAATGAACTCAAGTTGCTCACAATATTTTATGGAAGTTACGCACTTCGGGAAATTTAGCCTTACGAAGCTTTAAGGTAAATTACCGCATTCGAATAATGATTACTAATATGTCATTCCCAATGGCTCATACGAAAATTACCGCATTTGAATAATGATCACTAATATGTTGTTCCCAAGGGCTCATAGGAAAATTACACTTACTATTCAGTTTAGATACCGTCACTCACAAAAATTTGTGGTACTTTACTATGTTATTGGTTAATTATTAAGGGCTGCCATTTTCAGGTTAAAGGCAAATCGCTAATTATAGGTTAGAAAACGCAACTATAGATGAATTACAACCATGGAGTTAACTTACTACATATAAAATATGACCAACCTTGCGATGATATCAAGTAAATTACAACAAAATTTCGGGAACACAAAGGTCTTATATTGGACTTGTCCCGTTTTTTTATCTGCAGGATTTACCCACGCTCTAAACAAATTGCATGTTATTACGGGATTCGTGGGTTTTCAGTTCTGTTTTGTTTTTCCATTATATGTACATGAAAATATCGTCTCGACTTTGTACTTGTAGTGTATATAATCTTTATTAGGTTAGAGTATAATCCAAAGACATGAACTTCAAAATAAGTTGATGAATATGATTTTCCTCAAAATATAGTATTTACATCAAAGCCACTAGGATCGTTGGAGGACCAATTTTCATTAAAGGCCCGCTTTATATTTACAAATGTGCTACTCTCATTTGTGAATCGATCTGTCATGCTCCGAACCTCGAGCGGGCGCACATCCCTCATAGATATCACGAAGAGTGAGGGAAAAACCCAAGCATGAATGGAGATTTTTTTTTCCTTCTCTGTAATGGAGGAGCAATTTCAATCGGGGGAGGGGGGGAGAGAGAGGGAGGAGGTCTGCCATAAATTTTGAATAATCTTCTGCTGGGCCCGGATCGATAGATGTCGCTAGGTGATTTCGTATATATCCCACATGGCAAATAAAATGCACCTAATATTTTCTCTAGGGCAAGCATAACCCGGTCACGACCATTGATAGCAAGAGACGTGTTGCAAGAACCGTCAAAAAGTATGGTCAACTTACGAATTTTGCGGTTTGATTGAGGTTTGTTGTTTGAAGACAATTTCCACGAATTAATGCCGCCGTGTCTTGCCGTTGGATGCCATAAGAAGCTGAAAACGCAATTGCGACAATTTAAGGGAAAGTGCTTCATGAGATCAACTAGGCAGGAAAGCGGGAAGTGGGTTTTATAGTCAAGCAAAACTGTGCCGTCATCCAATGATCAAAATAATTGCTTTCCATTATATGACTCAGGATCCCAACTGCCATGTACTAGCGAGGAAAGTGAGATATTGATCCCAACGTGCGTGTATAAAGGGCTAACTTCCCTATTTCCAAACTTGTCAAACCCGACAAATAAAGATCTTGGTTATGTTTTCCATGATCCACGGTGCTTTCGCCGAACAATCCTAAGTAGGCCTGATTGGAGTTGGGTGGGATTATGAAGCCAACTGGCACGAGGAAAAATGCATAGCCATCGCAAATGTTCATGTGACTAAATCTTTGATGGGTACAAGAGAATTATGTTAAGAGATCCTTCCAACAATGTCATAACTTTCTCACAGCGCTCATTTTAGTGTCATAAGCGATTAACAAACGCCATATTAAAGAAAATCGATCATTCAGATAGCATTGACCATTTGTGTTGCGTGAACATCTTATGTGGCTTTATGTTTAGAATAAATAATCCAACTTGTCTTGCTACAGATGTTGACATCTAAGCTACAAATCAAATGACATTTGGCAATACGATTTTCCTCCGGATTGAGAAATTAGGTTCAATTTGCTCCATAACTAAACCATAAAGCACTTGAAAGTATGTACACGCGGTTTTCTAATTCAACATTTGTAGATGGAGATGGAGAAAATATTGGGTGAGGCATGTCTTGCCAAGTTACTAATAAATCATTCCATTCATTGATCAATCAGGTTCATGTTTTAAATTGTTCAGAACTTCCTTTTTGAATCGCCCTTCTCTTTTTCATGAACACCCATCACCTTCATCTTCACATCCTCGACAAAAATTGACATAGCCACTCCAACAACCAAGCTTCAAAGCTTGTGGAGTTTTCCAGTGCTGGATCAACTCCTCTTCAGCTGCATGACAGAAAATACACATCGAATAAATTCTTTATTTTCCTTATAAAAAGGACCTTTACATAAAAGCAATTTGGGAAAAATCGGCACCTTGTTTGTTCACACACCTCACTACATTTGAATTTCCCTCACCATTTACACAGCTCCTTCTTCGTCTTCTTCATTTCAGAATTGGTTCACAAGTCAAGGGTTTCGCTCCTCTCGTCGTGTTGCAAAGATGGAGCCTCTGTAGTTTTTGACCAATTGTGATCGAAGACGACGACAGTCAATTTTTGTTCTTGTTTTCACGCCGATTTGGATTTTCTGGGTTGGTAGGCAAAGAGATTCCGTGCAATGGTTGAACTTAAAAAGGAGCAAGAACAGAAGATGTGAATGGTGTTCATGGAAAAAGAGCAAGCGAGTGAGAAAAGGACTCCTAGGAAAATCCGAAACATGGGCCTCGCCGGACACATCTCGATCCATCAATGGAGTGATTTATTACCGATATGACACTAAAGATGGGGGAGCACACGGAGGAGTGACTTTCCAGGAGGAGCCACTTAGAAAGCGAGGTTATTTAAGGTACAAGGAAGACCAAGTAGATATTTTCCTAGTAAGTGTCCGTTGTCCAACCACTTCGGCAGAGACTGCAAAGAAGCTGTTCAACGGGTCAAATTTTGGTTTTAGGAATGCGTGGTTCACTATAAAGCACACCATCCCAAACCAGTCGAATGGTACAAACCTCATATTTAACAGCTGTAGAATACACTTCTCCTTACAACCATGTCTTGTTCTCTTCCTTTGTGCACTCTGTTGATCCTTTTCTCCCTCGTCTGCTCTAATGGAGGCGGCACACTATTCGAAGGAGCTGCGAGAACTATGTCTGGATCTGTTGTTCTCACTGAAGGCATCGTAGCACCATCGTTTGAAGTAGGCCACATGCTGTACCCTAGCTATATGAGATACTATCACATACTGAATTCAATTTCGTGGTTAAAATCGACCGAACACGATTTTAGTACAATCTAACATATTGGATAGCTTTTAGGGATTTTAGCGTGTTTGACCCGTGGTTGATAATTTTCAATCCACGTTTGTGCATCTCTGACTCGTAAGCAACTTTCGGTTGTCGTAAAAATCGCAAGGTTTCAATTACATGTCCTAAGTATAATTTCGATAGAAAATCAGGTTAGTGCTGTTCAACGCAAATTTCGCAATCACGCAGAATCACCCGCAATTCAATTACGTGATTCCGTCGAATGGACCTATATCCAATCACAATTCAATTATAACGGTGTTGTATTGACCCTTGTCGATTATTATGGTCGAGTAGTCAATTTCCGATCGAATTCTTGAATCTGTCGCGTTTATATCCCTTAACGGCTTTACCTAATAGATTAGTCAACTCATGAGTGGCCAACTCAGAGAAGAAGGACCATAGGCGCATCGATAAAATACCTATTTTATATTATCGAGATGGGGTCGATATTCAGGATGTCACACGTATAGTGCTCTCACAAGAACGCAATACCGAAGACATCACCTCATCCGAAAGTGGCCTTTCAGAGAGTGACCTTGCAATACCCGTAATCAGTCACAGTAGTACCATTAATGAGCTAACTTTGGCCACAGTTTGTATTAGTATGCTTTACGGAGCATCTTGCGAGATGCATGTGAGTTTGTCTATTTAAATCGTAGTATGTGTCACTGGCGTCAGTATGCTTCATGAGGCATCTTATGAGATATATCTGGCTTTGTTTAGTCCATTTTCAGTGTAAGAAAAGTCTGTAATAGTCACACCCGGAATCCCACAATTCAACTACTAGAAGTTCCCCGTTAATATTACCCTCATGCTACTTATCGCTAGCTAAAAAACCTAAAATAATTTGAATGAATGGTAAGGGTAATTATAGCTCAGTGGATAGTGTATATTTCTTCTAAGTAGATCAAATATCTACTATGCATATTTACAAAATCATACTGAAACTCATTCAATTTGAATCCATAGTATAGAATATATACAAGGTCAAAAATAAGTTTTATCTTTTCAACAAAGCTTTATACATATTTGAAATACTCATTTCTTCAATAATATCAAACAAAATATCAATGGTCAAGTTTATTGATCTATCTCATGAACTCACATATTAATGGTCCATTCCATTCATTAATATCATCAAATCATACATCGATAGTCCATTTCATTAACTATTCTCAAACTATAGGTCAATGGTCCATCCAATAGACCAAATTTGTGCTCTAATATCTAACCATAATCACGCATAACACCCCGTCATAAGGCGACCGGGATTCTCCTTTGCTAGGTCTTATCTATATTGTCGGTGTTGGTCCACAGAGATATGCATACCCACAAACCCCTATTGGGTTCACAACGATATTAAGTACCAAATCATCATACTCTAATATGATAATCAAATCTAAAATCCATCTCATAAACCGGTTTCACAAACTGAATCAAATTACATTTCGCAATTCAATTTTTGTCAAATAGAATACATTTCATAAAGAATTTCACAAATCCATGGATGTACCATTCATAAACCATACTAAAAACCAAGAGCTTTTCTTAATTCTTTCACCGAAAAGTTTCGTAAATCCAAAATATATAATATTTCTCAACTCCATTCATTAAACATAACACACACACAGATATATATATATATTTTACAAGACATTTTTCACGTCATTTCGAAGTCCATTTTGTGTATCCCTTCCTTTTTCCTTTCCTCCTCTCTTTTCTTCTCTCTTTGCGCGCGCTCTCCACTTTAATAGCTTAAGGGCTCCTTTTATTGACTGTTGAACGTTCTTTTTTCCAGGCGTCTGCTCTTTTACCCAGTCAGCACCGCCTTACAATGCAAGAACCGTCATAAAGTATGGTCAATCTGTGAATTTCGTAGTTTGATTGAGAGAGGTTTGTTGTTTGAAGGAAATTTCCAGGAATCGATACTGTGTCTTGCTGATAGAGGTCGTAAGAAGCTGGAAACCCAATTGCCACCTTTGTAGTAAAGTACTTCATGAGATCAATGGGGCAGGAAAGCGAGAAGTGGGTTTTATAGTCCGAGCGAAACTGTGCCATCATCCAATTACCAAAACACTCCTCGCCTTCATCTTCACGTTCTCAACAAAACTGCCGTAGCCACTCCAACAACCAAGCTTCCAAGCTTGTGGAGCTTTCCGGTGCTCTCCTCTGCAGCTGCATGACAGAAAACACACATCGAATAAATTTTCTTTTCCTCAGAAAAAGGACCTTTACACAAAAATAAACTTGGGAAAAATCGGCTCACTATTTGGGAGGGGGAGAAAAAGCACAACCCTGTCAGAAGCCAAACGGGCACGCCTCACTGCATTTGAATTCCCTCGCCATTACACAGCTTCTTCTTCGTCTTCTTCATATGGAAATCAGTTCAAAGTTATGGGTTTCGTCCCTCACTTGCGTTGCTAAGATGGACCCTCTTTAGTTTTTTGTGGATTGTGATCTGAGACTACTAAGTAAATTTCTGTTCCAGTATTCATGCTGTTGGAGTTCAAGTCGGCGGAAGACGACTTACCTTTATTCGATGCGCAAACAGCAATTAACCCCAGAACGAATGTTGAATTGTGGATGAATCACGAACAAAACCTCTTCACGTTGGTCTGAATGCAATCACGAGGAAAGCACCCGATTTCTACAGCGTAAATGCCAATTGTTCTTGTAAAGGTGAAATTGAACGCCTTTTCTCTTTTGATGGAAATGAGACAAACAAAGGAAAGGAATTCTGAGCTTATGTTCTTCCAACCGTGCCAACGGTTGTTTACAAAAGACTTTTATACAACTCCTTTCATACCCTTTCAAAGGGTGTCTTTCCATCATAGCATATCAAGACCAAACGGTGCGTTCCAATCGCACCCCATTATGAACGTACTGATTAAGTACATCATCTCCCACTTGGACATGATGGGCTTGATAGCGCTCTATCAAGAATATAAGGCATTCAACATTCATCAACTTTACAAAACAATTCATACTGGCAAGTAAGCCGTGCGACCAGTGAGTACACCTGCATTTGGCAGCTCAAATTATGCACCTGTTAGGGATGACATAATGGCTACAACCCCGAAAAGAAATAAACAATCGATGTCTCACAGTGCCCCAAACATATTTTGTTACATCAATCCAAGTATACCTATCCCTTAAAGGCTATACTTGACTATTTTCAAAACACCATGTATTTACAATTATATCCGCAACAACATAAGACGATATAATTGGTTGACCAGTAAATACATGTGGTAGATGTAAAACAACAATAGTCTTCCTTCACACTCTTGTCTCTCTTCATTTCAGAACAACTGCTTTCCTAGACACGTCCCATAAAGCCATATCTATTCATGACCACCGGTAACACGCTAAAGTAGCAACATTGATTTTTCACTTTGAGAACATAGTCAGAAGTAACATAGGGCACAAAATGAGGTAAATTATAAATTACCTCAAGGGCTCACACGATGAGTAAATAGGGATAATTTTACTCACATTCCCTTGTTGGTCGTACAATGCACATGTAGTATGAATTACATGCTATAGTGGATTTCTCTTTCTATAAGAGCATATGTCATTTATTAAATATATCCACTATACGGATCTTAGCCTAAACATAGTCACGTGCTCCTCACGTACTCATGTTTAGCTCGAGTGCTATATCAGCTCGCTTTCTATAGCTTCCAATTAAGTACTCGCATTCGGCATCTTTGAGGCGTACATGATTGTGGGGCTATCATGTTCGGTCTTATTATAAACCAATCACAGACCTCATCTTGACTCCAATCAAGGCGACATCTTATTTTATGTACTAAACTTGCTCTTTAGCATTCATTTGTACATAACGTCTCATCTCAACGTGCTAACTATAGCACTTGAGGTGATTGCTCGTGTGAGTGAGCCAATCATTGCTTGCTGACATACTTTTCAATAATATATGTGTGTATGTGCTAGTCTCATAATGGATTTGTACTTATTGATAAAACATCAAAGTCACTAATAGACAAACAAGTACAATACATATGTCCACAAATACATAAACCAATGACCTTCTACAATAACACATATCACATTTTACGCAATCCTAGCGACATCCTGGGGGTCAAGAATATGTCTCTAGGAATAGCCTTCGTAAATGGATCAGCAACCATTCTATTGGTTGAAATGTATTGTAGGATCACTTCTTTCTGCGCTATAACATCTCTGATGAAGTTGTTCTTTATGTCAATGTGCTTCGTCCTTCCATGATACTTGGGATCTTTCACATAGGTAATAGCTACTTGACTATCGCAATAGATTATCACCAGTCTTGGAACCTCAGTGACAGTGGCTAAATTTTCCAAGAAACGTTTTAGCCATACTACTTCTTGCACTACGGTAGAACATGCAATAAATTCTACTTTCATAGTAGAAAAGGCCGCGCATGTCTGTTTCTTGCTATTCCAAGAAATCGCACCTCCATTGAATAAGAATGCATATCCAGAAATTGATTTACGCTCATCCAGGTCTCCACCCCAATCAGCATCTGAATAGCCTAATAGGCGTAAATCATTCCCTTGGTAACAAAGTCGATAGTCCATAGTGCCTTTCAAGTATCTCAGGATCCTCTTCACTACTTTCTAGTGTGCTTGATCGGGATTTGATTGATATCAGCTCACCAATTCCACGGCATAACATATGTTGGGTCGAGAACACATCATAGTATACATCAAACTTCCGACCACACTAGCGTAAGGAACAATTTCCATCACTTTAATTTCTTTTGGAGTCTTAGGACACATCTTAGTACTTAGGCCTTCACTTTGCATGACAGGGGTATCAATGGGATTACAGTGTTGCATATTGAAACATTCAAGAATCTTCATAATATAAGACTCTTGTGATAAAGTAAGGAGTTTCCTTGATCGATCTCTTTCGATCTTAACTCCTAATATATAAGCAGCTTCTCCCATGTCCTTCATTTCAAAATTGGAGGATAACCATTCTTTTATGGTGATAACCAAAACCTTATCATTTCCAACCAATAGAATATCATCCACATAAAGTGATAAAATCACAAATTTATCTTCGGACCGCTTGACATATACACAGTGATCTTCTTCGATCATCGTGAAATCAAAAGTTGTTATGACTCGATAAAAACGAAGATACCACTGTCTAGATGATTGCTTACGGCCATTTATTGAGCGATGAAGTTTGCAAACTTTATGCTCTTGACCTTTAGCTACGAAACCTATTGGTTGTTTCGTATAGATTTCCTCATCTAGTTCTCCATTGAGAAATGTTGTCTTTACATCCATTTGATGTAATTCAAGGTTCAAATGTGCAACGATGACTATGATAAGGCGTATTGAGGCAAATCTTACAACTGGTAAAAGGGTTTCTTCATAGTCTATACCCTCTTGTTGAGTATAACCTTTCACTACAAGACGAGCCTTATTTTTTTCAGTGGATCCATCCGCCCTTTGCTTAATCTTAAAGGCCCATTTGTTTCCAATGGCTTTACGATTGGGTGGTAGATCAACAAAGTCCCAGACATGATTTACCCTCATTGACTCCATTTCATCTTCCAAAGCTTTTCTCCATTCTTCCTTATTAGAGGATGAGAGAGCCTCTTGAACAGTTTTAGGCTCGGCATTGTCTTTCTGAGCAATCATAAATGCTTCCCCTTCAATCTTAAAACGACAACGGGGAATACTTTTACGATTACTTTTACGCAATTGAATTTCTCTTGAATTCAATTCGTCAGGCGATGCAACACTCTCACTAGGTCTTGTGTGTTGAGGTAAATCTTCATTTCCCTCTACAACATTAGTGGGTGTGTTATTAGGATCTTCCATCTCATATAATTGGAAGTCCTTATCAATCTCACCTCTACAAGGAAAATCGTTCTCCAAGAATGTGACATCTCATGACTCTATTTCGGTCACACTTCCATCAGCTTGTTCACCTATGAACACGTACCCTTTGGAGTGTTCATAATATCTTATAAAGATACATGTCTTCCCTTTAGGACCTAATTTGCCATATTTATGAGAAGAATCATGAAGTAAGCTGTACATCCCCATGGACGTAGACTACTTAAGTCTGGTCTCCTACCTGTCCGTAATTCATAAGGGGTGGAAGTGACTGATTTTGAGGGCACTCGGTTAAGTATATAGACAGTAGTCAATAACGCATCTCCCCAATAGGAGATAGATAAATTTGCTTGTGCCATCATAGACCTAACCATTTCCAATAGGGTTTTATTCCTTCTCTCAGCTACCTCATTTTGTTGTGGAGTACCAGGAATAGTCAATTGTCATACAATTCTTTTTTCATCACAAAGAGCCTTGAATTGCTCAGATAGATACTCACGTCCGCGATCGGTTCTCAATGCCTTTATTGTTTTGTTCAACTGATTCTCTACCATCGTTATATATCGTCTAAAGTAGTCTAATACTTCTGACTTATGGGAGATCAGAAAGACATAACCGAAACGCGTGAAGTCATTTATGAAAGTGATGAAATATGAGGCTCCATGCCTCGCCTTCACATTCAAAGGACCACAAATGTCAGAATGTATGAGTTGCAATGGAAATTCGGCTCTAGTCCCTTTACCGAATGGTTTTCTAGTTGTTTTTCCCGCTAGACAATGTTCACATATGGGTAGATTAACATTAGTGAGTGACCCTAAAAGGCATTCTCTAACTAATCTTTGCATTCTTTGTAACCCGATGTGACCTAATCTAGCATGCCAAGTACTTGCATCAATCTCAATATTACTAGAAGATGCATTAAAGAAAAACAACCATCGACATTAATATTGTACTAATCATAGTCAATGTCTAACACCATAAAACCATTTGATGCATGATCTGAACCATAATAAACGGTTCCAAACAAAATGTCAACACAATCACCATGGAAATTCAATACATAACCTAGGCTAAGAAGAACAACTATGGAGACCAAGTTTCGTCAAATATCTAGAGCATAGAGGACATCATGTAGGAATAGGCTTCGACCACCACATAAAATTAATTTACATGTGCCGATACCCTTCACTTCAACTCTTGAGTTATTCCCAACATATATCCATCTTCTTCCAAGCTATATCCGACGATACTCCACAAATGCTTCTCGGTTTCTAGCTACGTGGTCTGTTGCTCCTGAGTCTACAGTCCACATTGGATGAGATTCAGAAAGTATTACAATGCTAGAAACAAAAGCATTACTTAAAGAAATGGAGTAATAAGGTACCTCTTTCGGCTCAGTGCATTCACGAGCAAAGTGACCCATCTTGCCACAATTATAGCACTTCATCTTGGCCTTGTCTTTCTTCCCACCACGCTTCTTGCGTTGGAAGGTCTTAGCCCTTTTAGGTGCCTGATCAGTCTTCTTCCCTTTGTTGTTAAATTGTGAATTCCTTTTGCGCTTTAAGCCCGAAGCTTTGCGTGAACTTGATTCAGCAACATAAGCATGGGTAGAGGATCTCGCAGCCTCTAGGCGCTCATCCTCTAATTCCAAATGACGCGCTATATTATCAAAAATGACAATATTCTCATTATGCATTATATTGATCTTCATATGCTCCCAATTGTCAGGAAGAGACCTTATAACAGCTTGAACTTGTTGTTCGTCAGTAAGGGAGTGACCTGTCGTCTTCAACTCACGAATCATATTTGACATCTCCCGAAGATGCTGCCTCATCGTTACATTTGAGCGCTTTCGGTATGTGTCAAACTTGATGGTGAATCTCCTCAGCTTAGTGACAGATGTACCCCCAAACTTATCTTTCAAGGCAACTCACTTAACTTGAGCTTTATCATAACTTTCAAACTCACACATGAGATCATCTTGCATACAGCTCAGCAATGTGATGCGAGTAATGCTATTTTTCTTCTTCCAAGTTTGATAAGCTTCTAGATCTCTCTTGTGTTGAGCTGAAGTTCCATGCTCAGGTTCATCCATGGTGTGGTTGAGGGTTTCCAAAACCTCTTACTTCTCAAGGATGTACTGAACCTTTCGGTGCCAAATATCATAATTGTCACTGTTCAGCTTCTCACCCTTATTGAGGTTAGCCACAATGGTCTTAGATGCCAAAGCCATAATCAATTGCTATAACACATTGACATAATAAACGCAGAATCAATACTAACACACTTTTCAGAACAACATACATATTTAATTTGCAGCAAGGACAAACTAAATCAATGATAATTCAACAAAAGACACAGAAATGAAAGTTCACTTGTTCCTAATCAGCTCCTATGTACGATTGTTCTATTATCATTAATTAGTTTAATTTACGCAAAGTTTAAGTTCTAGGTGAGAACTCCTTCGAATTCTACCAACCAACGAACTCCCACTAGAAAAAGTAATTACATGACCTCATGTGATTTCTACATTTTTTTTATTAACATAAAAGCATGGCATGACGTAAACTAACGTACAAAAAACAATCATGCTGCAACTACAATCAAAACCACAATTCAACATGTAATGGAAAAACAAGGATTTCCTACCATTATTCGAATTTTTTTGGAACTAGAAAATTGCAAGTATATTAAACTATATACATGCTATCATCGAACCAAGCTCTACACAACATATATGACATCATTTTCATATAGGCTAATTACTGTATTTCCTAAAACATAAGAAAATACGAGCTACAAACGAATAAACTATGAATTTATACCCTAAAAATATGCGCACTTAGGGTTCCATACACAATTTTATACATTTATCAAACTCAAAAATAAAAAAAATAAATATACCACAGTGTAGAACACATCCATACGAACCAAATGCCACCGACCACGCTCCAATTTGACGTTCCACGCGCCCACACGCGCCAGCGAGCCAAACGGCTCCTGGCTGGTCCACCCGGTCCAATCGGTGACCAGTCCGACCAGTTTGACCGCCGGACCGGTTGACCGGTCCGAAACGTTGACTGGTCAACGGTCGGGTTGGGTTCGGGTCGGGTCACGGGTCAGGTCCCGGGTTGGGTCGCCAGCCGGTCAACCGCCACTGGCGGTGACGTCATCGATGATGTCATTTGGTAGTTACTGACCGTTTGGATGACGTCATGGATGACGTCATCCATGACGTCATCACGCGCTGGTTCACCGACACACGCTGGCGTTCCCAGCGCGTTGAGTGCGTGGCGTCCACGCGTTGCAGATTCTAGCCTCGCATGTGGGCACGTCCGGCGTCTTCTGGCGGCGCTCGACCCATGGTTGGACTCGTCTCGACGAGTACTTTCATCCTGTATATTTCAAAATTTATTTTGGCCAAAAAAATATTTTGAAAAGTGGCCAAAACCGTACAGGTGATCGTGGCCCCGAACCCGTTCTTCGCTTCGGTTCGTTTTCGATGATTGAGATTGCAATTCCGAGCAATAAACTTCCAAATAGTGTAGATTTCATACTCTTGATCTCGATATCAAATGGTAAACGAGAAAATTTGATGAAAGACAAGGCAGAAATCATGATCGGGCTCTGATACCAATGTTGGAGTTCAAGTCGGCGGAAGACGACTTACCTTTATCCAATGCGCAAACGGCAATTAACCCCAGAACAAATGTTGAATTGTGGATGAATCGCGAACAAAACCTCTTCGCATTGGTCTGAATGCAATCACGAGGAAAGCACCTAATTTCCACAGCGTAAATGCCAATTGTTCTTGTAAAGGTGAAATTGAACGTCTTCTCTCTTTTGATGGAAATGGGACAAACAAAGGAAAGGAGTTTTTGAGCATATGTTCTTCCAACCGTGCCAACGGTTGTCTACAAAAGACTTTTATACAACTCCCTTCATACCCTTTCAAAGGGTGTCTTTCCATCATAGTATATCAAGACCAAACGGTGTGTTCCAATCGCACCCCATCATGGACGTACTGATTAAGTACATCACATGCCAATTTGAATTTTCCGAGTCGGTAGGCAAAGAAATTCCGTGCAATGGATGAACTTAAGAAGCTGCAAGAACAGAAGATGTGAACATGGAAAAGAGCAAGCCGTGTGAAAAGGGGATTTCTAAAAAGTCCAAAACATGTGCCGAACCACACACCTGATAGGAGTAATTTATTGCCAACACTGACGTTGAAGATGGGAAGCACATGGAGTCCAATGACTTTAGCAGAAACTGCAACGAAGCTGTCGAACGTGTCAGAAACTGGTTTTTAGGAATGTGGAGTCCATTATAAGAAGCACACTATCTCAAACCAGCTGAATAGTGCAAACCTCGTCTTTAACAGCTGTAGAATACAGCTCTCCCCACAACCATGTCTTGTTCTCTTTCTTTGTGCACCCTCTTTATCCTCTTCTCCCTCGTCTGCTGTCCCGTTATTCCCCTTGTCAGTTCTCTTTCCTTCAATATAGATAGCTTTGACACAAATCTAAACACCATATTATACGAAGGAACCGCGCGAAGGAAGTCTGGATCCGTTGAATTAACCAATAGCAATGTCCAACCAGCCTATCAAGTAGGCCGCATTCAGTATTCCAAACCCATCAATATATGGGATTCTGGTACAGGGAGACAAGCGGACTTCTTTACTCGTTTCTCATTCACCATCAATACTAACAACGCCACTGAATATGGTGATGGCATGGCCCTTTTTCTTGCTCCTGTTGGCTTCCCAATCCCACCTAACTCAGCTGGTCAATTCTTAGGATTGTTCAATGCAAGCACAGCTGATGAGCCTTGGAACCAAATCGTCACTGTTGAGTTCGATCCTCATGTGAACCCGGATGATCCTCCGGTGCAGCACATAGGAATCAACAAAAACTCACTCTCGTCGCTTGTTTATGCCAGTTGGAATGCTGGATCACACAGTGGCAAAGCAACTGATGTTATGGTGACCTATAATTCTACTACCAAGAATCTTAGTGTATTCTGGTCATTTGATGATGAGCCCGTTTCTCCGGATAACAAAAGTTCCTTGCTTTCTTGCCAAATTGATCTTGCTAAAGTTCTTCCTGAATCCGCAGCAATTGGATTTTCAGCTTCGGTTGGCCAACTTTCAGAGAGACATATCCTCAATTCATGGGAGTTCACTTCAAACTTGGATGTTATACATCCCCAATCAACAGATACATCAAAAAAAGGGGTAAAATCTAAGATGTATAGGTTGATAACATTTATCACAGTTCCCGTAGCATGTCTCTTGCTAGTCATTGCAGCAGGTTCTTGCTTATTTATGATCAAGATGAGGAAAAAATGTGAGTATCGGGCTGTGACTCACATTGACAAAGAGATAGTAGCATTTCCACTGAAATTGTCTCGTCAAGAGTTGGTCGTTGCTACAAATGGCTTTGCAGTTGATCGAAGACTAGGCCAAGGAGGGTCCAGCCAAGTTTACAAGGGATTTTTGAGCAGTTTAGATCGCCTTGTTGCCGTCAAAAGAATCTTCGCAGAATCCAAACATTCAGAGAAGGTCTTCAACAACGAAGTGAAGATAATAAGCCGCATGATACACCGAAATCTGGTGCAATTCATTGGATGGTGCCAAGAGGAAGGTGAGTTTTTGCTCGTTTATGAATATATGCCTAATGGTAGCCTTTATAATCATCTCTTTGGAACACGAAAAAGTTTGCCATGGGATGTGAGGTACAAGATAGCTTCAGGGCTAGCATTAGCCCTCAACTATCTTCATGAAGAACTAGAGCAGAGTGTTCTCCACAGAGATATAAAAGCCGCCAATATATTACTCGACACGAATTTCAACACAAAGCTTGGAGACTTTGGTGTGGCTAAGCTCGTTGACCCCCGGTTCAAGACACAAATGACGGACGTGGTAGGGACATACGGTTACCTGGCACCAGAATATTTGAGTGAAGGTAAGGTTACTAAAGAATCTGACATGTTCAGCTTTGGAGTTGTGGCTCTAGAAATCGCATGCGGTAGGAGGACCTATCAAGAAGGAGAATTTCATGTTCCACTACACAAGTGGGTCTGGCAGCTTTACCTTGCTGGAAACATGCTTGAAGCAGCCGATGAATCATTGATATCAAGTTTTGATAGGAAGGAAATGGAATGCTTGATGATGGTGGGACTGTGGTGTGCGCATCCAGATCCCAAAAGAAGGCCAAAAGCAGGACAAGTTATAAAAATTCTTCAGCTAGAAGTTCCGGTGCCTGAGTTTCCACGAGGCACCTATGAGGCCTCCACTTCATATCAGCAATCAGCACTGAGAATAGAGTCTTCCTCTTCCGTGCAAGAATTTAGTTCCTTTTCAGCAAGATAGATCATGGCTCCTGAAGCCATCCAGTGAAACATGTTGACTTTTGGGAAAATGAAACAAATGTTGTGACGGATTATTTATGCTCAACCAACCTTTTCTTTGCTGCTGTAATATAATGTCTAGCTGCTGGTCAATTGGTTAATGTAGATGTCACAGAGACATCGGTACCATTGCAGACTCCCACTCCTGCAAAAGCTTGCATTGCATAATCCAATCTTATGAGGGATCATGCCAAAGAATTATGTGCTTTGACTCTGTTTCAGTTACAATCTGGAGATGCCTTTAGCCCTTACAGGGGGATGATTTAGTTGAAAGATTGAGTAATTATAATAAGTAGAAACTTTCCAACAAAAAGATTATTTAATTTATGCACCAAGGATAGTAGCAAAACAAGAGCATTAGAAGTGTGTCTGCAATTCAGAGCTTAACCAAGGGGAAAAAAAAAGCCGTACTGGTGAGAGATTGTAGGTTCTTGATGAGTCATTGTTGAAAACTATCTGTCTCTTGACACTAGGTAGAACAAGCCACTCTGGAAATTAGCGTTGCCGCATAACTTGGTTAATGTTACCTATGAAGTTCTTGTTTTAAATGTGTCGTATGAGGAAATTGTCGCTAATTATAAATTTTCCTCTCCGAAAGAGAAAAATGCCACACTCGACCAAAACTTTCCATTCCCACCATAGCTTCGGCATTTTTTAGGTAATAACAGTCTGCCAAAGAGGTTTCAACAGGTAAGTCTTGTGATCCTTCTATGCTCAGTTGGTGTCGCGACCTCTTTTTTTTAGAGCCCGATCGGGGCGGGCGCCTTGCGGAGGCTAATGGTTTGGCTAAGTTTACCTGAGCTTAACCTGGACTCTCCCAAGTCTACCAATTCACAACTTAATGATCCAAGTTTTTAACCTGTAAGTTAATTTTAAAATGGAGTCGCCACTAATTGGTTTATGGTGGGTCAATTAGAAACCCAAGCAAAGTATTGGGAAAAATACTTGCTTCTGCGCAATCAGAGAATTTAGGATTTACACTAGTTAATCACTAATGCCCTTTCGATATCTAATCTTGTTTAAACCCAGGTTTTTTGGATTTTTGAGGGATTTTCCATGCATTTGTGGAGGAAAAACATATTTTGGGATCTTTTTCGATTTTTTTGAACATAAAAAGGATTTTTTTGGGAAAATAATTTATATTTATTATTTTTTGATTTTTAAAAATATTATTTTTAAAATTATAATATTATATTATAAATGACCAGGGTTTGGGTCTCCAAGTTGTGCCCAACCCGGGTCGCGCACGGCCGGCTCGGTTGGGCTGGAGCGCAGGCTCGAATGGGCCCGAAACGCGGGCCGGACTCGCAGCCTCTCTAAAAAGAGATTCGGGCCCATATCCTCATAGGCCCACGTTTGCTCCACCCACAGGACAGACGCCCAGCTCGAGTTCAGAATCCGGCCCGACGACTCGACCCGGCTCGACGAAACCTTAAAGCACCGGGTCACACGCCCAACCCGGGCTCAACCCGGTTTCGCGACCCTCTCTCCTTCTGTCTATCCGCGGCACCGATGGAGGGCCAAGGGGTACCATTGGGCAGCGACGGTGGCGACACAGTGGAAGGTAGGAGCCGGTGGTTCAACGGGGTCGGCGTTGGGGCAGTCCTGGCGGAGCTTGCGTAAGCCAGGTGGTCGCATGCTTGATCTACTCGGATGCGGGGCAGCAAGCAGAAGGTCGGGGGACGATCATCGTCTTCGGGGATGCCGACTGGAGGTCGCCGGGGTGGTTCGAAAGAAGTCTGTTGTGGCGATGGTGTCAAGGGGTAGCGTTGGGGGGTGAAGTAGCAGCTGCAGCAGCGCGACAGCAAGCTTTCTCCCCACCAAATTTGACCTGATCGTGTGGCCTTTTCTTCTCCTCCAGTCGTCTTCGGCTGCGGAGGTGTCGGGTCCAGCAACCGGTGTTGTGGCGGCAAAGAGAAGCTCATGTTCCCGACCTGATTTCTCTCAGATCTGGAACCGAACTTCTCCACCCTCCCTGACTCTGATTCCCTCTCCCTCATATCCGGATTTCTCTGCTCACATCCCTAGCTTCCCTCCTCTGGTCGTCTTCTTTGGCTAGATCTAAGATCTCTGACGGTTCATCCTCGGGCCTCCCCTGAAGTCTCTCAAGGGAAGCTATCGAGGCTTGCCATCGGTGATCTCCGTCTTCGCCCCCTTTTTTTGGCCTCCCCCCGACGCCCTATTTATAGGCGGGGGCCGGTTGACGGGGTCCGACCGCCGGTCCTTTGCACGCCGAACGGCCTCCGCCAGCCGAACCGGCGTCCCATCCGTCGAGGTGGCTCTAGCTAGGCCGCCTCACATTGAAGATGCATCCACTCCATTGTACGTCATCGCCTCCTTCTCCATTTCGGTGTCGCGCGCCTCTTTGCCTCCGGCGTGTGCTGCTGATCGGGGAAGAAGACAACAGCGGAAGAAGACAAGCAGGGCGGTCGGGCTTTGGGGAAAAAGGCCGAGCCCTAGGCTCTAGGGGGCCCGTGCAAGGAAGAATAGGGGGTGGGCACAAAGGCCTAGCCTCGATGGGCTGCTTCTATTTTCTTTTTTTTTTTTTTTTTTATTTTTTTTATTATTTATTATCTGAAAAAGAGGAAAAATACATAAATAAAGAAACTAAGGCCTAATTTAAAACCTAATCAAAATTTTGGTGTCAATAGCTGCCCCTCTTTGAAGGTGAGCTCGCAGAGGTTGCATTAAAAGACAAACTGATATCTAAATTTTGTCTATACATATACAAAAGATTATATCTTATTTGGGACCTAGTGTCCTATGCAGAAAATGAGCAATATAACATTACACATACTAAAACAGATAAGACGATACTTGTAGTTACTTACCGGGAGTGAGTGAGATAGGGTGTGAACCCCGAGTTTGGCAAGTATCAATGCATCATCTTACTTGGTGACATGAGGAGGTTGCTTCTCTTGGATCTGAACTATTCTTCGATCGCCTGTTAGAGCAATAAGTGGTTTGTTTAGGACCCGAACATTTCTTCGGTCGCCTTGAGGGGGAATTGCTTTTCCAGGACCCGAACCTTTCTTCGGTTGCCTGTTAAAGCAATAAGGCTGCATTTGGTCGTCCGGATTTTTAGATAGGATAGGAGTAGATAGGGTAGGATAAGAAATCCAGGGATTTTTTCATATCCTATCCACTGTTTGGTGAGCTACGGATTTAAAGTCAGATATTCTCATATCATATCCTATCCACTGTTTGGTGAATTGTGGATTTAAGCTCGGATATTTTCATCAACAATTATATTCTTGGAAAAAAAATTAGGAAAGTACAAACTAACATATTAGGTTATAGCAAAATCATCCAAAATGAAATATTTTTTTAAGTCAACAGATTCTCACAAAATCGCACAAAATCAATCCATGATTATGCATTATATGTGAAATGCATAAAGAATTAAAAAGTGATATTGCATATGCTAATATGAGATGAGTCCATTAAGAATGTTGCCTTGAAATAATGTTGACTTGTTAGAATTGGACCATTGCAAATTATTTGTTCATGAGAATTTGTTTTCCTTATACCCACTGTGAGTAACTCCCATTGTGTTACATTAAGATATATAATTTGGCATTAGAATAGATGAGCAACTAGTTGTAGCTAGTCTTGATTGCGGTAGGTTCTATAGTACTTTAGTCAGTTAATTCAATCAAGGTCTAAGCTCGTGTAGATGATGCATTCTAATATACCAACTGTAGTTCACGGAAAATTGAGAGTGCCAGGCTTCTAGAATGAATTAATACATACACGTTCTGATGCGGGGTAAGTACACTATCAGTGCCAAAAGTTGTGTACGGCGCTCACTTTGGTGCCAAAAGTTTTTGTTGGATCACTTAAGTGCCAAATCGAAGGAAAAACGATCACTTTGGTGCCACCGGCGAGAGATTCCAGTCAAAATGATTACGTGGCTTTTATATTAAAAAAAAATCGACATGTCTTATAAACGATGTTGTTTTCTATCCTCCTTAAGAAAACAATGTCGTTTTGCCATCCTAAGTGGATGGCCTCACAAAAACGACGCCGCACAACTCATTTGGGAATTTTTTTTTATTTGGGATTGAAATTAGGGTTTTTGTCCGATCCTCGCCCAACGCCGACCTAGCTCGCTCGGCCGCCGTCGCTTGGCCGCAGCTTGAGGTGCGTGAGGTTCCTGCACTTGAGCGAGATCAGCATGAGCGCTTCGTTGCCGATGCTCAACGACTTGCTGTCGCACTTAAGCGCGAGCTTCGTGATCGAGCGAACCCTCGTGAACAGCGCCAGGACCGCATCCAGCAGCTCTGAGTGGGCGTGGAGGGTGAGCCTCTGGCGGCTCTGGCCTTTGATCGCTAGCCAGTGGCGGCACATGAGGGAGCACCGGCCCCGGTCGCCGAAGCCTAAGTATTGGAAGGCGCAGGCAAGGCACTCGTTGGGGAGATCGAAGATGGAGAGGGAGAGATCGGGGGTGGCGCACTCGTCGGCGGCCTCCCGAGCACTAATCAGATCACAGCCTTTGACTTGGCTGTCGAGTGACCGTCGTCGGGGTAGGGGTCGGGGTCGGAGCCGCGGCCGCCGAGCATGGGGGCCATCGAGGACGGCGACTAGCCCAAAATGAGCACCGTTTATCTTCTCTATCTCTCTCTCTCTCTCTCTCTCAATTTGGGGATTTAGGATTTTGAATTGGGGGAGAGACACCAAACGGCGTCATTTTGTTGTTTAAAGGCTGATTGTACTCTCTGGCGAGCCACATCAACTTCAAAAATTAATATAAAAGTGCCACGTTGGATTTTCGGCCAATTAGATCTGAGTTGGCACTAAAATGATCGTTTTTCAAACTTTTTGGCACTTAAGTGATCTGACAGAAAATTTTGGTACCAAAGTGAGAGCCGTACACAACTTTTGGCATTGATAGTGTACAACCCTTCTGATGCCAAGATCTCCCATAGCTTTAATTCTTTACTAAAAGTTCAATCATTATCTTGCTACTTGCATTGTCCATTGAGCAAACATGCTACGCGACAGAAGTCAATGATGGAAACCTAATATTCAATTCAGGCCAACTTGAATAGAAACACTCAAAGAAAAAAGCATATGTCCTTTAGACTGGCCAAAGCCAAGCAATAGAAATTTAAGACGCTCTTCTTCACAAGAGGGACGTGATAAGGAAATAAGTAAATAAAATTGTAGATATGCAACCACAAGAACATAAATGGACAAGGTAAAACAACATCGCAATTCTAACAATTACTTCTAATTTATATATGTTTTCCCACGTAGAACTTGTAAATAATAACACACAAGTAATGAATATCTCCTATTGAGATCAGGTATTCACCAATAAATCAAAGATGATCCACCACACCAATAAAATTGCAAATATACAACCACAAGAACATATAAACCAACAACAACACAGTTCTAATATTTACTTCTAATTCATATTTTTTTTTCCCACATTGAACTTCTAAAAGATAATACCACACAAGCAATGAATATCTCCTACTGAGATTAGGTATTCACAAAGCATAATCGTGAAAAGATATAGATAGCTTTAATGCTAGAAACATTATTGATCGAATCTCACTCCAGATAAACATTAGCTCATCCTCACAAAAATAGGGTATGAAAAGAAATGGTGACCAAGTGATGAAATTCGTGGAAAAACAAAAGTAGGGCGCACTGTAAAGTAGGATTTAATGGAAAAAGAGTCGCATTTTCATGAGCCACAATTGATTGCACCTATGAAAGCAAAACCAAGGAAGGAAATCATAAACCTTGTAAATCATGTGAATATCAATGCACAGAGAAAGACGAAATCTTGCGAGAAAGCAGAATCGCTATGGCTCCTTGCCGGAGATGGTGCTTGAATTTCTCGGATTAGAGATACCGAGAAAAAGACGTGTTTTTTGTGAGAGGAGTCATGCGTGTGAGAGAAGGAGAAGGAAAAGGAGAGCATAGGGCTTTTTTAATAATAGATCAACATAAAGAATTCCTATCCGGGTCTATCCCACCCCTCCCCTCGGATTTTTTTATCTGGGCTATATCCCTTCTATATCCGATCTTATCCTATCCTAGTCGGCTACCAAACACCGGATAGGATAAAACATATCCTATCCAAGCTTTTATTCGGTCAACCAAACGCAGCCTAAGTGGTTTGTCTAGGACCCGAACCTTTCTTTGGTCGCCTTGACGGGGAATCGCTTTTCCAGGACCCGAACCTTTCTTCGATCGCCTGTTAGAGCAATAAGTGGTTTGTCTAGGATCCGAACCTTTCTTCGGTCGCCTGTTAGAGCAATAAGTTGTTTACCCGACCTTTCTCGGGAGGATGCGTTGACCTTTCTCAGAGCATCTGTTTGTTGGTGCTTGATCTTCATCAAGGACATCGAATGGTACCTGACCTTTCTCGAGAGATGCGCCGACCTTTCTTAGGGCATCAATTTGTGGGGTGCTTGATCTCTATCAAGGACACTAGTTGGTATTCGACCTTTCTCGGGAGATGCGCCGACCTTTCTCATAGCATCCGTTTGTTAGGTGCCTGACCTCTGTCAAGGATAGCAGTTGGTACTCGACCTTTCTCGGGGGATGCTTCGACCTTTCTCAGGGCATCTGTTTGCTGGTGCTTGATCTTCATCAAGGACACCGGATGGTACTCAACCTTTCTTGGGAGATGCGTCGACCTTTCTCAGGGCATCTGTTTGCTGGTGCTTGATCTTCGTCAAGGACATCGGATGGTACCCGACCTTTCTCGGGGGATGCGCCAACCTTTCTCAGGGCATCTATTTGCTGGTGCTTGATCCTCGTCAAGGACACCGAATGGTACCCGACCTTTCTCGGGGGATGCGCCGACCTCTCTCAGGGCATCTGTTTGTTGGGAGATACCTAGAAATTTACATGCATTTGAAAGAGTACCTGGATATTCACAAGTACTAACTTGGAGGATATTTAGGCCTTTGCTAGTGTCGAAGGGGTGCTTGGATGATCACAAGTACGAATTCTGAAGGGTGCCTGGGCATTTGCAGGCGTTGAAGGAGTACCTGGATGATCACAAGTACTAGATGCTGGAAGATACTTAATTGCTTGCACGTATTGAAAGAGTACTTGGATGATCACAAGTACGAACTTTGAAAGATGCCTGGACGTTCACAAGCATCGAAGGGGTACTTGGATGATCACAAGTACGAATTTCTAAAGAATACCTGATTGCTTGCAGGTATCGAAAGAGTACTTGGATGATCACAAGTACAAACTCTTGAAGGATACCTGGACGTTTGCAAGTATCGAAGGGGTACTCGGAGGATTACAAGTACGAACTCTTGGTAGATGGAATATTGAGGACGTACCTGAGATATTCGTGGAGGTCTCTCACCTCCCAGTAAATGGAATATTGAGGACGCGCCTCGCATATTCGTGAAGGTCTCTCACCTCCTGATAAACATAAACTCAAATGTGGCACGAGACTTGCCTGGATGGCCCCAGGCGCTTGGAAGGGCTGGAAAACCTGAACGGTGGTAGGTACTTGAAAACAATGGGATACTTGAGCAATCACGAGTATCCATACTATGGCGACGACCCGAACAGGTTGAGTGTCAAGAAGAGAGTACCCAGACAATGGTGGGTACTCAAAGACAAGGGAATCGGGGTATGCTTACCTGGCGATATCCCTGATTTATGAGAGTATGTCTGCTCTTTGCATAGTATGCACACATGATTGTATATGCTGTAAATTCATGAGTTCAAATGAGATTCATGCATGATAATTTTTTCAGTTTTGGATCATCTGATTTCCACTGGAGAAGATTTTAAAAAACAACCTTCATTTAGAATATAGGTGTCTTGAGCATGCTAGATGATGGATTTTAAGTCTGAAAGGACTTTCCGCTCACTCTCATGGAAAAAATGTTGTTTTATCTTGACCATTGATGCAGGATTTATAAAGACCAAACTATCTCACTATCATCATATCAATAGGGGTCCGAGTATTCTCGCAAGCGGTACAACTTTACCAATGTGAGAGGTCTTTGCTGGGACTGTAATGTAGGCTTGTTCAATGGCTCATCAAAGGGGACCATCAAGGTCATGACTCTGTGAAAAAGATGCCGCACGATCATCTCCGGGTTAGCAAGTCAACAATCCTGTGAAAAGAGATAGAATAATCTTGCTCGTACTTCTTCGAGCGATGCTTATAAACATATGAAATCCTACGTTAATTGAAGTGTCCCTAGTTTGAAGAGACTTTTACAATGGGATGCAATGTAGGCTTGACTCATGTGTAAAAGGGTGGGTGCTGGTGATTGTCTTGGCAATTGTCACCGGTCTTTCTTCTCATTGTCAGATGGAGGCTTTATCAATCGAACCACAATAGCAACTTTTCTCAGGAATACAATTGACTGTATTTTTTGATTAGAGGGCATTGGCCTTGCTTTTACAAGGCACACTATTTTTTCGTGCCTCTAATTTTTATTCTAATTTTTCATTCATGGGCATTGACCTTGTTTTTACCAGGTACACTGCTTTTTCATGCCCCTAGTTTTTCATTTTCGTTGTTTGAGGAACTGATCTAGGCAAGTTCAAACAAAACACTATTATTAGATTCTTGAGTCTTCATCTTCAGCTGATGCTCTAGGCTATACTGCTTGAATGGTAGTAACTTCTATTTTACCTCCATGTGAGGGTGAAATCACAGACTCAATTGGGCTGTACAATGAATACAAGTGCATAGAGAAAGAATTGCTCTTTGTCATTCTAGGGCATTTAAATTAACACGAGTGTTGTGACATCCTAATTTTTGAGTCTGATTTCGATGAGATGAAATGGGCTTTTCATCGACGTGTCTATAGCCTTTTTCTCTGAGTTAGCCACTCACGAGTTAACTAACCTATCAGGTGAAGCCGTTAAGGAATCTAAATACAATAACCTTGAGAATTCGACTCGGAATCAACTGCTCGACCGTGCTAATCTGTAAGGGTCATTACGACACCGTCAAAATCGATCAGAGACCGAAGATAGGTCAATTCGATAGAGATATGTGATTAGTACGTGGGTGATTCCACCTAATTGCAAAACTTCGATCGAACGGCACTAGACTGATTTTTCTGTCATTTTTGTACCTAATGTCTGTATTTGAAACCACGAGATTTTCATGACAACCGAGAGTCGCCAAGGTGTCGAGGATGTACGTTGTGGCTCGAAAATAATCGACCACGGGTCAATTGCATTAAAAATTTCTAAAAGCTACCCAGTAGATTAAGACGCACTAAAATCACATCAAATTGAAATTAACAACAAAATTGAGCTCGATTTCATAAATTGAAAGTTCTGTCGTGTCACGATTCATTTTAGGAACGTCAACTCACTTTCCGAAAATTTTTTGGAGATTCCGAGATTTTTACGAAAAATCGATTCGGACGACTTGGAAAACGAACGGAAATTCGGATGAGCTCATTTGAAGGAAATTTTGACTTCCAAGCCGGGCTATGTGCTAATGGGAACTTATAGAAATTTTGTGGACTTTTTCTTCAACGAAATTGACGTCAATTTGGGAAATTTCATGAAGAAATTGAAGCCAAAATTAAGAAATTCGGAGCTTTGGTTGGTGAGTGGCATTTTTTTGCATCAAATTGAATAATTTGTGGATTTTATTACAATAAAGTATTAGGGGGAACATTGGGATATTTATGCAAGCCTAAGGGGGACCAAGCCTTTAAATTGTTGGATAAGTCTGTAAGAGTTTTCCTAATGTGGACTACATTAATTGATATTGTAATTTACCGTTTAACGGTTACCGTTTTACGGGGTTTGGTCTATGGTGAGATAGAAGGTTTCTTAATTAGTCTAATATGGGGTTGGCTAGTGTGGGCCGAGTTGAGCTTGGCCCGTAATGAGGGGGCCTGGCTGGAAACTCTATAAATAGTGCTTAAGTCTCTCCTCTAACCCTAATTTTCACACGTATCCTCACCTAAGGGGCGTTTACCTAACACTAAACGTGAGGGGCCGCCTCATTGAGCTAGTGATACGGAGGGCAATAGAGGAGAAGGACTTGCGCATGGAACATCGTGTTTCCGCTTCCGCTTCAAGAACGATGGATCCCAAAACAGGTGCGTTAATCTTTCTACTGCATATTCTTGTTCTGGTTATGGTGATCTAGGGATTGCAGAATTTGCATCCAACATGTGGTATCGTAGCCTCCATAACCCTAGACTCGAACGCATTGAATTTTGCCCTAATTTGAGATTTTCGAGATTTTTTCATTCGATAAAAATAAAATAAAATTATATATTTGGACTGGGCTCGGTGAGACGAGCAAAACCGTGGGTGGCGCGTCGCCGGGAGGCCCCACGTGCCCCCACGTGCGGCCACGCGCCGCCGGGCGTCGAGCACGCGCCCCCACGTGCGGGGCGCGGCTCACGCATGCGGCACGTACGCGGGTGATGACGTCACGATGACGTCAGCGACCCGGACCCGGACCCGACCCGACCCGACCCGATTGGCGACCGACCCGACCCGACCCGACCCAGGACCCGACCCGACCTGTTGACCCAACCTGACCCGGTCAACTATTGACCAGACCGGTCAACTGGTCGGATCGGGCGGCTAGACCGGAAGGTCGGACCGCCACCGGTCGGACCGGATTTAATTGGCCGCTGACGCCCCGCGTGGCTCCACGCGCCGCACATTCAGACGGCGCATGCGGGCGCGTGGATACTCCTTTCGGCGTGTGGGTGGCGGCGTTGGACTCGTATGATTGTCCTCTATCTTGTGGTGTATTTATTTTTCATGTTTGATAATTTTATGGATGTGGAAATGCATATCAAACCCTAAATACGTGAAATTTTTAGTGTATTTTTGCGTATTTTTCTTATATTTTTCTGTGATTTTGAAAATACAAATATTGTATTGTTGATATGCTATCACATACATATTATAAAAGGTTATTCATTAATAATATACTATAAATTTTAATTTTTATTAATGAATAAAGCAGTGTAATTAGCATGATATATGGTTTTGGTGATTTACTGCCCCTATCACTAAAGTCAAAATCACATATATGGTGAAGTGAGATTTAAAGTTTATATCCCTAGTATGAGAGAGTCTCAAGGATTCAATTGAGTTGTGACCGCCAAAGTGGCACACTTGATTGAGTTTAAGAAATTTCGGTCTCGTATATTAATTGGGATGTCTCCTGATCTAATGTGTAGTCATACTCCCAAAGGAGGTGATTGTGTATTAGTTCATGGAGGGATACATGATTATGTGGTAGAGGAGTGACTGATCCTAGTGGTTCTTTTGCCCAAAGGTGATGAATTCACGAAAATTGGAATATATTCTCATTACCGCTATCATGTGGGGAGTGTACAACTGCATGTCATGTATTCTGCCCAAAGGTGATTATGTGATTTTGCATGTAACTCTCTGGATGTGTACTTGTACGTCAAGTTACACGATGCTCACATGATGCTAATTATATACATTGTTTATTTTTCAGTCACCTTTTCTATAAATGGTAACTCTGTCACTATTGAGGTTCTTGCTGGTTCAAACTTTAAGAGATGGAGAGAAGATTTTTTGTTTGCTATGGAGATGGCAGATGTTCATATGGCTCTTACTGCCGATCGACCGGCAAATCTGACTACCGAGAGTACAGAGGCTCAGAAAGCAAACCTTGCTGCCTGGGAAAAAGTAATAGAATTTGCTTGCTGTCCACGAAGCGTTCCATTCAAGAACACTTGAAAAGTGGTTTGCCTGCAAACTGCACTGCTAGGCAAATGATGGAAACTTTGATGGCTAGAAATCGTGTGTCCCCTAATGCTGAGATAGGGACACACCTGCAAACACTATTTACTATGAAGTATGATGGCTCTGGTGGAGTTAGAGATTATATTATGAGGATGGTAGATTTGCAGACAAAGCATCAGGCTCTCGATGTTGTTATTCCCACTACTTGCATTGTGCATCAAGCTCTAAATACTCTTCCTCCTGATTTTGGGATTATCAAGACCAATTATAGTTCCCAAGATGAAACTTGGTCAGTTAATGACCTTATTGCAAGGGTGGTGGCAGAGGAAGAGAAATTGAAGAAAGATAAAGGGCGCATTGCTCTTTATGCTTCTAGTTCTGGAAGTGATAAGGGTAAGAAGTTGAAAAGCTATACCCACAAGGGCAATTCTGAAGGTGCTGGTCCTTCCAACTATAAAGGAAATTCTGAAGGTGCTGGTCCCTCTAACAGTCTGGGTCCTAAGAAAGCATTCACCAAGAACAATGGTGTTCTTTGCTACTTTTGTAAGGAGAGAGGACACGTGAAGAAACACTGCAATAAGTTTAAGGCTTGGTTGTCCAAGAAAGCTAAGAGTGAGCCTAAAGGTAATGATTCTTTGATGTTTGTTTGTGAATCCAATCTATTTGAAACCCCAACCAATTCTTGGTGGCTAGATAGTGGTGCAACTAATCATGTTGCGTTCACCATACAGGGATTCATAAACCGAAGGACTCCAAATCAGGATGAATCAAAGCTCACTGTGGGAAACAACATTGGAGTTGACGTCGAGTTCGTGGGAGATGTTCTTTTGATTTTGGATTCTGGATTTAGGATGATGTTGAGAGACACATTTTACGTACCCTCTTTTAGGCGGAATTTAGTTTCGTGTCTTGTTTGGACATGTGTGGATACTCTTTTGAAATAAAGAGTAGTACTATTTCCATGTTTTATGATTCAAATAAGATTGGATGTTGCAATTTATCCAATGGATTGTATCGATTGAGCTTATCTCCCAACGACATGTACGTTGCTTATTCAGCTGAAAATGTTGTTTCCAAAAGGCCTCTACCTAAGGAACAGTCTTATGCATTGTGGCATAAACGTCTTGGTCACATCTCTAAAGAAAGAGTGGAAAGACTTATAAAGGCTGACATCTTGCCTACTCTTAAAAGTGATTTAGAGACTTGTGTGGACTGTTGTAGAGGTAAGATGACTAAGATAAAGAAGAAATCTGCTGTTCGAAGTTCTGACTTACTGGAGGTTATTCACACTGATATTAGTGGACCGTACGTGGCTACTTTGTGCAGAAATTTTTATTTCATCACATTTATTGATGACTTTTCCCGATATGGACACTTATACTTGATTAAAGAAAAGTCCGAGTCTCTTGACAAATTTAAGATTTTTTGGACTGAAGTGGAGAAACAATTGGGAAAAGTTATAAAGATTGTTAGATCTGATCGTGGTGGTGAGTATTTTGGTAGGCATGGTGATGCTGGACAACTTAAAGGGCCGTTTGCCAAATACTTAGAGGATTCTGGGATAATAGGACAGTTTACTATGCCCGGAAGTCCTGAACAAAATGGTGTGGCTGAAAGGCGATTATGCCAAATACTTAGACGTTCAGCTATACCACCAGACTATTTAGTCTACCTTGGAGAGCATGATTATGATATTGGTTGTGTTGTTGATCCGGTAACGTATACAGATGCCATCTCATGTTCTCAATCAGATTTGTGGCTAGATGCGATGAAAGATGAGATGCAATCTATGAAACACAATGTTGTGTTTGGGAGCTTGTTGAATTGCTTGAAGGTTGTAAACCTATTGGCTGCAAATGGGTATACAAGACTAAAAGGGATTCCAAAGGGAAAATTGAAAAGTTTAAAGCCAGACTGGTAGCTAAGGGTTTCACTTAAAGAGAAGGAATAGATTATGAAGCAACATTTTCTCCAGTTTCTTCTAAAGATTCCTTTAGAGTGATCTTGGCATTGGTAGCTCATTTTGATATAGAATTACATCAGATGGATGTTAAGACTGCTTTTCTAAATGGAGACCTTAATGAGGAGGTTTATATGATGCAGCCTGAAGGTTTTGCAGCAGATGACTCAGGTAAGCTTGTTTGTAGATTGAAAAAGTCTATTTATGGCCTTAAACAAGCTTCTAGACAATGGTATTTAAAGTTTCATAGCATTGTCACTTCGTTCGGATTTATTGAGAACAAAGTAGATCAGTGTATATATACCAAGGTCAGTGGGAGGAAATATATTTTTCTCATACTTTATGTGGATGATATCTTGCTTGCTAGTAGTGACATTGGTTTACTTGCATGAGACAAAGAGGATGTTATCGAAAAATTTTGACATGAAAGACCTTGGTGAGGCGTCTTTTGTTCTTGGCGTTGAGATCCATAGGGATCGCTCTCGTCGTTCATTGGGTTTATCTCAGAAGGCGTATGTTGATCGTATTTTAGAAAGATTCAATATGTAGCATTGCAAACCAAGAATTGCTCCTGTTGTTAAGGGTGATAAATTGAGTCTTTCACAATGCCCTAATTTAGATTTTGAGAGAGCCCAAATGAAGAATGTACCTTATGCTAGTGTGCTTGGAAGTATCATGTATGCTCAAGTTTGCACTAGGTCGATATTGCTTTTGCAAATGGGGCTTCTAGGCGGATATCGGTCAAATCCAGGACATGATCACTGGGTTGCTGCCAAGAAGGTTTTAAGGTACTTAAAGAGAACAAGAGATTATATGCTGATTTATAGACATGTTCCGGACTTGCAGCTAGCGGGGTATTCGGATGCAGATTTTGCTGGCTGTCAAGATGATAAGAAATCAACGACCGGATACATATTTATGTTGGCGGAGGTGCGGTATCATGGAAGAGCGAGAAACAGAAATCTATATCTTCTTCTACCATGCAAGCGGAGTTTGTAGCATGTTTTTCAGCTGCTACTCAAGCTATTTGGCTCCGGAACCTAATTAGGGAGTTATCGCTTTATGATTTTGTGGATAGGCCCATACGGTTGCATTGTGACAATAACTCTGCGTGTTGTTTATTAATAACAACAGAAGTCTCAAGGGGTCTAAACACATGGAGGTCAAGTTTTTGACTATAAAGGAATTAGTGCGGAATGGTGACGTTGCGGTAGATCATATTCCTACGAGATGATATGGTTGCGATCCACTAACTAAAGGCCTACGCCCGTGTGTATTTGAGCAACATGTCATTAGCATGGGCCTAGGAGCATCTTGGGATGCTGTTATTTAGTGGGAGCTGTGTTTTATTTTTCTTAAATAAAGTTTACATCTGTATTTGTTACAATTTAGTGACATTTTGATATATATATATGTCAACTTTTGCATTTAATAAAATGTTTTTGAATGGATTGTTATTATATTGAATATATATATTGTTAAAAGTCTCAAGGTATTGCTTAAACCTTGAGTGAAGGCTAAGGGGCATTCAGTTATTAGCCTTGTGCATATGCCTTGTTATATATAAAGAAAGGTTAACCATAAGGACAAGGCATATGTGGGTTCGTTGGAACCATAAAAACATTCTCTAGTGACACAAGTTTTTGTGACACTTAAGGTAAGAGAATGGGCATTCTCTAGTGGCACAAGTTTTTGTGACGCTTAAGGTAAGAGAATGGTGACTGACAAATGGGATCTCTCTACGAGAGATGTTATCCATTTGACACACTACCATATTGAATCCATATCAATAAAGTTGAAAGCACTTGTGACCATGGAAGGCTCGTGTGAATACATGCGATTACCGCCATGATTCGGTGTTTAAGACTTTATGGGATAGGATTGACTATTAAGAATTATCTCTAGACCAAAGTGCGCACATACAGTACGATTTCAATTAATATAGTCCAAGTGGGAGAATGTAAGAGTTTTCCTAATGTGGACTATATTAATTGATATTGTAATTTACCGTTTAACGGTTACCGTTTTACGAGGTTTGGTCTATGGTGAGATAGAAGGTTTCTTAATTAGTCTAATATGGGGCTGGCTAGTGTGGGCCGAGTTGAGCCTGGCCCGTAATGAGGGGGCCTAGCTGGAAACTCTATAAATAGTGCTTAAGTCTTTCCTCTAACCCTAATTTTCACACGTATCCTCACCTAAGGGGCGTTTACCTAACGCTAAACGTGAGGGGCCGCCTCATTGAGCCAGTGATACGGAGGGCAATAGAGGAGAAGGACTTGCGCATGGAACATCGTGTTTCCGCTTCTGCTTCAAGAACGATGGATCTCAAAACAGGTGCGTTAATCTTTCTACTGCATGTTCTTGTTCTGGTTATGGTGATCTAGAAATTGCAGAATTTGCATCCAACAAAGTCTTGACTTTTGGCCTTTGTTTCTTTTAATCTTCTCGATCGTCCAAGCTGGCTTCCATCTTCTCGCGCGGACGACCCTTGCCTCAACTGAAGACCCCTTCTGTTTTCGTTTATTTCATTGCCTTCCTTCGCTGCCTTTTCCTCCATCAACGTGTCTTCTTGGTACTGTCTCTTTCCCCCACCGACGGCTGCTTTCTCTTCCATCTTCATCGGGCAGGCCATCTCCACCGAAATCTCCTTGCCACACGTCCACGCCTCCAACACCTTGGTCAACTAAAGGGATTCTCCCCAGCCGTGTTGACTTCCCCTGCCAGCAGCCACACATCCAAGCCTTCCATCTCCACCATTTCTCGTCCCCTCCTCGTGTCTTCAACTCCATCGAGTCAACCACCCAGCAGTAGCATCGAGGCCGCATCTTCTTTGTCGCCAACGCCACACCTACTACTCTACCGATCCGTCTTTGCCGCAAGACCGAATCAGTCCAGTTGAAGTCTCTTGCTGCAAGCCCAGCCACCCAAGAACTCGAGCCCATAAGTTTGCAGCTCAAGCAGTGAATTCCGTGGCCGTTTCCAGCCAGTCCGAGCTTCCCTCGGCCTCGCCGTAAGCCCGAGTCTCGGCCGCCGTTGCGCCGCCGTCACCGTGAGCCAATTTTCATGCTAACCGATGAGTTCGTGTTCTAATCCCTAATTAGTGGGCTAATGACACTTAGAGGTGTGTTAGTTAGCTAATTGGTGGATTAATTAGGTTAATTAGGCTTAGGATGGTTTAGTTAGATTAAGTATATAGTTAGTATTTAGTTAGTTTAATTAGTTTAGTTAGGTGGATTAGTTAGGAATTAGTTAGTTTATTTAAATTAGTGTACTTAGATTAAATTAAATAGAATGGTTAGGTTTAAATGTTAGTTAGATTAATTATCCTAGTTAGTTTAGGTTAATTTAATTAGATGCTTTAAATTTATTTATTTTGTAATTTATTTTATTTTCGGTAATTTATTTAATTATTAATTATTTTCCGGAAATTGGACGGGGATAGCCAGTGATCGGAATTGCGTGCCGATTGCAATGGTGTGTTCAATTTCTGCAATTGAGTGCTAAATTGTACAAATTGAGTACTGATTGGATTTTTGGTCATTTATTCCAAAATTTGTGAATTTCCAATATTTATTCAGAAAATCCCGGGTGTCAGATTTTAACACCGAAAATGGTTTTATACCTTATATAAAACATTGGGATTTTAAATTGGGGGTTATGAATTTTCTGGATCCAATCTGACCGTGTACCAACGCACGACTATTTTATTATTATTTTTTTTGATACCCAGGGAACCCCGTACAGCCGGCAGCCAGTGGGTAAACCTAGAGTGACGCTAGCGGAGGACCCACCACCCCGACGTCACACTTAAGACACGAAGTGCCTCCACTGGGTTTTGAATCCCTCACCTTTGGGCAAGGATCAATGGAGCTCTTATCCAGCAGAGCCACCACGGCTAGTGGTCACGCACAACTATTTTATCGTGTATTTTTAATACGAAGAAAATAGGCTAGGATCACTATTTTAATTGAGGCATTTGAGTGCAATGCACGGTGACCTGAACCGAGATTGATTGGTCGTGTGTTGTTAAGAGAACCCATCTCGAGCAATTACGCCGGACGTTACTAAATCCCTTTTCGGGTTACCCATGCATTAGGATATCGGGTCGCAGTAGATTCTGGACCTATGCTCCTTCAGGAATGCTGTCTATGAGAGACAAAGCCGTGCTCAATGGGGAAGAGACTATGCCTGGCTACGCCAGTAGACAGCTGAACATGGGAGTCGGTTGTGCCTTGAGAGGCTTAATTAACAATTGGAACGCGTGAGTAGTTGAATTTGATGCGCCTGATTATGAGACAAAACTGTGTGGCATGGTATGGGACGTGTCATAACGATTTGGCCTTATAATCGAGACCCTTGTGATTAATTGAGTTGATGACGCATTCCAATTCTTTGAGTATGAGTGCTGTGTATATCTATGATGTGAACTGTGCTGACGTGCAGGAAGGAACTGAGGCGAGGTAATTCCCCTGTGCAAATTGTGTGATTGTGTGGTTAGGACGCTTCTAGGTGTATTTCCCTCCTAATCGGGGCTTAGAACATGAACTCGCTGAGATTTATATCTCACCCCGTTATGGGCTTAATTTTTCAGGACTGTAGGGCGGAGGACCTGAAGCTGAGCTGAGGTGACCTGAAGTGTAAGTCAAATAGGACAGCCACTTTTTGAGAACTAGTCTTTTGGTTATAGATGTGTGTAAATGACTCAACATGTTTATAAAAGCATGTTTGTTTATGAGTGTGTTGTCTTGCTTTTCTATCCCGAGATGGTTATTGTCAGGGGATTTTTTTTCGCTTCCGCATGTGCAATAAAATGAAAGGGTCGGCGACTCGTCCTAGGAAGTCGAAATTTTTAATCGACCACAGAGGGATGGGCACGCGCTCGAGGATCGGGGCGTGACAAGTGTTCATATCCAATAAAGACATCCGAAGATTGATGCAAGTGCGAGCAAGAAAATTTCTATCCCTCTTCTCACCTTGTGATGTTGCTTCGCCTCCGATCTGCCCTAATATGGGGGTGGTTCTTGATGGGGGATAGGGCAGAGACTTCACTAGTGTATAGGGCTCAAAAGGGGTGAGCAATGAAATGCCTCTCACTGTTTTGGTTATCGTACCATTCGCGAGAGAACTCTTTACCCTACAGTCATGGAATCTTCTGCACTCATCTCACAAGTGTATAGATGAGGGACTTTGTGTAGGATATGGCTTGCCTTTCATCATTCCGGCGCGCCTCATTTAGCATGCTCAATCAATCTTATATTCTTCATTTAGCTGTCTATTCTGATAATCCTTAGTGGAATTAATGACTTAGACAGACAAAATCGTCGTGCAAAATTGATTTGGAAATGGCATGCGGCATTTTAAACATGATGGAGCTTGTACTCTTAAAGCAAATGGTTTTTGCTCAAAAAGAAATTATTGGCAACTTTAGGGGTTAACATAATGGTGTTTCCAAATATGTTAAATTTTGAACATCAAAAGGGGTATTCACAAAGGGGTGCCGATGGGTTGTCCCTATTCAATAGGGGGATGACACAAAAATGATCAACCGGGGTTCGGAATCTGATTGGGCATCTCTGCTTTCTGCCCCTACAGAAGAGAAGATGTAAAAAAGATCAATCAGCAGGGCCAAAATTAAAAGTGAATTGAGGCCTGAAGGATCTCTGTCATTTGCTTTGGCGATACTTGGGACGCCTATCGCAACCAAATTTTCGGTGAACCACCTAGGGTTTGGCTAATGGATTGTTAAGCCTAGACTTAACTCGGGCTCTCCCAAGCCCATACCAATTCGCGACTTAGGTTCAAATTTTAACATGCAATTGATTTTTAACTAGGAGTCGCCACTAATCTATTTTTGGTGGGTCAATAAAATAACGGGAGATTTACTTTACTCCTACGAACCAGAGATTTATGAGTTTGGGGACTTGATTACGCTAGATTTCTCTAACGCCCTTTCGGTACCTCTCTCTTTTATTTTGAAAAAAAATGTTTTGCAGGCAGCTTGAATTGATTTTAATTCATTTTCCTAACATGCGAGGTGATTACACGGGTGCGCAAACCACAAATTTAACACCCAAGAAAGCAAATAAATAAAATGCAGGACTTACCTTATAGCAACGAAAGCGTCTGCAATGTTAGATCAGAATTCACATCAGCAATGCTAGATATGATTTCCAATTAACACGCCATCACTCAATTTTTGTTTTCACTTTTTTAGCGAGAATATAATCCATATGCAATGTAATGCTCCTAATCTAACATGAAATGATATGACATGGTAGTATAGCCTAAACTATATGAATGAGTAAAGTAATTTTTTTTATGTTTTTTTTAATGAAAATGCAATAATTAAATATGCGATCTAAATTAACCAAAATGACATAATCCTAATGACGGGCAATTTCTAATTAAATGAACCTAGCAACAATCATTAAATGACGTGCATTTCATGAACCTAATTCTACATGACATGCACATGATTTTTTTATTTTTCTAAAAAATGCAATCTATTCTAATATGGAATGACGTGCAAATAATGCCCTAATTCTACATGACATATGCATGATGATTTTTTTAAATAAAAATTCGTAATTAAAATTGCTAAAATATAAAAATCTAACTAAAGTGAGATATTATCTATTTTAAGTTAGGAATAGACCAATCTAAATCCTATCTTAACCTAGAAAATTATCTCGTCATGCAATTTAATCCAAAAGATATTATCTAACCTAGATACCATCTAAACATGCATTTAAAAAAAAAAACTAACTATTCTATCATGCAATTTTATCTAGGAAAATCAATTCTAATCTACATGATATGCAAATGAATTTTTTTTTTGGATTTTTGGGATAAATAAAGCAATTAAAAGATAAGCACCAAATCATTCACGGTCATCAAATATGTCATCCATCGTTCGAATTTGGAAACGATATCTAATCAAACTTGATTATTTCGCTAATAAAATCGATAAATTGATCTTAAGCCTTAAAGATCAAGATATCAATTTTACTCCCGCGTGATTAATTATTCCATCTAAAGCCTTATAGATGGACTAAAAAATTGACGTGCGGTTGCGAATTAGGAAATAAATCCTAATTGGGAGATATGTCTATCACTCATAGATATGCACGTTAGATATTAATAGACATATATTAGGCAGTAAAATATGCAAATATACTAGCAAACGTGCATCTTACCTAATTTGAGGATATTCTTCCAAATTTGGACCAAGTGCAATCGGGCCGGGATCGCAACTGGCTTCTCGACGGCGAACGGCGGCAAGCGTTATGTGCACGGCGACGATACAGGTTGACACGAAGCATGGCTCCACGATGCTTAGGTCGCTCAAAAACCTGCACAAAATAAGTTCTTTCTTTTTCTGTTTTAGCAACAACTCTCCCGCGGACACAATGCTTGGGATTCCGCGGTGTGGCTACACGCGACTGGATGTGGTGGTGCTCGTGATGATGGAAAATCAAACAATCAGCAAGTAAGAGCAAAAGTCACCGAGCGTGGGGACTTCAAAATCTCTTTTTTATTGTCCCTTCTTTAGGCACGTTCTGTACATGGTCAATGTGAGTGGATCCTGGGAAAGAGGGTCAAAACACAATGGGATGAATATATCATATAGTGATGAAGAGGGCCAGAACTTAATTCACTTTTGCTCTGTTCTCGATTCAACCCATCATGCGTTGGATGTTGGTCAAGCGTGGGAATCACGTGAATGAGTGGAAGCCTACGACTCCTTGACGAACTCGGATGCCGCCTTAAAATTCTTGGAAACGACTCAAAATTTCACCGCGGTGAGGGTACCGTGCAGCAAGGATCGGGTCTCCACGGCTTGTGGACAACCACATCAGGCGTATGACCGGCAACAACGATATCGTCGTAAAGTGGCTAGCAGCTTCGTCATCAACGCTCGTGGCTGGTCGTTGGGCTCCAGATGGCGTAGAGCAGCAAGCTCAAGCAGCAGATCGGGAGGTGGATCAAGCAATAGCGCGTTGGGACAGGGGGCAATGTGTCAGGAATCTCGGCACGGCTCAGCCAAGAGAACTCACGGTTCTCCTCTCTGATGGCATCTCTCTATCTGGTCTTTCGTTCTTGTATTCTCCTCTTCTTTGTTTGCATGTAACGGCCGTGTGTTCAATATCTTGTGTGGCCCTTTTGAAAATCCTACGCATTTTCCTTTATATAAGCCATGAATTAGGGTTTTAATTTTTTCAAATTCATATCCGTGAAGATTTCTTTTTTGCATGTAATATTACTTTTTATTTTCCACATCTCCTTAATATTCTCTACTAATTTTATCGCCTAAAGATAAGATTGCAACCTGATTTTCTTAAATTCCAAAAATCCACCGTAATATTATTTCAAATCTCCATTTAGGTAATTTTTGTCATTAAAAGAAAACGGGCTCGGGCCAATTTGCTTGTTTCGTGGGCTTAGTCCGGCCTGCCAAATTAAAGCTCAGAACCACTAATTCAAACCCATCCACCACCGGTCCAACAGATAAATGCAAAAAATGCAAATTAAAAATAAATGCACCTAAATCTATATGCTATGCAATTAATTTTTTTTTTTAGGGATAAAATTAACCCCTAATTTTCTATGCAATAAATAAATAAATGGGCCGCCAAAATTTAGGTGTCAACAATGCCATTTTGTTTGGGAGAGCTTATCAGAGTCTGACATGCCTGTCATTAATTTGTTTTCCGCATCTTTGACGGTCAGGTGATCCTGCAATAGACAAGAGGGAGCGTGTTAGTCACGAACTCTTTCAGAAGTCAAACAATTGGAAGCGATACAACATTACCCTTCCCTGGTTTGCAGATGATTGAGTGGACCCGGAGTATGAGGAGGACACGAAGTCCTACGTCTCCCATTTCGTCAGGTCAATTATTCTCCTTAATTGGCTTATGGATGATACATCATTTTACACGAAGTCAGGTGAATTCGATACGGGTCATTCCCATAAACCTTGCTTGGCTAGTATTGACCGTTAAGTTTGGTTCTTGATTCCCAAAGCTTCCTGTCAATAGGGAAAAAAAGTCAAAAGCGGGTTCAGATAGTGGGAGTATTGGAAACGATACCAAATTACCCTTCCCCATAGTTTGTATTTGTTGACTCCTAGGGATCTCTGAATGTTGATGACAGCCTCTTCATCTTGACTTAGTTCGACATCTCTTTTGATAGGCCTTTCTAATTCGTGGCCATGTATGCATGATTGATGGTTGTTGATTTATCTTCAAGCCTTCCTTCTGTGGAATTTTCCTTCTGTCTTTGACCATATGAATATTAGCGGCATTTGGCAAAGTCATGTACCTCAAGCTCCCATGGAATCTAAGATGGACAATCAAAACCTCCAATTCTCTGATGGCAATCACTTCTTGGGGAGAGCATGCGTCTGGAGTAAGAAGTGAGGTTTCCAAGCCCTAACGTCATCATAAAAAATAGGGGGCTAGAGACCCGCTTCGATTGTCTGGATTTTTACTATTGATAGTAGCCAATTCAAAGGGACTGAAGAAATTTCTTCATTGTGCTTCTTGGCTCGTCGAAGAAAGTGTGAAGGTTGAAGGCAGCATGGAGGAGGCTATCTTGCCTTGAGCTACCATGGTGTGCATGAGTCGAATTTAACCGTATGCCTATGCCTATTACGTCCTATCTTTTGTCTCCTGTAAAATAGAAGAAAGATGACGTTATTTTCGAAATTATGTTCAGGGAATAAGACTTACCTTTTTTTATAAAGCGGGATGATCCTTTCTGTATGCCCCTACTTTCTTGGAAGGGTGTCTTTGAATTTGGCCAGTTCATATGATGTGCTAGTTTCAAATGCCCCCTGTCACACTAAGTCAAAGGGGATGGGGGTGATACCTCTGAGACATGAAGTAAATAAATCAGAAAAACAAACATGATTTAACATCTTGTTTTGACAAAAGTCTTGGTAATGAAATGTTTTTTTGTTTTCAAAAGTATATATCTTTTGGGGGGGAAGCATGAGGAAACCCAGCCCTTAGTATTCTTCTTGGATGATATTTTCTTTTAATGGTTGGAAAGCATCACCGGGCTAGTTGGTGCGTCTCCTCATGCCCTCAAAATGTCTTCAACTTTATTTAGTAATAGGTGGATTTACATTTTGGAAGAGTGATTTCAAAAGTTAGTTCCTCGAGTGGAACTGATGTTGAAAACAAAACAAGCTAGACTTAAGAAAAATGTATAGGTTCCCACGTAGGGGAATATGCAAGGAAATTAAAAATGCTTCCACTTGAGCGGGCCTGCACCCATTTCCCCTAACGATCCTTCGTCGACGGCGCCCATGACAAGGTCTCCAAACACTGTGGTCATGTCATCTGGCCCTTCTTTCTTTGTTGCTAAGGGTGGTACTTCATTGCCTGAATAATACCCGGCCTCTACCAACCTTTGATAAATGTCAGTGGTATGTGCTTTGACATTCCTAATCCTACTGACTTCAGAACTAAATACCGTGTTTACTTTGTCAGTGTGATCATGGAGCGGATTGCTCTGGAATGAGAAAGCTTTAGTGTTTAACAGGTTCTGGATTCGACTCTTGAGGGCGAAGCACTCATCAGTCGAGTGCCCACTTCTCCCATGTGATAGTCGCATTTTTTGGACAGGTTATAGCTAGAGAAGTTTTCGGCATTTGGTCACTTTGGCTCAGTCAAGAGGCGGTTCTTATTATGGAGGATTGCCAAAACCTGTGATGGAGATCCGGGAAGTGGAGTAAATTGTCTCATGTTGTTGTAACGCTGGGACGGCTAACGTCTAGTGGTCTGTTGTTGTCCTGCACTTGTCTTTCGAGGATGATTATAGGTCGCATTGACATTTACTAGGGGTTCTTTGTCTTTCTTCACGCTGAGCTTGCCCGTGGGTGCAGGTTCAGTGAACCAACCATCCCCCAACCCTATCTTGATTTGCTCATCTGCTGGAATGAGTTGATTAAACGATTCAGCGATCATGGTTACCATTCGATTGTGATACTCATAGGGGAGAGTTTTGATAAATATCTTTCTCAGCTCGAAATCGGTTGGTTCGGGACTAATTGGGGCAGCTAGATTTCTCTGTTTAATGGCATACTCTTTGAATGATTCATACTTTTTCTTCTCGGTACGCTCAAGATCCTCACGAGAAGAGGTAATGATCATTATGAACTTGTACTGCTTGAGGAATGCCTCACTCACTTCGCTCCATGTTTCGAGGAGGTTTATGTTCTTCGTGATGTACCACCTCAGGGCAGGGCCTACTAGACTTGATTGGAACAACTGGATAATCAAGGGTGCATTATTGGCGTTTGTGGCCATCCGAACTAAGTACATTTGCAAATGAGTCATTAGGCAAGTCGTGCCATCATTCTTTTCAAATTCGGGCATTTTGAAATTTTCTAGCATTGTGACTTTGGAATAAATGGAGAGGTCTATTAGAGTAGGATCTTGGAGGTATTGCAGTTGTTTCAATCTCTCCTTAAGCTTTTCGAGACATTTGTCATGCTCAATTTTAGACAAACTGTCTGGCTTAGCTTTCTCAATCACGGTTTGGTGCGAATCATCCTCCAATTCAAGCATATTATCATCGGTATCTCCACCTTGCTCACCCTTGACGGAGGATTGTGGTAACAATACCTCGATTGAGGTTGGGGCGGGAGTAAGTTTTCTCTGGATGGAGTCTATCTGCTTTGAGAGTTGTTGAAGCACATTGAAGACTTGCTTCATTTCGCTTTCCATGATCGCAACACGGCTTAGTACATTCTCTTCAGCCATTCTTGCTCTTGTTTTTGAATGAGTCTAGATCGGTAAAACGTTGACGTTTCGTGATTACCTGGGTCGTGAATAAACAAGCATGCATAAATGCAGGACATGAATAGGGAGTCAGTCCATGATGATGACCTAGGGCCCGTTTGGTTCAACTTTGGGAAAATGCAAAGCCATTTCCCCAAGTATCTTTGAGTGAATGGGCATTTTGTGAAAGCAAGTGTGTTTGGTTGTGTATATTTTGCAAAGTAGCTTTAAGGTAAAAAGAAAAAGGAAAGAAAGAAAAGAAAAGGGAGGAGGAGATGCAGCTGGAGAGGGGAAAATCGTGGGGGAGCGGTGGCGGCGGTGGCACCGGTGGTGGTGGGGAGGCGGTTGGTGGCGGTGGCGGTGGGGGAGGCAGCTCGCCTCGGGTCGGTGACCTCAGGCGACGCCCTGGGTCGCTCGACCTCAGGCGAGGCTTCCTAGCGGCCAAAACTAGCCGCTCGCGGCGTCGCCGGAGGTCCACGCGGCCTAGGCGACGCCGCTTGGATCGCGGGTCGCGCCACCCCAAGCGGTGGTCACCGAGGACGCGCGACCCCAGGCAGCAGTGGTGGCTGCCGGAGAAGCACGACTTTCAAGCGGGGAAGAAGATGGCCAGGGAAGAAGAAGATGAATAGTGACGCGATGAAGAGTGGAAAATTGCATCTCCAAAATGCCAAAGCCCAAAGCAGCCCCTCCCCAGCATTCAGCTTTCAACAGATGGAATGCTCACATTTGGCAAATGAGCTTTCAAAAGTATTTGCTAAACGCAAAAAATTTTCCCAAAGCCCCTTGGGAAAGTCGAACCAAATGGGGCCCTAATCCTACCATTTTGTTTATTTATGAAAAGTTTGTACATATAGAGGATTTCCTAAGCATGGATTGAAAAAAGCATGTGATATGTTAGCATGGACTAAAAAGATATTCAACTTGAAAAATGATGAAAGCACGAATTGCAACAAATTCTATCCCTTTTTGAAGCAAATGAAAATTCTTGCGGAAAAGAATTTTGTAACATGCTTGAGGAAAAAGATAAAAACACTTATTGAAAGAATTTCCTTTACCAAAGTTTTTTTTTTTAACTTTATGACTATTATTTCCAAATTTAAATGACCGTGGCACTAAATCCTAGACTAATCATGGACTGCTCAATATATATAGGAAGGTAAGTAAATTGCAAAGTGCACGAATAAAAACTTACTTCATGCGAGAAAATTGATGACAATCACACAAACATGCGCATGATATGTGCGGCTCGATTTCTAATTGTGGAGACTTGTTGAAATTAAAAGGGTGTCTGCCCGTCGTAGTCTCGCGCTGGCATCGCACCCCCTTAATCTCGGCTAAAGAGATTCGAGGAAAAGAAAAGCTACCTCTACAACGCAGTCTCGTGTTTGAAACCGTATCTTTCTTAACATCATCCTAAATATCCTATGGCGGCTCAGGTTCGGTGGCAGAGTTGTGTGTGCCATGTGTAGTGTTAAAATAGTAAAGCATGCACAACAGTTTATAATCACAAGATATTTTATTTTAACGGAGTAAAAAAAGCTACTAACCTGCATAGAAAAAAAACCAAGTCAGCAAAGCATTTAAACAAGATAAAAAAGGCATAAGTCTTCAAGTCCCCAGTGGAGTCGCCAAGCTGTCACGATCTCTTTTTTTGGCGCCCCATTGGGGCGGGCTCTTTGCGGAGGCTAATGGTTTGGCCAAGTCTACTTGGCTTAACCTGGACTCTCCCAAGTCCACCAATTCACGACTTAATGGTCCAAGTTTTTAACTTGTAAGTTAATTTTAAAACGGAGTCGCCACTAATCGGTTTAGGGTGGGTTGATTAGAAACCCAAGCGAAGTATCGGGAGAAATACTCGCTTCTGCGCAACTAGAGAATTTAAGATCGGGGACTTGATTACACTAGTTAATCACTAATGCCCTTTCGATACATAATCTTGTTTAAACCCTGAGGGTTTTTGGATTTTTGAGAGATTTTCCATACATTTGTGGAGGAAAAACATATTTTGGGATCTTTTTCTATTTTTTTTAACATAAAAAGGATTTATTTTTTTGGAAAATAATTTATATTTATTATTTTTTTTTTTTAAAAATATTATTTTTAAAATCATAATATTATATTATAAATGACCCAGGTCTGGGTCTTCGGGTCATGCTCGACCCAAGTCACGCACGACCGGCTCGATTGGGCCTAGAGCGTAGGCCTGAATGGGCCCGAAACGCGGGCTAGACCCGTAGCCTCTCTAAAAAGAGATCTAGGCCCATGTCCTTATAGGCCCACATTTGCTCCACCCACAGGACAGACGCCCGGCCTGAGTTCAAAATCTGGCCTGATGACCCGACCCAGCTCAACGAAACCCTAGAGCACCGGGTCACACGCGCCGACTCGAGCTCAACCCGATTTCGTGACCCTCTCTCCTTCGTCTATCCACGACGCCGATGGAGGGCTAGAGGGGTACCACCAGGCGGTGACGACGAGGACATAGCGGAAGGCAAGAGCTGGTGGTTTAATGGGGTCGACATCGGGGCGGTCCTGGTGGAGCTTGCGTAAGCCAGGTGGTCGCGGGCTTGATCTACTCGGACGCAGGGCAGCAAGCGAAGGTCGGGGACGCTCACCGTCTTCGGGGATGCCGACCGGAGGTCGCCGGGGTGGTTCGACGAAGTCTTTGCGGCGATGGCGTCGAGGGGTAGCGTCGGGGGTGAAGCGGCGAGCTGCGCGGCGCGACGACAAACTTTCTCCCCACTAGATCTGACCTGATCGTGTGGCCTTTTCTTCTCCTCCGGTCGTCTTCGGCTGCGGTGGCAAAGAGAAGCTCACGTTCCCGACCTGATTTCTCTCAGATCTGGAACCGGACTTCTCCGCCCTCCCCGACTCCGATTCCCTCTCCCTCAGGTCCAGATTTCTCTGCTCACAGCCCTAGCTTCCCTCCTCTAGAGCCAACCTGCTCCGGTCGTCTTCTCCGGCTAGATCTAAGATCTCCGACGGTTCGTCCTCGGGCCTCCCTCTCAAGGGAAGCTATCAAGGCTAGCCGTCGATGATCTTCGTCTTTGCCCCCTTTTTTGGCCTCCCCCCGACACCTTATTTATAGGCGAGGGGGCCGGTTGACGGAAGTCCGACCGCCGGTCCTTCGCATGTCGAACGGCCTCCACCGGCCGAACCGGTGTCCCATCCGTCGAGGTGGCTCTAGCTAGGCCGCCTCGCATTGAAGATGCATCCACTCCATTGTACGTCACCGCCTCCTTCTCCATTTCGGCATCGCGCACGTCCTTGCCTCCAATGCGTGCTGCTAATCGGGGAAGAAGACAATAGAGGAAGAAGACAAGCAGGGGGGCCAAGCTTTGGGGAAAAAGGCCAGGCCCTGGCTCTAGGGGGCTCGCGCAAGGAAGAACAAGGGGGGGGCTGGGCGCGAAGGCCCGGCCTCGATGGGTTGCTTCTTCTCTTTTTTTTTTTTTTTTTTTTTTATTTTATTATCCAAAAAAGATGAAAAATACATAAATAAAGAAATGAAGGCCTAATTAAAAACCTAATCAAAATTTAGGTGTCAACATTTGGTAGGTCATATGTATTAGCATCATCGAAATCCCGTGAAGGGGCTTTGGTTTCTTGTTGTTGGATGCTTGCACCTCTCTGTAAACTGTAGATCAAGTTCATCATCCTGTAGAGAGAGAGAGTGCCTGTAGAGAGAGACAAACAATAGGAATATTTGATGCAGAATTTGTAATTTACTTGGAAATCTTTTTCATTCGCACGGAAGTCTTTTTCATATTGCCAATTTGGAACTCGGCCCAAAATTACATACTCCGGTTTCTGTCCCACAAGGAACCTTGCATCTGCATGGCTCTATAAGCCAAGATATATCTTGCTGAAAATGGACTGAGGGACCGCAGGACAGAGCATCCTGTTGACAGATGATGATACTGGGAGTTCTAGCCGAATAAACCTCGTCGCTTCTCCTACGTTAGGTCTTCCCTTAGGAACTGGATGTGCACACCACAAACCCATGATCATCAAGCATTACATCCGCTTCTAATCAAAACAAGAAGCCACCATCATGAAGCATCCCGTTTGCTTCTAAACAAAACAAGACCCCAACGGCTCATCAGCTGCGTCAAGGAGGCTATCTGACAGGTAAACCTGCCGAACCCACTTAACTAGTGAATAACGGTATTCCACAACCTGGTAAGTCCTCCCGCAAGCAATCTCCATAATCACAATTCACAACCACAAAGCTGAACATGGCAGACTCGTAGCCTTCCCATCGTTCACATATTCCAGTGCCAGATAAGTAACCACATTTCCATGCCGCATATAGCATTTTAGTTCCCTATCTGCAGTCAATGGGCTTAGCCACTCTGATATTGCCGATCTTTGTCCTGAAATTTACTTCCAATAGTAAATGTGCTGATTTTTTGTCTCTATGAAGCACACATTGCTGTAAGTTTTCATAAAGATAGTTAAGGGCCAACGCCAAGCCTAGAGCTCTGCTGTACCTCACATCCCACAGAAGACTTTTTTGAGGCCCAAAGAGATGATTTCAAGTCTGCCGTTAGGCATGTTGTCCTATACAAGCAGAAACTCATCTTTCTTTTGACACTATCCAATAAATTGCACGAGGTTTCGATGCATTATGTGGGCTGAAAATCTTCACTTCATGGATGAACAACTTTCTAGGAATGACTGGATTTTGTGAAGATTCTCTCCACAGCTACTAGATGAGCTATGCGGCACAGCTTTCCTTTATAAACTTAGCCAGACGCTCCTTGGCCAAGATTCCTATCGTCTGCAAAGCCATTAGTAGCCACAAACGACCTGTGATTAGGGAAATTCACCGGAAACGCTTCCTTATAACTCTGTTAACGTCAATGGCAGTGCCTGCATTTGCTTGAGAATGATAAATTTTCCTCTTCTCCATAAGCAAGCATCGCAACCGTCGATCGCAACAGACACGCTGCAAGAACCGTCACAAAGAATGGTCAACCTGCAAATTTTGCAGTTTGATCAAGAGAGGTATGTCATTTGAAGGAAGTTTCCAGGAATTGATACCGTGTCTTGCTGATGGATGTCCTTAGAAGCTGAAAACCCATTTGCAACCTTCGTAGGAAAGTACTTCATGAGATCAATAAGGCAGGAAAGCGAGAAGCATGTTTTTATAGTCAAGCAAATCTGTGCCATCATCCAATGACCACCTCACCTTCATCTTCACATTCTCGACAAAACTCCCATAGCCACTCCAACAACCAAGATTCAAAGCTTGTGGAGCTTTCCGGGGTAAGTACGCTAGAAGTGTCAAAAGTTGTGGACGGCGCTCACTTTGGTGCCAAAAGTTTATTTTGGATAGTGCCAACAAATTTGAAAAACGATCATTTCAGTGACAACGCCGATCTAATTGGCCGGAAATCTGACATAACACTTTTTTATTAATTTTTTAAGCTAACGTGGCTCGTCAAAAAGTACAGTGAGCATCCAAACAACAAAACGACGCCGTTTGGCGTCTTTCCCCCAAGTAAGAACCCTAAATTCCCAAATTGAGAGAGAGAGAGAGAGAGAGAGAGAGAGAGAGAGAGAGAGAAGGCATGGGCTTCCTGCTCATCTTCTTCCCCGAGGAACAACACCAGTTGCACTAGCAACGGCACCAGCAGCGGCACCAACAACGGCACTAGCACCGACACCAACAGTGGCACCTTCGACCCCCCTTCTTCCTCCTCCTCCTCCGCCCTCACCTCCTACTCTTTCCGCCACTTCTTGCCTAAGCAACAACCTCAGCCTCTCCTCGCTCACCTGGTCGAGCAACTACGATGGTGGCCGAGTGACGGTGGCCTAGCGACGGCGGGCGAACGACGGTGGCCAAGCGATGGCAGTCAGCGTTAGGTGAGGATCGGACAAAGAGCCCTAATTTCAGTCCCTATATGAGCTATACGGCGTCGTTTTTGTGAGGTTGTCCACGTATGACAGCAAAACGACGTCGTTTCTTAAGGAGGATGGAAAACGACATCGTTTAAAAGCCACCACAACTTTTTTTTAAAATATAAAAGACACGTAATCAATTTGGTCGAAATCTCTCTCCGGTGGCACCAAAGTAATCGTTTTTTCTCCAATTTGACACTAAAGTGATCCGACGGAAACTTTTGACACCAAAGTGAGTGTCGTATACAACTTTTGGCACTTCTATTGTACTTTCCCCAAGCTTTCTAGTGCTGGATGAACTCCCCTGCAGCTGCATGACAGAAAATGCACATCGAATGTTAATTTCTTTTCCTTAGAAAAAAGAAGACCTTTACACAAAAAATAATTTTGGGAAAAATCAGCACACTGTTTGGGCACACCTCCCTGTGTCTGAATTTGCTCGCCATTACACAGCTTCTTCTTCGTCTTCTTCATTTCTAATTGGTTCAGAAGTTAAGGGGCTTCGCTTCCCTCATCGAGTTGCAAAGATGGAGCCTTTGTAGCTTTTTGGCGTGTTGCAAAGATGGAGCCTTTGTAGCCTTTTTGCGGATTGTGATACAAGACGACGGAGTCAACTTTTGTTCCTGTTTTTGTGCCGGTTTGGATTTTCGGGTCAGTAGGCAAAGAGATTCCACGCTACGGATAAACTAAACCCCAAAAGCACTTGAAAATGTGTCCACACATTTTTGTAAGTCATATAAACAATTATTTTTAGAAAAATATTTTTTGAATTACTCATTTTAAGTGAAACAAACAAAGCCTTAAGATACAAATCAAATGACTTTGTTCAGCAACACAATGTTCTTCTGAATTAAGAAAATAGGTTCAATTTGCTATATAACTAAACCCTAAAAGCACTTGAAAATATGTACGGGCAATTTTATCGTTGAACATTTCCGACTGAGGATGGAGAAAAGATTGGACAAGCCTGTCTTGCCATGTTAGCAATAAATTATTCCATTCATTAATCAACATGTGTCCGGTAGGATCCACGTCTTGGTTTTTTCACAAATTCCTTTCTCAATCACGTGATGTTTTCCATAAACACTCCTCACCTTCATCTTCACATTCTCGACAAAATTGCCGTAACCACTCCAACTATCATACTAAGAATCTTGCAAGGATAGGGGTAAAAACACGGCCATCTTTTCACCCGAATGACGTGATCTCAAATCATCCAAAATAAAATCAAGTTCCAAATGTCTCCATTGGTAGCACTCTCATACTATCGTTGCTGACCGAGGAACCTCCAAAACATGAAAGATGAATGGAATGAGTAACTATGACCCAGTGAGTAATAATCTCTTCTAACCATATTGAGCACCCCCTATACACATTTAAAAGATACACATAACTTGTGATAGGACTAGTACGAGCACCTAGCGGGGGGGTGAATAGGTGATCAAAGAAGTTTTTGCAAAACGTAACAAGATAGATTAGTCTTCAACGATTAATAGACTAAAAGAGCGAAAACAATAACAGACGTATGAAGCTGCGATGTAAAGTAAAGAGATTAGGGATAGAGAATCAAGACTCTAAGTTTATAGTGGTTCGGCTTAGACCAAGCCTACGTCCACTCTCCTGCACTGACAGTCCACTGGCTGGATTTCACTAAGAATCAAAAGAGAATTTACAGTCTCACATCCTTGATTCCACAGTGTAGAGACTCTACTACACTTCCTCAAGGTCTCACAGATATTCAATCTCTCTTTTGAGAACAATTATAATTCAAGGAATAAGATTGCAAAAGAACAAGGAGATTCAGACTTTGGAATTTTTCTATCGGGCACTCTTGAACAACTTGAACGTCTTCCTTATATACTCCTTTATGCCTTCATTACCGTTGGTACCTTCCAATGGAGTTCTTCCAATCAACCCGTTGGACAGAATCAATTAGGGAGATCTCGAGTTATTCAAAGAAAATGACGATGGCCCACCAATCCTGCTCGCCCATACAATCAGGATCTAGGTTTCCATAAGTAGAACCTTCCAAGTGTGATTCGCGGATCAATTGAATCTAAGTTACTCGAATTAATCAATACGAATAACAGATCTTGAAATGATATCTCCAGCCGTGAGATCTTCCTTAACCATATGAATCAAATCCTTGAAGATATGCTTGTCTTAATTCAATCGAATAAAACTTTTTCTTCGTCGGTCTGGAAACTGTCAATGAGGGCAAACTTTGAATCTTGAGTCTGGAGGTCTTCAGACTTTGTCAAAAGAGTCTTCAAGTCTTTAGACTAGACTGATGAAAACATTTTGTCAACTTCAAAACAAATCAGGAAGTTTTCTTTAACAATCTCCTCCTTTTTGATGGTGACAAAACTTTCCTGCAGATTTGGATACTTTCAGCCTGCAATACAATACTTAAGCTAACAAAGATACATCATAATAAATTAGGATCAGGATAATGGCGATTCTGCATCCACAGAAAACAAGTTAGTCCTGTAAAAGCAATTATCAACCATCAACATAGCTTAAAATACTGCAAGCATAAAAAATTTAAAGCAATCCAAGATCCAACTTAGTCAGTCCACCCAAACAAAAGATAAAGTCAATCCACAAAAATCAAAATCATCGAAAAAATATTTAAAGTCAAATCTGCAACTTCTCCCCCTTTTTGTCAACAGCAAAAGGTAGAGAAGATAAAATTTAAGATACTTTGGGAATGCAAATGAGTTGAAAATCTCTCATAGACTTGACAGTCTCCTCCAGCTTCTTCATATCCTCCTGCAGTTGCGCGAGATCCTGCCCCTTTGCAATTGCTTAAATCTGAAGATTAAGAGCTTGAACTTGATCTTGCAAAGTAACTGAAATGGCATGATAAGCATTCTGCAGAGTCTGGAATTCACATCCCAATGCATAAACCTAGCCTTTGAGCTCCATAAGAATTTCAAGCAACCTTTGAAAGTCTGCTGAATTATCAATTTGTGTGCTTGCTTCAGTATGGTCAGATTGTGGAGTAAAGCTAGATGAAGGTACTTCAGCACGAGCATCCATACTTGGAGATGAAGCCTCATGACCTTCTTTAGGAAATTGAGAGGCATACACATCCTCTGGATCGGCAGGAGAACGACTAACATTATCACTGGTAAAAGTGAGTAGAGGAATGCCTTTTTTGACAACAGCTCCCCCTATTTCAGTGCCTTCAAGTGGAGAGAAGTATTCTTCTTGCTCGGGCTCTTCCTCAGTGACATGATGCTCTTGAGCTTCTTTTTCTACTGGAGAATCACCACGACTTTCTCCTGCAGTTTGTTCTCCTCCTTGCTCCTGTGCTTCTTTTCTTTCTTCTTCTTCCTCTTTCCTCATTAATTCCTTCTCCTCATTCCTTTTCGCTGTCTCTTCTCTGTCTTGGTGTTCTCGTTCTGTCGACGCTAGAACAAGACGATGTACATTCTGTGAGGCAATGGCGGAGATAGCAATGTCTTCCTCATCGTCTTCATCCTGTAGGATGATTGCTCTCCTTCTTTTGGATGGGACGGTCATGGGTTCCTTGCCTTTTCTTTTTAAAGCTGCAGAGTCTTGTCGAGACTTGACAGGGGTCTTCTCCTTAAATCACTCTAACGCCTTGCTTAGATCCTTCAGACGCATCTTTGTAACCATCTTCAGCCCTATCACCATTTGATCAATGGTTCGAACACACAGAATTTTGGGAGGCTGAATGTTAAAATGTCTAAATAAACGAGTAATGAGAGCAGAATAAGGAAGTTTTCCCTTGTCCTTTTCCATGGACCTATAGATGTGAAATATGATAGTGTGAGGCAGAGAAAACTTGTAACTGACTTTGATGGCGTACATCAGCTTTGCTTCAGAGTTTGAGACATCTATCTTTGATGTGGATTTAGGCCTGAGATAGTTGATCACAATCTTATGGAGCAATATGTTAGATGCACTCATCCTCAGATAAGAGAGTCGTCCTTCTACAATTCTATCTCGAGCAAGCTCCATAGTCGCATGGCCAACAGACACACTTATGGATTGGAAAGTTCCTCTCTCCACTCCAATCACATCAGCAAGAGTGTCCATGTCTACCACATACTCCTAATCTCTAACACTGAAAGAAAATCTATTCGCATCCAAAAAGCTTAGATTAGAATAGAAATATGCAGTAAGTTCAGAATGAGCAGCATCTGTCTCAGTACAGAAACGTTCAAGTTGAAGTTTCTCAAACTTCTCTCTCAATTTGATGTTTAAAGAGTCGAGAAAATCAAAGTCCACACTTCTTGGGTTCATCACCCCTCGCTTCAACAACTTGGAATAAACTTGCTTATGTTCCTCTGAACGAAACAATTTTGCCCTTTTTCCTCGAATTTTCGCAGCAACACCCATCCTAGGCTTAAAATGCATGAACATCTTTTCATCATCGTCTTTTCCCTCAGGTTGATTTACTCCTCCAAAACGAGGATCGCTAGGAAAATTTGCAAAAGCCTTTTCCGCTGTACCAACAGGAACAATTCCCGAACATTCCATGACTTTTAAAAAATGGGTCTCATTCCGATACCCCTTTTCTTTTAGAAATTCATCGATAAGAGTCATTGCAGAACCACCTTCCTTCAAAGTTGAGTAAATCTTGTAAGTAAATGCAGGCTTAAGAGACCTTACAGGTTTGACATCCTCAATGATTTCTTCCTCTACTTGCTGTTGATGATGCACATGTGATCTAGCAGGAGAAGAATGACATGGTTGAAAATGTTGTTGTTGACTTTCCAGCTGCCTCGGAGAGTCTTCTTCCTCAGTTAGATCGAAGTGCGTAGGACCCTCATGCACAAACTGTGGTCCCCTGCTTGCAATCCTTGATGACTTTCTTTGGAACGACATTGTCACAGTCTTTAAGAGAATTTTCGAACTCGATTCGCGAGAAAGATGAAAACTTTTAAGGATTAAACTAGAGAGAAAGGTACGAGAGTGAAGATCTGTGTTCTAGGGTTTGTGGGTAAAAACGAAAAAGAGGAACAGTATATAAATCAATCGAAACAGGGTATTCGAATCGTCACAAAAGGAAAAATAAAAATGCCTTTTCAAAAATAACTACCATTTTGAAAATAGATAACTATCTTTTTCAAAAAGATAACTGCCTTTTTAATGTCAATTAGAGATTAACATACAGTCTTACCTTTTCGAGATTTATATTTAAAAGTTAAACGTTGTAAACAAAATAACTTACAGTCGTAACTTTTGGTCTTCTAAGTCTGACCTTTTCGAGTCTGAACTCCTTCAGATTTTATTCTTGAGTCTGAGCTTGATTAGCTTTTGAGAGATAAGATATTAAGTCTGGAACGGATAGACTCAAATATGCTTTTCTCTAGCGGCTTTGTGAATATGTCCGCCAATTGATTCTTTGAGTCAATGAATTGTATCAAGACTTCTCCATTTTGAACATGATCCCTAATAAAATGATGTCGAATCTCTATGTGCTTTGCTCTCGAATGAAGAATTGGATTCTTTGTGAGATTGATTGCACTGTTGTTGTCGCATTTGATCTCAGTGCATGAGTCTTTGATTCCAAAGTCTCTTAGTTGTTGCTTTATCCATAAGATTTGTGAGTAGCAACTTCCAAGAGCCACATATTCTGCTTCTGCTGTTGAAAGAGCCACGGTACTTTGCTTCCTTGAAAACCAAGATACTGTCCTATTACCAAGTAATTGACAGGTGCCGGAAGTGCTCTTTCTATCAACTCTGCAACCTGCAAGATCTGCATCTGAATATCCAAGGAGAATAAAGTCTCCTTCCTTGGGATACCATTGTGGCACCCCTTGACGGCCCCCGATCCGTTAGGGTCACCACAGTCACTAACTTTTTCTTGCCCTGAAAATCCATTTCTTTGATACCATATGAACTTGACAAGTCCATGAATCCTGGGGGTTTATATCTTTTAGATCGGTCCCTGCGCAATTTATATGGCAGAAGCGTATCCAACAACTCCCTTCCCTATATTCAAAAAAGATGCACACCAACTAAACACATTTATAGGTAAAAGTCGAACACTTTTATTTACTTAAACCAGATGGACATCATTCGTTGGTACATCAAAATGCCGTAGTCTTCTATACTCGGCTATACTTCAAAAGATGACCGACATCTTTTCCAACAGTCGTATACTTAAAGTCCATCGATCAGTGTCAGCGTCCAAAAGTTTCTTCCTCTGCTGTCCTCCTCCTCACGGCCATGTCCAACCACTCGGTCCATCTGCTGGTGGCGGTGGCAACAGAGGTATCTTGTCTAGTCTGAAATGTTAGGCCCCAAAAGGGTTGAGTACAACCACTCAGCAGTAAAAAATTCATCAAGCTATATCAAGCAGTACCATCAATATCTAGACTCAAGAAGGATAGACAAAAACAGGTAGTCAGAGGATAAGTATGCATCAAAATCATGAAATCCTTTAATGCAATGGCCAAATGTGATTTCAAAAGAATCAAAATGCATCATGTCCAGTTACACCTGTCCCGATCATAGGGCCAAACTGCAATGACACGTCTCATTCCATGCCATACAATTTAGTCCCATAACCAGACCACACTCACACTTAATATAATGTGGCATCCTAAAATTTCATAGCGATCTCTAGATGCATTACGACCTATGAAAGGGTGATGGAAATGCCATCGGACTATATTATAGCCATTAGACCAATGGATTACAATTAATCAAGGCCGAGCATTTAATGGACATTTGTTTTTCTAGAAAATCTATCCTATGTCCATGTGTGATCAAGGATTGTGCTAAAGGATAAATTGATAAGGAAGTTTTGTTCTTGGCCATGAACTTTATATGTTGGATTTTTATTGATTTATGTTACAAAGTTTTATGGCCATATAAATTTAGTAATTAGGTATTTATATAAAAAAGGATTAGGGTGGATCATTAGGAGAAGTTGTGGGCTGATTTTTTTTAGGCCGAACCAGCCCAAAAACCAGCCCACAACCCCCCACCGTTCGACCAGCCCAAGAAGCCCAAAGGGCTGTTGACCGAAGGAGGAGAGACTGGATGGAGAAGCCCGGCCCATCAAGGCCACCGCCCCCTTTTTGCATGAAAATTTACAAGTGGCAAGAGAGATCAACCAAGTGTCCATTGCCATGCAAAGTTAATGATTACTAGCTAATCATTGAAGGGGAAAGAAAAGAGGAAGGGCGGAGTGAGTGAGGGGGTTTTCAACCGAGAGAGAGAGAGTGAAGTTGAGAGAGAGGGAGAGTGAACTGAGAGAGAGGAAGCCGAGCGTGAGCCGTGAAGGGGAAGAGGAGACCGTCGACGCCGCCTAGCCCGCCGTTTTGCTTGCTGTGATTTTCGTTGGATTTAAGGCAAGTAGAGTCCATTGATCTACACTTTGCTTGCTGTGATTGTGTGTGATGAATGGTAAATTTCGGATGTGGTGGAGGTGAGAATTTTCGAAGTTATGGGAGTAGTGCCTTAGCCTAGTAATCTGTTTTCTGGAAAAACAGTCCGACCTTTGGTGATTTCGTGAGCGGCATGAAATTTTCTAGCTGGAATATCACCTTGGGTTCTTGATGAAAGTTGTAGAGGACTTCTTGGAGAGTAACATATCAAAATTTGAGAGGAAATGAACAAGTATAGGTCGGTGAAACCATTTTTCTTTGAAGAAATTAGATCTGGAAACCATTATGTTGACCTAGTGTGATTCTGTGAATTTTATAAAATTATCCGGTTAAAATTTGATCTCATGTCCTTGATGAAAGTTGTAGATGACATTTTGAGGAGTAACATAATAAATTTTGAGAAGAAACGGACAAGTGTAGGTCGGTGAAACGATTTCTATCTGAAATGGTTAGATCTGGAAATCGTTGCCGAGGGTTAGGGACGGTTATGGTGATTATAGCTTTTGATCTATCACGAATTTGACTTTGAATTCTTCATGAAACTTTTAACTCTAGATTTTTTCTATAACATATCAAAATTTAAGAATTTTCGGAACTGGTTTAGGGTTTATACCGAATTTGTGAATGAAACTGTGCAAAGGCGATGTTCTGAAATTTTAAAGGCTGTGATGCATGGACCGTAGTGGCTCATACGAAGCTCTTTTGACATGGTGTTCTTCATGAAATATTTTTCTCTAGATCTCTTTTATAACATGTTTAATTTTCAGAATTTATTAAGATCGTTTACTAATTTTTTTTCCAGAATTTTAACTAAAGGAGTGCATTCTGTTTTATCCGAAAATTGCTGTATTTTCAAAAATAAATGAATTGCTCTATGAGATATAATGTCTTGAGCGGTTAATTATGCTGCATATGTGGTGACATTTAGTATGTCATATAACATCAAAAAAAAAATTGGTTTAGACCTTTGACATTATTGCATCAAATGCCATGTTGAAAGTGAGACATATATGTGAATATACATTGTGATAATGATGATACCGTCGGAGGTGTGAGCCAACGATACCCCGGGAGTGTCGGGATGCCCGGAGTGTGTGTACCGGATGCCCGGAGGTGTGTGCCCGATGTCCTCGGGAGTTTCGAGATGCCCGGAGGTGTGTATCGGAAGCCCGGAGGTGTGCCGGGGATTCCTCATGATGCCAGTTGGGGTGCGAGATGCTCGGAGGTGTGGGCCGGATGCCCGGAGGTGTGTGCCGGAGGTTCCTCGCGATGCCAGATTGGGTACGAGCGATATGAGGGATGCAAACATTGGTCCTTGGAAGAAAATGAGATCCTTTTGAAAATTAAAATCGGGAATTGAATCATGCGCATGTGTGTGTGCATATGGCATGATGCATGAATTGCCTATGAAATTGAATTGATACTATTTGACATTGAGAATGCGATCATGAAGGCTTGAATGGATCTCATGGGGATATATACATAATTGTGTGGATGATATGAATCATGTGTATGTATGTGCATATGACATGGAATGAATCTCATGGAAATACAAGCATGACTACATGGTGGTATATGAACGATTGCATGGTGATATATGCACGATTGCATGGTGATATATGCATGACTGCATGGTGAAGTATGCTCGATTACATGGATGATATGTGCCTTATTCGTGATACCTTGATTGTCTTGTCTGATGCACTGTGTAGTTTGATGGATCTTTATTGCTGAGTGGTTGTACTCACCCCTTTTGGGAACTAACATTTCAGATTGAGAGATGCCTCTGCCACCAGTCACGCGTGGTACTTTCTATGGCTTACCATCTAATGTTGAGGTTGAGTGCTCGGAGCATTCTTGTGTTGGTGTTCATGGTATGGTGTTTATCCGAGTTCGTGTTTTGGTTATGTATGATGTGGGTTTGGCTGATGGCCCTGTAGTCCAAGAGTTCCTGTCCGTACATGTTCGACGCGATGGGGTGATGATTGGGATGCTGCCGCTGCCACCGGCCGATGCACCGGGCTGGGTATGATTGCGCGTGTGACTGGTAGAGGATGACACTTTTTGGATAGCCGACACTGGATGATGGATTGGTGTACATGTCCGATGTAGGGTCGGGTACTTTTGGGTTATAGCCGAGCTTAGTTAAAAGCCTTGGCCTTTTGTTGTACCGACCCGAGATGTCCATCATAGTTATGTAAATAAAAGTGGCTTGGCTCTATCTTTTTATTAGATGCGTAGTTGGTGTGCATTGCATTATTGTTGTTGGAGTATGGGATAGGGAGATTTGATTATGCTTCCGTTATATGAACTGCGCTGGGTCCAATTCAAAAAAAAAAATTTATTAACCCCTAGGATTTATGGACCCACTATAATTAAATGGTATCAGAGTGGTATATTAATTAGAACAAGTAAAAGGTACTTGTGGTGACCCTAACGGATCGGGGGCCGTCAAGGGGTGCCACATATAATCGTTAGTTTTAATCATTCAAACGGTTTTATCCCCCCCAGAGGACCAATGTTTGCGTCCTTCTGGGATTTCGCACCCAACCTGACGTTGCGAAAGCCTCCAGGCATGTATTCAAAATACAACCGGGCATCCAAAGCATGTTGCGTTATACCTCTAGGCATCTCGCACCCCACCTGGCATCACGAGGAATCGCCAGGGCTCACCATGAAAATGGTCACCCCTACCCTCCGGGCATGCATCATAATACAACCCCTCACCCTCCGGGCATGTATCATAATACAACCAGGCATCCCGACACTCCCGGGGAAAACCTCTGGGCATGTATTCATAATACAACCAGGCATCCAAAGGGCATCGACTCATTCGAACCTCTGGGCATCCCGACTCCCGGGGCATCGTTGACCCGAGGGTCCAATGGTATCAATTAACATCTTAATTTCCAAAAACACTTTTCAATGCAATGACAAAATGTCTCTTGAGTCTCATCACATCTCAATATTGCATGATATGCCAATGCCAGTATCATCATATCACATAACCATTCGAAACACATTCACCTTTGGACACTTTGTGAAAAATTCGAGAACAGAATAGCCCGATTTTTACAATGCACAGTTCTGGTAAAATTTTTGAAATAAATACTAAATGGACTCATAAAATTATGAAATTTTGACACGTTATCAATGAGACCTAAAGGAACAAGTTTCATGAAGAATACCAAATCAAATTCCATACATATCGAGAGTAAAAATTTCGGTATTTCTTGCTAAAGTTTCTGTAAAATTTCCAGATGTAGCATTTTCATAAAAAAAATCATTTCATCAATCAAATCTTGTCCATTTACCCTAAATTTTTTATATGTTATATCTATAGATGTACTCTCCATCTTTCATTAAGAAATCAAAGTGAAATTTTAGCTAGAAAATTACAGAAAAATCAAAAAGTCACCGAGGGTCACACTGTCCTTTACAAAACAGTCCACTAATCTAACGAGAATTTCTCCTGCTCCTTGAATTTTGACCTCCAACATCCACAATCAAATGTATACAAGTGTAATACACTATAACACATCCTTATCACTTCCAAAAATCCTCCATAGTCAGATCTTTAAACTCTTGTTCCATCTCAAAATTCGAAATCCACAATGCATGCCCTGTTTTTACCTAGTTTTCTTGATCTAGCTTCATCTTACATGTCCAAAATCCAACATGCAGCTCTAAAATTCCACCTTTCTCACATCTACCAACTCTCACTAGATAGTAACAGTAAGCAAAACATAGATTGAAGAACTTCTACTTGCCTCAAGCTCTCTAGCTCAATTTCAAGCAAAACAGGATCGGTCCAGCAATGCGGCTCGACGGCGTGAGGTGAGACGCGGCTAAAGCGAACGGCAGCAACAAAGGTCGGACGATCAGCAACGGCAGAGGGCTGGTCCTACTCCCTCTCTCTTGCTTGCTCGCTCGCTTGCTCTCTCTCACGGATTCTCTCTCTCACTCACGGTTCTCTCCCTCTCTCTCTGTCCAAACTCTTTTCTCTCTAGTTAGTACAAGTGAGCTGATTAGTCGCTGGTTTTTCACCAAAACCAGTCAACTAAGAGAACATTTTTCCATGGTTTGGCTGAAAGAAGGGCAGCTGGATCCGTACGTGTCCAGCAAGCATCTCTTCCTTCGACACCTTGCTCCTCTCTTGCAACGTGCCTTCAGCCATTTAACTAATTCTTTTCTTAATCCCAATTTGCTGGCCGACCGTGAAAAAGCAACGTGGCATCAATGGTCAAAAATTTTCCTCTCATAGTTGACTAGGGTGTCGACCAAACGGAGAGAAGTTGGGGCAGCTTTGGGCTCAGACGATTCTCCCTTTTCCGCATGGGTGTGCATGTCCCTCATGCACGGCCGAATTCTATTTCTTCGGCTCAGAATTTTAATTAATAGAAGTCCAAGATTTCCCTCTCATTTCGTATACATTTTTGGTGGTACAATTGTGTAGCGTCATCAAAGCAATTTGCACAACTCAATAAGATTGAATGTAGTACTAACGATGACGAATTCCAATAGTAGCTTCGTCAATCCATGACGTTTCATCATCATCATTTTTTTTTTCTAAGATCAGCAAAATATGGGTGAGATTGGTCTCACTAATAACCTTATGTAAAGAGGCTTTTGACAATACTCTAGCCTATCCCCGATCAGACTATTTTCTAAATGTGAGGTATCGGTCCCTTAATGAAATAAAACGGTGTTCACACATGATGCCAACGACACCATTCGACGATACTCCCATCGATCGGTCATGGTCATCACATGTCCGAGGGTTGTCAAATTTCTCGGGTGCTACAACCATAGACCAAGCTCAGCAGTTGTTGCAACATATTTGATGATGCGTTTTGCAGTGCTTAGATGTGATTCTTTGGGATCTGATTGAAATCTAGCACAAATGCAAATACTAAACAAAATGTCAGGTCTAGACGCAGTAAGATAAAGAAGTGAACCAATGATACTCCTGTATAGTTTTTGGTCGACTTTCTTTCCTCCTTCATCTTTGTCTAGCTTCGAAGAACTTGACATTGGTATATCAATCTTTTTGCAATTCTCCAGTCCGAACTTTTTAACAAGTTCTTTTGCATATTTTTCTTGATGAATGAAAATTCCTTCTCTCAGTTATTTCACTTGTAAACCAAGAAAGAATGATAGTTCACCCATCATGCTCATCTCCAATTCATCCTGCATAGACTTAGAAAATTTCTTGCACATATTCTCATTGGATGATCCAAATATAATATCATCAACATAAATTTGAACAAGTAAGAAACTTTTACCTTCCCTTTTGATAAACAAGGTAGTGTCTACTTTTCTTTTAATAAAACCATTTTGAATTAAGAACTTACTTAACCTTTCGTACCAAGCTCGAGGTGCTTGTTTTAATCCATAGAGAGCCTTTTTTAGTCTGAACACATAGTCTGGTTTCTTTGAATCTTCAAATCCAGGAGGTTGTTCCACATAGACTTCTTCTTAAATAAATCCATTTAGGAATGCACTTTTGACGTCCATTTGAAATAACCTGAAATTCTTAAAGCAAGTAATAATCTAATTGCTTCTAACCTTGCTACAAGAGCGTAAGTCTCATCATAATCTATCCCTTCTTCTTGCGTATATCTTTTGGCCATGAGTCTTGCTTTGTTCCTTATCACTTTTCCTTTTTCCTCCATTTTGTTCCTGAAAACCCATTTAGCTCCAATAATAGACTTACCTTTTGGTTTAGGAGTTAATTCCCAAACATCGTTAATGCTGAATTGCCTGAGTTCTTCTTGCATTGCTTCAATCCAGCTTTCGTCAGTTAAGGCTTCTTCTATATTTTTGGGTTCTATTTCAGAATTAAGTGCCACAGCGCTAGACTCTTCTCGCCTTTTGGATTTGATACGAATCCCCTCATTAATATCACCAATAATGAGTTCTTCGGGATGACTAGACTTATGCTTCCGATTCTAGACAATCGACAGTTGTTGATCTTTTTCTTGAGTTGATCCTTCATCATATGTTCGTTGTTTTTCTACCGGAGTCTGAACTGTTTCGGGGAGGTAGACCTTGTAGAGTCTCGGAGCGGGGTTCGAGATTCTTCGCCTTGAGTCTCGAATCGGTTGGATTTGCGGAGAGTCTTGAAATTTAACGTTCATCGATTCTTCCACGATCCGAGTCTTCTTGTTGAATACTCTGTAGGCTTTGCTAGAAGTTGAGTATCCAAGAAAGATTCCTTCGTCTGATTTTTCTTCAAACTTACCAACTCGATCATTTGCATTTTTCAAAATAAAACATTTACAGCCAAACACTTGAAAATACGAAACAATTGGCTTCTTTCCATTAAATAACTCATAAGGAGTTTTCTCAAGAATTGGCCTTAAGAATACTCTGTTAATAACATAACAGGCTGTAGAAATAGCTTCAGCCCAAAAACGTGAAGAAATATTGCTTTCAATTAAAAGAGCTCTTGCCATTTCTTGTAAAGATCTATTCTTCCTTTCCACAACCCCATTTTTTTCTGGTGTATATGGAGGGGAGAACTTATGCTGAAAACCAGATTCATCACAAAATTTAGCAAAGTCTTGATTTTCAAACTCACCTCCATGGTCTGTTCGAATGCTTGAAATAGTATAACCTTTCTCATTCTGCACTTTCTTAGCAAACTTTGAAAAATGAGAGAAAGTTTCAGACTTACTTGCAAGAAAGTAGACCTAAATAAATCGTGAAAATTCATCCACTATTACTAGGCAGAATCTTTTTCCACCAATGCTTTGAGTTCTAGTTGGTCCAAAGAGATCCATATGCAGAAGCTGCAGTACACGATTAGTGGAAACTTGATTTATTGGTTTAAAAGAATTTCTAACCTGTTTTCCCAACACGCATGGTGTGCATAATTCAGACTTTTGGTATTTAAGGTTGGATAGTCCTCGAACAAGCTTCTTGGAAGAGATTTTGGCAATTTGCTTCATGTTGATATGGCCAAGCTTTCGGTGCCAAAGGTTCGCTTCATCTTGTACTGATATTAAGCATTGTGATCTTTCTTGATTTATATCTAGAAGATAAATAGTCCCATGTCTACGCCCAGTAAAAGATTGAGAGAAATCTTTACTAGTTCCTGAACATGTTCCTTCCTGGAAGTTGATTTTGAATCAAGTATCGCACAATTGGCTTATGCTGAGTAGATTGTAATTCAATCATTCCACCAGAGAGACATTGTTGATTGTTAGACTTCCAATCTTTACTGTTCCGCGTCCAATAATCATTCCTTTATTATTTCCACAAAAAGAGACTTTTCCTCCATCTATTTGAACAAGTTTTATAAAACAACTTGAATCTCTTGTCATGTGTCTTGAGCAGCCACTATCCAAATACCATTTGATCTTCCTTTTGATAGTGACCTGCAATTAAAAAGAAATTCAAGTTTTCTTTGGTACCCATACTTTCTTGAGTCCAATGGAGTTAGTGCAATAAACAGTCTTTGCCCAGTCCTTTTTAACAGGTCTCCAAACCATAGGGCATTCCTTCTCAAAGTGTTTTGAGCTTTGACACTTTCAACATTTGAGAGCATTTCGGCCAACAAGTTTTACAAAGACTTTTTGAAAATGATTTCTATAAAAAGCTTTCGTAGGTCTCTGTTTGATTCTTTCCTTTACCTTTGGAAAATCAATTAGAGGAATGGTTTCAGGAGTAATACCAAGACCTTATTTGTTAAAATAAGGTCTTTGTATCGAAAGAATCTTATCCAACTTCTCAGATCCAATTGAAAACCTTTTTGAAATGTTTGAAATGTCATTTTTTAAACAGATGTTTCTTTTGAAAGAGAGTCTGCATTTTCTTTTAAAATAACAAAATTTTTATCTAAATTTTCTAACTTTTCTTTTCAAGATTTTTCCTGTTGCTTCAATGTAGAATTCTCCATTTTTAACTCGAAGATCCTCTTAAGAGAAGTTTTGAGGCTAAGACAGAGTTCATCAATATATTTTGAAACTTTAGTAGGAATTTTTAAATTACTTACCTCGATTTCACTGTCTGAGTCTGAGTCTGTATCTGTCTCAAGGTTGAGTCTGATTCCGATTTTGCCATTAAGCAAATGTTGGCATAATCATCATTACTTTCTTCACATTCAGTATCACTCCATGTTTCTGCTTTGAGAGCCTTTTTGTATTTATCAGTCTTTCCTTTCTTTTTCTTCAATAAAGGACAGTTGGGTCTGATGTGTCCCTTTTTCTTGCATCCAAAGCAAGTCACGTCTTTATTGAATTCATCATCCTCAGTTGATTTGTTCTGAAATCTGAGTACTTTGTTTCTTCCAATTGAATCTTCTTCCCTTTTTGTTCATTTTTCTGAACCTCTTTATCATAAGTGCTAGCTCTTCATCATCTAAGTTTTCTTCAGAGTCTGTAACATCAAAATCATCGTTAGACTTTAAAGCAATAGACTTCTTACCTTTGGGATCTTCTTCATCGTTGGTGTGCTCCACTTCGTAAGACTGAAGTGTTCCAATCAATTCGTCTACAGAAAGTGGTGTAATCCTTTGTGTTTCCCTTATCGAAGTCTTTATATAATTCCAGTCTTTAGAAAGTCCACGCAGCAGTTTGTTGACCTTCATTTGTCCTAAGATTGGATGTCCCTGATATTCTAGACCATTCACAATTTCAGTAAAACGGCTAAACATATCAGTGATTGATTCTCCTGATTTCATTTTGAAGACTTCATATTGTCCTAGAAGGATATTGATCCTTGTCTCTTTTACACGATCGGTTCCTTCATAGGTAATGTGCAGCCTGTCCCAGACTTCTTTAGCTGTATCACAAGAAGATATTCTGTTATACTCAATAGGAGATAATGCACAATATAAAGAGTAAATTGCTTTAGCATCAAGAGCTTGTCTCTTAGCTATTTCTTCTTGAGTCATCTCGATAGGAACTGCAACTTCTTTTCCTCTCTCTGATCCTAATGCAGCTGTAGCAATGATTCTTTTTTCTACCACTTCCTATTCCAGAGGATCTTTCGATCTTAGGAATGCTTTCATCTTGTTTTTCCATATGCTGTAATCATTTCCATCAAGGAGGTCTGGTGTTGCTTTGACCTTCAACTAACCCTAGAGCCAACATACTAGCCATAGATCTTTAACTCAGAAGTAAAAACACTTCAAATAAATGAGTACGCAAGCCCTGATACCAATTGATAGGACTAGTACGAGCACCTAGAGGGGGGGTGAATAGGTGATCAAAGAAGTTTTTGCAAAACGTAACAAGATATATTAATCTTCAATGATTAATAGACTAAAAGAGCAAAGACAATAATAGACGTATGAAGCTGCAATGTAAAGTAAAGAGATTAGAGATAGAGAATCAAGACTCTAAGTTTATAGTGGTTCGGCTTAGACCAAGCCTACGTCCACTCTCCCGCACTGATAGCCCACTGGCTGGATTTCACTAAGAATCAAAAGAGAATTTACAGTCTCACGTCCTTGATTCCACAGTGTAGAGACTCTATTACACTTCCTCAAGGTCTCACAGATATTCAGTCTCTCTTTTGAGTACAATTATAGTTCAACGAATAAGATCGCAAAAGAACATGGAGATTCAGACTTTGGAATTTTTCTATCGGGCACTCTTGAACAACTTGAACGTCTTCCTTATATACTCCTTTATGCCTTCAATACCTTTGGCACCTTCCAAAGGAGTTCTTCCAATCAATCCGTTGGACAGAATCAATTAGGGAGATCTCGAGCTATTCAAGGAAAATGACGATAGCCCACCAATCATGCTCGCCCATACAATCAGGATCTAGGTTTCCATAAGTAGAACCTTCCAAGTATGATTCGCGGATCAATTAAATCTAAGTTACTCGAATTAATCAATACGAATAACAGATCTTGAAATGCTATCTCCAGCCGTGAGATCTTCCTTAACCATACGAATCAAATCCTTGAAGATATGCTTGTCTTAATTCAATCGAATAAAACTTTTTCTTCGTCGGTCTGGAAACTGTCAATGAGGGCAGACTTTAAATCTTGAGTCTGGAGGTCTTCAGACTTTGTCAAAAGAGTCTTCAAGTCTTTAGATTAGACTGATGGAAACGTTTTGTCAACTTCAAAACAAATCAGGAAGTTTTCTTTAACAACTTGTTTACACCAAATCTAGAATACAACAAACTTTAATATTAAAATCAATCATACATATTATTTCAACATACCATTTTCATTGCATAAATATTCAATTAAATCTATCATCACAATACAAATAACAATGGTCAAGTCCATTTATAAATCTCAACAAATTGACATGCCAATGGTCCATTCCATTGGCTAATCTCAAATCACATCACATTTCAAGGAGCTAGAAGTGGCTCTCACGAGACTCACCTTATCATGTAACACTTAGCTCTTGCGTAGTGTAAGGACCAGGCCCTAGGGATGGCTCCCACGAGATTCGTATCACTGTGTAGTACTTAGCTTTGTCCAACACATATCAACGATACAAGGCCTTAAAGGTGGCTCTCACGAAATTATGATATCATGTAGCACTTAGCCCTTGAATATCAATGGTACAAGACTCTAGAGATGGCTTCCATAAAGTTATGTTATCGTTTAGCACTTAACCCTTGACTACAAGGCTTCGGAGGTGGCTCTCACGAATTTATGTTATTGTGTAACACTTTGTCATTTAGCGGTCCATATCACATTAGTTTCACAAACCAAAACATAACTTTTTACATATCACTTCTTTCCACAAAACCAATTCAAAATTCGTATGATAAACCGGATTTCACATACCAAATCAAATCACCTGTCATCTACCATACTGAAGTCAACACAATTCTTTCTCAAAAAGGTTTTGCGAACCCAAACTATATTCTCTTTCCCAACTCCACCATAATACATTTCTCACACCATTTTGGAATTCATTTCATAAACCGATAACATTTCGAAATGTCTTTCTCATTAAACATTTCCCAAATCATCAAAGAACTTGTTCCATAAATTAGCTCTCATCATAATATACACATTTAAACTTTCACGACACCTTCCATAACACATTTCTCAAACCATTCTCAAATGAATAAAAAGTAGTAAATGCCCAATCCAAAATTATGCATCAAATATACTATGAACATTACTTTTGCCTTCCAAGTCACAATATACAAATAATATACCTCATACTTTTCATTTTTAAACTATGAGTTCACAAATTCAAGGAAGAGATAACACCACTTACCTGAAAATGCCCAAACTTAACAACACGTAACTAAACGAACCGACGACCTCGCAATCCTGTCAATTAAACAAGAATCGACATTAAAACCAAGTAAAATACCATGACAACTTCTAATTAGCTAAGCGACACCTAAACCGTAATAAAACGACATCTAGGTGCTAACAAATCACTCACCATAAGTGATTAGTCAAACCTAAACATGACGTGAAACTCGGCTTTGAAACCCTAAAATTTCAGTCTAACTAAACTGTTGCGCTAAAATGGCTCACATCACAACTCATGGTTCCACAACACCAGAAACCACCATTCCCATGAAGTCTTGAAACTCCACAATCAAAAATCGGATTACACGGCTCAATTTTTCCAAAATTCTAAATTTAAGCATTAAATCCAAAAATTAATCAGATCGAACAAACAAGGGGTGTAAGCACTTACTAGGCGTTGTGATATATAGTTGAGTTGGCTCAGCGAGGCGTCTAATGCAACCCGCATTGAAGACCAACTCTCTCAACCAAGAAGATCGGCCCGCATTCAAGCTCGACGAAACCTCTTATCGAAGAAGTTGTCGATTCAACCGAGAAGCCGTATCGATATCTTGAGTCCATCCCGGAAGCTTGAAAGACATCTTGGGAGCCATGAAGACACTTTTACTAGTTTCTAGTTTCTATGCTCTTTATTATTTTCCTAGTTTCAATGCTCTGTCTTTATTTCTTTGACGATATAAGTCATCCAATTCCTTGTATGAGATAGACGACTTTTGATGAATGAAAACTTTGCTTTCAAGCAAGTATCGTGAACCTTGCAGAGTTCATACCCTTGAAAACCTAGAAGAGTTTTCGCTCCATCCTTGAAGAGTCGGAGCTTTTCGAAACCTGCATCCTTGAAGAGTTGCAGTCATCGATCTAGAAGAATTGGTACCCTCTCAACTTCATTGAAGGCCTAGAAGAGCAACCAACAAAGTTTCTATCTTTTCTTGTTCTGTTCGTTATTTTCACCCACTTCCAACCCATATTCGACCATCCTACAGTGCTTATTTCAAAAAACCCAAAACAGAGAAATTGTAGATCCAGAAGTCTTTGTTCATTTGGCTTTGGAATCAGGTCGATCTAATCTGTATCGACAAAGATACGACTGTTCTCCTGAGCTTGCACAGTACTGAAATTTCTGTTTGTCCTGTTTCCCGTGTGCGAGTCACTCTCCTGATCCTACTATTTGAGAAAGCCTACCATTGGCTTGCATCATTTGGTATCAGAGCTTTGGAGGAGAGGACAATTCCTCCAAGACAAGCTAGACGTCGTGGCGGCAAAACCATTCCCCTCGATGAAGTGCACACACTCGTTGAGAATTTGCAACAATGTATGCAACAACAAATTGACGAATTGACACGAGAAGTTCAGCATTTCAGGGCTGAAGCAAATAATTCTCCACCTCATTCTAGGACTGAAGATTCCCATGGTGACTCTTCCTCTTCGGAGAGTGTTCAATCTATTCACAGTCGGAGGCATGTCCGACATCGTTTACAACATATTCGTGAGCCAGATTGGGAAAAGGAAGTCAAGAAAGATGTTCCAGAATTTACAAGTACTGAGTCTCCTGATGAAATTGTTGATTGGCTGACACTTGTGAATGAGGTGTTTGAGCATCGAAATGTCCCGAAGAATCGTCGAGTTGGGATCATTGCTATGCGATTCCGAGGCAAGGCGATTGCATGGTGGAGACGTGAAAAACAAACTCGTCAAGCCTTTGGCAAAGCACCAATCACTTTATGGAGAAAGATGGAGGGCAAGATTTGAAAATATTTTCTTCCCAAAGGATATAAGAGAGAGCTCTACCAACGGTACCAAAATCTAAAACAAGGTACGCAAACGATGGACCAATACACCAATGAATTCAATGAGTTGGTGATTCGTAACAATATCCAGGACCCGGAGGAGGTGCTTGTGGACAAATACTTGAACGGTCTTCAATTTTACATTCAAGACGCCTTGGAAGCCCTCAACATTTGGGACTTAAGAGATGCACACCAACGGACACTCGAGTTGGGCCACTAAGAGTACCACTAGCACTACTAAAGTTGCTGAGGCTACAACGCAATCTGCTAGTAAGCCTTCTATTCAGCCCCATGTTTCGAAGCAACCTGCTATGTCCGAAATACGTTGCTATTCTTGTGGGGGAGTTGGGTCATCATGCTAGCAATTGTCGAATCAATAAGAATCGGAGCCTTCTTGGTGGATAATGATTCTGATGAGAATGCTGAGGATCCACTTGAAGAGGAGTTGAACAATGATGAAGAAGCTGCGGATGATGAACAAATAGTGCATGCTGACATTGGCGAACTTCTTATGGTGAGGAAAAAAATTTTTACTCCTCGAGATGACACTGGAGATAGGTGGTTGTGTACCAATATTTTTCATTCTGCTTGCACAATCATGGGAAAGGTGTGTCAATTAATTATTGACTCTGGTTGTTATGAGAATATAATTTCTGAAGTAGCGGCAAACAAGCTGAAGTTGAAATTAAAAACGCACCCTACGCCTTATAAAATGCCGTGGTTGAAGAAAGGCATTAAGGTAACTATTTCAAAACGATGCCTTGTTAATCTGTCCATTGGTTTTGTTTATTATGACAAGATATGGTGTGATGTTCTGCCGATGGATGCTAGTCACATTATTCTTGGTTGACCATGGCAATTCGATAGGAGGACTACGCATGATGGTTATCGAAATACATATTCTTTTGAATTTTGAGGCAAGAAGATTACGTTGGCACCTAGTAGGGAACCTTTGAAAACTCCTATAGTTGAGAATTCCTTCTCCCCTACGTTGTTTACAATGAAGGATATGAAGGATGCTTTGAAAGGAGTTCGTATCTTGTATATTTTGCTTAATAAAACAGGTGAGAAGAATGAAGTTGCCTTTGTCGTACCTCATCGAGTTCAACCTCTTTTGGAAGAGTTCAAGGATGTCGTCCCGATGGACTTACCCAATGGTCTCCCTCCTATGAGAGATATTTAGCATCAAATCGACTTGATGCCCGGAGCCTCTTTGCCGAATCTCGCTCATTACCGAATGTGTCCGACCGAACATGAGGAATTGCATCGACAAGTTATGGAGCTATTGAATAAGGGTTTTATAAGGGAGAGCCTCAGTCCATGTGTCGTTCCAACTCTTTTAGTGCCTAAGAAAAATGGTACTTGGAGGATGTGTGTCAACAGTAGAGCGATCAACAAGATCACCATCAAGTATCGATTTCCATTCCTCTCCTTGATGATCTCTTAGATCAACTTTCTGGTGCAATTATATTCTCGAAGTTGGATTTGAAGAGTGGATATCATCAAATTAGAATCAAACCCGGAGATGAATGGAAGATAGCATTCAAAACGAAAGATGGGCTATATGAGTGGCTAGTCAAGCCATTCAGATTGTCAAATGCACCATCGACATTCATGAGGTTTATGACTAAGGTGTTGAAGCCTTTTCTGGGAAAGTTTGTTGTGGTTTATTTCGATGATATCTTGATTTTTAGCAAGTCTACTGATGAGCACTTGCAGCATCTTCAAGAAGTATTATGTGTGTTAAGGCAGGAATGATTGTATGCGGCTCTCGACAAGTGCTATTTTATGGTACCACAAATCTTTTTCTTGGGGTTTCATATTTCAAAGAATGGCATTTCGGTGGATGCTTCTAAGATCAAGGTGATTCGAGAATGGCCAACTCCAACAAATGTGCATGAAGTGCGAAGTTTTCATGGCCTCGCTTCGTTCTATCGACGGTTTATTGCGCATTTTAGCACCATTGCGGCCCCACTCACTTCTTGCATGAAGAAGGGAGTTTTTGAATGGACAAATGCAGCTCAAAAAAGTTTTGAACAACTCAAAGAAAAATTGAGCATAGCCCCGGTACTTGCATTGCCTAATTTTGATCTTGTTTTTGAAGTGCATTGTGATGCATTAGGTACTGGCATAGGAGGAGTTCTAAGTCAAGGAGGTCGATCCATTGCATTTTTTAGTGAAAAATTGAATGGTGCCAAACTTCGTTACAACACCTATGATATGGAATTCTATGCATTATTTCGCACACTTGAGTATTGGCGGCAATATCTTATTTATCGAGAGTTTATTTTATTTACTGATCATGAAGCTCTCAAGTATATTTCCGGACAGTAAAAGCTTAACTCCAGGCGAGCAAAATGGGTTGAATACATCCAGGAGTTCACTTTCATTATTAAGCATAAGGCTGGAGCTCATAATCAGGTTGCCGATGCCCTTAGTCGAAAGAAGAGCTTGCTCTGTACAATGCATTCTACTGTTCTTGGATTTGATTCTTTTCAGGAGTTATATCAAGAAGACCCCTACTTTTCCAAGATCATTCTCGATGCACATGAAAAGAAGCTTGCTGATTTTACTATATGTGATGGTTTTCTTTTCAAAAGAAACCGTTTATGTGTGCCGGACTGTTCTCTTCGGCAAAGGGTGATCGATGAAGTTCACCGTGAAGGACATTTTGGGCGCGACAAAACTGTACAACTCGTCTCAGCCAAATACTTTTGGCCTCATTTGAAACGTGATGTACATCGACCTGTGATGAGGTGTCGACGTTGCCAAATTGGAAAAGGACAAGCTACTAATGCTGGCCTTTATTTGCCCTTGCCGATTCCACATGCCCCATGGAAGGATATCTCTATGGACTTTGTCCTTGGACTACCACGCACAAACAGAGGTATGGATTCGATCTTTGTTGTTGTCGATCGATTTTCAAAAATGGCACATTTTATTCCATGTCGAAAAACTATGGATGCTTCGCGTATTGCCGACTTATTTTTCAAGGAAGTCTATAAGTTGCATGGCATTCCAAAGACCATTACTTCGGATCGGGATACAAAATTTCTTAGTCATTTTTGGCAACAACTCTGGAAGAATGTCGGTACTAAACTGCAATATAGTACTGTGTTTCATCCCCAAACGGATGGACAAATTGAGGTCGTCAATTGAACATTGGGAAATCTATTAAGGACTTTGATCGATAATAATCCCCATTCTTGGGAGACACAGTTGTCACTTGGAGAATTTGCATATAATTGTGCTGAGAACCGTAGCACTGGATATAGTCCATTTATGATTGTATATGGTCGACAACCGAACACTGTTCTTGATCTTGCACCAATTCCTTCTGCTGAGAAGTCGAGTAGCAAAGTCGATGATATTGTTTCTCAAATGAGGACAATTCATGAAGATGTGCGCCAAAGACTAGAGAGCAAAACTAAATCCTATAAAATGGACATTGACAAGTAGCGACGTGAAGTTATCTTTGAACCTGGAGATTTTGTTTGTGCTTATTTGCCACTGGAACGGCATCCCATCGGAAGTTATAACAAGCTTAGTGATCGAAAGCTTGGACCTCTCGAAGTTCTTAAGCGCATCAATCCTAATGCGTATCGATTAAATCTCCCTTCTCATATGAAGATTCACGACGTCTTCAATGTTCGACATTTAACACCTTATGTGGGAGATTCTTCTAATGATGATGGCGAGAATTCGAGAACGAATTCTTTTAAAGATGGAAAGGATGATGCAGCCCGCATTGAAGATCAGCTCTCTCGACCAAGAAGATTGGCCCGCATTCAAGCTCGACGAAACCTCTTGTCAATGAAGTTGTCGATTCAACCTAGAAGTCGCATCGATATCTTGAGTCCATCCCGGAAGCTTGAAAGACACCTTGGGAGCCATGAAGATGCTTTTACTAGTTTCTAGTTTCTATGCTCTTAACTATTTTCCTAGTTTCAATGCTCTGTCTTTATTTCTTTGACGATATAAGCCATCCAATTCCTTGTACGAGATAGACGACTTTTGATGAATGAAAACTTTGCTTTCAAGCAAGTATCGTGAACCTTGCAGAGTTCATACCCTTGAAAACCTAGAAGAGTTTTCGCTCCGTCCTTGAAGAGTTGGAGCTTTTCGAAACCTGCATCCTTGAAGAGTTGCAGTCATCGATCTAGAGGAATCGGTGCCCTCTCAATTTCCTTGGAGGCCTAGAAGAGCAACTAACGAAGTTTCTATCTTTTCCTGTTTTGTTCGTTATTTTCACCCACTTCCAACCCAAATTAGACCATCCTACAGTGCTTATTTCAGAAAACCCAAAATAGAGAAACTGTAGATCCAGAAGTCTTTGTTCATTTGGCTTTGGAATCAGGTCGATCTAATCTGTATCGACAAAGATACGACTGTTCTCCTGAGCTTGTGCAGTGCCGAAATTTCTATTTGTCCTGTTTCCCGTGTGCGAGCCACTCTCCCGATCCTACTGTTTGAGAAAGCCTAACCTTGGCTTGCATCAGCGTCCATGGCTTGTAGGGACAAAGTCATTTGTCTTTTCTCTTTTTTTCTTCTTCTTCATCTTTCCTCTTTTTTTTTTCTTCTTCTTCATCTTTCCTCTTCTTTCTTTCCCTTTCTCTCTTTTTTCCTTCTTTTCCAGAAAGCTCTCAATCTCTCCCTTTAAACTGAGCGTCCACTTACCCTTCTTGCTTTCTTTTGTTAACTTTTCAAACTTCTTTTTTTTTTAAGGGGGTCCCACCACCTTATTTTTTGACCTAGTCAAAAATCTCATACATTACATCCTACACTCCTTGCAAAAATTTTGTCCTCAAAATTTAGAAATACTCAATCAACAAACATATGCGAATATTTGCGTCTTTCCTCCTCCTTAAGCTCCAAAGTAGCTTCCCCATACGGTTTCATTATTAGATCTTCACATATATTCTCAATATATTCTCGTTGAGGATGCATCTTATCACTAGCCAGAAATTCATGAGTCACTTCATTTGCTTTGATCATGCTACAACATGGCGTTTTCATCACTCCAAGATACTCCATAATTCCTCTAATCTCAAGCACATTCTTCCAATTCCTTTTGGAAGCATACGGGGTTGACAATAACACGTGGAAACCATCATGGTTTGGCTGAAGCTTATCCTCTTCCCTTTTTTCAACGTCATTGTGCTTTCTACAAGCTCTAAGAAGGGCTCCCCAAATAGAAACATCAGGTATCATAGGCATGCTCTCAATAAGCTCCTTTACTTCTTTAAGCTAATTAGCATGCCCCAAAAAGTCCGCCATGCATCCATAATGCTTGACATTAGGTTCTATTTTGTATCCTCGTACCATGGACTCAAAAGTGAAAGCATCCCTCGTTTACTAGGCCTATATGTCTACATGCTCCATGATAAAGTCCCTCTCAGAAGAGCTTATATAAGTGGCAATGTAACCATACATACAGTTTTTCGGGGAGAACTATTTATGAGCTCAAGTTTCCCAGACGACAAATAACGTCGTGTTCTTTCCCTTCAAGTGTGGCGTTTGCTGCTCAATCAATGATAAGACCTAAATTGTCCTTCAATATTGAGGCAGAACAGCAACTTTGACGCATTTGGTTGATCCATCTGGCTAATTCTATGTGCTCCCATCTAATGCGCAAGTAGCTAGGTTTTTTTAATACGCTGACACGAAAAGCTGAAGTCTTTCCTCTTCGTCAAGAGGAAGGCACTTCAATGACAATTGAAAGAGAATAATGAAGTAGGGGAAGGTGGATGAGGCAGGCTGGACCTTTGCTTGTACGTTTGATATTTGAAGTTGCTTCCAGATGAAACATAGGCAACCATCAAGAAGATTAGTTAATGTAGAAACTGAAAACGCCAAGTAACCAAGCATCTTGCATCCTCTTCCTACTATGTTGTAGATAGATCGCGACGACACTTGAAATTGTGTCGCACACCCAACGAAGCATCCTCGTTTCTGAACTTGGATAAGAATTGTAAAAAGTAAGCGTGCTATTCGATAGATATGTAATAACATATAAGCACGACAACGGATTATATTCAAGACCATCTTTGACAGCAAGGTCTATGAAATTGTGGTACAGCTACTTAATTATGAGATTATAGTGCTGAGGTATGCTATATCTTAAGTAATATTCAAACCATTGGTTTGGACTAGTGAACTCATCTGTAGCGTGACGTCACTTAAAACTTATTTAAATCTGCTAGGATCCTCTATTTTTGCTCTTGACAGCCAAGAACGGTGCTCTCGGTCATCAATTGATGGAGTCAGACCGTCGTGGACTATATAATGCATTAAAACTCATATTAACTGCAATTTTTTTTCCTCCTTACAGGCCTTAATCGAAGCCCTTAATCATTGCTTACCACGCACCTTGGACACTTTTGGTCTTAATTCTCGATCCCCTCAATCGCTTATCTAATCTATTCTTTGCTACATATTTATCAACACAAGGACACCTGGAGTGTCAAAATTTGACACGAATTGACACTTAAGTGGCAAAAATAAGAAAAGTGACACTTAAGTGCCAAAATCGGAGCAAAATGGATCAATTAAGTGCCAATGGCGAGAAAATCCGGCTAAACCGCTGACATGACGATTTTCTAGCGAACGTAGTGCAAAACAACGTCGTTTTGTACGTTGATGTGGCTAGAAAGTGCCAAAATGGCATCGTTTTGGTGCTGATATGGTAAATAATTAATATAAAAATTAATTAAATTAAATTTTTTTTTTTTTAAAAAAAAAAGAGAGGAGGAAGGCAGCCGACGGCCGAGGACTCAGCCCTTGTCACCGCCGCCTCCCCATCGTCACCGGAAAGGTGGGGGAGGGCCGGTCGAGGTTGCCGAGCCCTAGACGAGGGTTGGCAAACCAGCCGACCGGTGGCGAGGGCCACCTGGGTCGCCGAGCCCTAGCTGAGGGCCAGCGACCCCAATCGACTGGCGGCGAGTAAATTGAGGATAGGGGATGTATGGGGCCCAATGTGGGGTGGTTCTTGATAGGGGTATGAAAGAAACTTCACAAGCGTATGGGCCTCAAAAGGGGTAAGCAATGGATATCCTATAGTGTTTAGGGTAGAGAAATGAAATGCCCCTTATTACTTTGGTTATCGTACCATTCGCAAGAGAACTTTTTACCCTACAGACATGGAACCGCCTATGCTCATCTCACAAGTGTATAAATAGGAGACTATATGTGACATCCTGAATTTTCGACCCCGTCTCGATAATATGAAATGGGCATTTCGTCGAGGCACCTATGGTCCTTTTTCTCTGAGCTGATCACTCATGAGTTAACTAACCTATTAGGTGAAGCAGTTAAGGGATATAAACGCGGCAGACTTGAGAATTCGATCGGAAACCGATTGCTCGATTGTGATAATCGGCAAGGGTCGATACGACACCGTTATAATTGAAATTTGTGATCGGATATAGGTCGATTCGATGGAATCATGTAATTGAATTGCGGTGATTCCGCCTGATTGCAAAATTCGTGTTGAACGGCACTAACCCGGTTTTCTATTGATTTTATACTTGGTGCCCATAATTGAAACATTGAGATTTTTACAACAACCGAGAGTCGCCTGCGAGTCCGAGGTGTACAAACGTGGATCGAAAATTATCGACCACGGGTCAAACGCATTAAAATCCCTAAAAACTACCCGGTTAGGTTAGGTTGTACTAAAATCGCGTTCGGTCGATTTTAACCATGAAATTGAATTCGGTTTCGGGAATCGAACATTCAAGCGTGTCACGATTTAATTTTAGGACCTCATCTCATCTTCGGGAAATTTCCGTCGAGCCCGAAAAATTGCGGAAAAATCAATTCGGCAAAAAGAAAAGAAAGGAAATTCGTATGGGCTGCTGAATTGCTTTATTTGGCCACCAAAAAGACCTTATTCGTGAAGAATTGAGAGGAATTTAGTCATTGGGTGGTGCCAAGACTTCAAGGGCTGCAAAATTTGTGGCCTTTGCACTTGAGTGCTTAGGATATTTTGCTTGGCTCCCAATTGACCCTCACCTTGACTTCTTTCTCCCCTTGTCCCCCTCCATGTGCATCCCCCCTGGCCAAACATCTCTTCTGCTTCTTCTTCCTCAATTCTTCTTCATCTTCTTTCCCTTGAAACCACAAGCCACCAGCTCAAAGCCAGTCAGCCTTGCGCCGTCTAGTCCAGCGACCACAGCACCGCCAGCCCCCGCCTGGCCGCTAGCACCGCCACCGCTCCACGACCGTCAGCCGTGCTGCCCACTCAACCACCTTCAACTCACCTCCACCAGCCCGTGTCCAAACGACCCGTCATCCCCGACCGCCCACCGCAGTTCAATCGAGCTACCATCAACCCACACCACCTCACCACCCACCGTCCGTCCAACACCATCCCCGCGCCGTCCAACCACCGGCGCCGCAGCCAACTCCATCCAGAACCGAGACCAGTAGCCCCTCCTCAGAACTATCCCTCAAGTCGTGAGCTTGTAAGGCCTTTTTCAGCCCCGGTCGGTCCTTCGTTGGTGACGCCGTAGTTACGAGTCTTCACCGCCTTTGCGCCGCCGTCGCCGTGAACCCGCCGCCGCGCTAATCCGGTGAGTTAACGCCCTAATCTCATATTAGGAAGTTAATTATACTTAGTAGGTTAGATTAGTGTTAAACTAGATTAGTGTTAATTACCTAGTTAGATGAACTAGTTAGTTAGGTTAGTTTCTTAGGTTAACTAGTTAGTTAGGTGGTTAGTTAGGTTACTACCCTAGGTTAGTTAGTTAACTAGGGTTAGTTTAGTTAATCGTGGTTAGTTAACCAAGGTTAGTGAACTGTGGTTAGTTTAATTAACCATGGTTCGGTTAATTAAATTAGATTTATTTATTTATTTGTTATTTAATTAATTAATTATAATTAGCGTAGATTGTGACGGGATAGCCATTTATCAAAATTTTACGTTGATCGTCGTGGATGAGTTTATATGTGAAATTGACTGCTTATATGTGAAATTGACTGCTTGATGGTGATTGGCAATTATTATTGCAAAAAGTGATTTTTTGGGTATTTCATTTTAAAAATATCGGGTGTTGGTTTTTGACGCCAAAATTTTATGTACTATATGAAATCGTAGGATTTTGAAATGAGAGTGTACCATGCTTACCGGTTCTATTTAAATGCGTGACCACACACAATTATTTTACTATGATGATTTTTAATATGAAAAAAAATTGGCCAAGTTCGTTATTTGAAATTGAGGCATTTGAGTGCAAAGCACGATATTCTTGGCCGAGTATGGATGTGCGTGTGGTCACTATCAGAACCCGTCCTGATGCGTTCATGCGGGACGATGCCTGATTAAGTTCAGATGCCCTTTGTCAATGGATGCTGGTTGCAGTGGAGGCTAGGTCGATGCTCCTTTATGGAATGTCGTCTAGATGTAGACGTTGTTGTGCCCGACGGAGCGGGACGACGCCCAGTTATGCTAGATGACCACCGATTGTTGAGTTGGCCGTGGCCGATGGGTCGTAAATAACTAGGACATGCATGAGTGATTGAGATAGTTGCACCTGATTATGGGACAAAATTGTGTGGCACGGAATGGGACGTGTCATAACGGTTTGGCCTTATAATTGGGACCCATGTGATTGTTTGAAAGATGAATTGATGTGTTCTAGTTATGAAATACGTTTGCTGTATGAATATAATATATGTGATGAGCTAATGTGCAAGAAGATGCTAAGGCGAGATAAGTTTGTGTGTGACGCCTGTTTAGACTACCTCTGAGTAGATTCTCGTCCTAATCGGGGTTTAGGGTGTCGACTCACTGAGATTTTATCTCACCCTGTCGTGGTTAATCCTTTTTCATATCTTTATATGGAGAACCTAGAGCCGAGGCTGAAGGGTTCAAAGCGAAGGCGGCCTAGGGCTTTCTTTTGGATATAGACTTGTAAATATGAACCCTTAGGTTAACCTGGTTTGTTTATAAAGAAATTTCGTGAAAAATGGTTGCATGTCTTTCTACTATCCCTATGTTCATTGTTGTCCGGGTATATGTTCAATTTCGCTTCCGCATGTGCAAAAAATGAACGGGTCGGCGACGTGTCCTGGGAACATCGCAATTTTAATCGAATGCCGAGGGATGTGGGCGTGCCCGGGGTTCAGGGCGTGACATTCCCGCCCGAAGTGGTATCAAAGCTAGTCAGTGTCTGGAGTGATAAGGTGCGATGGGTTTTGGGATAGTTAATAGGAAAGGCTTTTTCCTTATGCTGACGCCTATGATTGATTGATTAATTGTTTTGTGTGGGTCGCTCAGATTTCTAATTCTGTGTGGAATTTGAAAGCAGGTTCTATAAAGAGTCTGTATCATGAGTGATCCGAGGCAAAGGACTCCTCGGAAGAGGAGTATTGCATCTGTCACTTGGGGTAGGATACCGACTAGGGTTGGTGCCCGAGGTAGAGTGCCGGCTCAGGCCAGCGCGAGAGAGAGAGTACCGCTGCAGGCCGATACTAGTGTAGCAACACCCGGCAATCCTAGAATAAACAGGATCATTTAGGCGCTTGAGACTTTGGGTAATATTATGGGACAGCAAGTTCAGAATCAAGCTGCTGCTACTGCTGCCACCACTGCTACCGCCAATGCCGCTGCCACTGCTATAGCCGCACCTACTGAAGTCTCGCTTGGAAATGTGATCAGTGAGTGACTGATGCACAAACTGGTAGAGCAATTTCTGAAGCTGAACCCGCCGAGGTTCTTAGGAGTAGGCGATCCCGAGGCTACAACCCTCTGGATCAAGGAGCTAGAAAAGGTCTTCACACTGCTAAGGTGCTCTGAGAAAGACAAGGTAGTCATGGCAGTCTATCAGCTGCAAGGGAATGCTAGCACGTGGTGGGAAGCCACCAGAGGAAGAGTATTCCCAAAAGGCACAGTCCCGGTGTGGAACGCCTTTGTGGAAGTCTTTAATGGAAAATACTTCTCTGATATGGTCCAGGGAGCAGAAAATGGTAGAATTACAGCGTCTTCGTCAGGGTTTAATGTCTGTGGATTAGTACGAGACGAAGTTCGCGAGCTATCCAAGTACGCACCCAAACTGATCAAGGATCCAGTGGATAGAGCAAGGAGGTTCCGAGATGGCCTCAAACCAGAGATTAAGGATCCGTTAGTGCCGTTTAATCTGAAGGACTACAATGATCTGTATGAGAAGGCACAGCTAATCGAGAGAAACTTGAATGAACGAGCCACCGCATCTGGGTCACAGTTCGGGTCCAACAAAGATGGTAATCAGTTCGGGAAGAAGCCAATGATTGGAGGTAGATATCCCATTCCGCCAACCGGAAGGGTGGGATTGGAAAGTCGGCGCCTAACTAGAATGGCATGTGTCGTTTCTGTGGAAGACGACATGGCTCAGTCCCATGTTTCACTAGGACGAGAGCTTGTTTTGGATGTGACCAGCATGGCCACCAGATTAGAGATTGCCTGTGTAGGCCTATGGGAGCACAGCTGCCACTGCCACCAATGGGACAGAATAAAGGGAGTGCATCGCAAAACGCGCCACAGGGTGGATTGAATAGGCCTTCAGCACAAGGAAGGGTGTATGCTATCACCCGACGGGAGGCGGAGGACTCACCAGACGTGGTTACAGGTACGGTCTCGCTGAACGACCATGCTGCTTATGCTTTATTTGACCTTGGAGCTATGCATTCATTTATTGCTGAGTAGTATGTTAAGTTAGTAGGATTGAGTCTAGAATCGTTGGGAACAGTCATTAGTTAATCCACCCCGTTAAAAGATAAGGTGTTGTCTACAATAGGGTGTCCTTGTTGCAAGTTAGCGATTGGTGAGCGAGAGGAAAGGATAGATTTGATTGTGCTGACCATGTATGATTTTGATGTGATAATTGGCATGGACTGGCTCACCAAGCAACGAGCTACTATAGACTGTTATCGTAAATTGATTCAGTTTAACCCGTTAGCGGGTGAAAGTTTCGAGTTTATTGGAAATCGAGGAGGACCCTCGATTACTTTAATCTCGTCGCTTGAGGCAACCCATTTGTTAGAGGTGGGTTGCCAAGGTTATTTGGCAACTGTTATGGATACAACAGTTGAGGAGCAGAAGATGGAAAGCATTGCAGTGGTACAGGAGTTTTCTGATGTGTTTCCTGAAGAATTAACCGGTTTACCCCCAGAAAGGGAAATTGAATTCGTGATTGAGTTGGCCCCTGGGACTAGGCCAATCTCTAAGGCTCCTTACCATATGGCGCTATCAGAATTGAAAAAACTGAATGTGCAGATGCAGGAGTTGTTGGACAAGGGATTTATAATCCTAGTGCGTCACCTTAGGGAGCACCAGTTATGTTTGTACGGAAGAAGGATGGTTCGTTGCGCCTTTGCATCGACTATCGGCAACTCAACCAAGTGATGATGAAGAATAAGTATCCGTTACCAAGGATTTATGACCTATTTGACTAGCTGCAGGGAGCGTGATATTTTCCAAGATCGACCTGAGGACAAGGTACCATCAGCTGAGGATCAAGAAGGAAGATATACCGAAGACGGCTTTCCGTACGCGATACAATCATTATGAGTTCACCGTAGTGCCGTTTAGTTTGACCAATGCCCCAGCTGCTTTCATGGATCTAATGAACCGAGTATTCAAAGAGTATCTGGACCAGTTCGTGATTGTGTTTATCAACGACATCCTGGTGTACTTGAGAAGTCCAGAGGAGCATGAAAGGTACTTAAGGACAGTGCTTCAAACTTTGCGATAACACGGACTGTACGCCAAGTTTAGTAAGTGCGAGTTTTGGCTAACTCGTGTAGCTTTCCTAGCTCACGTGATTTCTAGCGAAGGGATTTCCGTGGACCCGACTAAGATTGAAGCCGTGATCAACTGGCTGAGACCGACGAGAGTGACAGAGATCATAAGTTTCTTAGGATTGGCTAGATATTACAGACGATTCGTGGAAAGATTTTCTGCAATAGCCATGCCTCTGACTCAATTGCTAAAGAAGGAAAAAAAGTTTGAATGGAGAGATAAATGCGAGCGTAGTTTCCAAGAGCTTAAGCAGAAGCTGACTACCGCACCCATGTTGACGATTTCATCTAATCCTAGAGGATATGAGATCTTTAGTGATGCGTCGTTCAGAGGACTGGGTTGCGTTTTAATACAACATTGAAGAGTTGTTGCATACGCGTCCCGTCAGTTGAGGTCTCATGAGTTGAATTACCCAACGCATGACTTAGAACTCACGGCGATTATTTTCGCTCTAAAAATTTGGAGACATTACTTGTGCGGAGAAAAGTTCCAGATCTTTACAGACCATCAGAGTTTAAAGTATTTATTCTTTCAAAAAGAGTTGAACATGAGGAAACGTCGTTGGATGGGACTTCTCAAGGACTATGACTACGATATTCTGTATCATCCCGAAAAAGTCAACAAGGTCGCAAATGCGTTAAGTCGGAAGTCCTCGATTGCGCAGATGATGATTCAAGAATGGATCATACTCGAAGGAGCTCAAGATTCGATTTTCAAATTTGAGGTAGGCCATCTTTCAAGTGTTATGGCCCCCCTCAGAATTGAACCGGAAGTATAGATAATGATTAAAACACTGCAGTTGACAGATCTTGAGATCCAGAAGATTCTGCAAGAAGATGCAGAAAAGAGGAAAGTTGATTTCCTAGTTTATGAGGATGGAACACTAAAGTTTCGTAGAAGATTGTGTGTATTTGACGATGCGGAGCTTAAAGAGGAGATCTTGTCAGAAGCTTATCGTAGCAGTTACAGCATTCATCCAGGCAGTACGAAGATGTACCAGAATCTGCGTCAAAATTATTGGTGGACCGGTATGAAGGCGGATATCGCTAGACATGTCGCCAAGTGTTTGACATGTCAGTAAGTGAAGGCACAACATTACAAGCTGGGAGGACTGTTGCAACCTCTTGAGATTCCAGAGTGGAAGTGGGAACACATCACGATGAATTTTGTGATGGGATTACCAAGGAGTCAGCGAGGTAATGATTTCATATGGGCCGTAGTTGACAGATTGACGAAGTCTACTCACTTCATGGTCGTACGAAAGGATTATACATTGGACAGATATGTTGAGTTGTACGTGCGATAGATAGTTCGACTTCATGGAGTGTCGGTGATGATCACGATAGATCGAGACCCAAAGTTCACGGCAGCTTTCTAGAAAAGTTTACAAACAGCCTTAGGAACGAAGCTGCAGTACAGCACGGCCTATCATCCGCAGACAGATGGCCAGTCTGAGAGGACGATTCAAACCCTCGAGGACATGTTGCGAGCTTTCGTGTTGGACTTCAAAGGAAGCTGAGAGGAACAGTTTCATCTAGTTGAGTTTGCCTACAACAACAGTTATCAGCAGAGCATTCAGATGGCACCGTTTAAAGCATTGTATGGCAAAGCCTGCAGAACTCCAATTTGTTGGGACGAAGTTGGAGAGCGGAAGATTACGGAGTTGGTTCAACAATCAATGGACACCGTGAAAGTCATTGGAGAAAGACTTAAGACTGCTCAGAGTCGCCAGAAAAGTTATGCAGATAAGCGGCGAAGACCATTGGAATTCCAAGTTGGTGAGCACGTATTCCTTAAAGTGTCACCGATGAGGGGTACTTCACGTTTTGGTAAGAAAGGGAAGTTAAGTCTGAGGTATGTCGATCCCTTTGAAATTTTGGAGCAAATAGGGACTTTGGCATATCGTCTTGCGCTGCCGCCAAGACTTGCTCATATGCATGATATCTTCCACGTGTTGATGTTGAGAAAATATGAGCCTGACCCGACCCACGTGTTGGATTTTAAAGAATTAGGCGTGGACGAAAGAGTGTCGTACGTGGAGAGATCGGTTCGGATAGTGGATCGAAATGAGCAAGTGCTGCGCAACAAGATGATTCCCTTGGTTAAAGTGGTTTGGCAACACCACGGGATAGAAGGAGCTACATGGGAAAGCGAGGACTCAATGAGATGTCAATACCCCTATCTTTTTTAAGAAGAATTGTAATGGTTTAAATTTTGAGAAGGAAATTTTTATAAGAGGGGAAGAGTTGTGACATCCTGATTTTTCGACCCCGTCTCGATGATATGAAATTGGCATTTCATCGATGCGCCTATGGTCCTTTTTCTCTGAACTGATCACTCACGAATTAACTAACCTATTTGGTGAAGCCGTTAAGGGATATAAACGCGGTAGACTTGAGAATTCGATCGGAAATCGATCGCTCGACCGTGATAATAGGTAAGGGTTGATACAACACCGTTGTAATTGAAATTTGTGATTAGATATAGGTCGATTCCACGGAATCATGTAATTGAATTGCGGGTGATTCTACTTGATTGCGAAATTTGTGTTGAATTGCACTAACCTGGTTTTTTATCGATTTTTTACTCGGTGCCCATAATTGAAATCTTGAGATTTTTACAACAACCGAGAGTCGCATACAAGTTATAGATGTACAAACGTGGATCAAAAATTATCGACCATGGGTCAAACATATTAAAATCCCTAAAAGCTACCCGGTAGGTTAGGTTATACTAAAATCACGTCCGGTCGATTTTAATCACGAAATTAAATTTGGTTTCGGGAATCAAACGTTCGAGCACGTCACGATTTATTTTTAGGACCTCGTCTCATCTTTCGGGAAATTTCCATCGAGCCCGGAAAATTGCGGAAAAATCAATTCGGCAAAAAGAAAAGAAAGGAAATTCGTATGGGCTGCTGAATTGCTTTATTTGGCCACCAAAAAGACCTTACTTGTGAAGAATTAAGAGGAATTTAGTCATTGGTTGGTGCCAAGACTTCAAGGGCTGAAGACTTTGTGGCCTTTGCACTTGAGTGCTTAGGATATTTTGCTTGGCTCCCAATTGGCCCTCACCTTGACTTCCTTCTCCCCTTGTCCCCCTCCATGCGCATCCCCCCGGCCGAACATCTCTTCTCGCTTCTTCTTCCTCAATTCTTCTTCATTTTCATTCCCTTGAAACCACAAGCCACCAGCTCAAAGCCAGTCGGCCCCGCACCGTCCAGTCTAGCGACCACAAAGACCACCAGCCCCCGCCTTGCCGCCAGCACCGCCACCGCTCCACGACCGTCAACCTTACCGCCCGCTTGACCACCTTCAGCTCGCCCATGTCCAGCACAACCGTCGTCCCCTGACCGCCCACCGCAGTTCAGTCGAGCTGCCATCAACCTGCACCACCTCACCGCCCACTGTCCATCCAACGCCGTCCCCGCACTGTCCAGCCACTAGCATCGCAGCCAGCTCCATCCAGAATCGAGACCAGCAGCCCCTCCTCAGAACCGTCCCTCAAGCCGTGAGCTTGTAGGGCCTTTTCATCCCCGGTCGGTCCTCCGTTGGTGACGCCGTAGTTGCGGGTCTTCACCGCCTTCGCGTCACCGTTGCCGTGAACCCGCCGCCACGCTAATCAGATGAGTTAACACCCTAATCTCGATTAGGAAGTTAATTACACTTAGTATGTTAGATTAGTGTTAATTACCTAGTTAGATGAACTAGTTATTTAGGTTAGTTGATTAGGTTAACTAGTTAGTTAGGTTACTACCCTAGGTTAGTTAGTTAACTGGGGTTAGTTTAGTTAATCGTGGTTAGTTAACCGTGGTTAGTTTAATTAACCATGGTTTGGTTAATTAAATTAGATTTATTTATTTATTTGTTATTTATTTAATTAATTATAACTGGCGTAAATTGTGATGGGATAGTCATTTATCAAAATTTTACGTTGATCGTCGTGGATGAGTTTATATGTGTAATTGACTGCTTATATGTGAAATTGAGTGCATGATGGTGATTGGCAATTAGTATTGCAAAAAGTGATTTTTGGGTATTTAATTAAAAAATACCGGGTGTCGGTTTTTTACGCCAAAATTTTATGTATTATATGAAATCGTGGGATCTTGAAATGAGAGTGTACCATGCTTACTAGTTCGATTTAAATGCATGACCATGCACGATTATTTTACTAGCATGATTTTTAATATGAAAAAAGATGGCCAAATCCATTATTTGAAATTAAGGTATTTAAGTGCAAAGCACGATGTTCTTGGCCAAGTATGGATGTACGTGTGATCACTATCGGAACCCGTCCTGATGCGTTCACGCGGGACGATACCTAATTAAGTTCGGATGCCCCTTGTCAACGGATGCTAGTCGCAAAGTGGAGGCCGGGCCGATGCTCCTTTATGGAATGCCATCTAGATGTAGACGTTGCTGTGCCCGATGAAGCAAGACGACGCCCGGTTATGCCAGATGTGTCACGCCCCGAACCCCGGGCACGCACACATCCCTCGGCAGTCAATTAAAATTTACGACATTCCCAGGACACGTCGCCGACCCATTCATTTTATGCACATGCGAAAGCAAATTAAACAGATACCCTGACAACCACCAAACACTGGGATAGTAAAATCATATGCCAACACATTTTCACAAAACACGCTTTATAAACATATCAGGTTTAACTTACAGGTTTATATACAGGAGTCTATATCCAAAAGAAGCTACCAAGCCAATTCTACCCGGGACCGTACCTACTCAGGATCTGGGTCCACTACGACACCATCTGAGATGTCGATGTCCAAGGGATCAGCTACCTCTACTCCGGACCCTTCAGCGTCGGGCCTCGAGTTTGCCACGATATCGTCTATTATATCGATATCCATGGGACCAAGTACCTCTCCATACTTGGTTTCGACGGCAGGCCCGTCAAAACCTTCCAAAGGACCCTCCCGAACCCCATCAGGCTTGTTAAGAAACCACGCTTTGAAGCGATGAGGTACCAAGTGAGGTAGGCCCTCATCGACCCAAATAATGGTCACCACAAGCTCACGGGTCCAGGTGGTCCCGTGGATGGGGAGAAGGGTAGTCTCGATCTCCACCTCCCGTGGACACCCAAAACGAATGTGACGTACCTCCATCTAAGGACCTGAAAATATTTAAACCACGACGGGGTGAGATAAAATTTCAGTGAGTTTACACCCTAAACCCCGATTAAGATGAGAATTCACTCAGAGGCAGCCTAAACAGGGGTCACACACAGACTTACCTCGTCTCAGCACCTTCCTGCACATTAGCTTATCAAATATATCATATGCATACAGCGGACACATTTCACAACTGGAACACATCAATTCATCTTTCAAACAATCACAGGGATCCCGATTATAGGCCAAACCGTTATGACACGTCACATTCCGTGCCACACAATTTTGTCCCATAATCAGGTGCGGCTATCTCAATCACTGACACGTGCCCCAGTTATTATGACCCATTAGTCATGTCCAACTCAACAGTCGGCATTCATCCGGCATAACCGGGCATCGTCTCGCCCCATCGAGTACAGCATCGTCTCGCATAAACGCATCAGGACGACATTCCCTAAGGAGCATCGGCCCAGCCTCCACTGCAACTAACATCCATTGACATAGGGCATCCAAACTTAATCAGGCATCATCCCACGTAAACGCATCAAGACGGGTTCACTACCCCGCATAAACGCATCAAAGTATTTAGGTGACCACACACCAGCACATTCTTGGCCAAGAACATCGTGCTCTGCAGTGTCTCAATTTCAAATAATGGACTTGGCCAATTTTCTTTATATTAAAAATTCCCGGCAAAAATAATTGTGCTTAGTCACACGTTCAAATCAAACCATAAAACATGATACTCTCCCATTTCAAAATTTCACAATTTTATACACTATATAAAATATTTTGTATCAAAAACTGACACCGGGTATTTTTCTAATTAAATACCAATATTTTTGCAATACTAATCAAAAATCATCACCAAACACTCAATTGCACAATTTAGCAATCAAATTCACAAATGAATTCAACCACGACGATCAGTGTAAAATTCCATTAATTGGCTATCCCGGTACAATTTACACTAATTATAATTAAATAAATAAATTGTAATTAATTAAATAAATTGCAAATTATTTAAACTAATCCACTTAATTAATTTAATTAAGCTAACTGAACTAACCTAATTGAGCTAACTAAACTAATCTAACTAGGCTAACTACATTAATCTAATTAAGCTAACTAAATAACCTAACTAACCACCTAACTAACTAGTCTAGGTAACTAACTAATCCTAACTAATTTAGTTACACTAACTAACTAACCATTAATCCTTAATTAAGCCTAAACTAATCCACTAAGTGCAATTAACTTCCTAATTCAAGATTAGGGCGTTAACTCACCGGATTAGTGAGGTAACGGGTTCACGGCGACGGCGGCGCGAAGAATGTGAGATCCTGTGTCTACGGCGACCCTAACGGAGGCCTGGACGAAGCTGAAAATGGCCCCAACAAGTCTCTGCCCAAGCTAAGATTTGGTTCTACTTGCTAGTCGAGCTAGCTGGACACGGCGCGGGGATGGCGAGGGCAAGCTAAGGCTTAAACGGAGCTAGACTAGGTGAACGGCTGGCGAACGGTGGTGCTAGCGAGTTGCTAGACCAGCGAGCAGACGGATGGAAGGCGTGAGGCTAAGAGGTGACGCTGGCGAGCTAGCTGAGGCGCGAGAGCTGGCGGTGGTGCGGCCGGAGCTGGCTGAGCTCGGACCAGGTCGCTAGCGGTGGCTGGTTCAGTGCAGGCCTTGGGCTGGTGTTTGCAGCAACAAGGGAATGAAAATGGAGAAGAAGAAGTGAAGAAGCTGAAGCTGGACAGAGGGGGTTCGGCTGCTGGAGTTCACGCATGGGAGGGGAACAAGGGAGAAGAAGAGAGGGAACAAGGGGGAACAAGGGTCCATGAAAGTCCACCAAGCAGCCAATGGGATTTCAAGCAAAATATCCCATGCAATGATAAAAAAATGGCATAAAGTCTTCAACATTATAAGTCAAGGCATCAACCAATGGCCAATTTCTCTTCAAATCTTCACAAGCCAAGCCTTTTAGGTAGCCAAATAATCCTCTTCAGCTGCCCATACGAATTTCTTTTCAACTTCCTTCCAATTCCTCACCAATTAATCCATTTTGAAGGCTAAGAAGTCCCTTAATTCTGCCCACAAAGTCTAGGGACCCTCCAATGGCAATTTAGCTCCCATTTCTTCACAAACAAACCAATTTGGCAGCCCAAAAATCCCTCTTTAACAGCCCCTACGAATTTCCACCAATTCTTTTTGCTAAAATTGATTTTTTCCGCCAAAAATTCCCGGCTTGATGGAATTTCTTCAAAAGATGAGACAAGGTCCTAAAAATAAATCGTGACATGCTCGAACGTTCGATTCCCGAAATTGAGTTTAATTTCGTGGTTAAAATCGACCAGATGCGATTTTAGTGCGACCCAACCTACCGGGTAGCTTTTAGGGATTTTAGCGCATTTGACCCGTGGTCGAAAATTTCGATCCACGTTTGTGCATCTCCGACTTATCGACGACTCTCGGTTATCGTAAAAATCTCAAGGTTTCAATTACGGGTACCAAGTACAGAATCAACAGAAAATCGAGTTAGTGTCGTTCGACGCGAATTTTGCAATCATGTGATATTCAAATACGTCATTCCATCAAATCAACCTATATCTGATCACTAATCGATTATAACGGTGCCGTAATGACCCTTGCCGATTATCACGGTCGAGCAGTTGATTTCTGATCGAATTCTTAAGTCTGTCGCGTTTATATCCCTTAACGGCTTCACCTGATAGATCAGTTAACTCGAGAGTGATCAACTCCGAGAAAAAGGACCATAGGTGCGCCGACGAAATGCCCATTTCATATTATCGAGACGGGGTTGAAAATTCAGGATGTCACAAGATGATCACCGACTGTTGAGTTGGCCGTGGCCGATGGGTCATAAATAACTGAGACACGCCTGAGTGATTGAGATAGTCGCGCTTGATTATGGGACAAAATTGTGTGGCACGGAATGGGACGTGTCATAACGGTTTGACCTTATAATCGAGACCCATGTGATTGTTTGAAAGATGAATTGATGTGTTGCAGTTATGAAATACGTTTGCTACATGCATATGATATATGTGATGAGCTAATGTGGAGGAAGGTGCTGAGGTGAGGTAAGTTTGTGTGTGAAGCTTGTTTAGTCCGCCTCTGAGTGAATTCTCGTCCTAATCAGGGTTTAGGGTGTCGACTCACTAAGATTTTATCTCACCTCGTCGTGGTTAACCCTTTTTTAGATCCTTAGATTGAGAACCCGGAGCCGAGGCTGAAGGGTCCGGAGTGTAGGTGGCTTGGGGCTTTTTTTTTATATAGACTTATAATTATGAACCCTTAGGTTAACCTGGTTTGTTTACAAAGTGGATTTTGTGAAAAATGGTTGCATGTCTTTCTACTATCCCTGTGTTCGTTGTTGTCCGGGTATATGTTCAAGTTCACTTCCGCATGTGCATAAAATGAATGGGCCAGCGACTCGTCTTAGGAACGTCGCAATTTTAATCGACCGCCGAGGGATGTGTGCGTGCCGGGGTTCGAGGTGTGACACTATGTGTGGGATATGGCTTGCCTTTCATCATCCTGATGCACCACATTTGGCATGCTCAATCATTCCCACGTCATTCATTCAGCATCTACTTTGATAATCCTCAGTGGAGTCAATGACTTAGACAGACAAAATCATTGTGAAAAATCCGTTTGGAAAAGGCAGGGAGTATTTCAAATATGAGGGATTTTGTATTTCTGAAACAAATAATTGATTTAATTCAAAAAATTTCATCAAAAACATTTAACAAAATTGCCCCTACAGACGTGTTAAATCGAAGGGGATTATGGGTGTCCACGGACTGTTCTTATTCAATAGGGAGATGACACATGAATGTTCAGTTCGGATTGGGAATCTGATCTTTGATTTGACAGGCATGTCTGCGTTTGCCCCTGCATAAGAGAATATGCAAAAATAGATCAATTAGTAAGGCCAAAAGCAAATGTGCATTAAGGCCTGAAAGATTTTTGTCATCTGCTTTGGCGATACTTGGGATGCCATTTCGCTTATGAGAGTTTATTAGAGTTTGACGTTCCTCTATTTGGTTTGTCGTCTACATATTTGGCGGTCAGGTGATCCTACAATGGATAGGAGAGAACGTGTCAGTCACTAACTCTCTCAAGAGTTGAACAACCGGGAGCGATACCACATTACCCTTCACTAATTTGCAAATGATTGAATAGACCTAAGGTTTTAAAGCACGAGAAGGATATGAAGTCCTACATTTTTTGTTTCGTTAGGTCAATCACTCTCCTGTTTTTGCATATGCAAGAGAAGCAAAAAAAAAAAATTATTAGTTTGTACATATGGCAACTAGTTGCCGCTTTTGGGGATCGAACCCTGGACATGTCTGGACCAATTCATTCCCCACACCACCATGCCAAGGTGCTGGTAGTGTCCATGGGGTGCTTCCTTTTTTATTTAACTGAATCGGCTCCGGGACAATATGTCTTTTCATACTAAGTTAAGTGAATTCAATATAGATCACTCCCATGTGTTTACTTGGCCAGTATTGATTTGTTCAAATTAACCCATTGAGTTTATTGCTTGCATCTTAATGCTTCCTGTCAACAGGGGAAATATATCAAAAGCGAATTTAGAGACGGGAAGTATTGGAAACGATACCAAATTACCCTTCCCTAGAGTTTGTATTCAATGACTTCTTAGAATATCTAGAATGTTGTGACAGCCACTTTGTCTTGTTACGGTTCAACATCCCTTCTTATTGGCTTTTTTTTTTCACTGTGGTCATGTATGTGTGGCCGATGGTCGTTGATCCATCTTCAACGCCTTCCTTTTGTAGAATTTTTTCTTCTGCCTTTGATCATATGAACATTAGCAACATTGGGCAAAGTCATGTACCTCAAGTTTCCATGGAATCTGAGATGGACAGTCAAAACTTCCAATTTTCTGATGGCAATCACTTCTTAGGAGAGTATACATCTAGAATAAGAAGTGAGGTTTCCAGATTCCAAAGTCATTATCTAGAATAGGGGGCTAGAGATCGCCTCGACTATCTGGATTTTCTCCTTATTAACAATAGCCAATTCAAAGGAAGAGAATGAATTCCTTCCTTGTGTTTCTTGGCTTGTCGAATCTGACGTCCCATTAATGAAACTGCAATGTTTGGTTGCTTGGGTACATTGTGCAAAGGAGACACTGCTCAAACTTGAGACAAAGTCATGTAGGTGAGAGGTGGAGTATATAAAGCAGAATGGAGGAGGGTTCCCAGGTTACCCTGCCCTAAGTTGCTACGATATGCATGCTTCGAGTTCAACCGTGTACTTGTGCCTATTATGTCCTATTTTTCGTCTCCTATAGATAGAAGAGAGAGAGCATCATTCCCAAAATTATGTTCAGGGAACAAGACATGCCATTTTTTTTAAATAGGGTGATCTTTTTTGTTTGCCTCTACTTTTTTAAAAGAGTATTTTAGAACCTGACAACTCCACATGACATGCCATTTTCAAATGCCCCCTATCACACTAAGTTAAGGGGACGATATTCTGAAACACGTAAGTTAGAAAAATCAATAGGGCTACATTTGACATCTTGCTTTGAAAAAAGTTTTTGGTAATGAAATAAAGTTTTTTTTTTTGTATTTTGCTTTTTGGGGGGAGGAAGCATGAGGAAGCCTAGCCCTCAAGATTCTCCTTGGATGATATTTTCTTTCATGGTTGGATAGCATCGCCCGGCCAGTTTGGAATACCACCTCATGCTCTCAAAACGAAATATTAGAACTGTACATTCCGAGTGAAAACAAATTAAATTACTGGAATGAAAAATGCAATAGTAAACATACTAGACAAGATAGAGAACATGAGATTATAAAAACAACCAAAACCCATGAAAACTCCTATGAAATGGAGCATTTTGATAGTTGACAATATTGGCTCTGAAATTAAGCGCCTTTGAATTCTTCGCCCCTAGTAGACTCAAAGTATTTGCATGAGAGGACCACTTAATTGAAGTTACAGAAGCATAATCCATGCAACCAAAAGCGATGCTTGTGGGGTAAGGCTTTTATGAATAGTTTCATCATTTCTTCTTCGGTCAATTGAGAGTTAGTTTGCATCATGAAAGCCTCCCACCTTTTTGGATATGCTCGGAAATCCTCCATTGGTCTTCTTCTTATGCGAACCAAATCCTCGCAAGGCAATTCAGTTCCAATCTTGCTTTGGTATTGATGCAGGAATGTGGAAGATAGCTCATTCCAATCCCTCATGAGGTGGATCCTTGCCATGAAGAACCATTGCAATGCGGACCCTGTGAGACTCTCTTGGAAGGCCTGAGTTATGAATGGTGTCCGATTGCAGTGCCGACTCATTTCAACCTAGAAATATTGCAAGTGGTTCATGGGACAAGTCGTGCCATTATATTTATGGAGATTAGGTATTCTCATTTCTTTGGGAATCGTAATCCTATTGGGGGCAAGAAGGACCCGCCATGTCTTGGTTAAGCGACTGGTCTTCCCATTGCATCGACATTCCATTCATTACGGTGATGAATTATGCTACTTCAGGGAGGTTAGACTCTTTCGAGATCATTTCATTGCTTTCTTCCAAGTCGAAATTTCCGATCGAGGATGTGGCGTTTATGTCATTCTTATGGTCAAATAACAAATTTAGTAGCCCATTAGGAGATAAGCTTTGAAGAGTAAACATTACCCCTTCGAACAAGTTTTGGACCCTATACGTACGTGGGAGGTAGTTATTCGATGAATGGCAAACATCATTTGTATAATACTAGTAGCTCTCGGGACCGTACCACAGGCGATGTTCGAAACCTTGGCATGGCGACTCATTAGCTGTCAGACTTTGCCTACGTTTAGTGGCGAACGTTGGCTCGAATTACTTAGGCATTCTTTTCTTAACTTCTGGTCCTAACCTTTTGAGTAAAGCCCTTCATTTTGCCAGCTTGAGTTTGTCAAGGGAATTAGGAAATGGTGGAGTTTCGCTTCCTAGGTTGATGAAGGTCGGCATTCTTTGGACCCTAACTCTTACAATAAACTTGGGAAGCTGCACTGTCGTGCTCCAATTCTGAATAGGTTTTATAGTGTTGACCTCGTCTATGGGCTCCTTGCCTTTTTTAGTAGGAAGCTTTTTAGTAATAGGATACTGCTCGGTAGTCCCTTTATCATGCAAGGCTACATCGATATTTTCTTCGATCGACCCTTCTTCTGTGGGCTGCAGGTCAAACTAGGCGATCGGGCTCCTCCCTAACATGGCATGTGTCCTTAAGAACTTATTATCCTTCGTCTCTGTGACTATCGACTCTTCGTGAGGCGAGGTGATGTCGACATTGATGTCAACATTATATTCTTGGTGGAAAGCATTGGTCAGTTCCCCCCAAATCTTAAGGAGACGAATCCTCCTTACAATGTACCAATGCAAGGCGGGGCCAGTCAGATTTGATTGGTACAATTGATCATCCTTTGGACCAGGTAAGCCTATAAATAGGCCTCCGGGCAAAAGGTATTGGCGTACCCCTCGCAATCAAGCACTTTGAGCTCTTTTGGAATTTCAACACTTGTATAATTAGACAAATCAATGGGATCTTGACCTTACAACTGGCTCAGCTTCTTCATGATCCTTGCAAAGTGTTTGTCCTGTTGGTCATCCTTTGGCAAGTTCGCAAGTGTCACGAGTGTGTTTAGAGCAATTACGGGGTTGGTCTTGGCATGAGTAGATTCCATTTGCCTTAACAGTTGTCGAAGGACAATGGACATATGTCCTACGCCATCTTCAATATTAGCGAGGCAATTTTGTACATCACTCTGATTGGCCACTATTGCTTGAGGCCATTCGCGAGCGACAGGTGGTTGGCAATTCATAATTACTTGACATTGCAAAAAAAAAAAAATGAATGAGTACAAGAGTAAATAAAGATTGACTCATGGCAACGGTCCAATTTTTTTTTATTTATCAAAAGAGGATTTTGTAGACAGCATATTTCTAACATCTAAACTTGGAATTAAAATGGCAGAACGAAATACTAGACATTAAACACAAGTCCCTAAACAATGGAACTAGGAACAAGACAAAACTTTCAAAATATTAACATTAGGGGGCACGTGACCGCTACTTTATATGCGACGGGGAGCCTTGGTCTTGCGAAATTGTTTGCTTTCTTGGACTGGCTCTGAGATATGTACCCAGCTTATTCCCAAGCCCCTTCGCATATGCTCAATTTGCTCATGCTGACTGATTTTGCTGGCTAGGTTAAGGACCAATGGTTGCAGTCTTGTCGGAAACGATGGTTGTTGATGTAGAACTTAGAGGCGTGATGGGTATTTTCATGTCCCTCAAGCCTTTCAGGCAACACGATCCTTTTACGATGGCACTTGCTCCATGTATCCTCGATAATTTAAATCTTGAATGCGTAATCACGGCTTTTATGGGTGAAAAAGAGTGGAGAGATCTTCATCTTGATAGGCGACAAGATCTCTCTTGAAGGGCTCCGTACTGACATGCCATCCTATATGGGTAATAGGGAGTGGCACTAGTGAGACCGAGCAACGGGATTGGATTGCAACGTTACTAAGCAAAACGAGCTCTCTTTTCGTGGAACCAACCAACATACCACATGAATGCCTCAGGAGCGAGGTCTCTTAGGGAATTTATCTAGTTAAAGCAGCTTTAGTTGGGAATGTATGGTCACAAATCTCTATAGTGGATTTTCGAAATCATTTATTTCAGACAATTGCATGAGGCATCCAAATTCGCTTAAGTGAGAAAAGAACCAGACTTGTAAAATTTCCAAGGAGGTTTGCATGATTTTTTTCATATTTTCTTTAAAACAATTAAGGGACAGGAATATTTTGGCTAAAATCATGTTAACATAATTTTGCCCCCTTAGGACTTAATCAACCACCCATGCCATCGAGAGATTTCTGGCATCTTTTTGATGGGGAAAAATGATGAAACCGAAAAATGCTAGAATGAAAATCTCACTTTTTTGGATCATCAGTTGATTTTCAAAACAATTAGTCAAAAATGGTAGTGGGCAGGTATTATGGTTGGTTTCGAGAATTTGCCCCATAACATGAACTTCAGTTCTTAAAAGTCGCGCTAACCCACGCAGCAAGTCAATACTTGTTGATGGCCTGACAAGCTTACCTTCGAGAGGCATTCCAATAGTGATGCTATATTCTTCCAGAATTTGGATTAGCACCAACCTACCAAACATAAAAGTGGATGTCCTAAGGCACCAAAAATGTGATATTGCCTGTAGGACTTCGAGATGAATAGGGATTTAGAACAACAATTGAAGATGACCGATTTTGGCTTTCATGCGCTTTTGGGCAAATTGGTCCAATTGATCTCACCATTTGAAGAGCTCTACTTTGGGGACGGAAATAAACTGGATATCGTCTCTTCCCATCGCATATAAATTGGGACCCGAAAAACGGACATAAATTGCCATGGGCCAATAAAGTAAAAAGACTCAATAAAAAGGTAAAGAAATCATTATACTTTTAAAGAAAATAGCAAGCACATACACATGTGCATGATACATGCGGCTCGATGTCTAAGTGAGAAGGTTTAGAGAAATTAAGAGGGTGTATGCTCGTCGCAGTCTTGCGTTAGCATCCTACCTTCTTAACATCGGCTCTACCTAAAGAAATTCAGGGAAAAAAAAAAAGGCAACCTCTACATTGCAGTTGTCACGACCTACCCCTCGGGGGAGGGAATAGGTTTAGGGATATTGCCTAAAAGGTAAGCCTATAGTCTATGATTAGGTACGAGCTCTTTCAAGCCCATACCTCGCGCGACATTGAGATGTTCATAAGAATTTTGTAATAAGGAATTGCCACTAACCTATTGGGATCAGCTAAAAACCAATGGAGGCATGGAGTGTATCTCACTTCCTACGTAACCAAAGAATCTAAGGTCGGGGACTTGATTACACTAATTAACTAATTAGTGTCATTTCGGTACCTAATCTTATTCATTTTAAAAAGAAATTTTGTCAAGCAGCTTGGATTAATTTTAGACCAATCCACTAACACGTGAAGTGATCGTGTGAGTACGCAATCATTAAAATAACAGTTAGCAGTCAAGGAAAGCATTTAAATAAATTGCATGGGAGAGCAAATATTTAACATTAAAGAAAAGATAAATGCTAATCTTAACTAGACTAAAGGGATCAAAGCAACAAAAGCATACAAACAAGAGTAATTATCTTTGAAAACAATTGAGACCCTAAGGTAGAGCCCTAAGGGCTTGCTCAATTTTTTTGCACACTTTAGAGTTAAGAAACTTCCATTTTTAAAAAATAGCTCGGAAAGTTTGTTTTAAAAATTTTTCAAATGAAATTCTGAATTTTCTAACATTTTTTTTGAAATTTTTTTAATTTTTGAAAATATATTAAAAATTTTTAATATTTAATATTATTATATTCGAAAAAAAAAAAAAAGGTTCGGACCAGGTAAACCCGATCCGATATGCTAGCTCGATCCGACAACCCGAATTTACCCTAAAAAGGACAAAACCTATTTCATAAAACCTTTTTTTGTTTTTTTATATTAATATTATTTTTTAAATTATTTTTTTGTCTTTTCCCTATTTTGTCTTTTCTACTGAACTTCCCTTCTGTGATTCCTCCTTCCCGATGCCACTTTTTTTTGGGTTTTCCTCTTCTTCCTTTTTTTTTTAAAAAAATATTTTCTAGTTTTTTCTTTTTTCTTGTTTTTTTATTTCCCCTTTGGCGTTCTTCTTCACGTGCCTTCTCCTTCGTGCGTCTTCTTCTTCCCCGACGCTTCTTCCTCATTTTGCGCCATCCTCACCGAACTAAAATCAACACCACGGCAAACCCTCACCGGTGTTTAGGGGGTCGCCAAGTTACCATTTGGCGCCGGTCATTCGTTCCGACCGACGATGACCACTGTTGGCCACCTATTCCGGTGACCACTAACTCATTTTTTGACGCAAAGAAAAACCTCATTGACTTGAATACACATGAATACTTCCCACGAACACTACAAAAACACCATAAATACAAGCAAAGCAAGCAAGACTCAGCAGGCATGGGGGCAAAAACGAGTTGGTCTTGCGTTAAAACATACACTGCTCTTCGGTTTTTTATTAAGGCCTTTCATCGAACACATAAGACGCACTAACTAGAGGGCTACGCATAGACTCACTCAGGGCCCGGCTTCAGGCCAAGATCATCACGCGATACACAAGCACTACTCCAGATCGGCTCAAGGACAAGTTTATCAGCATTTAACTTGAGTTTGAACAAAAATAGCAAGTCTCGGCCATAACACCAAACACAAACAAATATTTGCATAAAGCACTACAATAAGCGTGTGAGGAATGAACATGAGCACGACGGAATTTCGAGCGAGGATCGAGACCGAAGCTTGTGCGAACTGGTCGACCACGAGCTCCGGCCCAATGCCCCACCAAAAAAAAGGGCAGAGGTACTCGAGAACGACCTACCTAGTTCGAAGGGGAGCGCTGCGGCGGACGGCGGCTCTCGGGCGGACGACTGGCGACGGCAAAGCTCTCCTTCGAGCTCCCTCTCTCCCTTCGGCTCGTCCTCTCCTTTCCTCTCTTGCTCTCTCTCGGCCCAAAAAAAAAAAAAAAAAAAAACAACCAAGAACCCCCCTTCTCTTCACTTTGCTCTCTTCCTTTTAAGCTCGGCCAACAGGCGAGCATGGCTTCTGCCACCGCTAGCCTGTCGTGGCCGGCTTGATCTCCGACCCTGGGATCACGCTGTCCTCTGCCCTCGCGATCCTCTGCCTCACCCCCTAGTTTGTACGTTTCTTTTTCTGCCAAAGCCAAACCAGCGTGAGGGTGATGAAGGAGGAAGAAGACCCATGTGTGGGCTGGGCCGACCTAACCTTGGCCTAGCCTCGCTTTTTGTCCGTTTTAAAAAAATTGTTTTTTTAAAAAATTTTAATTTAATAATTAGTGATATTTGTGTAAATGTTCCTAATGTCCAAGCGTAACGGATTTTAATGAAAACATACACAATGCATTTTAATGAAAGTACTGTCTTTTTTTTAGCGACTAATTCATAAATTTATACACGATTCAATCCTAAATAATTCCAACTAATACGAATCCTAGTGAACCTAAAAAAAGGATAAAGGCCCAGCAGAAATTACTTATTTTTCGAGACCCCACTATAAGTTCTATCCATATATGTTCTGATCGACAACTCATACTAGATCCAGTTGCATTTTATTGGAATTGAGAAAATAGTCCAAATGAATTTGACTTTCGTTTTTTTTGTTTCCGAAGTAACTCTCATCAACTAGTGTCATTCGAATGTAAGCCTTTAGGAGTAATTCATCTAATTGGTTAGATCAAATTGGTTGGGTTGGATGTCTAATTGTCCAGGCAATAATGATAGTATCTTGTACCTGAACTGGTGGCTCGCTTTTTCTAAGTAATGGGGAAGAGGACCGAAACATGCCATTGAAAGACTCTACTGAGACAAAGATGAGCTGTCAAGAACGTAGAGGAGATAGGATGGACAGTTGGTCAAATCTAATATGGATCGTACATGGACGGTAGTTGGAGCCCAACGGCTCTCTTAGGGTTCCCTAATCTGGGATCCCTGGGGAAGAGGATCGAGTTGGCCCTTGCGAACAGCTTGAAGTATCTCCATTGCCCAATAAAATGATCTTGTCAGTATTGGTATAAATGATCTTTCCCTCTTGTTCGGCTATAGCGGTAACCCCTGAATCTAGAGCCACTTAGCGTTCCAACCTAGTTCCAACAATGCACTTCTCGGATCAAGAAAGTGGAACTACTTGGCGTTGCATATTCGAACTCATTAAAGCTCGATTCACATCATTATGCTCGATAAAAGGAATGAGAGAAGCTCCAATAGAAAAATATTGGAAAGGAAAAATACTTCAAAGATTAACCCATTCCCAATAGAGTCTTTCAGTGGCATGTTTCGGTTCTCTTTCCCATTACTTAGAAAAAGTGAGCCACTGGTTTAGGTGCAAGATACTATCATTACTGCCTGGAGGGGGACACCATTTGCTGCTCAAATTGCAACAGGAAATGTTATTCGAACAGTAGTAGATCAAGGTATGCAACGAGCAGAAGTCATGATAAAAGGTCCTGTAGGTGTCAACAACAGTATCACGTTCAAGGTCGTATCTTTTTTAACACCATCCTAAATATCCTATGGCGGCCCATGTCCGACGGCCGAGTTGTGTGTGCCACATGTAGTCCTAAAACATTAAAACATGCATAGCAATTTATAATCACAAAACATTATATTGTAACGAAATTAAAGTTAATAAGCTACTATCCTGCACAAAAGAAAAAAAAAATCAAGTTAGCGAAGCATTTATACAAGATAAAAAGGCCTAAGTCCACAAAAGATTGTCCTCAGTGGAGTCGACAAGTTGTCACAACCTCCCTTTTTCAAGCGCTCTCTTATGCGCAAGCGCGTGCAAAGGTTAATGGCTCGACTAAGTCTTAAGCTTAGCCTGGGCTCTCCCAAGCCTACCAATTCATGAGTTTTTAACATGCAAAGTCAATTTCAAATAGGAGTCACCACTAATCGATTTGGGGTGAGTCGATTAGAAATCCAAATAAAATATCGAGAGAAATATTTTACTCCCGTGCAACCAGAGAAACTAGAATCGAAGACTTGATTACAATAGTTAATCACTAATGTCCTTTCGGTACCTAATCTTGTTTGAACGTCAAGTAAAGTATTTATGCAACATGTTGTACCAATCACCAGTTCTAGGATTCAATTCCAATCCTAATCAAATTGAGGAAATAGAAATGCATGCATCATAAAGGTGCAATTGGAATGCAGGAAATAAGTCAATATTTGCTTTCAAGAAAGTTAAACACGATTTCTCTTTTTCTTTTTTCTTTTTGGGTTTTTCAATGGTTTTTATGCATTTATAGAGAAAACTAATCAAAAACCACATTTTTTGGTCTTTTTCTATTTTTGGAAAATAAAAAAAAATATTTTCGGATTTTTCTGATTTTATGGAAAATATACATTATTTTTTACTTTTTCTGATTTTTTTATTTTTATTATGATTGAAATATTTTTATGTTAAAATAATTATATTATTTTATAAAAAGGATACGGGTCAAACTCCCGAGGTGGGACAAACCCGGCTCGCCAGCCTTTGGCCCGGATGGGCCTGTAGTATGGGCCCAACCGAAGCCCCTTCTCTTTTTTTTTTAAAAAAAATTCCAAGCCGACAATTTAAAAGAAAAACAAAACAGGCCCACATCTTCCTAGGCCAACGCAGAACGAGCCCATGTTCAACCGGACCCAGCTTGCCCGAACCAAAGAAACCCTACCCGGTTAAGGCAAGTTGGGTCAACCAGACTGCGCTCCGACCCGGTTCGTCTCCCCCTCTGCTCTCCTCACCGTGAACGCTAACGGAGCTGGCCGCGACTAGCGACATCCATTGTCGTGGCCGCGCGTGGCGAGTCAGCTGCAGCTCGCGTCAAGGGACCGGCAAACGCAACAACGACGTGGCAGCAATAGCAAATGGTGGCGAATCAGCGAGGTGGCGAGCCGTTAGCTCGTCCAGTCCAAGCCGAGATGTAGGGGGCGATGATGGCGACAAATAGCAAGGCAGACGTCGGCGGGCTTGACGACATGAGGCTCGACCGAAGTTGGTGAGTGGCTGGGTCTTCGTGGAGACGGAGCAGCGGCGTCTACGGGAGCCAACGGTGACTGGAGGGAAGCGAACGGGCAGCTTCGTCGGTGGTTAGACGACACTCTCTCCCCCTCAGATCTGGCCCGTGCAACTCTCTCTCTCTCGGATCTTTCTCAATCGATCTCGCTTAGCCCGCCCTTCTCTCTTCGTGGGATCCCCAGATCTGCCCTCAGATCTCGCTCGCTCATAGATCTCCCTCAGATTTGGCCGTCTTTCTCTCCTCGACATCCTCTGATCTCACTCCTCTTCGGCTTGCTTGCTCTCGGGCCTCCCCTGATGTCTCTCGAGGGAAGTCCTCTGAGCTCGCTGCCCTCTGTGTGTGTTTTTGGCCTTCCCCTCAACGCCCTATTTATAGGCGAGGAGGCCGATCGACGGATGTGCTCGAACCGCCGATCCTGGGCGCTCCGAGCGGCCTTCCCTGGTCGAACCGGCGTCCCACCAGTCGAGGCGGCTTTAACTAGGCCGCCTCCTCTACCGCATTGAAGACGCGTCCCCTCCGTCTGCGACGCTCCACGGGTGTCGCCATTCTCCTCTTCTGTCCGGCATCGCGCGCATCCGGCCTCCTCTGCGCGTGTTGCAGAGGCAAGGGAGGAAGAAGGCAAGGAGGAGGGGGCCCGGCCAAGGAAAAAAAAGGTGGGAATGGGCCTTGGGCCCGCTTGGGTGAAAAAGAAGAAGAAGGGGAGCTCGGCGTGAAGGCCCAGCCCCCGCGGGCCCTTTTTTATATATACATATATAATTTTATTTATCCGAAATAAGGTAAGAAAAAGGAAAATAAAAATAGAAAATAAAACTTAATGGATGCAAATAAAAACTAAGACCTAGGTGATGCGAAAATCATTTTTGTTAGGACTAAATTGGTCCTTAATTTTCTTATGCAATTTAATTCAAAATGCCTAGACAAACTTTAGGTATCAATAAACGAGACTTTGAAGGTTTGACTTCAAATGGTATGATTGACTTTCAAGTAGCTAGGCAGGAGTGTGGTGCCTCAATATTACTCGACCTGACTCGAAATTTTCAAGTTCGGGTTGGGTAATAAGTAAAGTAACTTAGGGAGTTCTTCGGTTTGGTTCTGATCTGGTTTTGTGTTTCTCAAAGACAATCTCAAAGTTGAACCAAACGCATCCTAAATCTCTACTGGTTCCAACCTCCTCCTCCTCTCTTCCTCTTCATCTTCGTGTGTGCTTTCTGCTTCGTCGTCCCTTTCTTGCTCCCCTTTTCCTCTCTTGAGAGCACCGATATGGTCGGGAAAGCATGTGCAGCCCATCATCTTTGACAGAACACCCCATCGCATAGAGTGAGAAGAGGAAGCCGATTGCAGTCAGGGCTTGGCGACTGAGTCACACCTAGCAATGACAAAGGCAAGGCTGAGCGACGGCGTGTAAGGCTGCGCATGGTAACGTTTATGTTTCTCCCAATTTCTGTTCTTTTGCTCTCCATAACAAAAAAAGAACAGAAACCTGTTTGGTAATGCCAAGTTGTTTTTCTATTCCCCGGAATAGATAGTTAGCCTGGGAATAGATTTGGAGCAGAAATGAGAAATAAAAAAAAAATTGCTTCTTGTTCTCGGAAACAATTTCTAGAAATAAGCTAATTTTCTTTTTTATTTTTCTTTTATTCCTCTCTCTTGCCGCGGCCACCTCCAACCGCCCGAAGCCATTGCCAACCGCCAGCCGCCGCCATCGCCGGTCGCCCCCCGCCGCCGGACGTCGGAAACCAGCTGCCGCCGCCGGGCGCTGCCGTCGACACCGGCGGCCTCTACCGGATGTTGCCGCCGGACGCCGAACGCCGGACGTCGGCCGTCGGCATAGTGAGCAAGAATAAAAACGAATAAAAAAAAAAAAAAAGCTGTTGCGTTACCAAACGCATTTCTATTCTTTTTCTATTCCAAGAGTATAAATTTTGTGTAGTTACCAAACGCGTTCTTTTACTCGAAATTGTTCCCAGGAATAGAAATAGAAAATAACTATTTTAAAAAAAAAAAACTCTTCCCCAGCCAAGAAGCGTTGTCATGCGTACCCTAAGTGGCGGATTTCGGGTTCAAGGTGGGTTCTTCAGTATTTATTTTGTGAGCACCAGGAATTTCAATTTCTCCTCGATGCTTCTTGTTTTCCTTGATGATACCGCAGTGTTCTTGAAATTGTTCGTCGCTGATGGGTACGGACATGTCGTTTCTCCAGTCCTGGTTTTATTGGGTTTTCTGCAACTGAATCTTGTCGACATGTCTTGAATTTCTTTTTTTGGTTTGTGTCAACGAGGTCGTTGCATGTTACATAGAGAATTTGCTGAAAGCTCATGCTGGTGCTTTGCTTTACCTTTTCTCCCGAGGCTCTATCTATTTCATAAAAAATAAACGATTCAACAAATATTTAAAAACGATTTTTATGTTACTTGAAATAATTAGTCAATGAAAAATATTTTCATTACTAACAATAATTTATATCTAAATATTTTCATGGATAACGAAAATTATTTTCATTAATCCATTTTTATAAATAATACAAGTGATTATTTTCATTTTTCATTTTCAATCGAAATTTTTATCTTTCGTGAATAAATGGAACCTGAAACAAAATTGCCAATTAAGTCATATGTCATTTGGCTTTTCTTAATTTTTCAGTCACCTCGTGCAAATGGGGGAAATTACAAAAAAAAAAAAAAAAATGAACTTATTGCACTTGTGTCAATACAATCTCAAACCTTTCAATTTGTCCAATTGAGTCGATACCCTTTGACAATATACTAATTCAGTCCTAAACATTTTAATTGTGGCAGTTTATTTCCAAAACTTTTGACGAATGGCCAATTCAATTCTAAACCTTTTGACCATTTACTAAGTTAGTCATTCCAATCAATTTTGGCTGAAGAATCACTAACGTGATGGTTTAGTTAACCTAACTATCTTACGTGATACGGCCAGTACTGACATAGACAATTTGGTTACACCTTAAACCATGTTGGTTTGGTTCGGCCCGACCTGACCCTATCAATTGTTTATAAATTTTGAAGTTTTGCTAATTACACGAGGAGTTCTTGAGTCAGTATGGGCCAGGGCTAAGTTCTAACATCATTCCAATTCGCACGTGACATGAAGGAGGAGCTCTTTTGACATGGAAATCTGTAATTTAATTGTCACCTCCTACATAGACTCTTTTTTTCTCTCATGATGTAAAAAATTCTTTAAAGAAGTGGCTTTTCGATAAAGACATCTATACACTTTTTATGTTTAGCATATAAATTTATTTTATAAATATGTTGATAACCATTCTGAGATTGCTTGTGTATTAACGATGTAAATTATATAAATCCGCAAAATATTCTATAAGAGTTACGAATTGACAAAATTTAAGTGGTCAAAATCACATGCAAGCAAAACCAAAAACCTCAAAATTGTCATAAAAGAGAGATTAATTGCATGCATGCGTTATGGGTGTGCAGTTATTTTTCATTTCTCGTGCAATGTCATAGTGAATTGATAATAAATTTAATACATTATTTTCTCTTTTACCACTGGATATTTATTTGAAACTTAGAAAAAGATACGAGAGAAGGATGAGATTGGTTATTACAATGTAAGGACAGATAGAGAAAATTTTAGTGTAAAGATGGTAGCTAATTTTTTTTTCTTTCACCTTTTTGTCCTTTTTTTTGGGAACGATTTCACTTTCTTTAAAGCTAAAATGCAATATATTATTAAAGTAATGTGTAGATGAGGGCTAAACTGGAATTTAAAATTGAGAGAAAACTCATTTCAAAATTGCAATATACATATATATATATATATATATATATGTATGTATATACATGTGTGTATGGGTATAGTTGAAAAATCCTAGAATTAAGCATTCGCCACGCGTGTGTGAAAAATAGAATATATATGTGAAAAAATATATTGGGAGCTAAACTCCAAAAATGGAAGAGGATAGTTAATTTTTAACGGAAGAATGGGTCAGAGTAATTAATATTTAGCAGAAGACGTGGTTGTTTGGTGGTGGATGGAGTTTATTCATAAATTTCGAGTATTACTTTTTGATATGTGATTTTAGAATAAATAGTAAGATAAAGAAGCTTTTTCCAAGTTATATGTTATATGGCTAAATTAGACACATAAGTTTATTTTGTGAGTTTTATGTACTTTTTATTTGGGCAAGCAACCTTAGAAAATCAGAAATTGGTAATGATTAAGGTTTCATTTATCTCACAAAAATGAATAATTTAAAAAATATTTTCATAAAACTGATCGCTTGAAGTAATTAATTAATTGAAAATAATTTGTATCAATAATAATATATACCCACCCCGCTGTGGGCGCGTTGATTTGGGCCTTTCCTCTCTCTAATTGCAGAAGAGAGGAGGTTCGAGTCACCGCGTGCGCGCATATAGCGCGACTTAAGCGGAAAGACTCGAGAGGTGGGTCCCCGCGCCGCCGCTCCCGAGGGTTTACGCCGAGTCTTCGCCGCGTGAGACGGTTCCTCCAGTTCTAAATAATAATAATAATAATAATAATAATAATAATAATAATAATAATAATAATATATGTTTAAAACATATATTAAATATTTTGTGGACGATGAAAATATTTTTCATTTTTTCATTAGCGATGTTAGTAATTATTTTTTAAAAAATGTTTTACAAAACAAATGTGGCTAAGCCCAACTTGATTTTCAGTCCAAAACAAAAGCCCCACTCGAGTAAATGCAAATTCCCAACCACTGGGGTTTATCCCAGTGGCTACCCTTCCAACATGGAAGGGAGAGGTGGGGGGTTCGAATCCCCACCTTCTCATATGGTTGGGGTGGGGACAAATTAGTTTCAGGAGTGGGTTTTGACTCCCACGCCCTGCAAGGAGGTAGGACAAAAGTTTGAGAGTATGAGTTAGAATAGGAATAGAATATGATCAAGGAATAGAATATGATCGACAAAAAAATAATAATAATAAACTCAAATTCCCTAAACAACCGCCCACCCACGTTAGCCGCACCATTTGTGGGGCCTCTTAAATTTCTATCTTTTCAGTATAGGTTCGGCTCTTCATTTCATCATTGCATATTTCATATTACTTTATAAAACATGTTAATCAATGTCAATCTCGAATTATCGGTGTGACGATATTTAATCGAGGTTTCTCTCAGTAATTCACATTCGAATCTTATCCTCGTTCAACACCAAGGATTTCATCCTTTTATTGCAAACCGGCCAACACATGCTAACGGTTACTCTTTGATCGAAAAGCAAATTCTGATAGTGTAGCAAATAATTAACGATATAGGAGAAATATAAGTCCCAATCAGGATTTAGTTGTATAATTGTCGAACAAAGAATATTCACAAATTAAAGGTGCGTTTATTTCACGCAAAGTTCATAATTTCAAAAACAAAATCCTAATAATAATTGGTTATACAAAGTGACGCTAACTTCCACGAAAAAGTAACCGAGAGAATAGAATTTTGTTCATAGAATGGAAGAAGCAAATCGAAATATGAAGCTAAAACGGTGGTTATAGTTAGAAATGAAGAAATCGGGTAATTGGCTATCTCCTCGCCACGCGACTAAAATACCCACAGGTCGCTTCATCTCACTTCCAGCCACCTTCTCCTCTCTTCTTCTTCATCTTCGTCTGTGCTTTCTTCTTCTGTCTTTCAGACACAGAGAGAGAGAGAGAGAGGAAGACGACTGCGGTCGGGGCTTGGCGACTGGCGGAGGCAAACGGGCAGCTGAGCAAGGGTGTCGGATACCGGGGTTCAACGTGGGCTCTTTGGGGTTTGTTCTGTGGAGTATCTGGAATTTCAATCTCTCCGCGATGCTTCTCGTTTCCCTTGATGATAACGTCGCGTCCTTGAAATTGTTGGTCGCCGATGGTTGTCGACTCGTCGTTTCTTCCATCTAGGTTTTATTGGTTTTTCTGCAACTGAAATCTCGTCGTACGTTTCTTGAATTTCTTTTTTCTTGGTTTGCGTTAATGGCTGTCGTTGCATGTTGCATGGTGAGGACGCCGTGGGCTGTGGTAAATTTTCGTCTGATTAAAACTCTCCACATAGAGAATTTGCTAAAAGCTCGTGTTGGTGCTTTGCTTTACCTTTTCTCTAATTTATTTCGTAAAAAATGAATAATTTAGAAAGTACTTTTCTAAAAATGATCTTTGTATCATTTGAAATAATTAGCCAATAAATTTTATTTTCATTATCGACAAGAATTTATATCTAATTATTTTCATAGACGACGAAAATTATTTTCATTTATTTATTTTGTAAGTGATACAGACGATCATTTTATTTTCTACGAAATAAATGGACCTGAAACACAAATGCTTTTGTCAAATTATTGTATTGGACTGTCCACCATTTGGCTTTTCTTAAATTTTGTGGTCATCTTGTATGAATTGGGAAAATTACCCAAAAAAAAAAAAAGTTTTAAATCTATTGTATTTGTGCAAATTTAGTCTCAAATCTTTTAATTTGACCAATTGAGTTATAAACTTTGTAACAAGTTACCAATTTAGTCATAAACTTTTTAATTGTGCTAATTTAGTTCTAAACATTTTAATAATTTACCAATTTAGTCATTCTAACCAATTTTGATTGAAATCACTAACGCGGCGGTCTAGTTGGTATTGGCTATCTTACGTGGTACGGCCAACATTGACATAAACAATTTGGCAACACCCAAAACCGTGCCGACCCAACCTGGCCCTATCAATTGTAAATTTCGAAGTTTTGCTAATTGCAAGGGAGTTCCTGAGTCAGTATGGACCAAGCCTAGAGAGTCCAAACCCGACCTGGTTAATATGCAGGTCGAAATAGGGCAAATTGTTTCCCTATGAATGGTTGCTCTTTGAACCCACGGGGACCCCTATCTCTAAAATTATCTGTCTAGAGTAATTTTGAGCCTCTGCCTGAATTGATGAGGGCGCGCTTCATGTGAAGCTAAGTTCTAACATCATTCCAAATCCCACGTTACATGAAGGAAGGAGTTCATTATTTAGAGCATTCACTTTCCGAGCTTGACTCGCGTTAATTAGGATGTCTATTTGTCCTTTGCTGGTAAGTCGAGACATGGAAAGGTCAAGCCTATGGTTGACTTTTCAAGTCAATGGGGAATCAACACTTGAGATGGCCACCTCCCCGTGAAGGACTCGCATTCATTGAACATTGTGGAAGTTGGCCAATGGGATCGAGAGTCTCTCCGTTTTCCCCTCTTCATTTTCATTTGGGATTCAATAAGAATAGTTCTTCTCAAAATTTAAACCGATAGGAAATGGTGCAATATAAACATATATTACTCTATTGTCATCTTCAAATAATGTAATCGGGTCTTAGATGCGAAATGTGGGGCATGCACATCGCGTTCATCGTATATTGTATATTGATGCATTAATTCGCTTTACCTAAATTCAAGTTTGGATAGAAAATACTATACATAGGAAGTGTCAATTGTGTATAACCCTCGCATTGGTGCAAGCAAAACGCATGTTACACAAAATTCAGCAAAAAGAATGGACGAAAACACAAACATCAAACTTTCTTAAGGAGGGCACATGAAGAGAAAATTGAGGAAGCACTGCACAGAGGAAAGCGGAGAGGAGGCTTGCGGCTGCATGACCCTTGTCGAAGAATTTGTCGCCGGCTGATCCTGTCGCCATTACATATGATGCAATTTGTGAAATATCAAAACAATGGTCTTGGTCATGGTTGAGGTTCTTTTATGAGATTAATTGGTTCCCCTTATTCGTCGATGGCTCAAATCTGATTCATACTTAAGCTATTGCGTGTTAGCTAATATATATCCTTAGGATAATGAATTTTAAATTTCAAAATTACCTGGTGTTGACGCCTAAATTTTGATTAGTTTTTTAAATTAGGACTTAGTCTCTTTTAATCTTTGTTTTTCCTCTTTTTCGTATAAATAGATAATAACAAGAGAAAACAACAAAAAAAAATAGTAAAAACATAAGAAAACAAAAAATTGGCAGCCTATCGAGCCTGGGCGCGAAGAGGCTGGGCCTTCGCGCCCAGGCCCCCTCCTTTTTCTCTCCCCCGCACGGGCCCTCCAGGGCCCAAGGCCTGCCTTTTCCCCCCAAAGCCCGGCCCCCTTCTCTTCTTCTTCTTCCTTCTTCCCTCTTCTTCCCCTACGCCTCTGCAACTCACGCGCATAGAGGATGCCGACGCACGAAGGACAACCTACGGCCGAGGAGGGTAGGCCGATGTTGACCGGAAGAGACAGATCTCAGGCGCCATTATTGGCTGCCTTCAATGCCGAGCACGCTTCGCTGGATAAGCTTGGATGGGACGCCGGTTCAGCCGAGGAAGACTGTTCGGCGTGCAAGGACCGACGATCGAAGCTTCGTCGACCGGCTGCCCCCTCGCCTATAAATAGCGGGGCACCACCCCCGTCAAAGGGCACGGTGAACTTGGAGATCTTCCCTTGAGAGACTTCAGGGGAAATCGAAGAGCGAGCACGCTAGAGATCGGGTCGCGAAGCTTGAACGACCTCCCTCCGAGAGACTTCGGGGGAGGCCAGTGGCAAGCGAGCCCGAGGGGGAGAGATCCGAGCGTGTGGAGGCTGAGCGAGAGAGGAATCGGAGGACCAGATCCGGAGGGAGTAGAAGGCGCCATCGACGCTACCCGCCGCCATCCCCGCACTGAACCACCACTGCCATCCCCGACGCCGACGACCGAGCCACCGACGCCACGCCGGATCTGGAAATTGAGGGGACGCCGTCGCTGCCCCATCGTCGTCATCTACAACCCTCTCTCGTCACCACCATCGTTCGCCGCCACGTCCCGCCGTTGCGAACAGTAATGCTGCCGTGCTCGCCCGCGTCGTCACCGTCGCTCCGCCTTCCCCCGAGAACCCGGCAGCCACCCGTCGTCGTCGCCGCTTCTTGAGAATCCAATAGCCGCCCGTTGTCGTCACCGCCGTCGAGTCACCGCCCGATGACGTCTCAGCCGACCCTCCCTCGGCGTCGTTGATCGCCAAAATCTCGAGAGTTACGAGCAGGTCGGGTCGGATAGATCAAAACGGGTCACGAATCCGGGTAGGGTTTCGGGAATCGGGTCGCGGCGCAAGCCGAGTCGGCGGCAAGACCGAGTCGGGCGTGGGTCTAAACCGGGTAGGGTTTCCACGGGTCGGACCCGCATGCGTGGGCCGGGTAGATGTTGGGCTGGAAATTTTTTATAAAGTGGGCCAAAATCGGTTTGGGCCTTGTTTTTTTAAAAAAAGGAAAAAAAATCCCCTGCTAGGCCCGCGTTGCGGGCCCGTCCAGGTCTCGCGGGTCGCGAACCGGGTCGGTCCCAACCCAGGAACTCGACCCAGTTCGTTTTTATAATAATATAATATAATACAATATAATATAATATTTAAAAATAAAAAATAAAAAAATAATAATTTATTTCCAAAAAATCAAAAATATCAAAAATATCTCATATTTTCCTAAAAAAGCCAAAAATGATTTATATTTTCAGAAAAAAGACCAAAAATTCAAAAAATGCTTTTTATGTCCAAAAAATGAGAAAATGTCCAAAAATATTTTTCCTTCACAAATGCATGGAAAAATTCCTCAAAAATCCAAAAAGCCTTAGGGTTTAAACAAGATTAGGTACCAAAAGGGCATTAGTGATTAACTAGTGTAATTAAGTCCCCGATCCTAATTTCTCTGGTTGCGCAGGAGCGAGTATTTCTCCCGATACTTCGCTTGGGTTTCTAATCGACCCACCCCAAATCAATTAGTGGCGACTCCGTTTTAAAATTAACTTATAGGTTAAAAACTTGGACCATTAAGTCGTGAATTGGTGGACTTGGGAGAGTCCGGGCTAAAATAGACCTAGCCGAGCCATTAGCCTCCGCAAGGTGCCCGCCCCGAATCAGGCTCCGAAAAAAAGAGGTCGCGACAGCTTGGCGACTCCACTGGGGACTTTGAGGACTCAGGCCTTTTTCATCTTGTTTAAATGCTTTGCTGACTTGGGTTTTTGTTTTTGTTTTTTTATGTAGGGTCAGTAACTTAGAAGTTTATTTTAATTAAGATAAAATGTTTTGTGATTATAAACTGTTGTGCATGTTTTACTGTTTTAGCACTACACATGGCACACACAACCCGACCGTCGGACCTGGGCCGCCATAGGATATCTAGGATGGTGTTAAGAAAGATACAACCTCGAACGCGAGACTGCGATGTAGAGGTTACCTTTCTTTTCCCCGAATTTCTCTAGCCGAGGTTAAGAGGATATGCTACCAATGCGAGACTGCGACCGGTGGATACCCTTTTAATTTCAACAAGCCCCCTTAGTTAGAAATCGAGCCGCACGTGCCATGCGCATGCCTCTGTGCTTGTCATTTTCTTTAAAAGCAAAGTAATTTATTTACTTTTACTCAGTCTTTTTTATTGGCCCATGGCAATTTAGGGTAGGTTTTTCGAGTCCCAGTTTATATGCGATGGGAGGAGATGATATCCAGTTTATTCCCACCCCCAAAGCAGAGCTCTTCAGATGGTAGGGTCAATTGGACCAGTATGCCCAAAGCTAAAGTCGGTCATCTTCTATTGTTGATCCGAATCACTGTTCACCCCGAAGTCATACAGGCCATGGCACATTTCTGGTGCCCGAAGACGACTACTTTTATGTTTGGTGAGTTCGAGCTAACCCCAACTCTGGAAGAATACAACATCATCACTGGAATGCCTCTCGAGAAAAAGCTTGTTAGGCCATCAACAGGCATTATCCCGTTGCATGGGTTAGCACGACTTTTGAGAACTGAAGTCCATGTTATGAGGCAAATTCTTGAAAGCAACCATAATACCTGCCCACTAGCATTTTTGACTGCCTGTTTTGAAAATCAACCCATGACCCAAAAAAGCGAGATTTTTCTCCTGGCCTTTTTCGGGCTCATCATTTTCCCCCATCAAAGAAATGTCATAAGTCCTAAGATGGCGTGGATAGTTGATCAAATCTCAAGGGGGCAAAATTATGTCAACATGATTTTAACCGAAACATTCTTGTCTCTCAATCGTTTTAAAGAAAACACGGAAAAAATCATGCGGGTCTCCCCGGAAATTTTACAAGTCTGGTTCTTTTCTCACCTAAGCGAATATCGATGCTTCATGCAATCGTCTGAAACAAATGATTTTGAAAATTCATTATAGAAATTTATGGTTTTAAGACCATACATTCCTAACCAAAGCTGTTTAAATTGGATAAACTTTCTAAGAGACCCGACTCCTGAGGTATTCCAATGGTGTGCTGGTTGGCTCCATGAAAAGAGAGCTCGCTTTGCTTACAAACGCTGCCATCCAATTCCGTTGCTCGGCCTCACTGGTGCCGTTTCCTATTTCCCATATCGGGTAGCACGACAGTATGGAGCCCTTCAAGAGATCCCACCGCCTTTCAAGAGGAAGGCCCCTCCACTCCTTTTCACTCATCAAAGTCGTGAATACACATTCGAGATTGACATTATCGAGGAAACATGGAACAAGTGCCATCGCAAAAGGATCATGATACCTGAAGGGCTTGAGGGACGTGAAAAGGCCCATCATGCCTTTGAGTCCTACATCTACAACCATCGTATCCCGACAAAATTGAAGCCATCAATCCCTCACCCAATCAGTGAGATCAGCCAACACGAGCAAACAGAACTTATGCAAAGGGATTTGGGAATAAGCTGGATACATGTCTCAGAGCCAATCCAAGGAAGCAGGCATCCTCGCAAGAACAAGGCTCCCCGTCGCATATAAAATAGCAATCATGTGCACCCTAACGTTAATATCGTGAAAGTTTTGTCCCATTGTTTAGGGACTTTTGTTTAATACCTAGTATTTCATTTTGTCATTTTGATTTCAAGTTTTAGATGTCAAAAGTCTGCAGTCTATGAAATCCTCTTTTGATAAATAAAAAACAGTTAGACCATTGCCATGGGTTAATCTTTGTTTACTTTCATGCTCATTCATGGTTTTTGCGACGACAGGTAATTATGAATCGTCGGCTACTAGCCACCCATGAATGGCCTCACGTGATAGGGCCCAATCAAAATGATGTACAAAATCGCCTCGTCAACATTGAAGACGGCGTAGGACAGATGTCCATTATCCTTCGACAGCTCTCGAGGCAAATGGAATCCACTCAAGCCAAACCCAACTCTGTAGCTGCTTTAAGCGCACTCCTGGCACCTGCGAATTTGCTAGAGGATAACCAACAAGATAAATAGCTTGAAAAGATCATGAAAAAGCTGAGCCAGCTGCAGGGGCAGGATCCTATGGACTTGTCTAATTATGCCAGCATTAAAATCCCTAAAGAGCTCAAAGTACTTGAATGTGAAAGGTATGCTGATACCTCTCGCTCAGCGACCTACTTGCAGGCCTACCTGGTCCGAAGGATGATATAATCATACCAATCAAACTTGACCGGCCCCGCCTTGCAGTGGTACATTGTAAGGAAGATTAATCTCCTTAAAACCTGGGGGGAACTGATTGATACTTTCCGTCAAGAGTATAATGTTGACATCAACCTCGACATCGCCCTGCCCTATGAAGAACCGATGGTCGCGGAGCACGAGGAGCCGATAGTCACGGAGCACGAGGAGTCGATAGTCGTAGACACAAGAAAAGAAGATGTCAATGAAGCCTTGCACGATAAGTGGACAACTGAGCAGTATCCTATTATTGAGAAGCTTCCCACTAGGAAAGGCAAGGAGCCCACAGACGAAGTCAACACTACTCAGAGCCAAAGCATGATGAGACGGCTTCTCAGGCTTACCGCAAGAGCTAGGGTCCAAAGAATGTCGACCCCCATCAACCTAGGGAGCGAAACTCCACCATCTCCTAATCCCCTTGACAAAGTCCAATTGGCAAAAGGAAGGGCTTTACTTAAAAGGTCCGGACCAGGAGTCAAGAAAAGAAGGCCTAAGCAATTCAAGTCAACGCCTGCTACTGAATGTAGGCAAAACCTGACAATCAATGAGTCGCCACACCAAGACTTCAAGCAGTCCCTATGGTACAATCCTAGAGGCTACCAATCCCTAAGGTACAATCTTGAGGGCTACCAGTATTATACAGATGAAATCAGCCATTCATCGTATGACTGCCTCCCACCCATACACAGGACCCAAGGTCTGTCAGAAGAGGGAACTTTTGTCTATCATGACTTGTCTCACAATCAACTGCTAAGCTTGTCACCTGACCATGAAGATAGCTTAAATACCTCATCCTCGTTTGGTGATTTTGACCCAGAAGAAAGCAATGGGATGATCTTGGTAGAGTCCAACTTTCCTGAAGCAGCAGAATTCACCACTGCAATGAATATGCAATGGGAAAACCAGTGGCCTAACCAAGACACACCAGGTCCTTCTTGCCCTCATAGGATCATGACCCCCAGAGAAATGTGGATACCTAATCTCCACAAGTATAATGGCACGACTTGCCCCGTGGCCCATTTACAATACCTCCACGCTAAAATGAGTCGATACTATAGCCCAATGTCATTCACAACTCAGGCGTTCCAAGAAACTCTTACGGGGTCTGCATTGCAATGGTTCGTCACATCAAATATTTACCTCATAAAGGATTGGAATGAGCTGTCTTCCACATTCTTGCATCAGTACCAAAACCAAATTGGAACTGAACTGCCCTGCCAGAACTTGGTTCACTTCAGAAGAAGACCATTGGAGGATTTCTGAGCATATGCAAGGAGGTGGGAGGCTTTTATGATGCAAACCTACCTTCAACTGGCCGAAGAAGAAATGATAAAGCTGTTCATATGGGCTTTACCTCGCAAGCATCGTTGTTGGTTGCATGGGTTGCATTTCCGTAGCTTCAATGAAGTGGTCCTCTCATGCGAATACTTCGAGTCTACTGGAGGCGAGGAACTCAAAGGCACTTGATTTCAGAACCAGCACTATCAAAGTGCTCCTTTTCATAGGAGTTTTCATGGGTGTTGCTTGTTTTTATGTCTAGTGTGCTACTGTTGCATTTTCCATTCCAGTAATCTAATGTACGCTTCTAATATTTTGTTTTGAAAAGCATGAGGCGGTATTCCAAACCAACCCGGTGATGCTATCCAACCATGAAAAGAAAATATCATCCAAGGAGAATACTGAGGGCTAGGCTTCCTCATGCTTTCTTCCCCTTAAAGATATATACTTTTGAAAACCAAAAAAAAAACATTTCGTTATCAAAAGCTTTTGTCAAAACAATCTTGTTATTTTTCTAACTCATCCATTTCGTGTCTTAGAATATCATCCCCCTTCGACTTAGCATGACAGGGGGCATTTGAAGCTGGCACATCATGTGAACTCACCAAGTTCAAAGATACTCTTTCAAGAAAGCAGGGGCAAACCAAAAAGGATCATCCTGTTTCAAAGAGGGGATTTCCAGCTTCGGCGAGCCAAGAAGCACAAGGAAGAAATTTCTTCTCTTCCTTTGAATTGATTACTGTAAACAGGGAGAAAATCCAGGACAGTCAAGGCGATCGATAGCCCCCTACTCCGGACAATGACTTTAGAATCTGGAAGCTTCACTCCATGTTCTAGAAGCATATTCTTCCAAGAGATAATTGCCATCAGAAGACTGGAGATTTTGATTGTCCATCTCAGGTTCCATGGAAGCTTGAGGTACATAACTTTGCCCAATGTTGCTATAGTCAAAGACAAAAGGAAAAATTCCACAAAAGGAAGGCGTTGAAGATGAATCAACGACCAGCAATCATGCATGCATGGCCACAAATGAGAAAGGCCAATCGAAAGAGACATTGAACTTTGTCGAGACAAAGAGGCCGTCATCGACATTCAAATATCCCTATGAGCCAGCACATACAAACTCTGGGGAAGGGTAATTTAGTATCGTTTCCAACACTCACTCTCTAAACTCACTTTTGACATATTTTCTCCTATTGACAGAAAGCATAGGATTCAAGAAACAAGTTTAATGGTTAATTTGGGCAAATCAAGTGACCCATATCGATTTACCTAACTTGGTATGAAAGGACGTGTCGTCCAGGAGCTGGTTCGGTTAAATGAAAAAAGAAGCGCCATGCAGACACCGTCGGCGCCTCTAGCCGAGTGGTACCTGGGAAGAAGCAAAATGGTCCAAAGTCGGGGGTTCGAATCCCCGACGCGGTAGTTAGCCGCTTGGTAGAAAAAAAAAAGAAAAGAAAAATAAAAAAAAATTTGCTTCCCTTGCGCCTGCAAATTACGAGAGAGCAAGTGACCTAACAGAGTGAAAAGTGCAGGACTTCATATCCTCCTCAGGCCTCAGGTCTATCCAATCATTTGCAAACCAGTGAAGGGTAATGTTGTATCGCTTCCAAGTTATTCGACTCTTGAAAGAGCTTCTGACTAACATGATCCCTTTTATCTGTTGCAGGATAACTTGACCATAAAAAAAATGCGGATAACAAATCAAGAAAAGACATGTCAAACTCTTATAAGCTCTCCTAAGCGAAATGGCGGCCTGAGTAATCACCAAAGCGAATGACAGAAACTCTTCAAGCCTCAACTCACATTTGATTTTGGCTAGACTAATTGATCTACTTGTACATTTTCTCTTCTGCAGGGGAAAAAGCAGAGATGCCCGATCAGATTTCCAATCCTTGGCTGATCATTCATGTGTCATATCCCTATTCATCAGAGACAATTCATCGACACCCATTTGTGAATAACTCTTTTAATGTTCAAAATTCAACACATTTGTAAATACAATTCCACCAAGTAAACACCCCTAAAGTTGTCAATAGGGTTTCTTGAGTAAAAACCATTCATTTGTTTTAAGAGTACAAACTCTCTCATACTCAAAAATGCTGCATGCCTTCTCCAAATGGATTTTTGCATGATGATTTTGTCTGTCTAAATCATTGATTCCATTGAGGATTATTAGAATAGACAGCTAAGTGAAGAATACAAGATTGATTGAGCATGCTGGATGAGGCGTGTCGGAATGATGACATGCAAGCCATATCCTACACACAATCCCCCATCTATACACTTGTGAGATGAGTGCAGAAGATTCCATGACTACAGGGTAAAGAGTTCTCTTGCAAATGGTACGGTAACCAAAACAGTGAGAGCCATTTTATTGCTCACCCGCTTTTGAGCCCCATACACTGGTGAAGCTTCTCTCATCAAGAATCACCACACACTGGGGCATGTCAAAGACAAGGCAAATCAGCATCACAAGGTGAGAAAAGGAATAGAAATTTTCTTGCTCGCACTTGCATCAATCTTTGGGTGTCTTTATTACATATGAACACTCGCATTAATTTAAGTACCCTAGAAATGATGAAGAGCAATTCTTTCTTTACGCACTTGTATTCATTGTACAAACCAATTGAGTCTGTAAATTCACCCCCACATGGAGGTAAAACAGAAGTTACTGCCATTCGAGCAGCATAATCAGGAGCACCGACAAAAGATGAAGACTCAACAGTTTAACAAAGACGTTTGCTTGAACTTGCCTAGATCAGTTCCTCAAGCAACAAGAACAAAAAAACTAGGGGCATAAAAAAGCAGTGTATCTGGTAAAAGCAAGGTCAATGCCCATGAATGAAAAATTGGAACAAAAACTAGGGGCACGAAAAAAGCAAAGTGCTCGGTAAAAGCAAGGCCTATGCCCCTAAACAAAAAAATACAACCATTTGTATTCCCAAGAGAAGTTGCTTTTGTGGTTCGATTAATTGAGCCTCCGTCTGACAGTGAGAAAAGAAGACAGGTGACAAATGCCAAGGCAATCACCAACTCTCACCTTTTTACACATGAGTCAAGCCTACATTGCGTTCCATTGTAAAATTCTCTTCAGACTAGGGTACTTCAATTAACGTAGGATTTCATATGTCTATAAACATCGCTCGAAGAAGTACGAGCAAGATTACTCTATCTCTTTTCGCAGGGTTCTCGACTTGCAAACCCGGAAATGATCGTGCGGCACTTCATTCATGAGTCTTGACCTCGACGGTCCCATTTGATGAGCCATTGACCAAGACTTCATCACAATTTCAACAAAGACCTCTTACATTGGTAAAGTCGTACCGTTTGTGAGAATACTCGGACCCCTGTTGACATGATGACAGTGAGATAATGTGGTCCTTATAAATCCTGCATCAATGGTCAGGATAGCCTTTTCCATGAGAGTGAGCGGAAAGTTCTTTCAGACTGAAAGTCCCTCATTTGGCATGCTCAAGACATCTACATTCTAAATGAAGGATGTCTTTGAAAATCTTCCTCAGTGGAACTCAGATGATGCAAAACTGATGAAATTAACATGCATGAATCCCATTTGAACTCATGAATTTTCAGCATGTACAATCATGTGTGCATATTGTACAAATAGCAAACATACTCTCAGAGATCAGAGATATTGCTAGGTACTCCCTTTCATGACACTCAGCTTGCCCGAGTTGTCCCCAAATAATATTAATAGCTATTCAAGCATTCCACTGCTTTGTGTGCCTGCGGTTACCCAGGTATGCTCTCTTATCATGACACTTGGACCTACCGGAGTGGTCCCTGAGCGTATCATTAAATATCTGTGTTCATCCAAATATTCCACCTTTGTACACCTGTGTGCTTGCGGCCATCCAGGTAAGCCTCGTGCTACATTCAAATTCCCAATTACCAGGAGGTGAGAGACTTTCATGAATATCCAAGGTATGTCCTCGATATTCCAACTACCAGGAGGTGAGAGACCTTCACGAATATCTCAGGTACACCCTTGATTCTTCCTCCAAGAGTTTGTACTTGTGATCATCCAGGTACCCTTTCGATACTTGTGATCATCCAGGTATCCTCCAAGAGGTTATACTTGTGATCATCCAGGTACCCTTTCGATACTTGTGATCATCCAGGTATCCTCCAAGAGTTTGTACTTGTGATCATCCAGGTACCCCTTCGATACTTGTGATCATCCAGGTATCCTCTAAGAGTTGGTACTTGTGATCATCCAAGTACTATCTCCCAACAAACCGATGCCTTGAGAAAGGTCGGCGCATCTCCCGTCAAGGCGACCGAAGAAAGGTTCGGGTCCTAGACAAACTACTTATTGCTCTAACAAGCGACCAAAGAATGGTTCGGGTCCTGGGAAGGCAATTCTCCATCAAGGCGACCGAAGAAAGGTTCGGGTCCTCGACAAACCACTTCTTGCTCTAACAGGCGACCGAAGAATGGTTCGAGTCCTGGGAAGGCAATTCCCCGTCAAGGTGACCGAAGAAAGGTTCGGGTCCTCGACAAACCACTTATTGCTCTAACAGGCGACCCAAGAATGGTTCGGGTCCTGGAAAAGCAATTTCCCGTCACGGCGACCGAAGAAAGGTTCGGGTTCGAGACAAACAACTTATTGCTCTAACAGGCGACCGAAGAATGGTTCGGGTCCTGAGAAGGCAATTCCCCGTCAAGGCGACCAAAGAAAGGTTCGAGTCCTCGACAAACCACTAATTGCTCTAACAGGCGACCGAAGAATGGTTCGGGTCCTGGAGAAGCAACCTCCTCATGTCACCAGGTAAGATGACGCCTTAATACTTGCCAAACTCGGGGTTCACACCCTATCTCACTCACTCTCGGTAAGTACCTACAGGTATCTTCTTATCTGTCTTAGTACGTGTAATATTATATTGCTCTTTTTCTACATAGGACAATAGGTCTCGAATTAAATATAACCTACTGCATGGATAAAATTTAGGCATCAGTTTGTCTTTGAATGCAACCTCTGCGAGCTCACCTTCAAAGAGGGGCAGCTGTTGACGCCTAAATTTTGATTAGTTTTTTAAATTAGGACTTAGTCTCTTTTAATCTTTGTTTTTCCTCTTTTTCGGATAAATAGATAATAACAAGAGAAAACAACAAAAACAAATAGTAAAAACATAAGAAAACAAAAAATTGGCAGCCCATCGAGGCTGGGCCTTCGCGCCCAGGCCCCTCCTTTTTCTCTCCCCCGCGCGGGCCCTCCAGGGCCCAAGGCCTGCCTTTTCCCCCAAAGCTCGGCCCCCTTCTCTTCTTCTTCTTCCTTCTTCCCTCTTCTTCCCCTACGCCTCTGCAACTCACGCGCATAGAGGATGCCGACGCGCAAAGGACAACCTATGGCCGAGGAGGTAGGCCGATGTCGACCGGAAGAGACAGATCTCAGGCGCCATTATTGGTTGCCTTCAATGCCGAGCACGCTTCGCTGGATAAGCTCGGATGGGACGCCGGTTCAGCCGAGGAAGACCGTTCGGCGTGCAAGGGCCGGCGGTCGAAGCTCCGTCGACCGGCTGCCCCCTCGCCTATAAATAGCAGGGCACCACCCCCGTCAAAGGGCACGACGAACTTGGAGATCTTCCCTTGAGAGACTTCAGGGGGAATCGAAGAGCGAGCACGCGAGAGATCGGGTCGCGAAGCTCGAACGACCTCCCTACGAGAGACTTCGGGGAGGCCGGCGGCAAGCGAGCCCGAGGGGGAGAGATCCGAGCGTGTGGAGGCCGAGCGAGAGAGGAATCGGAGGGCCGGATCCGGAGGGAGAAGAAGGCGCCGTCAACGCTGCCCGCCGCCATCCCCGCACCGAACCACCACGCCATCCCCGACGCCGACGACCGAGCCACCGACGCCACGCCCGGATCTGGAAATTGAGGGGACGCCGTCGCTGCCCCGTCGTCGTCATCTACAACCCTCTCTGTCACCACCACCGTTCGCCGCCACGTCCCGCCGTTGCGAACGCAACAGCCGTGCTCGCCCGCATCGTCACTTTGTCGCTCCGCCTTCCCCCGAGAACCCGGCGGCGGCCCGTCGTCGTCGCCGCTTCTTGAGAATCCAATAGCCGCTCGTCGTCGTCGCCGAAACCCTAGCCATCGTCCGCCGCGTCGCCGCCGTCAAGTCACCGCCCGGTGACGTCCCGGCCGACCCTCCTCGACGTCGTGGATCGCCAAAATCTCGAGAGTTATGAGCGGGTCGGGTCGGATAGATCAAAACAGTCAAGAATCCGGGTAGGGTTTCGGGGTTGGGTCGCGGCTACAAGCCGGGTCGGCGGCTGAAGACCGGGTCGGGCGTGGGTCTGAACCGAGTAGGGTTTCCCCGGGTCGGACACGCGCGTGGGCTGGGTAGATGTTGGGCTGGAAATTTTTTATAAAGTGGGCCAAAATCGGTTTGGGCCTTGTTTTTTTATAAAAGGAAAAAAATCCCCTGCCGGGCCCGCGTTGCGGGCCCGTCCAGTCTCGCGGGTCGCGAACCAGGTCGGTCCCAACCCAGAACCCGACCCGGTTCGTTTTTATAATAATATAATATAATATAATATAATATTTTAAAATAAAAAAATTAAAAAAATAATTTATTTCCAAAAGATCAAAAATATCAAAAATATCCCATATTTTCCTAAAAAAGCCAAAAATGTAAGCAAAAGCCAAAAATGATTTTCAGAAAAAAGACCAAAAAATCAAAAAATGCTTTTTATGTCCAAAAATGAGAAAATGTCCAAAAATGTTTTTCCTTCACAAATGCATGGAAAAATTCCTCAAAAATCCAAAAGCCTTAGGGTTTAAACAAGATTAGCTACCGAAAGGGCATTAGTGATTAACTAGTGTAATCAAGTCCCCGATCCTAATTTCTCTGGTTGCGCAGGAGCGAGTATTTCTCCCGATACTTCGCTTGGGTTTCTAATCGACCCACCCCAAATCGATTAGTGGCGACTCCGTTTTAAAATTAACTTATAGGTTAAAAACTTGGACCATTAAGTCATGAATTGGTGGACTTGGGAGAGTCCGGGCTAAAATAGACCTAACCGAGCCATTAGCCTCCACAAGGCGCCCGCCCCGAATCAGGCACCGAAAAAAAGAGGTCGCGACACCTGGTCGCCGTAGAAATCAAAGAGAGCGTTGCCGTCCCCGGTTACTATTTCATTCCTCCAACATGTTCCTGCAAAATTCTCACTAGCCTAACAAAAATTATTATTTTTTTGAAGAGCTGACTTAATCACATTCTATTTTATCCTTAATTCTAGTGAAGGAAACTGTACATGCCCCTAAATTTATTAGTTGAAAATTGTGAAATTCAATCATAAGTTAAAGTCGTTATATGGAGCATGTTCAACATTATATCACCGGCATTAAATTGGTTTGGTCGATTTATAAATATAGTAGGTGTTTTTTACTTTCTAAATAGCATTTTTATTGACTCGGAGAAAGAGAGGGAGAGGTCCGTGTTCCTATCACGTTCAACTTTTTTTGCTTACATCGACATGACAAAGGCAACAATTTGAGCATGACTTGATCAAGCACATGTCAGAATTTATTTATACTTTTCACGGATGTGACAAACCATCTCTTTTGTACATTGGTTAGTTTTGAGGATTGCATATACGTACTCCTTTTAATACCGAGTCTTGAAGAATTAAAATGGAGCCGGTGGAATCAAGCATTGATTCCAGGCTATCTCGAAAGGGAAGCTGTCCCGCTAAAATTTGGTATAAATTATATTAGGTCGTTATTGTAATCCTCTATAATATATTTAGTAGAGAATTATAAAAACATTTTAAAGTGTAAGTGTAACCCCTTGGTCATAACAACCAGCTAGTAGTCGATAGTTGTCTTTGATTATCTGCAAACAAATGTATATAATCCCACTGAAGGTGAGATGATTGATTAAATCAGATTATTTGAGCAAATGTAGTGTCGTCATTATTAGGAGGATAAGCAAACTGAAATGAATGATTCTAATGACATTATTAATACGAGTAGTAATTAGAATCAATCATGTCTAAATGAGCCTTTATATATATAAGTAACGGAACTAATGGACTTGCGTAGACTTGCTGACCCATTTGTTAACCCATATTTGATGGGCTAAATTATTATGTGGGTTAATTATATTCAGTAAATGAGTAATAAATGGATTTAAAATGATAAAGTCCTGTGTTAAACAAGTACATAACTTATATAGACTCAACTAACTTCTATGACTATCTTTTCACTTTCTCTCACCCTCACTTGATATTAGGTCTGCTCACTCTTCACTCTTACCTTAGTTTGGGTATGAGTTTTTCTAAATTCGGTTAAATATTCAAGTATTTTAGTAATATGAATTTAGTCGGGTATTAGTAATTAGATTTGTATTGCATGAAAATGAATCAAAACAGATTAAATAGCTCAATTTGGGTCGGATTAATTTCGACCCGATTCACCTATTTAATAGGTCTAAACTTGAGCAGGCACTTAGATGTGCAAGGTCGTTCCCTAGCACAAGTTGAAGAGAGAAACTAAGAGCATTTTCAAAGTCTAAACCTACCCGCTATGTGTTGAAAAGTTCATAAGTTCAGGTACAATGTAAAGTAACTTCTTTGTGGTCTAGATTCCTAATGTCTTGAGAAGTATCCTCCTATAAATCACCTCCAATGACTCTTATTTACGCGTGTTGAGTCGTTACATCAAGTTTTCAGAAATGATTAGCAAGCCTAGCAATTCCGCCGCTTCGCATTGGCTTGTTCTACTCGGTTTATATATATATATATATATATATATATATATATAGCGTGTGTATGACTTTGAACTTTTCCAATCGCATCTTCATTAATTTTTGAGAGAGAGAAGAGAGAATGACGTAATGATGCCTCCTATTTTCTTCATAAGAATGATTCAGAAAGAATCTATTTGCACGAGGAGGGAATATGCACAACCTCCGGGAAATTTGCCAAAAAATGCACGAATACTGCAGTGATCATGCTATATATAGCATGTGCTTCAACCCCCATCTTTGCCTTTTTAGTTTGAGTTCGACTTCAGTTAAGTTTTTTGACCAGCAATTAGTCTTGTTGTGTATGTTATCTGCATCCGGGTTTCATCAGAATAATAAAGATTATGATTTCTTGTATATATGAGGATATTGCAGGATTCGTAAGGAGGGAACGAAAGGAGAAGAAACCATCTGGCGCAGTCTTGACTCTCTACCCGCGGTAAACTTCCCTTGTAGGTTTCGCGTTTCTTCTTATCATCTCATCCAACTGCGATCATCTCTACGTTGCACAGTACATAATTTGATTGGGTTCGTTTTTGAGTTCGAGTTGTTAGACTATACATATAATACTTTGATGCGGAAATTCAATAGAAAATAGTGATCTTTTGATCTTCATGATTTTCACAAATAGATGAAGACGTACCTTTATCCATAGCGTTGCCCTTTGATGATGATCGTTGTAGAAAACCGAAGAACTCGAACCAAAAGAAGAAATCCGATTTCTCTCTCTTGACCCACTATTCTTTAATGTATTCTATCGATGGAGGAGAGAATACCCAATTCCTTTCTGTTATTGTTGTTCATGTGGGTGGAGAGAGGACCGGATTCTATTTGTACGTTCTGTCAAAAGGTGCCTCCCATCAAAGCGATATACCCTTTCGTTCAAGCGACATACCCTTTCGTTTTATTAGAGTCGCAATTTCTCATAACCAATATTTATTTATTTTATAGCATTTCAATAATTATTAAATTATATAATAAATCATATCATGTGGGCCACAATAATTCTTACATTCTCCCACTTGGCCCATATGATTTTCCTTTCATAGTTTAATAAAGATCGTAATGTGCACAATAATATTATGCTATAAAATTTCATTAAATTGGCAATCACATAATAATCACAATTAAGTAAAAAAAAGCTAATGCGGGTCATAGCGGTTCTATGTCATTAATCGACATAGTCCATTCTATGCACTACAACCATAACACTTTACTTAACATGATCCATAAATGAGAAGTACAGTAATAGTCCAACTATAATGTTTCTTTAGAAACTATCCCGTTTAACATTCATCTATTCCTATAATGTATACTAAATAGAAAACAGGAAATATCAGAAACACGTAAATGAGCTCAAAATGTCAAATACATAAACTTAATACAATCATAATACAAACATTAATGACGTCTAATAATGCTCATCTTTTCAATATACTCATTAAATGTTTTGGGCGGCAGTCCTTTTGTTAAGGGATCTGCTATCATAAGATTGGTGCTAATATGCTCAATTGACACTCTTCGTTTATGAACTTCTTCTTTAACAGACAAGTATTTGATCTCTATATGCTTAGCACTTTTTAGAATACTTGTCATTCTTAGAGAAGAAAACTGCTGCAGAGTTATCACAATAAATTTTCAGCGGCTTGGCAATATTGTCAATAATCACAAGTCCTAAAATAAAATTCCGCAGCCATAATCCATGAATAGTGGCCTCAAAGCATGCCACAAATTCAGCTTCCATAATGGATGCAGCAATAACTGACTGCTTCGCATTCTTCCATGAAATTGCCCCTCCAGCCAGAAGAAACAAGTAACCAAACGTTGATTTTCTTGTATCGACACATCCGGCTAAGTCTGAATCTGAATATCCAATTAACTCGAGATGATCGGATCTTTTATAAGTGAGCATATGATTCTTCGTTCATTGCAAATATCTAAGAATTTTCTTTGCAGCTTTCCAATTATCCATTCCAAGATTACTTTGATACCTGCCCAGCATTCCGACAGCAAAACTAATGTCTGGTCTGGTGCAAGTTTGTGCATACATTAAGCTCCCCACAACAGATGCATAAGGAATATTTTTCATTTGTTCTCGTTCCAATTCACTTTTCGGACATTGCATAAGGCTAAATTTGTCACCTTTCTGAATTGGAACTATTTCTGCTGAACATTTATTCATTAAATCTCTCTAAAAAATTTTTAATATAGGCTTTCTAAGACAATTCTAATAATCCTTGTGATCTATCACGGAATATTTCTATTCATATCACATACGTTGCCTCTCCCATATCCTTCATTTCAAAATTCTTAGAGAGAAACTTCTTGGTTTCATGTAACAAACCAAGATCATTAGTAGCAAGCAAAATATCATCAATGTACAGAACTAGAAAAATAAACTTGCTCCCACTAATCTTCATATATATACACCGATCAACGGTGTTTTCCTTAAATCCAAATGAAGTTATGGTATCGTTAAACTTAAGATACCATTGTCGGGAAGCTTGTTTAAGTCCATATATTGATTTCTTTAATTTACATACCATGTATTCCTTTCCTTTAACTGAAAAGCCTTCGAGTTAGTCCATATAAACCTTTTCTTCTAAATTCCCATTAAGAAATGCAGTTTTAACATCCATTTGGTGTAACTCCAAGTCATAATGAGCCACCAAAGCCATAATGATTCTAAGTGAGTCCTTCTTAGAGACTGGTGAAAATGTCTATTTATAGTCAATGCCTTCTTTTTGCATAAAACCCTTTGCAACAAGTCTGGTTTTTTGTCGTTCAATATTGCCTTTTGAGTCGCGCTTGGTCTTAAAGACCCATTTACACCCGACCTTTTTACATCCTTTAGGCAATTCAACAATATCTCAAACTTGATTTTGATATATGGATTTTAACTCTTCTTCCATGACATTAAACCATTCATTAGAATTTTCACATTCCGTGACTTGGGAAAATGAATCTGGATCATTTTCAATTCCTAAGTCAATTTCTGACTCTTGTAGATAAACCATATAGTTATTAGAAATAGCCGATCTCCTTTCTGTTTGAGATCTTCTTAATGCTATTTCTTGTGACTCATCCATTGGAGGTTCAATATTGACATCTCCATTATGGAGTGTTTGTTCATTAATGTTGTTCTCGATTATTGTTAGGTTGTACTATAATATCAGGAACAACAACTTTAGAAGCTTTGGGCATAGGAACTTCTACCCTTACTTTTTGAATGCAAGCATCACACATTCTTTCACTCCCACTAATGTCACCATTCTCAATGAACCTAGCATTTCCAGATTCAATAATTCATGTACAATGATTAGGACAATAAAATTTATACCCTTTGGATTTCTCTGCATAACTAATGAAATAACCATTAGTCGTTCTTGAATCCAATTTTTTGCTTGACAACCCCAAACATGCAGGTGTCGTAAACTGGGTTTCCTTCTCGTCCACAATTCAAAGGGAGTCTTTGGAACTGCCTTAATAGGAACCCTGTTTAATAAATACATAGAAATCTTCAAAGCATACATCCACAAAAACAAGGGTAAAGATGAATGACTCATCATACTCATAATCATTTCCATTAAAGTACGATTACGCCTTTCTACTACACCATTTTGTTATAGTGTACCTAACATTGTGTATTGAGCACAAATGCCATGTCTTTCAAGGAATTTAGCAAATGGATCTGGATATTGTCCTGATTCATCATACTTTCCATAATATTCACCGCATCTATCCGATCTTACTATTTTCACATTTCTATCTAATTGCCTCTCAACCTCTTTAATATACACTTCAAGTGCATTCACTAATTGAAACTTATCATGCAATAGATAAATGTAACCATAACGTGAAAAATCATCAGTAAAGGTGATGAAATAACTTTCCTTACCAAAAGATGGAACATCGAAAGGACCACATATGTCAGTATGTATAATTTCAAGAAGCTTTGTGCTTCTTGTGGCACCTTTCTTAGTGTGCTTTGTTTGTTTACCTTTAATACAATCAATACACACTCCAAGATCAGTAAAATCCAAATTTGGAAGAATTTCATTCTTCACTAATCTTTGCATTCTTTCTTTAGATATATGACCCAAACATTTATACCATAAGTAAGCAGAATTTTCATTCACCAAACTTCGTTTAGTGCCAACATTATGATGCAAGGTCATTAATGTCTCAACAAAAGTATTATCAAGTCTAAAGAGATCATCACATAAAATTCCAATTCCAATAAGAGTATCACTCTTAAATAGACTGAAAGGTTCAGAACCAAACTTACAATAAAATCCCGCTACATCAAGTCTTAGCAAAGAAACTAAATTGTGAGAAAATGTAGGTACATAAAAGGTTCGAAATAAATCCAAATAATGCCCAGTATCTAAGATCAAACGGTAAATGCCAATGCCTTCAACTGGAGCTTTGTTTCTGTTCCCCGTAATCACATAACTTTCATTTGGCCTTATAGTTTGGATCGAAAGAAATCCCTGCATCGTATTTGACACATGAGTGGTGGCACCAGAATCAATCCACCAAGTATTATGAGAAATTTCAGTAAAGTTTGATTCAAAACATACTAAAGCACAAGGCTTACCTTTTTTTTTTTAACCAAGCCTTACATTTCAGACAATCTTTCTTCAAGTGTCCAATTTAGTTGCAAAAATGACACTTAATAAGATTGTGTTCCTTCTTGTGGATTTGAGAAGCTTTTGAAGAGTCATTCAGGACGTGTAATCCTTTCTTCTTGCTCCTTCCACCTTTCCTCTTGAAATTCCTTTGAACTTGCTTTTTTATTCTTTATCCTTGTTTTCTCTTGAACTAGCATACTGACCAATTCATTCACATTCCACTTATCCTTTATATCGTTGTATGCACCTTCTAAATATCATTTTTATTAACTCACAGAGAGAGAGAGAGGTTTATGTTCCTATCACGCTCGACTTTTTTTGCTTGCATAGACTGGACAAAGGAAACGATTGAGTGATTGAGCATGACTTGATCAAGTACAAGGCAGAATTTACTTGTACTTTTCGCCAATGTGATGAATTATCTCTATTGTACATTGGTTAATTTTGTGGATTGTATATATGTACTCCTTTTAATACCGTGTCTTGAAAATAAAAATGGAGCCAGCAGGCTATATCTAAAGGGAAGCTGTGCCGCTACGAATTTGGTATAAATTATCTTAGGTCGTCATTGTTATCCTCTATAAGATATTTGATAGAGAATTATAATAACATTTTAAAGTGGGCAGGGAATAATTGAGGGACGTAATGATGCCTCCTATTTGAGTCCGTTATGTACTTCATAAGAATGATTATGATAGAATCTATTTGGACGAGGAGGGAATATGCATGTTTATTAATTAGTGTTAATGAACCTGAGTAGCTACGGACACAACCTCCAGGAAATTTCCAAAAATTGCACGAATATTGCCGTGATATATATATCCTTCAACCCCCGTCTTTGCCCTTTTTAGATTGAGTTTAACTTCAGTTAAGTTTTTGGACCAGCAATCAGTCTTGTTGTGTATGTTATCTGCATCTGGGTTTCATCCCCATAATGATTTGATTTCTTGTATATATGAGGATATTGCAGGATTCATAAGGAGGGAACGAAAGGAGGAAAAAACTATCCGGAACACTCTGGAGCCTACCCGCAACAAACTTCCCTGCTAGGTTTGGCCCTTTGTCCTCATCATCTCATCTAACCTGCAATTATCTCTACGTTGCACCGTACATAATTTGACTGGGTTCGTTTCTGAGTTCGAGTAAGCCCTAGCCTGTCGTTGCCCTCCCTCTCCTCTCCCCCATCAACTATCTCCGCCACGAGCACAAAACTGGAGCCAACCATCATTCCGTTTGACAGACCCGACAATGGGAAGACGCGGTGAACGGTGCATTACGTTTTTAGGGTTTCCATGGGAATTTTTTAGGGATTTGGCTCGATTCCGGCTTCATAGGCCCATCGACTATCTCTAATATTTACACTGCTGGCGCTGGATGAATGCCAAGTGTAGTCATCATTTGCTTTTTTTAGAAAATTGCCACAAAAAGCTCTAATTTGACGTCATCTACGTACTCATCTTTGTCTTCTGTGCTTAAGAGCTGCAGACCCGTTGCTCGCTGCCACAGTTGACCTCCCTGGCTATCATCCATCCGCCGGCCACAGCCGTGTCCCACTTTGGCTACCAATATTGCTCCTTCAGCCCCCGCCTACTTCCCTCCCTCTCCCTCTCCCTCTCCCCCTCCCCTTCTCTCTCTCTCTCTCTCTCTCTCTCTCTCTCTCTCTCGATACCGACGAGGCTCAGTGAGTGATGTGGTTATTAATAGTAGCAACATGTGAATATATGGTAGCCCTAGCAACTGGCTTTGAAAGTACTTCTGGCTGTTTTGGTTCGGTATGCACCACTCTTTGGTAGGGTAGGATAAGACAATAAAGTACGAGCATCTTGAAAGAGAGTTCAGGAACTTTCGAGTCTAGAATCAAATTTAATTACTGTCATTAAGCGATTCGCTTGCTTCTAATTAAATGTGGAGGTTCATTTTGTCCCGTGCAGGAGTTTGGGATTTGCCAGAAATCAGGTGTTATTGCAGTTTAGAGTTCAAACCTCCTTCATTAACAAGAACGAATCAACCCTTGAAATAACCCGCTACATCTCCCCTTTTCATCAGCACGACCATCTCTTTCATGGGAAACTCCTTTTCCTCTAGCAAGAAGAAGGATTCCGATGGAAAACAAAGCACGACGATCTCTTCCATGGGGAACGCTCCTTCCTCTAGCAAGAAGAAGGGTTCCGATGGAAAACGAAAGGGTAAGAGCATGAGGGAGCGATCGATTCGTGGCCATCCCCACCTACTAATTTATCACGAGCAGAAAAAAAGTGGCAGCGCGTAGCAGTGCAATGGGTGCCAACAACCAGGGTTTGGGCCCTATTACTCGTGCAAGGAGTGCAGCAATCTCCATTATCACCCGTGCTGCAGCGAACTTTTAAGTTCGCAGTCCTCTGAGTCCTCCTCAGCCGCTGCTGTTGGCAACCACAGTCCCTATCCCTATGCGACTGGGGATCTCGTGTTAAAGGAGAGGGCACCGCGCTGTGTTGCGTGTGGAGAGGAAGTGCAGATGCTCAGGTACAAATGGCAGCACAAGAAGGCGCACGGCTCGCGCAATCCTTACTGGCGCCTCTGTCAGTACCTAAACTACAGTGCCTTCCACCCACTCTGTGCGTCACTCCTCGCGCAGATCGAAGAGACTGGTGAACATAAGATCGTGCTGCAGCTCATGGAGAAGATCAAAGGTGAGTGCCTCATATGCAAGGGCAAGGGCAATGCCAAGGGATGGGCTTACAACAGTACCAGCGAGAACTACGGTTGCCACGTGGGGTGTATGAAGAAGAAGATTATAGAGCGTCTGCAGCAGGAGGAAGCTTCACGAGAGAGCAAAGTGACTATCTACGTGAAAAGAGCGTTGCGGCCGTTTCTGGAAATAGTAGAAGTGGCTTTTAAGCTCATCATCGGAGCCCTCTTTGGGTCCCTATCAGCAGACCTGGCAGATATCGTCGGAGAGCTTTTCGCATCCACCTATGATGTCGTTACCAGCGCCTAAGTTCAGAAGGATGCAGATCTTTTTATTTTGGGTGGTGCTTTTCTCAATGTTTCGCTAAATCTCAGTCGTTAATAAAAACATTATTTTCATCGGAGCCCTCTTTGGGTCCATTTCTTACAATATGACGATTTCTCCATGAGCTATTTTAGCGTAATGTGCCCCTTGGTTTTAAGGCAATGTTGGAATCGGTCAAAACATAAGGAATAAAGTCTATTTGTAGAGAAAAACAGTAGGATGATTTATGTGGTTCGCCGTATAGTTTTGATGGAGTGCTTTTGGGGTCCCTTGGTAACTTATCTTTATTGGTAGCAATTAACTTATAATAGTTCTAACTTATTTGCACTTATAAATAGTAATTCATAATTATAAATTATATTGTGACTATAGGTTTCGTAACATTAAAATACCGACACTTAGTAACTATCCAATAGTTTAGTAAAATATGTCAAACTGCCACAAGTAATGAACGGTACATGTACTCCATAAAATTCCTTAAATCATTTTGATGTTATATCCTTGAAAAATGATTAATCAGTAACCATCATTCACATGTGTTAATTTACCTCAAAGTTTTGTAAGATTACAATACCATAGGTGCATACAAGCCTGGTAACTGAGTTCATCGACAATGTTTTTAAATTCATTGAAGATCATATTTCCGGAGTCACTCTTGTTGACGCCTTAATTTTATTTGGGTTTTATTCTATTAATTAAGTTTTCGGATAATAAAAAAAAATAAAAACAAAAATAAGAAAAGCAAAAGCAAAAGCCCAGCCCAGCCCTTCCTCCTTTCACGCGGGCCCTAGGCCCACTCTCCTCCTTCTTCACCCCCCGCCCGGCCCCTTTCTCTCTTCTTCTTCCTCCTTCCCTCTCCTTCACCGCCGCAACTCACACGCGCGAGGGAGGCCGACGACGCGCGAAGGACGGCCTACGGCCGAGGAGAGTAGGCCGACGTCGGCCGGAGAGGATAAGATCTCAAGCGCCATTAATGCTGAGTAGGCTTCGCTGGAAAGCTCGATGGGACACCGGTTCAGCCAAGGGGAACCGGTGGGCAAGCTGGAAGCCGGCGGCCGAAGCCCTCCGTCGACCGGATTTCCTTCGCCTATAAATAGGCGGTCGCAAGCACCGTCGGGGGCACGGCGAACTCCAAGATCTTCCCCTTGAGAGACTTCGGGGGGGAAATCAAAGAGCGGCGCGGGGAGAACTCGAGTCGCGAGCTTAGCCCACCCTCCACCGAGAGACTTCGGGAAGGCCGGCGGCGAGCGAGTTCGAGAGGGTCGGATCGGCCGGTGGAGGTTCGGATCGGCGGAGTGAGAGAAAATCAAGGCCGAGGAAGGTCCGGCCGAGATCTACACCTCGGATCTGGGGTGACCGAGCCCCTCCGCGGCCCGACACCGTGCCACCGTCCCCGACGCCATCACCGTTGCTTCTCCGAAACCCTCGCCGCGCCTCGATCGTCACCGCCAGGTGGGAGGTTGTCCGTCGCCATTCCTGTTCGAAGAAAGGTAAGAAGCCCGCTGCCGTCGCCCTTGTTATTCATCTCAATCACCGTTTTCCGGTGACCAAGCCGCCGTAGCCGTCGTCGCCCTAGTCATCGACGCCGTCGGGCCGTCGTCGCCGTCGTCATCGACGCAAGCCACCGCCCCATTTCCCCCTCTCGGCGCCGCGAATCGTCGAGTTCTAGGGTTCCCCGGAAGACGGGTCGTGAGCCGAGCCGAGTCGGGTCGGGTTTCGCCGGGTCGGGTTGGCGTCCGGGTAGGGTTTCCCAGTCGGGCTGTGCGGGCGGGCCGAGTAGTCTTCGGGCTGAGGTTTTTATAAAAATGGGCCAAAATGGGTTTAGGCTTTTACATTAAAAAGAAAAACAATCAAAAAATCCAAGTCGGGCCCGCAACGGGTCGCAGGTTCGATGACCCGAGTCGGCCCCAACCCGGGAATCCAACCCGGGTCGTTTTTTAATATTATTTTAATATAAAATAATATTTTAATAAATAAATAAAAATAAATAATTTATTTTAAAAAAATCAAAAAAATAAAAAATGATTTAGTTTAAAAAAATATTTTAAAAATCAAAAAATATTTCATATTATCCAAAAATGCCAAAAATCCAAAAAAATGCCAAAAAGACTTGTATTTTCTTAAAAGTTAAAAAAAAATCCAAAAAAGACCATTTTATGTCCAAAAAATAGAAAAAGACCCAAAAAAATGTTTTTCCTCCTCACAAATGCATGGAAAATCCCTCAAAAATCCAAAAAGCCTTAGGGTTTAAACAAGATTAGGTACCGAAAGGGCATTAGTGATTAACTAGTGTAATCAAGTCCCCGATCCTAATTTCTCTGGTTGCGCAGGAACGAGTACTTCTCCCGATACTTCGCTTGGGTTTCTAATCGACCCACCCCAAATTTTAGCGGCGACTCCATTTTAAAAATTAACTTACAGGTTAAAAACTTAGACTATTAAAGTCGTGAATTGGTGGACTTGGGAGAGTCCGGGCCTAATAAATTTAGCCAAACCATTAGCCTCCGCAAGGCGCCCGCCCTTGATCGGGCGCCGAAAAAAAAGAGGTCGCGACAACTCTTAAGTGAAGGAAGCCATGTTTTTTTAGCTATTCTTGATTATTTAATTGGTATATAAAGTTGGTTTACTAAGTTATTTGGCGGGCGGACCACATTCACAATCTAAAAAAAATAAAAAATCTATCATGTCACTCAATAAAAGGATCTACTAAATCAATCACCATACACTTCACTTTTCTTATTTCTTATTTCTTTATGTTTTCTTTTCCCTCTTCTTCACCAGAGTATTTGTATAGTGTTGTACTTTAGCTAGTACGTCCATGATGGGGTGCGATTGAATCGCACCGTATCGTATTGATACGTTACGATGGAAAGATACCCTTTTGAAAGGGTATGAAGGGAGTCGTATTTAAGTCTTTTGTAGACAACCATTGGAATGATTGGCAGATCATACGATCAGAAAATCCTCTCATTTGTTTGTTCTATTTCCATCAAAGGGAGAAGGCAATCCATTTTACTTTTACAAGAACAGTTTGCATTTACGCCGTGAAAATTGGATGTTTTCCTTGTGATTACATTCAGACCGACGTGAAGTGTTTTGTTCGTGATTCATCCACAATTCAACGATTGTTTCGGGGTTAATTATTGTTTGCGCATTGGATTAAGGTAAGTTGTCTTCCACCGACTTGAATCCCAACATTGGTATCAGAGCCCGGTCACGATTTCTGCCTTGTTTTTCATCGAACTTTCTCGTTTACCATTTGATATCGAGATCAAGAGTATGCAATCTATACTGTTTGAATGTCTATTGGTCGGAATTGCAATCTGAATCGTCAAAAATGAACCGAAGCGAAGAACGGGTTCGGGGTCGTGAACACCCGTACGGTTTTGGCCATTTTTCGAAAATATTCTTTCGGCCAAAATAAATTTTTAAATATACAGGGTGAAGGTGCTCGTCGAGACGAGTCCAACAATGGGTAGAGCACCGCCGGAGGACGCCGGACGCGCCCACACGCACGGCCAGAAGCCACTGCCCGTGGGCGTCACACGCCTGACGCGCTGGCGTTCCCAGCGCGTGCGCAACACGCGTCGGTCGGTGAACCGACGCGTGACATCACGCGCGCGTCGGCGAACCGACGTGTGACATCACTCGCGCGTCGGCGAACCGGCGCGTGCGACGTGTGACGTCATCCATCCGTCGGTAACCGCCAGATGACGTCATCGACGGTGGCGGTTGGCCGACCGATCACCGGCCGGCGACCGACCGGCAACCCGACCCAACCTGTTGACCCGACCCGACTCGAGGACCGACCCGACCCGACCGTTGACCGGTCAACCGGTCTGACCGGTCAGATCGGCCAGGAGCCCTTCGGGCTTGCTGGCACGTGCGCCACACGTGCCGCGCACTCAGGCGGCGTGTGGAGGCGCATGCGAGCTCCATTTGGAGCGTGATCGGTGGCGTTTGGTTCGTATGGATGTCCCCTACACTGTGGTATAGTTATTTTTCATTTTTGAATTTTATAGATGTATGAAAATGTGTAGGAAACCCTATGTACGCGTATTTTTAGGGGTTTAATGCATAGTTTATTCATTTGTAGCTAGTATTTTCTTATGTTTTAGGAAATACAGTAGCTAACCTATATGAACATGATATCATATATGCTGTGTAGAGCTTCGTTCGATGGTAGCATGTATATAGTTTGATATACTTGTAATTTTCTAGTTCAATGAAAATTCGAACAATGGTAGGAAATCCTTGTTTTTCTATTATATGTTGAATTGCGGATTTTGATTGTAGTTATAGCATACAATACATTGGTTTACACTATGCTATACTTTTGTGTTAATGGAAAAATGTAGTAATTACATGAGGTCATGTAGTTATTTTTCCTAGTGGGAGTTCGTAGGTTGGTAGAATTCGAAGGAATTCTCACCTAGAACTTAAAATTTGTGCGAATTAAACTAATTAATGATAATAGAATAATCATACAAAGGAGCTGATTGGGAACATAGTGAACTTTCGTTTCTGTGTCTTTTGTTGAATTATCATTAATTTAGTTTGTCTTTACTGCAAATTAAATATGTGTGTTACTCTGAAAAGTGTGCTAATATTGATTCTGTGTTTATTATGTTAATGTGTTTTAGCAATTGATTATGGCTTCGGCATCTAAGACCATTGTGACTGACCTCAATAAGGGTGAGAAGCTAAACTGTAACAATTATGATATTTGGCACCGAAAGGTTCAGTACATCCTTGAGGAGCAAGAGGTTTCGGAAACCCTCAACCACACCATGGATGAACCTAAGCATGGAACTTCAGCTCAACACAGGAGAGATCTAGAAGCTTATCAAGCTTGGAAAAAGAAAAATAGCATTGCTCGCATCACGTTGCTGAGCTGTATGCAAGATGATCTCATGTGTGAGTTTGAAAGTTATGAGAAAGCTCAAGTTATGTGGGTTGCCTTGAAAGATAAGTTTGGGAGTACATCTGCCACTAAGCTAAGGAAACTCACCATCAAGTTTGACACATCACCATCAAGTTTGACACATACCGAAAGCGCTCAAATGTAACAATGAGGCAGCATCTTCGGGAGATGTCAAATGTGATTCATGAGTTGAAGTTGGCAGGTCACTCCCTTACTGATGAATAGCAAGTTCAGGTTATTATAAGGTCTCTTCCTGACAATTGGGAGCATATGAAGATCAATATGACGCATAATGAAAATATTGTCACTTTTGATGATATTGCGCGTCATTTAAAGTTAGAGGATGAGCACCTAGAGGCTGCGAGATCCTCTACCCATGCTTATGTTGTTGAATCGAGTTCACGCAAGGCTTCGGGCTTTAAGCGCAAAAGGAACTCTCAATTCAACAACAAAGGGAAGAAGACTATTAGGCACCTAAGAGGGCTAAGACCTTCCAACGCAAGAAGCGTGGTGGGAAGAAGGACAAGGCCAAGATGAAGTGCTACAATTGTGGCAAGATGGGTCACTTTGCTCGTGAATGCACTGAGCCGAAAGAGGTACCCTATTACTCCATTACTTTAAGTAATGCTTTTGTTTCTAGTACTATAATGCTTGTTGAATCACATCTAATGTAGACTGTAGACTTAGGAGCAACAGACAATGTAGCTAGAGACCGAGAAGCATTTGTGGAGTATCGTCGGATACAACCTGGAAGAAGATGGATATATGTTGGGAATAACTCAAGAGTTAAAGTGAAGGGTATCGGCACATGTAAATTAATTTTATGTGGTGGCCGAAGCCTATTCCTACATGATGTCGTCTATGCTCCGGATATTCGACGAAACTTGGTCTCAGTAGTTGTTCTTCTTAGCTTAGGTTATGTATTGAATTTTCATGGTGATTGTGTTGACATTTTGTATGGAACAGTTTATTATGGTTCAGGTCATGTATCGAATGGTTTTATGGTGTTAGACATTGATTATGATCAGTACAATATTAATGTCGATGGTTGTTTTTCTTTAATTGCATCTTTTAGTAATGTAGAGATTGATGCAAGTACTTGGCATGTTAGATTAGATAACATTGGGTTGCAAAGAATGCAAAGATTAGCTAGAGAATGCCTTTTAGGGTCACTCACTAATGTTAATCTACCCGTATGTGAACATTGTCTAGCAGGAAAAGCAACTAGAAAACAATTCAGTAAAGGGACTAGAGCCGAATTTCCATTACAACTCATACATTCTGACATTTGTGGTCCTTTGAATGTGAGGGCGAGGCATGGAGTCTCATATTTCATTACTTTCATAGATGACTTCACGCGTGTTGGTTATGTTTTTCTGATCTCCCATAAGTCAAAAGCATTAGACCGCTTTAGATGATATATGACGATGATAGAGAATCAGTTGAACAAAACAATAAAGGCATTGAGAACCGATCACGGACGTGAGTATCTATCGGAGCAATTCAAGGCTCTTTGTGATGAAAAGGGAATTGTACGACAATTGACTATTCCTGGCACTCCACAACAAAATGGGGTAGCTGAGAGAAGGAATAGAACCCTAATGGAAATGGTTAGGTCTATGATGGCGCAAGAAAATTTACCTATCTCCTATTGGGGAGATGCATTATTGACTGATGTCTATGTACTTAACCGAGTGCCCTCGAAATCGATCACTTCCACCCCTTATGAATTATGGACTAGTAGGTAACCAGACTTGAGTATTCTACGTTCATGGAGATGTGCAACTTATGTTCATGATTCTTCCCATAAATATGGCAAATTAGGCCCTAGAGGGAAGAAATGTATTTTTATAAGATGTTCTGAACACTCCAAAGGGTACGTGTTCATAGGTGAACAAGCTGATGGAAGTGTGACCGAAATGGAGTCACGAGATGTCACGTTCTTGGAGAATGATTTTCCTAATAGAGGTGAGATTGATAAGGACTTCCAATTATATGAGATGGAAGATCCTGATAACACACCCACTAATGTTATAGAGGGAAATGAAAATTTACCTCAACACACAAGACCTAGTGGGAGTGTAGCATTGCCTGACGAATTGAATTCAAGAGAAATTCAGTTGCATAAGAGTAATCGTAAAAGCATTCCTCGTCGTCGTTTTGAGATTGAAGGGGAAGCATTTATGATTGCTCAAAAAGACGATGTTGAGCCTAAGACTGTTCAAGAGGCTCTCTCATCCTCTAATAAGGAAGAATGGAGAAAAGCTTTGGAAGATGAAATGGAGTCAATGAGGGCAAATCATGTCTGGGACTTGATTGATCTACCACCCAATCGTACGGCCATTGGAAATAAATGGGTCTTTAAGATTAAACGAAGGGCGGATGGATCCATTGAAAAGTATAAGGCTCGCCTTGTGGCGAAAGGTTATACTCAACAAGAGAGTATAAACTATGAGGAAACCTTTTCACCAGTTGTAAGGTTTGCCTCAATACGCCTTATTCTAGCCATCGTTGCACATTTGGACCTTGAATTACATGAAATGGATGTAAAGACGGCATTTCTCAATGGAGAACTAGATGAGGAAATCTATATGAAACAACCAATAGGTTTCATAGCTAAAGGTCAAGAGCATAAAGTTTGCAAACTTCGTCACTCAATATATGGCCTTAAAAAATCATCTAGACAGTGGTATCTTTGTTTTCATCGAGCCATAACAACTTTTGGTTTCACGATGATCGAAGAAGATCACTGTGTATATGTCAAGCGGTCTGAAGATAAATTTGTGATTTTATCACTTCATGTGGACGACATTCTGTTGGCTGGAAATGACAAGGTTTTGGTTATCACCATAAAAGAATGGTTGTCCTCCAATTTTGAAATGAATGACATGGGAGAAGCTGCTTATATATTAGGAGTTAAGATCAAAAGAGATCGATCAAGAAAACTCCTTACTTTCTTACAAGAGTCATATATTATGAAGATTCTTGAGCGTTTCAATATGCAGCATTGTAATCCCATTGATACCCCTATCATGCAAGGTGAAAGCCTAAGTACTGAGATGTGTCCTAAGACTCCAGAAGAAATTAAAGTAATGGAAACTGTTCCTTACGTTAGTGTGGTCGGAAGTTTGATGTATGCTATGATGTGTACTCGACCCGACATATGTTATGTCGTGGGATTGGTGAGCCGATATCAATCAAATCCCGGTCAAGCACATTGGAAAGTAGTGAAGAGGATCCTAAGATACTTGAAGAGCACCATGAACTATCAACTTTGTTACCAAGGGAATGATTTACGCCTATTAGGCTATTCAGATGCTAATTGGGGTGGAGACCTAGATGAGCGTAAATCGACTTCTGGATATGCGTTCTTGCTCAATGGAGGTGCGATTTCTTGGAATAGTAAGAAACAGACATGCACGACCTTATCTACTATAGAGGCAGAATTTATTGCATGTTCTGCCGCAGTGCAAGAAGTAGTATGGTTAAAACGTTTCTTGAAAAATTTAGCCATTGTCACTGAGGTTCCAAGACCGGTGACAGTTTATTGCGATAGTCAAGCAGCCATTGCCTATGTGAAAGATCCTAAGTATCATGGAAGGACGAAACACATTGACATAAAGAACAACTTCATCAGAGATATTATAGCGCAGAAAGAAGTGATCCTACAATACATTTCAACCAATAGAATGGTTGCTGATCCATTTACGAAGGCTATTCCTAGAGACATATTCCTAACCCATAGGATGTCATTAGGATTACGTAGAATGTGATATGTGTTATTGTAGATGATCATTGGTTTATATATATGTGGACATATGGTTTGTACTTGTTTATTTATTAATGACTTGATGTTTTATCAATAAGTATAAATTCACTATGAGACTAGCACATACACACATATATTATTGAAAAGTATGTCAGCAGGCAATGATTGGCTCACTCACACGAGCAATCACCTCAAGTGCTATAGGTAGCACGTTGAGATGAGACATTATGTACAAGTAAATGCTGAAGAGCAAGTTTAGTATATAAAATAATATGTCGCCTTGATTGGAGTCAAGATGAGGTTTGTGATTTGTTTAAAATAAGACCGAACATGATAGTCCCACAATCATGTATGCCTGAAAGATGCCAGATGCGAGTACTTAATTGGGCGCTAAAGAAAGCATGCTGATATAGAACTCGAGCTAAACATGAGTACGTGAGAAGCACGTGACTATATTTAGGCTAAGATCCGTATAGTGGATATATTTAATGAATGGCATACGCTCTTATAGAAAGAGAAATCCATTATAGCATGTAATTCATACTACATGTGTATTGTACGACCGACAAGGGAAGTTGAGTAAAATTATCCTTATTTACTCATCGTGTGAGCCCTTGAGGTAATTTATAATTTACCTCATTTTGTGCCATATGTTACTTCTGACTATGTTCTCGAAGTGAAAGATCAATATTGCTACTTTGGCATGTTATCGGCGGTCATGAATGGATATGGCCTTATGGGACGTGTCTAGGAAAGCAGTTGTTCTGAAATGGAGAGAGACATGAGTGCGAAGGAAGACTATTGTTGTTTTACATCTATCACATGTATTTACTGGTCGACCAATTATATCACCCTCTGTGGTTCCGGATATAATTGTAAATATATGGTGTTTTTTAGGATAGTCAAGTATAGCCTTTAACGGATAGGTATACTTGGATTGATATAACAAAATATGTCTGGGGCACTGTGAGACATCGATTGTTTATTTCTTTTCGGGGTTGTAGCCATTATGTCATCCCTAACAGGTGCATAATTTGAGCTCCCAAGTGCGGGTGTACTCACTTGGTCGCACGGCTTACTTGCCGGTATGAATTGTTTTGTAAAGTTGATGAATGTTGAATGCCTTATATTCTTGATAGAGCACTATCAAGCCCATCATGTCCGAGTGGGAGATGTTGTACTTTAGCTAGTACGTCCATGATGGGGTGCGACTGGATCGCACCGTATCGTATTGATACGTTACGATGGAAAGACACCCTTTTGAAAGGGTATGAAGGGAGTCGTATTTAAGTCTTTTGTAGACAACCATTGGAATGGTTGGCAGATCATACGATCAGAAAATCCTCTCATTTGTTTGTTCTATTTCCATCAAAGGGAGAAGGCATTCCATTTCACTTTTACAAGAATAGTTTGCATTTACGCAGTGGAAATCGGGTGTTTTCCTTGTGATTACATTCAGATCGATGTGAAGTGTTTTGTTCGTGATTCATCCGCAATTCAACGATCGTTCCGGGGTTAATTATTGTTTGCGCATTGGATTAAGGTAAGTCGTCTTCCGCCGACTTGAATCCCAACATATAGTTTCAAAAGAAATGAACTTCAACAAAGAATGTGGTGATAAAAGAACAAGAGCATTTTGAGCTTACCATTGGCAAAGGAGCATTTCAAATGGCGATGTCGAAACAAGGATATGGGTTGAGCGAAAACAAGAAGAAATATCACCAAGAAAAGGCAGAAAAAAAATGGAGAAGCTTCTTCTTCATCGCTTGATTTCCCAAAACCTAGGTGAGAGAGAGGAGCGAAGCATGCACAAGGTTCAACTCAAGCTTGTTGGAGCCACTGATAGGGCTCCAAGAGGTGACGGCAGAGGCAGAGGCGGCACCATGGTTCATCCCCAAATAGAGAGAAGCACTCATAGTAATGGAAGGGAGAATGAGAGGCCTTCCTTCTTTGAAATCTGGGAAAATTCCAAAATAGGAGCCCGAAATACACTCGTTTTCTCAAATAAGGGCATAAAGTGAACCTTATTTCGAATAAGGGTCTAAAGTAATTATATTAGTTTTAAAGAAGGGCCTGAAGTGATTATAGTTGTTTCAAATAAGGACCTAGTCTTGCCGGCTCGCCGGTTGGCAAAAAATTCTAGCCAATCAAGAATATTTTCATAAAAAAGGCTATTTAAGTTAAAATTAAATTAGATTAAAAATTTAGAAAATATTTTTTAAAAAAAAAAAGCAAAAATAGAGGTGGGAGGGCTCCCTCTCTCTTGTAGTTGCTGCCTCATTGTCGGTGGGGTGGCAGCGATGGTCAGCATGGTCATGAGCGCCTAGGTGAGGGTCAATGACCCTAGCCGGCCAAAGGCGACAACCTCGCCTTGATGCCGACAACCTTGTCAGCTATCGTCGCAATGGGGCGACAGCCATAAGCGGGAGGGAGCCTCCCTTCCATGCATGTTCATCTTCTTCTTCTTCTTCTTCTTCTTCTTTAAGGAAAAAATAGAAAAAATGAAAAGAAGAAACATTTAAAAAATTTAAAAGACGAAATTGTCATTCACTAAACAGTAAGTTTAAGCCCTTCTTTGATACTGATATGACCACTTCAAACTTTTATTTGAATAAGATTTATTTAAGGGCACTTCATCTACTTTAAGTCCTTATTTGAAAACATTTCAGATCTTTATTTGGAATTTTCCCTTAAAATTTTTGAGAAAACAAAGAGAAGTAGAAGTTTTCTTGAGTGGGAGGGAGGGAGAGGAGAGGAAAGGGGAGGAAGCGTTGGTACTTTTCAAGGGAAATTAAGAGAGAGGGTCAGTTGCAAATGTGGGCCCAGGTTGAGAGAGGGGGGAAGAGAGAGGGGAAGAGAGAGGGGAAGAGAGAGAGAGAGAGAGAAAGAGATAAGGTCTCTAGCAATTTTGAATAATTAAATGCGTTCTCCTACAAACTATGGACACGTTTGAGCAAGAATTAGAATCAGTCGCAGGCAACCGAGTCTTTGTGAAGATAATACAAGCAACCATGAACTTTTCAAAGAGAATATTCCTTAAGTTAGTCTGAGACACCATGATGGCCTGTCTTCCCACCGTGTTTGATGGGTAGCAAGGACAACGAGGACGCGAATTGAGTGGTCCAGCATAATTCAATCTCGACATAAGGAAATTCTATAGTCATGTATAGGAAAATACAGGATTCATCCCACTCAATCCGAGCCGTTAGATTAAGAGAGAATACATTCCGATCCTCGAAAGATTTTAGATAGATAATAACATATGCACATTTAAGAGAGATCACTGGCTGTAAAGAAAATTGTTGATGTCACTATTAATTTCTAGAAATTACGAATTACTCACAGCATGGCTTTTAAATTTACTATCTGTATAAGAAATATTATGATCTCTAAGATAAGTTACTACTATAGAGAAAATAATTTCAAATGAACTCAAGTTGTTCACGATATTGTTTGGGAGTTACGCACTTCGGGAAATTTGGCCTTACGATGCTTTAAGGTAAATTACCGCATTCATATAATGATTACTAATATGTCATTCCCAATGGCTCATACGAAAATTACCGCATTTGAATAATGATTACTAATATGTCATTCCCAAGGGCTCACACGATAATTACACTTGCTATTCAGTTTAGGTACCATCACTTACAAAAATGTGTGGTACTTTACTATGTTAGCGGTTAATTATTAAGGGCTACCATTTTCAGGTTAAAGGTAAATCGCTAATTACAGGTTAGAAATCGGAACTATAGACGAATTGCAACCCATGGAGTTAAATTACTACATATAAAATATGACCAACCTTGCGATGATTTCAGGTAAATTACAACAAAATTTCGGGAACACAAAGGTCTTATGTAGGACCTGTCCCGCTCTTTTATCTATTGAATTTACCCACGCTCTAAATAGATTGCATGTTATTAGGGGATTCGTGGGTTTTTAGTTCTGTATTGTTTTCTCATTATATGTACATGAAATATTGTCTCAACTTAGTACTTGTAGTGTGTATAAACTTTATTAGGTTAGAGTTTAATCTAAAAACATATACTTCAAAATAAGTTGATGAATATGATTTTCCTCAAAATATAGTATTTACATGAAAACCACTAGGATCGTTGGAGGACCATTTTTCATTAAAGGCCCGCTTCATATTTACAAATGTGCTACCCTTGTTTGTGAATCGATCAATGATCATGCTTTTCTCTTAAACCTCCAAGAATGTCAAATTGAGTGCCGCAATTATCTAAAACTAATTTTTGTGTCGCAAAAAATTTAAAACCGATATACTCATTCCACATTTACCTCAAACTAAATTTTACGTATCAAAAAAATCCCAAAGCCGATATATTTGTGCCACATTAACCTCAAACTTATCTTTACATTTGGGATTTTCTATGACATGAATATTAGTTTGGGCTAAAAAAGGCATGGTCATACCAGCTTGGGATTTTTTGTGACGCAAAAGAACATAGGGTAATGTTATTAATGTGTATCTTATATTTATCATAGGGTATTTTTTTAATTATATTTCTGTCAATACCATTTCTGTAATTAACTACTCCTATAAATACATATAATTCAACCCTAATTAGGGTTGAGCCATAATAAACACTTTGTTATTGTTTTCTCTCTGACTCTAAGCATCAACAAATGTGGTATGGGTGTACCGGTTTGGGATTGTTTGTGATATACAAAAATTAGTTGAGGATAGATGTGACACGAGTGTACGTTTGAGAGTTTTTGTAGTATTAATCCTTTCTTTTATAAATAAAAGACCTCGGTTCTTTTCTTTTTGAAGAGTTACTGCTTTTGTGGTTTGCATAATAACTGACTAGACATGCATGAAATGGCTACTTGATAAAACTAGTGGAGGGAGTAGCAAATGTAACACTAGAACGGTCAAAAAGTGAGACGAACACATTTTGGGACTTAATAAAATAGGTAGATGGCAAAAATATTTGTTTCTAGGAGAGAGAGATGCTGGTGACTTTCGAGTCCAAGCAGAAGAAAATGGCCTCTTTGAAGTTTAGTAAGAGCATATGGGTTCTTGGACTTTCGTATGTCCTTATATTGTTACATCTGAACTCTAAATCGTAAAATGTAAGGAAAAAGTCGCAAATGCTCTCTCTTCATGCTCTCACGCTTCCCGTTTAAAAGTCCACTTTGTACTTTCAAGGTTCTTGGTCTGGTGGCAAGTATTAACGTGCCAAAAGAACGACTTTGACAGAGTCTACCTGCACAGCTAGGGTTCATTAATTGGTGTTAGCGACGGACACAACCTCCAGGAAGTTCCCCAAGAAGGCAAGCGAATGCGGTGGTCGGCGCATATTTGTAGCGGAACGTTTCGTCGCGAGGATATTGCAGGATCGAGAAGGAGGGAACGAGAGGGGAAGAAAGCTATCCGGCGTAATCTGAGCCTACCTGCAGAAAACTTCCCTTTCCAGGTTTGGCCTTTTTAACCAATCATCGAATCCCTATCAGAATTCCGTAGACTTAATCACGTTATATTCTATCCCTAATTCTAGTGAAGGAAACAGTACATGCACCTAAAGAACCACGAATTCCCACCACATGCTCTCTCTCTCTCTCTCTCTCTCTCTCTCTCTCTCTCGATCTCTCGATCGCTGCAATCGCAATCTGCCGTGCGACACTAGCTTCCCTGCTGGACCCCTCGATTCCCTCCGGCGACCTCGGCGTCTCCCTCGAGATCAACGGCGCCCGCGTCCCAGAGCTGAGGCCGATCATCCGTCGCGCTCCAGCGCAACCGCGTCGACAAGGACGCGCTCGAGGTGATGTACCTGAGCACCGACAGCGTCAGCATCACGGGTGGCGTCAGGGTTTGAGGTGCTGGAGAACGAGGACGTGGCCCTCTGCGGGTCGCTGGAGAGGGTGGAAGGCAATTGGAGAGACGTGGGCCCGGGGCTGGTGTGCATTAAGTTGGTTGAATCCCTATCAGAATTCTATTGTATCCCTGATTCGAGTAAAGGAAACCGTACATGTCCCTAAAATAATAAGTTGGAAATTGTGAAATCCAAGCACGTTTATCATCATATCCCCGGTGTGCATTAAATTGATTTAGTCGATTTATAAATATAGTACGCATTTTACACTTTCTAAATAGCGTTTTTATTGACCTAGAGAGAGAGAGAGAGGTTCATGTTCCTATCACGCTCGACTTTTTTTGCTTGCATAGACTGGACAAAGGAAACGATTGAGTGGTTGAGCATGACTTGATTAAGTACATGGCAGAATTTATTTGTATTTTTCGCCAATGTGACGAATTATCTCTATCGTACATTGGTTAATTTTGTGGATTGTATATATGTACTCCTTTTAATACCGTGTCTTGAAAATTAAAATGGAGCCAGCAGACTATATCTAAGGGGAAGCTGTCCCGCTACGAATTTGGTATAAATTATCTTAGGTCGTCATTGTTATCCTCTATAAGATATTTGATAGAGAATTATAATAACATTTTAAAGTGGGCAGGGAATAATTGAGGGACGTAATGATGCCTCCTATTTGAGTCCGTTATGTACTTCATAAGAATGATTATGATAGAATCTATTTGGACGAGGAGGGAATATGCATGTTTATTAATTAGTGTTAATGAACCTGAGTAGCTACGGACACAACCTCCAGGAAATTTCCAAAAATATTAGATTGAGTTCAACTTCAGTTAAGTTTTTGGACCAGCAATCAGTCTTGTTGTGTATGTTATCTGCATCTGGGTTTCATCCCCATAATGATTTGATTTCTTGTATATATGAGGATATTGCAGGATTCATAAGGAGGGAACGAAAGGAGGAAAAAACTATCCGGAACACTCTGGAGTCTACCCGCAACAAACTTACCTGCTAGGTTTGGCCCTTTTTCTTCATCATCTCATCTAACCTGCAATTATCTCTACGTTGCACCGTACATAATTTGACTGGGTTCGTTTCTGAGTTCGAGTAAGCCCTAGCCTGTCGTTGCCCTCCCTCTCCTCTCCTCTCCTCTCCTCTCCTCTCCCCCATCAACTATCTCCGCCACGAGCACAAAACTGGAGCCAACCATCATTCCGTTTGACAGACCCGACAATGGGAAGACGCGGTGAACGGTGGATTACGTTTTTATGGTTTCCATGGGAATTTTTTAGGGATTTGGCTCGATTCCGGCTTCATAGGCCCATCGACTATCTCTAATATTCACACTGCTGGCGCTGGATGAATGCCAAGTGTAGTCATCATTTGTTTTTTTTTTTAAATTGCCACAAAAAGCTCTAATTTGACGTCATCTGCGTACTCATCTTTGTCTTCTGTGCTTAAGAGCCGCAGACCCGTTGCTCGCTGCCACAGTTGACCTCCCTGGCTATCATCCATCCGCCGGCCACAGCCGTGTCCCACTTTGGCTACCAACATTGCTCCTTCATCCGCCGCCTACTTCCCTCCCCTCTCCCCCTCCTCTCCCTCTTCTCTCTCTCTCTCTCTCTCTCTCTCTCTCTCGATACCGACGAGGCTCAGTGAGTGATGTGGTTATTAATAGTAGCAACATGTGAATATATGGTAGCCCTAGCAACTGGCTTTGAAAGTACTTCTGGCTGTTTTGGTTCGGTATGCACCACTCTTTGGTAGGGTAGGATAAGACAATAAAGTACGAGCATCTTGAAAGAGAGTTCAGGAACTTTCGAGTCTAGAATCAAATTTAATTACTGTCATTAAGCGATTCGCTTGCTTCTAATTAAATGTGGAGGTTCATTTTGTCCCGTGCAGGAGTTTGGGATTTGCCAGAAATCAGGTGTTATTGCAGTTTAGAGTTCAAACCTCCTTCATTAACAAGAACGAATCAACCCTTGAAATAACCCGCTACATCTCCCCTTTTCATCAGCACGACCATCTCTTTCATGGGAAACTCCTTTTCCTCTAGCAAGAAGAAGGATTCCGATGGAAAACAAAGCACGACGATCTCTTCCATGGGGAACGCTCCTTCCTCTAGCAAGAAGAAGGGTTCCGATGGAAAACGAAAGGGTAAGAGCATGAGGGAGCGATCGATTCGTGGCCATCCCCACCTACTAATTTATCACGAGCAGAAAAAAAGTGGCAGCGCGTAGCAGTGCAATGGGTGCCAACAACCAGGGTTTGGGCCCTATTACTCGTGCAAGGAGTGCAGCAATCTCCATTATCACCCGTGCTGCAGCGAACTTTTAAGTTTGGAGTCCTCTGAGTCCTCCTCAGCCGCTGCTGTTGGCAACCACCTTCCCTATCCCTATCCGACTGGGGATCTCGTGTTAAAGGAGACGGCGCCGCACAAAGCACGGTGCTGTGTTGCGTGTGGAGAGGAAGTGCAGATGCTCAGGTACAAATGGCGGCACAAGAAGGCGCACGGCTCGCGCAATCCTTACTGGCTCCTCTATCAGTACCTAAGCTACCGTGCCTTCCACCCACTCTGTGCGTCACTCCCCGCGCAGATCCAAGAGACTGGTGAACATGAGATCGTGCTGCAGCTCAAGGAGAGGATCCAAGGCGAGTGCCTCATATGCAAGCGCAATGCCAAGGGATTTGCTTACAACAGTACCAGCAAGAACTACGGTTGCCACGTGGTGTGTATGAAGAAGAAGATAATACACAGTCTGCAGCAGAAGGAAGCTTCACGAAAGAGCAAAGTGACTATCTACGTGAAAAACGCGTTGCGGCCGATTCTGGAAATAGTAAAAGTGGCTCTTAAGCTCATTATCGGAGCCCTCTTCGGGTTCCCATTAGCAGACCTGGCAGATATCGTCGGAGAGCTTTTCGCATTCGCCTATGATGGCGTTACCAGCGCCTAAGTTCAGAAGGATGCAGATCTTTTTATTTTGGGTGGCGCTTTTCTCAATGTTTCGCTAAATCTCGGTCGTTAATAAAAACATAATTTTCCTAGGACAACGAATGAAGTTTACTGAGGTACCTGCAAATAAATGTAGATAAACCAACTAAACCATAGAGTTTATACTATATGTGTGTGTGCTTTTCGATATATCGGTAATTCAATGTGCCGATATCAAAAGCATTTCTTACAATATGACGATTTCTCCATGAGCTATTTTAGCGTAATGTGCCCCTTGGTTTTAAGGCAATGTTGGGATCGGCCAAAACATAAGGAATAAAGTCTATTTGTAGAGAAAAACAGTAGGATGATTTATGTGGTTCGCCGTATAGTTTTGATGGAGTGCTTTTGGGGTCCCTTGGTAACTTATCTTTACTGGTAGTAATTAACTTATAACGGTTCTAAATCATTTGCACTTATAAATAGTAATTCATAATGATAAATTATATTGTGACTATAGGTTTCCTAACATGAAAATACCGACACTTAGTAACTATCCAATAGTTTAGTAAAATATGTCAAACTGCCACAAGTAATGAATGGTACATGTACTCAGCAATTTTCCTTAATCATTTTGATTTTATATCCTTGAAAAATGATTAATCAGTAACCATCATTCACATGTGTTAATTTACCTCAAAGTTTTGTAAGATTAAATACCATAGTTGCATACAAGCCCGGTGACTGAGTTCATGGACAATGTTTTTAAATTCATTGAAGATCATATTTCCGGAGTCACTCTTAAGTGAAGGAAGCCATGTTTAAGCTATCCTTGATTATTTAATTGGTATAAGTTGGTTTACTAAGTTATTTGACAGGCAGACCACATTCAACATCTATATATATATATATATATATATATATATATATATATATATCATGTCACTCAATAAAAGGATCTACTAAATCAATCACCATAAACTTCGCTTTTCTTATTTCTTATTTCTTTATGTTTTCTTTTCCCTCTTCTTCGCCAGAGTATTTGTATAGTTTCAAAAGAAACGAACTTCAACAGAGAATGTGGTGATAAAAGAACATTAGCATTTCGAGCTTACCATCGGCAGAGGAGCTTTTCAAATGGCGATATCGAAACAAGGATATGGGTTGAGCGAAAACAAGAAGAAATGTTGCCAAGAAAAAGTAGAAAAAAATGGAGAAGCTTCTTCTTCGTCGCTTGATTTCCCAAAACCAGGTGAGAGAGAGAGGAGCGAAGCACACACAAGGTTCAACTCAAGCTTGTTGGAGCCACCGATAGGGCTCCAAGAGGCGACGGCAGAGGCGGAGGTGGAGGCGGCACCGTGGTTCATCCCCAAATAGAGAGAAGCCCTCACAATAATGGGAGGGAGAAAGAGAGGCCTTCCTTCTTTGAAATATGGGAAAATTCCAAATAAAAGTCCGGAATGCACCCGTTTTCTCAAATAAGGGCATAAAGTGGACCTTATTTCGAATAAGGGTTTAAAGTAACTATATTAGTTTTAAAGAAGGGCCTGAAGTAATTATTGTTGTTTCAAATAAGGACCAAGTCTTGTCGGCTGGCAAAAAATTCTGGCCAATCGGGAATATTTTCATCAAAAACAATCAAAATTAAAATTAAATTAGATTAAAAATTTAGAAAATATTTCTTTTAAAAAATGAAGCAAAAATAGAGGCGGAAGGGCTCCCTCTCGCTTGTAGTTGCTGCCTCATTGTCGGCGGGGTGGCGGCAATGGTCAGCATGGTCACGAGCGCCTAGGTGAGGGTCGATGACCCTTGCCGACTAGAGGCGATAGCCTAGCCTTGATGTCGAAAACCTCGTTGGCTATTGTCGCAGTGGGGCGGCAGCCATAGGCAAGAGGGAGCCTCCCTCCCATGCGTGTTCATCTTCTCTTTTTTTTTAAAGGACTTTTAAAAAATTTAAAAGACAAAATTGTCTTTCACTAAACAATAAGCTTAGGCCCTTCTTTGATACTAATATGACCACTTTAAATCTTTATTTGAACAAGATTTATTTACCAGCACTTCATCTACTTTAAGTCATTACTTGAGAAAATGAGAATATTTCGAATCTTTATTTGGAATTTTCCCTTGAAATTTTTGAGAAGACAAAGAGGAGTAGAAGTTTTCTTGAGTGGGAGGGAGGGAGAGGAGAGGAAGTGTTGGTACTTTTCAAGGGAAATTAACAAAAAGGGTCTGTTGCAAATGTGGGCCCGAATTGAGAGAGAGGGGGGAAAGAAGGGGAGAGAAAGAGAGAGACAGGGTCTATACAATTTTGAATAATTTCTGTGTGGGCTCGGATGACACCTATCCATCGCTGAATGCTTTACTGCATGGCATATGTGGAGTACTCTACCCACCTAATATTTTCTCACCTATGTCTATTTGTCCTTTGCTGTGGCACCCCCGAATGGCCCCTGATCCGTTAGGGTCGCCACAGTCTACTTGTCTCACACTTGTCCTGATAAAACAAATCACTCTGATACCGTAGAATTAAAAAAAAAAAAAAAAGATCCATAAGTCCTAGGGGTTTATAATTTTAAACGGTCCCTGCGCAACGTATAAAAGTATAGCGGAAGCGACGTCACATCTCCCTATTCCGAAATTTGAAATGATGCACATTTACTAGACAATTTTATAAGTTAGGCCGAACACTTTTATTTACGTAAGTCTAATAGATAACGCTGGTCGGTACAACAAAAAGAAACCGCCGCAGACTTTCTAAACCCAGGTATACAACATAAGATAACCCGACCTCCCTTTGGCTTCCCTTCCCCTTCAGCCCAAAACAAAAATCTATCAGACGGTGCCGGCAATCCAAAAAGTGTCATCCGCTACCCGTCACACACGATCACACCCAGCCCGGTCCATCGGCTGGCGATGGCGGCAGCATCCCCAACATGACCCCATCCCGTCAGATGTGCACCGACAGAAACTCCTGGACTACGGGGTCATCAGGTAAACCGACGTCGTACAGGACCAAGACTCGTACTCTGATGAAAACCAATCCTCGAATCTCGTCATGAGTGTGCTCTGAACACATACACTCCACATCGATCGGGACACCGTAAAAAGTACCGCGAGTGACAGGCAGCAGAGGCATCTTTTAATCTGAAATGTTAGTCCCCAAAAGGGGTGAGTACAACCACTCAGCAGTGAAAGATTCATCAAACTATGTCATGCAATACCATCAATATCTAGATTCATGCAAGATAGATCAAGAACAAATAATCGAAGAATAAGTATGCATCAAAATCATGAAACTCTTTAATGTAATGACAAGTGCAATTTCGAAACCATCAAGATGCATCATGTCCAGTTACACAAGTCCCAATCATAGGGCCAAACTGTAATGACATGTCCCATTCCATGCCATACAATTTAGTTCCTATAACCAGACCACACACACACTTAGTAGAATCATCATTTATCATTCAAAAGGTTTCATCCCCCAGAGGACCAATGTTTGCGTCCCTCCGGGCATTTGCATCCACCCTGGCATCGCGAAAGCCTCCAGCATTCAGCCACTTAGGGCCACCGGGCATCTGGAGCATATCACGACTCCAGGCATCTCGTACCCCACTTGGCATCACGAGGAAAAACCCTCTAAGACTCACCATGAAAATGGTTATCCCGGCCCTCCGGATTTACGTACCGACTAGCATACAACTGGGCATCCCGAAGCTCCTGGGGAAATACCTCCGGCATTCAGCCACTAGGGCCACCGGGCATCCACAAGGCATCAAATCATTCGATTCTTTGGGCATCCCGACTCCTGGGGCATCGTTGACCCAAGGGTTCAACGGCAACCATTAACATTTTAATTTACAAAAATACTTTCAAATGCCAAAAACAAGATGTCTCGTGGACCCTATGTCTAGTCTCAATATTGCACAAATATCCACAACCAGTACCATCATATCACATAACCATTCAAAACATGTTCACCTTTGGGACACTTTGTGGAAATTCGAAAATAGAACAGCTCGGTTTTACAATGCACAGTTCTGGTAAAAATTTCAAAATAAATACTAAATGAACTCAGAAAATTATGAAATTTTAACATGTTATCAATGAGATCTAAATAAAAATTTTCATGAAAAACACCAAGTCAAATTCATTACGCATCGAGAGTAAAAATTTCAGTATTCCTTGCTAATGTTCTGTAAAATTTCCAGATTTAACATTTTCATAGAAAAATCATTTCGTCGATCAAACCTTGTCCATTTATCCTAAATTTTTGATATGTTATTCCTACAGATGTGCTCTCCAAATTTATTTGAGGATTCAAAGTCAAATTTTGGCTAGAAAATTTCAGAAAAATCAAGAAATCACCGATGGTCATACTGTCCTTTGCAAAAACAGTCTACTAACCTAAAGAGAATTACTCCTACTCCTTGAATCTCGGCATCCAACGCCCACAATCAAGTGTATACAAGTGTATTACACTACAACACACCCTCTTCACTTCCAAAAATCCACCATGGTTAGATCTTTAAATTCTTGTTCCAATTCAAAATTCGAAATCCACAATGCATGCCCTGTTTTTACTTAGCTTCTAGATCCAGCTTCATCTTATATGTCAAAAAATCAACATGCAGCTCTTAATTCCACATTTTCTCACTTCTACCAACTCCTCACTAGATAATAACAGCAAACAAAACATAGATTGAAGAACTTCTACTTGCCTCAAGTCTTCCTACTCGGTTACTAGCCAAAAACAGGGGTTTGGGGATTTCGGCTTGGCTCGATCGGCGACGGGGATCGGCGGTGTCGACGGCGACAGCTCGGACATGGCGGAAAGCGATCCTCCTCTTCCTCCCTCGCGGCTCACGCCCGCACGCCCACTCACTTGCTCGAACTCTCTTTCTCTCTCGCTCGGACCGCTCGCTCGAGCTCTCGGTTTCTCTCTCTCCTTAGTTCCGAATCCCTTTGTTTCCTTTCATTAGTTTACTAATTAAATCTTGCATGCAGGTGACAAATGGCTTCAAGAAGGAGACAAGTGGCTTCAAGAAATTAACAAGTGGAGAGGGTGGTGTGGCCTCTCCATCTGGTTCCTCCCCCCTTTTGGTCGACAGCCTTGTGGGCTTCTTGGGCTTGCTTGGGCCCAAAAAATTGAGGCCAAAATGTCCAATTTAAATGGCCCATAGTAAAATAATAATAAGCCCAAAATTTTCTACACAATTATAAGGCATTTTGGTTTCCATAGAAATCAATAAATATTCCCATAGTCAATTTTCTTCTTATATAAGGATATAATCGAAATTCTTGGTGCAGTCCAACTCCTCAAAATTTTATTCTTAATTTTTTTTTTTTAGCAGACGTGTCCCTCATGCATGGCCGAATTCCATCCCTTCAGCACAAAATTTAAATTGACCAATGTCCAAATTCCTCTCTTATTCCATATATATTTAATTGGTATAGTTGGGATTCTCGGATGCCACATTTGCCAACATATTGAGACGCGAAAGGTCATCCTGTAGTTGACTTTACAAGTCAATGGGGAATCAACGCTTGAGATGGCCGCCTCCCTATGAAGGACTGCAATCATTGACCCGAATATTAGGGAAGTTAGGCGATTTGGATCGCAGTTTTGTTCGTTTCACGAAAAACATTTTTCAGGAAGTCATTGTTTGGAAGACGTAATTATTTTCTAATATTCAACCGAAACTTGAAAAGAAGTGGAAGATATTTTCCGCTGTTCGGTAAGGAAATTATTTTCTTTCATGCACTCTTTTTTTCAATTATTATTATTATTTTATTTTCTAAAATATAATTTTTAATTATTTTTCTTTTCTTTTTCTTTTTCTTTTCTTTGTTTTTTTCTTCCTCTTCTTCAAACAGCCCCCAACCGACGACCAACGACTAGTCGAAGCCAAGAGCTTGCTAGAGGGTCACACTTGCCAATTTGGCAACGCCCAAGCACGCCACTCGCTTGGCTCGCTGATTTGGCGAGTGGTTAGCTCGAGCTCGCTGAGATCGGCAAGCCAAGCGGGCAAGCTTGCTAAGGCCTCGAGCTTGCCAAATTAGTGAGCTTGACGAGCAGTGAGCCAAATTAGCGAGCCTGGAGCCCTAACTCTCCATCAATCGAGTGAGCAACGAGCTAGGGCTCGAGCTTGTCACTGATTGGGTGAGCGGTGAGCCTAGAGCTCGCCCGGACCTCGCTCGAGACCGATGAGCTTGAGGCTTGCCTATGGCAGGTTGCAATAGTTGTCGTGGCTAGCGATCGGCCAAGACAGAACTTTTAAAAAAAAAAAGAAATCAATTTTTTTTAAAATAAAAAGATTAAAAAAAAAAAAAAAGAAAGATAAAAAGGTTAACATGAGTGTGAGACAAGAGAAAGTGAGTGAGGAAAATGTTTTTCTCTTTCTCAAAAGTGGAAAATATTTTCCCCTCTCTTAAAAAACTTTTTTTCCTTGCATGGAAAATATTTTCCCCAACTAATTCATTTTTCATGAAACGAATAGCGGAAAATTCGGAAAATGTTTTTCTGGAAAACATTTTCCTCAAAATGAGCGGAGCCCGAGAGTCTCTTTGTTTTCCCTCAATCATTTTCATTTGGAATTTAAGGTCAGTTTGTTTGACGACTCATCCTTCTCAAAATTTAAACCAATAGAAAATGACGCAACGAGATAAGCAAATTACTCTACTCTCATTTTCACATGCGTGTAAGGTCTTGGATGTGAAAAGTGAGGAGTCGATATAAACACATCGAGTCCATTATATGCGACATATTAACACCCTGCTCAGAGTTACCTGAATTCAAGTGAGGTTAGAAAACGCTACAAACAGAAAGTATCGATTTTGTAGGGAGAATTGTCCAAAAAGTCCTGAACCTATTGTACTTTTGCCAATTCAATCCTAAACCTTTTAACTTTGCCAATTGAGTCATAAACCTTTTCATTTCTTGTCAATTCAGTCCATCCGGCTAATTTTGGCCAGAAAATGTTGATGTGGACGCCGGCGGTGCCATGTAAGACTAGATGTTGACATGGACAATTTTTAATAATATTTTAATTTTTTTGAATTTTTAATATTTTTCTGTTTTTTCCTTTTTCTCTTTCTTTTTTTTTTTTTTTGGCTTTCTTGGCCTTTTCTGGTGGCCGGCCACCGGCCATAGGTGATGGCCAGCCACCGGTGGGCCTCGCCCGCCACAGGCGAGGCCTGGCCGGGCAAGGAGGAGCCCCCGCGAGGGGAGCCCTCGCCCAGGCGCGGCCCGGCGACGGTTGCCTGGGCGAGGCCGACCGTCGCCCAGGCCAGGGCGGCCTCGCTGGGCATCGCCAAGTGACGGCGACACCAGGCGAGGCCGCCCGGCTCGGGCAAGGGCCGGCTTCACCAAATCTAGCGGGGCTCGCCCTCACCCAAACCAGATCCGGTGAGGCTGCCCTCACCCCTAGCCGGCCGACACCCGACGGACGCCCGGCCGGCCGGGGGAGGGCCGACACTCGCCCGGGCGAGGGCGAGGGCGAGCCCCGCGAGGGCTTCCCTCGCCCGGGCGACTGTCGCCGGGCCGCGCCTAGGCGAGGGCTCCCCTCGCCGGGGCTCCTCCTCGCCCGGCCGGGCCTCGCCCGTGGTGGGTGAGGCCCGCCGTGGCCGGCCACCGGAAAAGGCCAAGAAAGCCAAAAAAAAAAAAACAGAAAAAACGAAAAAAATAGAAAAACATTAAAAATTATTAAAAATTTAAAAAATTAAAAATATTATTAAAATATTATTAAAAATTGTCCATGTCGAGCCGGCAATCCTACGTGGCACCGCCGACGTCCACGTTAACATTTTCTAGCCAAAATTGGCCGGATGGACTGAATTGGCAAGAAATGAAAAGGTTTAGTACTCAATTGGCAAAGTTAAAAGGTTTAGGACTGAATTGGCAAAAATGCAAGAGGTTTAGGACTTTTTGAACAATTCTCCCCAATTTTGTATATAACCCTCGCATTAGTGCAAGCAAAACGCACATTACGCAAAATTCGTAAAAGAGGGAAGACAAGCGAATCATCAAACTTTCTTAGGGAGAGAAGTGCAGCGCAGATGAAGGCGAAAAAGAGGAGGCTTGCGGCCGCATAAGCCTTGTCGAAGAATTTGTCGACGGCTAATCCTAGATCTTCCTTATCTGAAACATACTTGTTATCATTATTTTATTAGCCGCATCATAATATAAAATTTTTATCTATTTGTTCTAGTTAATTAAATGCGTTCTCCTACAAACTATGGACACGTTCAAGCAAGAATTAGAATCGGTCGCAGGCAACCAAGTCTTTGTGAAGATAGTCCAAGCGACAATGAACTTTTCAAAGAGAATATTCATTAAGTTAGATTGAGACACCATGATGGCCCGTCTTCCCACCGTGTTTGACGGGTAACATCGACACGACAAGGACGCGAATTGAGTGGTCCAGCACAATTCAATCTCGACATAAGGAGATTATATAGTCACGTATAAGAAAATACAGGATCCATCCCGCTCAATCCGAGTCGTTAGATTAACAAAGAATAGGTTCCAATCCACGAAAATTTATAGATAGATAATAACATATGCACATTTAAGAGAGATCAATGGCTGTAAAGAAAATTGTTGATGTCACTATTGATTTCTAGAAATTACGAATTACTCACAGCGGGATTGTTAAATTTACTAACTTTATAAGAAATATTGTGATCTCTAAGATAAGTTACTACTATAGAGAAAATAATTTCAAATGAACTCAAGTTGTTCGCGATATTTTTTGGAAGTTACGCACTTCGGGAAAGTTGGCCTTACGATGCTTTAAGGTAAATTATCGCATTTGAATAATGATTACTAATATGTCATTCCCAATGGCTCATACGAAAATTACCGCATTTGAATAATGATCACTGATATGTCATTCCCAAGGGCTCACACGATAATTACACGTACTATTCAGTTTAGGTACCATCACTTACAAAAATGAGTGGTACTTTAGGGCGTCCATGGTAACATTTCTCTTCCTAAGAATTTCTATTCTTTTGTTCCCCGGAACAAAAAAAGAACAGAAACCCGTTTGGTAACGCCAAGTTGTTTTTCTATTTCCGGAATAGAAAGTTAGCCCAAAAATAGATTTGGAGCAGAAACGAGAAACAAAAAAAAAAATTGCTTCTTGTCCCGGGAACAATTTCTAGAAATAAGTCAAATTTTTTTTTCTTTTATTCTTCACTCTTGCCGCGGCCACCCCAGAGCCGCCGCCGCCGCCCGTCGCCGGCCGCCACCGGCGGCGATCGTGCAGCGACGGCGGGCGGTTGATGTTCAGCGATCCATGAGTAAGAATAAAAAACGAATAAATACAAAAAAGAAACTGTTGCGTTACCAAACGCATTTCTATTCTTTTTCTATTTCAAGAGTAGAAATTTTGTGTAGTTACCAAACGGATTCTCTTACTTAGAAATTATTCCCCATAATAGAAATAGAAAAGAATTATTTCTGAAAAAAAAAAAAAAAAACTCTTCCCTAGCCAAGAAGCGTTGTCATGCGCACCCTTACTATGTTATTGGTTAATTATTAAGGACTACCATTTTCAGGTTAAAGGTAAATCGCTAATTATAGGTTAGAAATCGCAACTATAGACGAATTACGACCCATGGAGTTAAATTACTACATATAAACTATGACCAACCTTGCGATGATTTCAGATAAATTACAACAAAATTTCGGGAACACAAAGGTCTTATATAGGACTCGTCCCGCACTTTTATCTACAAGATTTACCCACGCTCTAAATAAATTGCTTGTTATTAGGGGATTCGTGGGTTTTTAGTTCTGTATTGTTTTTTTCCTTATATGTACATGAAATATTGTCTCAACTTTGTACTTGTAGTGTGTATAATCTTTATTAGGTTGGAGTTTAATCTAAAAACATATACTTCAAAATAAGTTGATGAATATGATTTTCCTCAAAATATAGAATTTACATCAAAACCACTAGGATCGTTGGAGGACCAATTTTCATTAAAGGTCCGCTTCATATTTACAAATGTGCTACTCTTATTTGTGAATCGATCAATGATCATGCTTTTCTCTTAAACCTCCAAGAATGTCAAATTGAGTGCCACAATTATCTAAAACTATTTTTTGTGTAGCAAAAAAATTAAAACTAATATACACATTCCACATTTACCCCAAACTAAATTTTGCATATAAAAAAATCCCAAACCCAATATATTTGTGCCACATTAACCTCAAACTTATCTTTACGTTTGGGTTTTTCTATGACATGAATATTAGTTTGGGGTAAAAAAGGTGTAGCCATACCAGCTTAGGATTTTTTGTGACGCAAAAAAATTTAGGGTCCCAAGAGGCCCTCTAAACTTAGTGTTTTCGGATACTCTAATTTATAGATCTGGCCTTTCTAGACATGCGACAGTGGCTGACCTTTTCTCCCCTGCTGGCCTTTCCATCAAGACAGTGTTGGAGACGTGGGAGCACCCCTCCCCATCCTTTCTCAAGTCCCGGACTGGTTTAGATGGCTAGGAAGCTCCTCTGTCCTATTCTCGGTTGCTACGGTGTGGGAAGCCATAAGGAGAAAGAAGAACCGAGTTCCTTGGTATGTTTTTATTTGGAACAATTCGATCTCTCCACGATATCAATTGAACCTTTGGCTCATTACCAAGAATCAGTTTCCTACCCAGTTTCTTCTTTTATCGTACGGTAGGATAGAGAATGCAATGTGTGCCTTTTGCAATACAAGGCCGGATTCCATTGACCACTTATTTTTTGGGTGTAGCATCTCAGCCGGCATTGCTTTCTTTTGGGCTACTAGATGCAATCTCCCCGGGCGGAATAGGTCTTGGTTAGACAATCTTCAATGGGCTATGAAGTGTCTCGTAGGCAAGGATTTCTTCAAATGCATGGCTCGTTTCTCTTTTGGTGCCTTCTGCCATGGGATTTGGAAGATGAGGAACAACATTTTTTTTAGAAACCAGGCTTTGGCGGTTCCAGCTATGAAAAACCACCTCTTTAAGGTCGTCAAGGATAAGGCCTTGACGTTCAGGAACATTGAGGATAATCCAAGAAATAGGAGATTTCAACGCAGTTGGGGAATTGACCCTTCCATCTTCGTTTATGGGGTCTTGGAGTTTCCTCCTCAGCGCCGTCTTAAGTTGGTGATTCCTTTGTAGGCGAAGTTGCCTGGTTTGGCCAGCCCTACGGTGGTGGAACTATCTCAGACTTCGTAGGTCGATTGAGGGATTCTCCGTTGCTCGTGGGCGAAAGGGGGCCAACTTAGAAGGAGTTTCTTGCTGTCGCCGTCGGGAGGGTACCTGCTGGCTGGTGTTTGGTAGTGCGAGGGCCAGCTCATCACTGGAGGTGCTGTCCCTGGTATAAATCATCCTGCTATCCGATGGCTGTGTCCGTCTCGTCCTCCTTTTGCTGCCTTGTTGGTGAAACTAGCTCTGCATTCGAAGTTGGTTTGTGGGATGCTCCGTTGCTGGCGGTTCCGTCCCTCCTGTCTCCGGTTGTTGCGGTTGTGTTTTTGGTAGTTTTGCCACTATGTTGGCTGGTCTCCTAGCCGTCTGTTGGCCGTTGGCTTTCTTTTGCCAATAAGATTCTTGCTTTGTTTTTGCAACTGCCAATGTCATGAATAGTCATTCTGAATGGTTGTAACTAGAACCGCAAAGAAACCAAACGACCAATAGATTTTGCTTTTTTTCAATCTCTTAAAGAAGGGAACCTATCATATTTGGTACCAAAATCATTCGGTATGGAGATTTGTTAGTTAATTGTAACGTCCTACATAGACTTTTTTTTTCTCTCGCGATGTAAAAATTTCTTGACAGGAGCGGGTGATAAAAATATATATACACTTTTTATGTTTAGCATATAGATTTACTCCATATATATGCTGATAACCATTATGAGATGGCTTGTATGAAAAAAAAAAAAATTCTCATTAACTATGTTAAATTCGCAAAACATTCTAACAACTATGAATCGACAAAATTTAAGTGATCAAAATCACATGCAAGCAAAAACCAAAACTTCAAAATTGTCGTAAAAGAGAGATTAGTTCCGTGCAATGCATGCGTAATGGGTGTGCGGTTATTTCTCATTTCTCGTGCAATGTCATAGTGAATCGATAATAAGATTAATAAATTTAATGTATTATTTTCTCTTTCACCACTGGATATTTATTCGGAACAATGAGAGAAGGATGAGATTGGTTATTACAATGTAAGGACAAATAAAGAAAATTTAAGTGTAAAGTTGGTCGCTAATTTTTTTCTTTCACCTTTTGTCCTTTTTTTTTTTTGTGAACGATTTCAGTCTTTAAAGCTAAATTGCAATATATTATTAAAGTAATGTGTAGATGAGGGCTAAACGGGAATTTAAAATCGAGAGAAAGCTCATTTTTTACACCTATGTATGTATATATGTATGTATGTTGAAAAATCCAAGTATTAAGCATGCGATACGCGGGTGCGCACAAATAGAATAGACACGTTAAAAAATAGACTGGGAGCTAACTCCAAAGAAAGGAAGAGGATGGTTATTTTTTAATGGAAGAATGGGTCAGAGTAATTATTAGTTAGCAGAAAAGGTGGGTGGATGGTGGTAGAAGGAGTTCATTTATAAATTTTAATTATTACGTTTTAATAGGTGATTTTAGAACAAATAGGAAGATAAAGAAGTTTTTCCAAGTTATATGTTATATAGATAGATTAGACATATAGGTTTATTTTTTGAGTTTTATGTAATTTTTATCTGGGCAAGCAACCTCAGAAAATCGATAGCGATTAAGGTTTTATTTATCTCTCGAAAAATGAACGATTTAGACAATATTTTCCTAAAAATTGACAACTTGAAATAATTAATCAATTGAAAATAATTTGTTAACAATAATAATATAATATGTTTACATATTTAATGAACAATGAAAATATTTTTCATTTTTTTTAAGCGACATAAATAATTATTTTTAAAAAATTGTTTTACAAAACAAATGTGGCTAAGCCCAACTTGACTTTCAGTCCAAAGGAAAAGCGCCACTCGAATAAACGCAAATTCCCTAAACAACCACCCACCCACGTTAGCCTCAACATTGATGAGGCCTCTTAAATTTCTAACTTTTCAGTATAGGTTCGGTTCTTCATTTCGTCATTGCATATTTCATATTGCTTTACAAAACATGTTAATCAATGTTAAGCCATATTTAATTGAGGTTTCTCTTAGTAATTCACATTTCGAATATTATCCTCATTGAGCATCAAGAATTTTCATCATTTTCTTGCAAACTAGCCTACACAAGCTGGCAGCTTTTTGATCGAGAAGTGAATTCCGATATTATAGCGAGTAAAGAAACATGAGTCACAATTAAAATTTAGTCATATTATTGACATACAAAGAAGATATTCACAAATTAAAGATGTGTTAGTTTCACAGAAAACTCAAAATCTTAAAAAATATTTTTCTATTAATAATTGGTTTTATCTCTTAGAAACAAAGTGACACTACTTCTATGTATAAAGAACCGAGAGAATAGATTTTCTTCATAGAATAGAAGAAGTAAATCGAAATTTGAAAGTAAAACGGTGATTATGGTTAGAAATGAAGAAATCGAGTACATTGGCTATCTCCTTGCCACACAACTTAGGAGGTGCATGACAACCCCCTATTTTTGTTCCAGAAATAATTTTCTATTCAAGACTTGTCTCTGGAATAAAAATCTGTTTGATAAAATTGTTCCATATTTTTGTTTCTGAAATGGATGTTTGTTCCAAAAATAGGTTTGGAATAGAAATCGAAGTAAAAATTTTTCATTTTTCTAATTCTGGAACAGAAATAAGAAATTGAAATTCTTCTCATCGTTCGTCCTTGCTATGAATCGGTCCTCCATCCGTCGCCGCCGACCACCGTCCGCCGGTCGCCGGCCGTCGCCTCCGTCCGAAAGGAGGAAGTTTTGTGTCGTTATCAAACGAATTTCTATTTTTAGAGTAGAAATTTTATGTCGTTATCAAACAGGTATTTTTGCTTAAAAACTCATCTAGAAATAGAAATAGAAAAATCTATTTCTCTTTCATAAATCAATTTATGGTCAGAATAGTTATCATTCGCACCCTTAAATACCCACGGGCCGCTTCATCTCGCTTCCAGCCACCTCCTCCTCTCTGCTTCTTCATCTTCGTCTGTGCTTTTTCTTCTGTCTTTCAGAGAGAGAGAGAGAGAGAGAGGCGACAGCAGTCGGGGCTTGCCGACTGGCGGCGGCAAACGCGCGGCTGAGCGAGGCTGTCGGATACCAGCGTTCGAGGTCGGCTCTTCAGGGTATGTTATGTGGAGTATCTGGAATTTCAATCTGCCCGCGATGCTTCTCGTTTCCCTTGATGATAACGTCGCGTCCTTGAAATTGTTGGTCTTCGATGGTTGTCGACTCGTCGTTTCTTCTGTCCAGGTTTTATTGGGTTTTCTGCAACTGGAATCTTGTCGTACATTTCTTGAATTTCTTTTTTCTTGGTTTGCGTTTATGGTTGTCGTTGCATGTTGCATGTTGCATGGCGAAGGCGCCGTGGGTTGTGGTGAATTTTCGTCTGATTAAAACTCTCCACATAGAGAATTTGCTAAAAGCTCGTGTTGGTGCTTTGCTTTACCTTTTCTCTTTAGGCTCAATTTGTTTCCCAGGAAAATGAATAGCTTAGAAATTATTCTTTTAAAAATGATCTTTATATCGTTTGAGAAAATTAATCAATAAAAAACATTTATATTATCAACAAAAATTTATATCTAAATATTCCCATGGATGACGAAAATTATTTTCGTTTGTTCATTTCATAACTAATAGGGATGATCATTTTATTTTTCATGAAACAAATGAAACCTAAAACATAAATACCTTTGTCAAATTATTGTATTAGACCATCCGCCATTTGGCTTTTCTTAAATTTTTTCAGTAATCTTGTATGAATTGGGAAAATTACCGAAAAAAAAGTTTTAAACTTATTGTACTTGTGCCAATTCATTTTTAAATATTTCAATTTGACCAATCGAGTTATAAACTTTTAACAACTCTAAACTTTTTAATTTTGCTAATTCAGTTATAAATATTATAACAATTTGCCAGTTTAGTCATTCAAATCAATTTTGGTTGAAAATCATTGACGTGACGATTTATTTGACGCCGACCGTTGTACGTGGTATGATCAACGTTGATGTGAACAATTTGACTACACCCAAAACCATGCCGACCGACCTAGCCCTATCGATTGTTTATAAATTTCGAAGTTTTGCTAAGTGCAAGGTAAGTTCTTGAGTCAGTATGGGCCAGGCCTGGAGTGTCCAAAATTGACCTAGTCAATAGGCGGGTCGAAATAGGCAAATTGATACCCTATGAATGGTTTTTCTATGAACCCATGGGGACCCCTATCTCTAAAATTTTCTGTCTAGAGTAATTTTGAGCCTTTGCCTGAATTGATGAGGGCGTGCTTCATGTGAAGCTAAGTTCTAACATCATTCCAAATCCCACGTTACATGAAGGAAGGAGTTCATTATTTCGAGCATTCACTTTCCGAGCTTGACTCGCGTTAATTAGGATGTCTATTTGTCCTTTGCTGGTAAGTCGAGACATGGAAAGGTCAAGCCTATGGTTGACTTTTCAAGTCAATGGGGAATCAACACTTGAGATGGCCGCCTCCCCGTGAAGGACTCGCATTCATTGAACATTGTGGAAGTTGGCCAATGGGATCGAGAGTCTCTCCGTTTTCCCCTCTTCATTTTCATTTGGGATTCAATAAGAATAGTTCTTCTCAAAATTTAAACCGATAGAAAATGGTGCAATATAAACATATATTACTCTATTGTCCTCTTCAAATACATGTAATCGGGTCTTAGATGCGAAATGTGGGGCATGCACATCGCGTTCATCGTATAATGCATATTGATGCGTTAATTCGTGAGAGAATTACCAAAAAAGTCCTAAACCTATTGTAATTGTGCCAATTCAGTCATAAACTTTTTTTTAGCTAATTTAGTCATAAACCTTTTATAATTGTGCCAATTCAGTCCATCCGGCCAAAATTGGCTGGTCGGCGAACGCTATTGTGGCAATTTTTTAATATTTTTTTTGAATTTTTTAAGTCTTTTTTTCTTCTTTTTTTCTCAACTTCTCCTTCCTCTGGCCGGCCGGCCAAAAGCAAGGGCTGACGAGGGCGAGGCCCCGCCAGATTCAGCGAACTCAGCCCTCGCCAAGGCTAGGGCGGAGGCGGGGAGGGAGAGAGAGACCTGGAAGAGAAGAAGTGGCGGAGCGGGAAGGCGGTCAACCGGGCGGGGAGAGGGAATTAGGGGGAGGCAAAGCTAAGCTGAGGAGATGACCGGACGCCCGATCTGAGGGCCGGTCTGAGGGACGTCGAAGCTCGCTGCATCGCTTGGTTGCAAGCGGACGCCGCCATTGACGCCGAGGTTCGACTGACGGAATCTAAGAGCTTTGCAGTGGTCGGAATCAAGCTGAGCCGTTCATTCCGGTGGGGCGAATCGGGGGGAATTCGGCGGAGGGACTCGTCTTCTTCGTCGCGGTGCGCGAGGGCTTCCGTCGTCTCCTCAGCTCGGCTCTGCCTCCCCCCGATTCCCTCTCCCTGCCTGGTCAACCACCTCCCCGCTTCGCCGCTTCTTCTCTTCTAGCTCTCTCTCTCCCTCCCCGCCCCTGCCCCAGCCTTGGCGAGGGCCGAGCTTGCCGGATCTGGTGGGGCCTTGCCCTCACCGGCCCTCGCCTCCATTCGGTGGGGGCAAGCCTTGCTAGTGGCCGACGTCGGTAGCCAGAGGAAGGAGAAGGTGAGAAAAAAAAATTCAAAAATTCAAAAAAAATTCAAAAAAATATTAAAAAATTACCACATCAGCGTTCGTTGGCTTGCTGTCCCCCGCCGGAGTCCATGTCAGCGCCGGCTGGCCAATTTTGACCAGGTGAACTGAATTGGCACAATTATAAAAGGTTTATGACTAAATTGACTAAAAAAAAAGTTTATGACTGAATTGACACAATTGCAATAGGTTTAGGACTTTTTTGGTAATTCTCCCATTAATTCGCTTTACCTAAATTCAAGTTTGGATAGAAAATGCAATACATAGGAAGTGTCAATTGTGTATAACCCTCGCATTGGTGCAAGCAAAACGCATGTTACACAAAATTCAGCAAAAAGAATGGACGAAAACACAAACATCAAACTTTCTTAAGGAGGGCACATGAAGAGAAAATTGAGGAAGCGCGGCACAGAGGAAAGCGAAGAGGAGGCTTGCGGCTGCATGAGCCTTCTCGAAGAATTTGTCGCCGGCTGATCCTGTCGCCATTACATATGATGCAATTTGTAAAAAATCAAAACAAAGGTCTTGGTCATGGTTGAGGTTCTTTTATGAGATTAATTGGTTCCCCTTGTTCGTCGATGGTTCAAATCTGATTCATACTTAAGCTATTGCGTGTTAGCCAATATATTTCCTTAGGCTAATGAATTTTAAATTTCGAAATTACCTGGTCGCCGTAGAAATCAAAGAGAGAGTTGCCGTCCCCGGTTATCGTTTGATTCCTCCAACATGTTCCTGCAAAATTCTCATTAGCCTAACAAAAATTATTATTTTTTTGAAGAGCTGACTTGATCACACTCTATTTTATCCTTAATTCTAGTAAAGGAAACTGCACATGTCCCTAATATTATTAGTTGAAAATTGTGAAATCCAACCATAAGTTAAGTCATTATACTGAGCACGTTCAACATTATATCGCCGGCATTAAATTGGTTTGTCGATTTATAAATATAGTAGGTGTTTTGCACTTTCTAAATAGCATTAGAGGTCCGTGTTCCTATCACGTTCGACTTTTTTGGCTTACATCGACATGACAAAGGCAACAATTTGAGCATGACTTGATCAAGCACATGGCAGAATTTATTTATACTTTTCACGGACGTGACGAACTATCTCTTTTGTACATTGGTTAGTTTTGAGGATTGCATATACGTACTCCTTTTAATACCGAGTCTTGAAGAATTAAAACGGAGCCGGTGGAATCAAGCATTGACTCCAATATATATCGAAAGGGAAGCTGTCCCGCTAAGAATTTGGTATAAATTATATTAGGTCGTTATTTTAATCCTCTATAAGATATTTGGTAGAGAATTATAATAACATTTTAAAGTGCAAGTGTAACCCCTTGGTCATAACAACCAACTAGTAGTCGATGGTTGTCTTCGATTATCTGCAAACAAATGTATATAATCCCACCGAAGGTGAGATAACTGATTAAATCAGATTATTTGGGCAAAAGTAGTATCGTCGTTAATAGGAGGATAAGCAAACTGAAATGAAGAATTCTAATGACATAATTAAATGAGTAAGACGTGTATGAGCAGAATTAGAATCACTCATGTCTAAATGAGCCTTTCTATATATATAACCTAACGGAACTAATGGACTTTCGTAGACTTGATGACCCATTTGTTAACCCATATTTGCTGGACTAAGTTATTATGTGAGTTAATTATATTGGGTAATAAATAGATTTAAAATGATAAAGCACTGTGTTAAATATGTACATAACTTATATAGAGTCAACCAACCTCTATGACTCTCTTTTCACTTTCTCTCACTCTCACTTGATATTAGGCTTGCTCACTATGCACTCTTACCTCAGTTTGGGTATGAGTTTTCCTAAATTCGTTTAAATATTGAAGTGCTTTAATAATATGAATTGAGTCAAGTATTGGTCATTAAATTTATATTGCATGGAAATGAATCAAAGCGGATTAAATGGCTTGATTTGGGTCGGATTAATTTTGACTCGATCCACCTGTTTGATAGGTCTAAACTTGAGCAAGCACTTAGATGCGTAAGATCGTTCCCTAGCACAGGTAGAAGAGAGAAACTAAGAGCATTTTCAAAGTCTAAACCTACCCGCTATGTGTTGAAAAGTTCATAAGCTCAGGTACAATGTAAAGTAACTTATTTGTGGTCTAGATTCCTAATGTCTTGAGAAGTATCCTCCGATAAACCACCTCCAATGACTCTTATTTACGCGTGTTGAGTCGTTACATCAAGTCTTCAGAAATTATTAGCACGCCTAGCAATTCCGCTGGTTCGCATTGGCTTGTTCTACTCGGTTTATGTATATAGCGGGTGTATGACTTTGAACTTTTCCAATCGCATCTTCATTGACTTGAGAGAGAGAGAGAGAGAGAGAGAGAGAGAGAGAGAATGACGTAATGATGCGTCCTGTTCGAGTCCGCTATGTTCTTCATAAGAATGATTCTGAAAGAATCTATTTGCACAAGGAGGGAATATGCACAACCTCCGGGAAATTTCCCAAAAAATGCACGAATACTGCAGTGATCATGCTATATATAGCATGTGCTTCAGCCCCATCTTCGCCATGTTAGTCTGAGTTCGACTTCAGGTTAGTTTTTTTACCAGCAATTAGTCTTGTTGCGTATGTTATCTGCATCTGGGTTTCATGAGGATAATAATGATTATGATTTCTTGTGAATATGAGGATATTGCAGGATTCATAAGGAGGGAACGAAAGGAGAAGAAACTATACAGCGCAGTCCGAGTCTACCCGCAGCGAACTTCCCTTCTAGGTTTGCCGTTTCTCCTTATCATCTCATCTACCCTGCTATTATCTCTACGTTGCACAGTACATAATTTGACTGGGTTCGTTTTTGAGCTCGAGTAAGCCCTAGCTCGTCACCGGTCCCACACCATCGTTGCCCTCCCTCTCCTCTCCTCTCCTCTCTCCCATCAACTATCTCCGCCACGAGCATGAAACTGGAGCCAATCATCATTCCCGTTTGACGGTGAACAAGGGATTATGTTGTTAGGGTTTCCATTGGAATTTTTTAGGGATTTGGCTCGATTCCGGCTTCATAGACCCATCAACTATCTCCAATGACACATTGCTAGTGCTGAATGAATGCCAAGTGTACCCATCATTTGCTTTCTTCGAAAACTGCCACAAAAAAGAAAAAACCTGATTTGATGCCATCTACGTACTCATCTTTGTCTTCTATGCTTAAGAGCTCTAAACCTGTTGCTCGCTGCCACAGTTGACCTCCTTGGCTATCATCCATCCATGCATCGGCCACAGCCGTGTCCCACTTTGGCTACCAACATTGCTACTTCAGTCGCTGGCGTCCCTGTCCGATCTTTCATTGCAGATGGCCCCCCTCCCTCTCTCCCTCCCTCCCTCTCCCCATCTCTCTCTCTCTCTGTTGTTTCCATCAATGAGACGCCAATACAGAGGAGCCTCAGGGAGCGTCAGATCTGAGGCTCCGATGGAGGCTCAATCTGTGGGAGCGAGAGAACCTCAAATCAGGTTCAATCCAAAGCTCGATACCAACGAGGCTAAGTGAATGATGTGGTAGTGGAAACTAGAAAAGGAGACTAGGTTGGCGGAAAAGGCAAAGGCGACATGGTGGTGAAAAACTAAAGAACACGTGATGGTGGCAAACAGAGAGAGGTTGAAAATTAGGTGGGGCCTGGTTCGTGGTCGAAGGTCAGACCTAACTTAATCACCTAGGTCTTCTCATCGTTAAAAGTACATGCATGCATCTTCAATCAACCGGCCAAACCTCTAATCAAATAGCCTTGTCCATTCGGCAAGAGTAAGCCAACGAGTTGTTAAGTCCATGATCAGGTCAAAAGCAGTGGCGTGGTGGTGAAAAACAAAAGAAAATGCGGAGGTGCAACGGCAGTTGTGTGTGATGCGCAGTGGTGTTCTTGGAGGAAGTGTTGATGGTTATAGAAGGTGTGGTAAATATGTGGCTGCTGCCATGTGCAGAGAATGATAGAGAGAAGTGAAGGAGCAAATTAAGATAGGGAGTTTGCGAGTTAGGGTATTTTTGGTGTTAGAGCTAGATTCACATGCGGAGAGGGCCTGGCGGTCCCTATTCATTGGGAGGGAACAGTAAATGGGTCTAGGAAACGGGGAAGAAGACCCTTCCTCTCTGTTTTTATGTGGTTATTATAAGTAGCAACATGTGAATATATGGTAGCAACTGGTTTGGAAAGTACTTCTGGCCGTTTCTGTTTGGTGTGCATCGCTCTTTGGTTGGGTAGGATAAGATGATCAACTATAGGAAAAGTATCTTAAAAGAGAGCTCAGGAACTTTCAAATCTAGAGTCAAATTTATTTACTGTCATTAAGCGATTCGCTTTCCTTCTAGTTATTGCTTCGAAATAACCCTCTGCATCTCCACTTTTTATCAGCATGAAGATGTCTTCCATCATGAGTAAGCGGCTAATTCGTGGTCACGACCATCCCCTTATTTATCATGAGCAGAAAAAAGGGGGCAGCACCTACGAGTGCAATGGGTGCCAACAACCAGGTTTTGGGCCCTATTACTCGTGCAGCGAGGGCTGCAGTCTCCATTATCACCCGCGCTGCAGCGAACTTTTGAGTTCTGAGTCCTCAGAGTCCTCAGCCACTACTGTAGGCGACTTCCATCCCTACCCGACTGGGGATCTCGTGTTAAAGGAGAGGGCGCCGCGCAAAGCGCAGTGCTGCGTCGCATGCGGAGATGAGGTCCGGATGCTCAGGTACAAATGGCAGCACAAGAAGGCACATGGCTCGCACAATCCTTACTGGCGCCTCTACCACCACCTAAACTACCGTGCCTTCCACCCGCTCTGCGCGTCACTCCCCCGGCAGATCGTAGAGACTGGCGAACATAAGATCGTGCTGCAGCTCATGGAAGGGGTCCAAGGCGAGTGCCTCATATGCAAGGGCAATGCCAAGGGATGGGCTTACAACTGTACCAGCGAGAACTACAGTTGCCACGTTAGGTGTGTCAAGAAGAAGATTATAGAGCGTCTGCAGCAGAAGGAAGCTTCACGAGGGAGCAAAGTGACTATCCGCGTGAAAAAAGCGTTGCGGCAGATTCTGGAAAGAGTGAAAGTGGCTTTTGAGCTCATCATCGGAGCCCTCTTCGGGTTGACGTCAGCAAACCTGGCAGGCATTGTCCGAGAGCTTTTCGATTCACCTATGGCCGTACCACTCACAAGCGCCTAAGTTCATAAGGATGCAGATCATTTATTTTTGCACGGTGCTTTTCTCGATGTTTCGCTAAATCTCAATCGTTTATAAAAACGTTATTTTCATAAGACAACGAATGAAGTTTAATTGACGTACCTGCAAATAAATGTAGATAAACCAACTAAACCATAGAGTTTATATTATAATATATGCGTGAGTGATTTTCGATATATCGGTAATTCAACGTGCTAATATCAAAAGCATTTCGTTAGATATGACGATTTCTCCATAAGCTGTTTTAGCGTAATGTGCCCGTTGGTTTTGAGGCAATGTTGGAATTGGCCCATACATAAGGAATAAAGTCCATTTGTAGAGGAAAACAGGGGGATGATTTATGTCGTTCACCACATAGTTTTGATGGACTGCTTTTGGGGTCCCACCGTAACTTATCTTTATGGGTAGTAATTAACTTATAATGGTTCTAACTTATATTTGCACTTATAAATACTAATTTATATTTATAAACTATAATGTGACTATAGGGATTAGTAACATGAAAATACTGACACTTAGTAACTAACTAATAGTATAGTAAAATATGTCAAATTGCCCTAAGTAATGAATGGTACATGTACTTGGTAATTTTCCTTAATAATTTTAATTTTATTCTAAATACATGAAAATGAAAAATCAGTAACCATCATTCACATGAGTTAATTTACGTCAAAGTTTTGTAAGATTAAATACCATAGTTGCATACAAGCCCAGTGGTTGAGTTCATCGACGATGTTTTCAAATTCATTGAAGATCATATTTCTGATGTTACATTAAGGAAGTGATGTTCTTTTAGCTATCCTTGATTATTTAATTGGTATATGAAGTTGGTTTATTAAGTGATTTGGCAATTTGCTAGGACGGACCACATTCAACATCTTAAAAAAATCTGTCATGTCACTCAATAAAATGATTTACTAAATTAGTCACCACAAACTTAGCCTTTCTTATTTTCTTTTCTTTTCATTTCCGTTTCTTTCTCTTTCTTATCTTCTCTTCTCTTCTTCCTCTAGTCAATCACCGACCATCAACAACCAACGAAAGGTGAGGACTGGTGAGGTCGATCTTGTCGGCCACTAGTGATGGCAAGCCTTGACTTAGATTGAGACTCCATGATGGCCCGTCTTCCCACTATGTTTGATGGGTTACATCAACACAACAAAGACGCGAATTGAGTGGTCCAGCATAACTCAACATGAGGAAATTCTACAGTCATGTATACGAAAATATGAAATCCGTCCTACTCAATCCAAGCCATTAGATTAAGAGAGAATACATTCTAATCCTCAAAAGATTTAGATAAAAAAAAAAAATAACATACGCACTTTTAAGAGTGATCACTGGTTGTAAAGAAAATTATTGATGTCACTATTGATTTCTAGAAATTACGAATGACTCATGGAAGGGCCATTAAATTTACTAACTATATAAGAAATATTATGATCTCTAAGATAAGTTACTATTATAGAGTAAATAATTTCAACTAAACTCAAGTTGTTTACGATATCTTTTGGAAGTTATGAACTCGGGAAAATTTGGCCTTATGAATCTTTAAGGTAAATTACAAATTGTCTCCAAAATCGCTAATGTAATAGTCTGGTAAATGCAATTATTCAATGTGGCATAACTAGTGCTTATGTAGATAAATATTTGTAATTTCTTTAATGTTTTTTAATTTTTTTTCCTTTCCTTTCTTTTCCTTTTTTTCTTCCCCTTTTTCCTCTGCTAGCCATCACTAGCCTTAAGCGGTCTCCTCACCAATTTTGGCAAGGCCACCCTCGCCTGCCTTAGGCAAGCCCTCGCCAGCCCAAGCATAGGTGCCCTTAGCCTAAGGACAACCCTCGGCTTTTTTCCTTTCCTTTCTTTTCCTTTTTTTCTTCCCCTTTATCCTCCGCTAGCCATCACTAGCCTTCAGCGAGGGTCTCCTCGCCAAGTCTGGCAAGGCCACCCTCGCCTGCCTTAGGCAAGCCCTTGCCAGCCCAAGCATAGGTGCCCTTAGCCTAAGGACAGTCCTCGGCTTTTTTTTTTTTCCTTTTCCCTTTGTTGGGCCTCATTTGCTTATGTTAATGTCGACCGTGCATGGCTAACGCCACGGTTGGCAAAGACGAAACCACCACATTAATGATTTCCAGTCAAAATTGCCTAGAATAATTAAATTGGTAAATTGTCAAAAGTTTAGGACTCAATCCACATATTGAAAGGTTTATAACTAAATTACAATTCATTGAAATGTTTGGAATAAAATTTGCATAATTAATAGGTTTATGACTGAATAGGTTGTTATTTAATAAGGTTGGGACTTTTTTGACAATCTACTTTTAGCATTTCTTATTGTTATTTTGCAATCTTTTGAATCACCACATGAATATAGAAGGATGTAATCCTAGTGGCGTGCAAGTTCGTATGAAAGCAGCCACTCATTTTTCGAGGGTCGGGTAAGGAATTGAAGATATCATTTTTTGTATATTAAAAGGGTCGAAATCCTTATGCATTGACTTAAATTTTCTAATCCATTTCTCCTTAATCAATAGTTAGGATGTGAGCGTTGCCTTGGAGCTGATCTTGACAAGAATATATTAACCAATCAGAAGTGTAAAGACAGAAAAGATAAAGTAAAATTGAGTGTGGCATTAGATTTACTAATGTGACGCCCCAGGTACGTCACATGCTACATGTGTCATTACTAATTATATTTCTCTTTAATTAATAGTAAGCGGAGGAATACATCACCATATGTCTCACATAGAAAATTGCACGAGATAAAATATTACACACTTATCTTATTATGTTAACATCATATTTACATGCCTATGTTAGCATCCCAAATAACACATCAAAACACAAAAGACCTAGGAAAGGTTAGTGTCGCCTATCTCCCAACTATTTTCGCCCAAAAGCTTGTCTATACAAGGACCAACCATCCACTATGGGTCAACAACTTCACCCAATGTGTGACGCCCATGACGTCATCTGACACGTATTTTTAATGTTATTACTTTCTTTTAACATGTGGAAGCAAAATCAAACAATTACAAATATTCCTTTAACAATTAAAGCCTTACAAATATAACTAATATACTTATGCTCATTTTAATTATACCACATTTGAGTTCATACTTCATTAAATTTCAAACAAAAAGACAGAAGTCTGGATAGGTGGTAGGGAGATCTATCTCGATATTATACCATACTTCCAAAAGTCTACTTATATAAACATCCAAACTGAAGTCACCAGTCAATAACTTCTCCATCTGCTGCATTTCCATCGTCCAAATCGAAGCCTCTCAACAGACCATCTAACTCACCGTTAAGGTTTTGGTACCATACAACAAACCGAAAAGGAACACACTCCGCGAAACCTCATACATTAACCCACATAGTAGAACTACACTTGGTATATATTATTCCAGACTATGATTTAAGTACACTTTCATAAAGAGCTTCATAATGCATAAAATTTTCATAGTGCAAAGGTTGAGGGATGGTCTGGTTCCTGGTCTTAGGACCAACTGATCCAATCCCCATTTTAATTTTTAAGAATCGAAAACCGATAACCCCTAGTATTATAATAGATGCGGAAACTATAACAAAATCGAAATTGAGAAGAATAAAAGACCACCAAATTTTACATGGAAACCCTTGCAAGAAAAATAATGAGGAGAGGAGAAGCAAAATCCACTATAGTGATCAAGGATTACAAAAGGTGATTCTAAAAAGTTTAGACTCTTTCTGTCTCGACTTCTTATATATAGGGAATAATCAAATCCCAAGTAGGAAACCTCTTTTTAGGAAACCTTCTCCAACTGGGAAAACCATTCAATTAGGAAGCCTATTCAAAATAGGAAACCTATTTGAATTAGGAAACTTTCCTTTTGGGCTCAAACTTGAGACATTTCTAACACCTCGGAAGGAGTCTATGGGCGTTCGTGGTGTATGAGACAATGTTGAGATAGCTGAAGTGGTGAGTTATGCGCTTTATAAACCGTAGGTTTAATGAAAGTGGGCTTGAGTGTTGAAGTTGAGCTGGGTTTGATTTATTTTAGATATTTCTAAGTTGGGCCATGAATAGTTTCGAAAGAAAATAAGCTTTAGTATGGGTCGGGTTTATGTTAGTGAAATAGTCTAGAGAATTTGAGAGGGCTCGATGCAAGAGCCCCAAATTGAGTCCACGGGCCAGCTTCGTAAGACTAGTCGCAGCCCGCGTCCCTAATTCTGGAATTTTTTTAAAAGATATTAAAAATTAAAAATTCGCAAAATATTTATAAATTTTTAAAAAAATCAGAAAATGCTTGGAAATAGGTCTTTATTAAATTTTTAAGTTTTAGCATTAGATGTGGCTTGGTTTCGCTTGATTAGTATACATGTAGCCATAGCTACTTGGTCTTAGCTCATCGAGATCATGTCCTAGGGCTTATAATATGACTATGTATATTCTTTGCCTGACTTGTATCGGGTTTTATTTTCCGCATTTATTTTAAAGTTGTTTCGATACTTGAGTATATACTTACCTCGTCATTTTTCAATAAATTGGTTATTTATCACTTTCCTAGATTAGGTTAGGATTAGTTTAGGCTCTGATGAAAATGAACCTTACAAAAAACATTTACATGATCATTTAGCAACTTTTACGCCTTTAGGACTATAATTGATAATCAAGACTGTATAACCACTTAAATAACGATCTTCCAAGTTAGAGACACCGAAAGGGTGCTAAAAACATTAGCGTAATCAAGTCCCTAACCCTAAAATCTCTCGTTGCATAAGAATTGTGACGACACTCCCGAGTTTTGATTAGTTGCTAGTTAATCCTAATAAACAGGTGACGACTCCTAGATATATTTAGGTCATTAAGAACTTGAAAAATGAAATCCAACGTCGTGCGAGATATGAGTTTGGGAGCGCTCAAATCTAATCTTAAGCAATACCTCTAAATCGATGTATTCTTTTCCACTACGGATTGGAAAAGGTAGGTTGCAACATCCAGTTGAAAAAGTAAAAATCAAACTATCTTAGGGACGGCAAATGAGGAGGAAATTGATAGAGTTGCAGCGACTGCGAAGGCAAAGAGGAGGCTAGAGTCTGCAAAACTGCATCTAAGATGCAGTAAGAGCTACATCCCACAGAAACGATCATGGATCTTTAGCATCGCACGATGAGGGCATAAAATTATGGGAAACTCGGCTGTAGGTACAAACATCCTCGAACCGGACTTCGACTTTGCGGTGGCAAGATCGACTTCTGAGAAGCGAGGCGGGCATTCGTTGTCAGAGCCACAGCGTGATACAGCAAGGGAAGCCATGACCAGCCAGCCTTGACGTGAGGTTCTGAACCCTTGAAGCCATCAAAGACGGTGGCGTGACGATGCTTTTGGTTCCCGTGGTCTCCATCTCCGGCTCGATCTTGGATCCAGCTACCCTCCTTGTGCCCAAGTCTATTTGTTCTTTGCTAACATGTTGAGACATGAAAGGTCGTTCCTGTGGTCGACTCTTCAAGTCAATGGGGAATCAACAACCGAGGGCGCCACGACCCCGTGAAGGGGACAACGCGAATGACCCAGAATTATTGACCCGAATATTGCCAAAGTTGATTTTGGTTCGGCATTTGCAGAAGACTTTGAGCTTCTAAATGCCTTTCTATCAAAGTCGAGGTATTTGGCAAAGATCGACTTCCAACTTTAATTTAGAGAATTTTCTAGATATTACTTCAGGGCTTAACGATCTCTTTTTCTTCCAACTTTGCCTTTATTATATTATCTATATTCTAGTTTTCTTCACCTGCTTTCCTATGCGGATCTGACCAACATCACATGACATGGATGGTGCCGGTGGCATCTTAGCTGAGGCTCGAGGTTGCGCAATCTCAAGGTGGTGTTATGAGGATCGCGAAAACCCGGTAAGTTGGGCACACTATCCGACTCTTGCTCATCCTCATGCCGCGAAGTTAGAACAAAGAGTAAGTACCAGGTGTTCCAACAATTGATCGAGAACCCAATTTAATTACTACTTCCCCTAAAATTTCTTAGCAACTTAGATTTTCTAATCCAGTTCTCAATTGACTGTTAGAAGGTTGGCCTTTGCCTTGTGGCTGCTGCTAAAAAATATATATCAGCCTATCAGAAAGTGTTCAAAGAGTGATGTTGGATTTATTAAGACTGACCTTCAATTAAGAACAAGGACGACTATTTTACAGATGTCATAATGCACTGCCCAATATTACAGAGAATATAAACTATATACATCCCATGCCTCAGTGCTAGCAAAACACATTCAATAACAATTCTGGAAAGTGGAAGAAAAGAGTATCATCACACTTTCTTAGGGAGGCCAAATGAAGATAGAATCGAGAGAAGCGCGGCGCAGACAAAGGCGAAGAGGAGGAGGCTCGCAGCCGCATAACCCTTGTTGAAGAACTTGTGGTAGGCTGAGCCCACGAATTCGAACACTGACTTCAGATCCTTTGTCGCCCCGAATCCCGCAGCTGATCCGGTCGCCAGTACATACGACGTGATCTGCGAAGTATCAACACAAAACTCCAGGTCATGTTCGAGGTTCTTCCTTGAGATCAGTTGATTCACCTTATGCGTTGATAGTCCAAATCCGATTCGTACTAAAGCTATTATACATCAACCGGTATAGATCGCTAGGTTAATGAACTTTAATATCTACATACCTGGTCCGCGAAGAAATCAAAGAGAGTGACGCCGTCACGGCTTATCTCTTGATTCGCCTTGCACGCGCGGTGAAGTGTTCGCGCAATTTGGATGAGAGTGTATGCAGCTCCAACCACTATGGTTCCTAGCATGTACCTGCGCAGAGTTCCTAGACATGAAGAAGATGCAGAAGTTGATCGAGCAAGATCACGCAGCACGAACTCACCGGTACGCGTAGACGTCTCTAAACCGGACTTGGACTTCCGTGTTGAAGTATATTTGCAACGTCGCGGTGTCCGTCGTCAAGACCACCAACGATGCAACGAGGAAGACCAGCACGAGGAGCCTCAACGCGAGGATCAAAGCTCTTGAAGCCATCGAAGGCGCCGGTGGTGCCGCCCTTCTTCTCGCCTATGGCCGATCCTGTGAAACTTTCTCCCATCTGCCTTCTGATGCTTTGATCTCGCCTATTCTTTAAACGTAACACTCAAGTAGAATGTACTAATTTATTCATGCCCATAGTTGAATTTTGGGGTCAATCTGCATCATGAGGGTTGGTGACGAGCGTGACTCCACAACGCCATATCCGATGGCCACGTCTGCAAAATCTGACGTGTACATCACTTCACGGTTTAATGCCTTACGGAACCTTCTAGGCTCAACTGGACAAGCATGTTCTTGCCAATTAGGAAGGCCTTTTCTCACTTCATCATTTCGCGAATCATGCGAAGAAAAGAGAAAAAAGAGGTAAGGGCCGGGTCGGGTGGGGCCAGGCGTGACCCGAAGCGAAGGGCCGCGTGCTCCGACCGACCCGACCCGAAACCCATGAGACCCGATCCGATAGAGAGACTGGGAGGTCGGATGGAGAGCTGAGAGTCCGAGCGAGCGAGGAAGCCTCCGGCGCCGGGCGCGGCTATGCCCGAACCCCGGTCGATGCTTCCCCTTCTTCCTCGGCGTCACATCCTCCGTAAATCCCCCTGTTCCTGGTTTAGCCGTTTGTCCCGAGGATCTCGCCTCGGAGACGTTGCGAGGCGGCCAGCCATAGCTCGATTCGTCTCGAGCTCGCCGTCTCCGAGCCGGGTAGGGACTCTCCCGATGAAATGCTCATCTCGTCGAATCCTCTGCTTTGCCATGTTCCAAGTGAGAAGTGGAGACTCGTTGTCTTCGGTTCATGATTGTGTCACGGTCTAAATAAGTTGGTTGCGTTGATTCTGAACACTGCTTGCCGATTTCGTTCGGATATGGACGTGAGTTCAAGTCCGGTGCGGACAATTCCTCTCTCTCAATCCATGCTAACCACGTGTTCGATGCAATGCGTAAGCCAGATCCATAATTATCAGCTTGCATCATCCATCGTTAGCAAAAGCAAACCCATCATATTTTAGACATTCTTTGTCCGGAACACTGACCGCTTGGCGCATTTGTTTCCTTCCACTCGTCATCGACTTGATTTTTACCACATCCGAGCATTTAACCAAACATCCGTTTTTGCCATTGTAGGCATTCTAGACTGTGATTCTCCACGAGAAGTACGCTCTTTAAATCATTGATACGAATGAGGATTTTAGGTGAAAAACTCACGCTAGCCGCATCTCAACTTTCTTATTCACATCTTGTGCGTATTTGTTCTGCATGTTTTTTGTTTAAAAAAAAAATGTTTGATGGCTCATAGCGATGCTCGGAAGAGATGGTTAATGGAATTGTCGCCTCCAAGGGGTTGGTCGAGTGGTAAGGGCTTGGGCTTGTGGGTGATTGATCCCAAGTTTGAGTCCCTCTTCCCTCCATCTTACAATATTCTTGACTTACATGGAGGCTAGTCTGTGGAGCCGGGCTAGTTCTCCTCCAGTTGGTGGCTGACCGGTCGGACCCTTATAGTGCGGCCGGTGTGGGAGTCCGGGTCATCAAAGAAAAAAAAATGGCATTGTCCATGGATGGTGGTGCATGATGGCCGGATATAGCATGTGGTTGTGCCCGGTTACTTTTAACTTGAAGCTTGAATGTGTAAGTTCCAACGGCAAAGAGGAGGCTAGAGTCTGCAAAACTGCATCTAATGCAGTAACAGCTACATCCCACAGAAACGGTCATGGATCTTTAGCATCGCACGATGAGGGCATAAATTTCTGGGAAACTCAACTGTAGGTACAAACATCCTCGAACCGGACTTCGACTTTTCGGTGGCAAGATCGACTTCCAAGTAGCGAGGTGGGCATTCATTCGTCAGAGCCACCGCGTGATACAGCAAGGGAAGCCATGACCAGCCAGCCTTGACTTGAGGGTTCTGAACCCTCAAAGCCATCGAAGACACGGCATGACGGTGCTTTTGGTTCCCGTGGTCTTCATCTCCGGCTCGATTTTGGATCCAGCTACCCTCCTTGTACCCATGTTATTTGGTTCTTTGCTAATAATATGTTGAGACATTAAAGGTCGTTCCTGTGGTCGACTCTTCAGGTCAATGGGGAATCAACAACCGAGGGCGCCTCGACCCCGTGAAGGGGACAACGCGAAGGACTAGAATTATTGAATATTGCCAAAGTTGGACGATGCCATTGGTTCAGAATTTGCAAAGTACTTAGTTGAGGTGTTTGCCAGTAGCCCTTTGACTTAAAACTAGCATTTCCAGAGTTCCTTTTTTGTCAATGAAAATCTCACCCGTGATTGTTTTTGAGAATTTTCCAGATACTACCTCAGGGGTTAATGATCTATTTTTCTTCCAACTTTGCCTTAATTATATTATCTATATTCGAGTATTCTTCACCAGCTTTCCTATGCAGATCTGACCAACATCGCACAACGTGGATGGCGTCGGTGGCCCTCCCGAGAGGTCGCACGAATTTGGCACCGACGTGACCTTAGCTGAGGCTCGAGGTTGCGCAACCTCAAGGTGGCGTTGCGAGGATCGCTAAAACCAGGTAAGTTGGGCACCCTATCCGACTCTTGCTCATGCCGGTGTCATGAAGTTAGAACAAAGAGTAAGTACCAGGTGTTCCGACAATTGATTGAGAACTCAATTTAATTACTACTTCCGCTAAAATTTCTTAGCAACTTAGATTTTCTAATCCAGTTCTCAATTGACTGTTAGAAAGTTGGCCTTTGCCTTGTCGCTGCTGCTCAAAAATATATATCAACCTATCAGAAAGTGTCCAAAGATTGATGTATCCAAAGAGTGATGTTAGATTTATTAAGACCGGTCTTCAATAAATAACAAGGACGACTATTTTATAGATGTCTTAATGCACTACCCAATATTACAGAGAATATAAACTATATATATCCCACGCCTCAGTGCCAGCAAAACACATTCAATAACAATTCTGGAGAGTGGAAGGAAAGAGTATAATCAAACTTTCTTAGGGAGGCCAAATGAAGACAGAATCGAGAGAAGCGCGGCGCAGACAAAGGCGAAGAGGAGGAGGCTCGCGGCCGCATAACCCTTGTTGAAGAACTTGTCGTAGGCTGACCCCACGAATTCGAACAGCGACTTCAGGTCCTTTGTAACCCCGAATCCCGCAGCCGATCCAGTCGCCAGTACATACGATGCGAACTGTGAAGTATCAACACAAAACTCTAGGTCACGGGCAAGGTTCTTCTTCAAGATCAGTCGATTCAACCCATGTGTCAATAGTCCGAATCCGATTCATACTAAAGCTATTATACATCAACCAGTGTGTATCGCTAGGTTAATGAATTTTAATATCAACATACCTGGTCTGCGAAGAAATAAAAGAGAGTGACACCGTCGCGGCTTATCAGTTGATTCGCCTTGCACATGCGGTGAAGTGTTCGTGCAATTTGGATGAGAGTGTATGCAGTTCCGACCACCATGGTTCCTAGCATGTACCTGCACAGCGTTCCTAGACATGAAGAAGATGCAGAAGTTGATCAAGCAAGATCACACAGCGCGAACTCACCGGTATGCGTAGACATCCCTAAACCAGATTTGGACTTCTGTGTTGAAGTATATCTGTATCGTGGAGGTGTCCGTCGTCAAGACCACCAACGATGCAACGAGGAAGACCAGCATGAGGAGTCTCAACGTGAGGATCAAAGCTCTCGAAGCCATCGAAGGCACGGGTGGTGCCGCCCTTGTTTTCGCCTCTGGCCGATCTTATGGAACTTTCTTTCGCCCGTCTTCTATTGCTTTGATCTCTCCTCTATGTCCTGTCCTTCAAACCTAACACTCAAGCAGGTTATACTAATCTATTCATGCCCATCGTTTACTCCTGGGGTCAACCTGTGTCGTGAGGGTTGGTGACGAGAGTGACTCGACAACGCCATCTCCGAGGGCGACGGCCACAAAACCTGAAGTGTTCATCACTCCACTGACTAATCAAGCTTGTTCACACATGCCGATCGATGAATTCACACATGCGATTCTGTATTATGATTGAGGTTTTTATTTGGTCTAGGATGCGAGCCTTACGAAACCTTCGAGGCCCAACCGGACGAACACGTACTGGAGCAAGCATGTTCTTGCCCATTAGGAAGGCCTTTTCTCACTTTGAATAATCAAAGCTTTTCTTCGGCCAAAACAGCATTCAGACCAAATCTAATATTTTCTGTACTTCATTTAGCGAATCATGCGAAGAAAAGAGAAAAAAAAAAAGAGGTGACCTTGTTTCTTGCTCGGATTTTTCTTTCGTTGATCTTACTTCTTATTTTCCTATCGCGAAAAAATTCGCCGTCTTTTTATCTCCGTCACTGAAATATATAGAAGGCGAAGAGAGGAATGGATTTCAATTTCTAGAGAAACCATACTCTAATTATATTTTCGCAACTCTTGCATCCTAGACCAAATAAAAACCTCATTCATAATACAGAATCGCATGTGTGAATTCATCGATCGGCATAAATTGTCATTCCATGTTCAACCCACATTGTAATGCAAAATACAGTTTGTCATCGTCGCAGCAGCTCATAAACTCGGACATATCATGTGGTCGGCGATGGAAGCATCTCCCGATAAATGCTGTTTCTCAAGCTTTTACTTCGATTCTTGATTCATCCGTACACTAGTTTTGCTTTTTTAAACCGTAGCTCCATGTATGCATGTATAAGAAAATGGATCAACGATTGTATAATGAGCAAAAACTAGGAGGAGAATGAAGTAAACGCCAACAACGATTCTTCAAGTAGGCATAAAAGACTACGCCTCTCTCTCTCCGTCAATTCCCACAAAGGAAAAGACAATTAGATCACGGGTCGAATTTGCATCTTTTTGTTGTTTGTGAAAAAGCCCAAAAGGTCATCTCACAAGTCGCTCTTGCCACTTTCTCTTTCCCCAAACCTTGTCCCTTCGTTCTTGTCCCTTTGCTCAGTCTTGCAGAATTTTATTTAATGCACAGACAGATTAAAAGTTCATCATCATGTACCTGGTCCGCCTCATAAAAACCCCTTCATTGCTTTTTTGGCTTTTTTCCCTCCGTTACCATCTCCATTTAGCGGACTAATGACTATTCCAGAGGCCGCGATCTACAGGAGGTCCCGAATAGCAGTTAAGAAAAACCTAAATGATGTGATGCTTAATACTATATTCACTTAAGAGGTTGATCTTTGGCTAGGTATGGTACAAAGCATCAATGTGTGGTTATATATTCAATGACATGACAGTGGCAATATCTTTGTGCATCAGGACATGGAACCGGCGAGAAGTCGGTGTCCATTGCCATATGTTAATCAATAAAGAAAAAAGATCACAAGAAAGCAGACAAAAATTTTACAGACACGAAAGAACAACAATATTGTTGAAATAAAGGGAAGAAACAAGAATGACAGTGCTTTTGACTGAAGCATCAGTATTTGGCAGCACCTTCCCTCACAAGAATGATTACACAGGTAAAAATTCAGGAGGCCTGGAGTTGGATTTGAAAAAAAAGGAAAGTAACCCCACAGGTCCTCCACTTGCCTTGAGACCCACCTTTCTCTTCTACATCATTTTGCAGGATATTGTCTTCTTCTCTCCTCTTGAAAGTTCACTAATTCGCGGTTCATTATACAAGGGTTGTTGTGGATTGGATTAACTAAGAAACTGCATGAAATTTAAAACCCATAAAATTTTTATTAAGAAACATGTACTGAAAAAAAGTGGTCTAAACAACTCATGACAGGAAATGGGTAAAGGAAAGAAACTTAATTGACATATGCTAATGCTGGACGCACTTGTTTCGATGTTGGAGACAATCTGGGTGATGATAATGAAAGACTGAGAGGCTAGAATAGATAGAGCAAGCGTACCTGTCAAGTCTTTAGTTGGGGCAGAGGAGAGATGATGTTGGTGATTCACTTTTCTCTCCTGTTTTTATCAATAAGGATGGTGATGAATGACCCATCTTCCTCATCATCTCTCATAGACTTTGAATCAGTAACTTTCTGACTCTGACTATCATGATGAATGTGACCGCCGGTTCTGACGACATTCCTCTCAGAGTCCTCTCTCATTTTCCTTCTCAGTTTCTCTTCTGCATCCTGCAAGAACTTGAACTTTGGAGGTGGTGATGCCCTGATCCTGTTGAACTCTGCATCAGTTGAGGACTCAAAGAGAGGGTTGAATCCATGCGGGTTATGGTATGTGTTCGCAGGGGAAGTGGGAGGGGGTGTGAAGAGAGATGGAGAGGTCAGAGGAGTGAGAAATGGGGTTTCCACTGTGAAAAGCAATTCACTCAAGCTCTTTCCTCTTGAGCCCTTTTCGCCTCTGGACCTGCCATCTTCTGACTCCAAGTCTTCCTTTGTCTCTTCAACAATGGTAAAGAGAAATCTGGGAGGCCCTCCAAGCTTGTGCAGCCTCATGAGCTCTGTCTCCATGCTCTCCTCTTCACATGGTTTTACCAGAATATCCTTGTTTGAGTGGACTTGTTGTAGCTGATTCTGTGAACCATTCAACTGGGTATCAGAGATTAGTCCTGAGGAAGGGAGCTCTTGGGGATTCAAAGCTGTTTGGCTTAAAGAAGATGGCTTTTTACAGCAGAAAATGTGAAGGAGCTCTTTAGTTGGAGTATTGTTATAGCCTTCTTCAATTGTTCTGTTTGTGAACCTCTTTTTCCAACAGAGCAAATAGTAAAATTCTGCAAACAGGGCTAAAACAAGGCAACCAAAGACCACACTCAACCCCAGTCCAATTCCACTCAACGATTTCATCTTTTTCCCCCTCCCCCTTTTCCAGTCCTTCTCTAAATTAATCAAGGGAAGAGAAGCTACTTTGCCTTATTACAAATAATTACTAAATAGATAAATTAAGAAAAGTCACTATCTGAAATTACCCAAATCCCAGATGCATGTTAGAGCAAACCACTCTGCAGACCACATTGCAAAACTGCCAAAGAAAAAGAACCTTCCCCTGGACTTCTGAGAGCAGCTTCAATCTTTTCTCTGATCAGGACTAACAAACAGTTAACCCTTCAAGAACAACTTCACTTGATCGAGCTCAGTGGCGGTGGCTCCGAATCTCTCGCCGCTTCATCAACAGATAAGAAGCTTGTGGTGAAAAATGCCCACTTTATCAGCTGAGAATAAACTCACATCACCCACCTGTCCAAAACAAACCAAAGATGCTTTCTTTCCTCAAACATCACCATCCACAAATCACCAAGAGTGACGATGAAGAAGAAGCAGCTTCAGCTCTTCCTTTCTTCTTCCAACGCAAGAGCACCGCCAGCTAACTTTTGGATAAATTTCACTGTCGCCATGTGACGGCCATGAGACTCCTGAAGCACCTTCACTCTATCTAAGATTTCACCGGGCACCAGCAAACAAACAAAAAATTCCCCCCCGTTTTTTTTCATGGGGAGTAGAGCATGTGGATACTATGTTTAGTGAAGAGGGGGATGATTACAGCAACGAGAAAGAGGCAAAGAAAGTCGGCAATATACTTTACTGATTGTCTCCTTTTTATATTGGTTGGAAAATCACGTCCCTCGAGGGATGCGCACATGGGATCACAAATGGAAGGAAAAGGATGTGCCTTTAAAATCATTTAACGAGTGGAACTTCCAACAGTGCATGTACAAACTTGCCCCTCCTGTGCATGTACTTTTCCACCGCAGAGATCTCACTGCTCTTGGCTTGGGAGGGCACTTCTGTACATGCAGAATCCTCAGGAAAAAGCCTCAGAATCTGTGTCCACTTTGACATGAAATTCCCCCAGCTATTTTCAAAAGTCCACATTGAGCATGGCCATGTGATTCTGTGTGATTGACTGGGGTTGCTCATTGTCTCAACTCCCCAAGTGCTTTAAAGGATGGCATCTTTTAATTCAAATCCTTAATTAATGCCCTGATAGAAAATGAGTAGCAAAAGGTTCGGGTTTGAATTTTTTGGTGTGCTTTGCTGGGAAGTTATCATCAAAACTCTCCAGACAATGAGGGTGCGCATGGTAACACTTCTTAACTGGGGAATAGTTTTTTTTTTTAGAAATAGTTCTTTTCTATTTCTATTTCGAGGAACAATTTCTGAATAAAAGAACCTATTTGATAACTACACAAAATTTCTACTATTGAAATAGAAAAAAAATAGAAATGTGTTTGGTAACGCAACGATTCTTTTCTGTATTTATTCTTTTTTATTCTTGCTCATGGATTGTCGACCGCCAACCGCCGGCCGCCGCCGCCGACGAACGTGCGGCGGTGGAGGCCGGTGATCGGCGGTCGGTGGCGGCGGTCGACGGCGGTAGGGGGCGGTTGGAGGTGGCCGTGACAAGAGAGATGAATAAAAGAAAAATAAAAAAGAAAATTGGTTTATTTCTAGAAGTTGTTCTCGGGAACAAGAAACAACTTTTTTTTGTTTCTCATTTCTACTCCAAATCTATTCCCGGGAACAAAAAAGTAGAGAAATTGTTCCCGAGAACAAATGTTTTACCAAACGGATTTCTGTTCTTTTTTTGTTCCAATAAACAAAAGAACAGAAATTGGGAGAAACAGAAACATTACCATGCAGACTCTGAACAACTCGAGCTTTAAGCTGAGTTTAAATCTCAGTAATAGGGTCTGTTCAGTTCCATTTTTCGTGGTCAAACTGGTCTCCCGATTTTGCGCTTAACATCAATGATAAGACATGACTCGACTATTGGTATCAAACCATTCAAATTATTGGATTGCGAATTATTTAAGTCGAGCAATAGCATACTCGAATTGGCTGAACAATCTTGCCAATGGTCGGGCGTGAGTTGTTGGGCATGAACATGATCTAAGTTCAAGGCTTCAAGCATAGAAGTCCAAAAAACTGTTGAAGACCCTTTGAACTTTAGTGAGCAGATAAGCTAACTCCTCCCTCCCTGATCAACTATATATATATGTTTTTAAATTATTGATCTGGTCTAGAATTTGGCTTCTGGTAGATGAGCTCAGCCATCTGCTTCTTCTGGCGGTTGAAGGGACCGATGTTTAGACATTGATGGACAGGAGATGAAGTGCCAGGATTTTGCACAGATGTTTACACCTCATTCAATAAGGGTCCTCGCACACAATCAAAGTGGCAAAAAATGTGGGTCTCAAATGCTGGATACATTTGTCATCATTAATAAACAGATGCATGATCCGTATATGTAAGGTTGATTGAGGCATTTAATTATCTTTTCAAGCTATGACAGCTTGAACATGAACTGAATGTGACTGAGTGACTGATTTAGCATGTTCCTCCTTCATTTGTCCTGTAGTTGGGGTTGTATTTTAAACTATAAATATGGTTATTAGAGAATTCCGTATTAGAGATTATTACTAGAGATATTATTCAATGTTAAGGATATTATTTGATATTTCGTTATTGTTTAAGATAATTAATTTTTTATTTAAATTATTTCATTTCCTATGCATATTGTTTGGATATAAAAATCATTTTCTAATAAAGTGTAATGAAAAGTTAATTATGTATATAGTCTTTATTAAAGTTAAGATATTTTACATGATATAAGAGCCACAAAGAGAAAAGGACCCCAATCAACTAGATTTTTCTTTCTTCTTGCCATTAGTCTCAATCATTGTCTCAACCATGGGCTTCTCTATTCCCTTCCCATGGCCAGCAACATCGACATCTTCATCTCCATCGACATGTAAAGCTTCATTCTAATCTCTGCTTGGGATAGTAATGCATCTCCGTCTTTTGTCACGTCATCTTCCATAACCTCTTAGTTTTGTCCATACTCAATGCCTACCATGAATATTGTTTGTTGTGGGACTCTCTTTCAATTGCCAGTGGCATCGATGAGTGAAGTTGCCAACAAGCATCTCGGTAGTTATAAGTGCTAGAATCGAGCATACCTTCGGTGAGCAGTCAAAGTTGAACATCGTGGGGTTCATCATGGGATGATGTTGTTTAGTTTGTTGCAATTCAAGTTGGCTTTCCTCATGGTTCTATCGAGGGTTTATGAGAAAAATGTGTCAACTTTTCTAATCACGTGTTTCTTCAGTGCTAATGTGAATTACATTCAATTTGTCGTGTATGGTCCGGCTTACATAGCGATTGGTCACAATCTATACATGTATAGATCTCACTAATTATTAAATTGTAGCCAGCTTTATTTCTAGTAAATCCGATAGTACGTTATAAAAGAGTATCTCATAGAATTCTCAAATCCCGTAACTACAAGAACTATTGGGATTACTACAAATGACATGGCCGCTTAAACGAACCGTCTCTAAACAATTAGAATCTTATGAACTTCCTTCGAAGAAGTGTTAGGAGAGTTGTTATTATTAGAATTTTTAAATATTATATCATGCTTTCATCTAATGATTTAAACTTTTAAAATAGTAGGTAATGGTCTCACAAAATCTCATATGGTACCATAGCAAAATATCCCAAATTCAAGTCTTTCTAGGCCCTAGTTTGCCTTCCCATTTACATATTTCCACACTTCTCACATGATATCAGAGTAAGACCAAATCTTTCAAGCCCCTATTTATCTCCCTTGATTATTATATATTTTCACTTAGAATATTCAAATATTAAATCATGCATTTATTTATCAGGTTAAGTTTTTAAAACAGTTGGCAGCGGTCTCACAAAATCTCATAGTTATCATGCAGATGGAGACTTTTTCTCACGCTTCTCACGCCACATTCCTATCACTAAACAATGCACTAAAAGACAGTCCCCTGTTAACAAGACCAACCAACAAGACATCAAACCTAAGGATCAACCAAGTCCAACCATTGACAATTTGCGCGAGCATAGTTTACATTAGCAAAAAGTGAAATGAATTTAATAGAGTTCTAAACTTTCTGGGGAGAAAAAATGGATGGTCCCCGAGCGTGAGGCGTCTTATTTGGCATATGGCGGGGACAATGGTTGAAATTTCATAAGTCTCCAGGGTCCCTCTTGGCCCAATAAAGGTCGCCTTTGTTCCTTTGTTTTTTCTGCCTCTTTTCGGTTGGTACAGATGATTGTTGGTCCCATGAAGGTTTAGAGTTCATAAGAGAGAGAGAGAGAGAGAGAGATATGCTTATAAATTCGATCAAAATCTGATTTGGGGGCCAGTGATAAGATTTTTATTCTTTGGTTATCATAATCAAGTCTGTTTTATAAGGTTCAACCAATCTGGATTAACCAGCAAAGACCAGCTCGAGACCTGAGACATTCAGCCAAATTTGAGGACGCTCGCTTGGATCTTTGCACACAATTCTTAATTGAATCTATACATCTTCCATGCAGACAAGATATGGAGTTCGCTTGTTTGGGAAATTGGGGAATTCTTGCTCCTTCTTCCTAACTCCTTTTATGCACGGAATTGTAGACAACACTCTCTTCGAGGAAAAACAAGAAAGCACTAAGGGGCAATTTTCACAGCACTTGATGAGGCTGCACGACGATGCCCTCCAATGTAACAGTGACTTCTTGATCCGCCTCCTCGCTGCCGGCCGAGCTGAGCCTCCTCATCGGGATTATCTACGGTGAGGGGGTGGTGTCGGAGCGGCACATCGGGCAACTCGAGTGCGAGTACAGCCACATGTTGATGCACGGCATGTGGAACGAGTGCATGCATTCCGGCAAGGTGCGCAGCTCCTCTTCCTCTTCGTATTCGCTCAAGCATATCGCACGCACGCCATCCTCGCCCACCATCTTGTCGCCTTTCTGATACTTGTGGGCCGGAATCAGGTGAATGGCCAAGTTCTCAATGCTGCTCAGCGTTTCTAAGGCCTCGGTAACGCGTAGCCGCTGGGGCCGGTTATTGGCAGGGTGGGGCCTGACCAGCCGACGGAAAAGAAGTGGTAGATCGTCACCACGAGCGCGGCAGTTGCCACCCCGATCAGGAGGACAGTTACTTGGGTGTCTACGATGCAGCTATTCTCATTTCCCATCAAGCAAAGATAGTAACCAATGCTTAACAGGAATAGTTTAAGGGCAGTTCTACATAGGAATGACGGGGACTGCAAGAATTTTAGTGTCTTACATGTGCAGATTATAATACAATACAGTTCAATTCCAAATCACAGAATCAGGACAAAAATCGTCATTTATAATCTCATTTTCAGTCTTGCGATCTTACCGAAGCAAATGCGGTGCTCGTGACATATTCTTCTTCTCCTAAATCAAGGAGGTAAAAGCATCAAGTTAACACTTCACATTAATTTACACAAACGAATCTGGTCTCTTTTCTTGTTACATAATAATTGCAATCCTCGTGTTCTATGTGCATCCGACCTTGCCATCATCTCCAAGACGTGTTTGTTTCTTTTCCCCTTCCTTCTCACGCAATGGAGGTAGAGATCCCGGCAAAAGCAGTTTCACAGCTAATCAACAAACCCCTCGCAAGACCATTTGCTTCTCGTGTGGTGTGGCCACAGCTGAGTATGCGAAATGATCCCAAGTAGCTGAAACGAGTTCTGGCTGCTCCTTTCATTCAGAGTCTAACCCAGTATGCGGATGCCAGGCAAAGTAGGATTTGTTTGGCATATATATCTTAGTACAGAGTCCATACAGAACAGACTTCCAATTTGCGCAATTCCGCTCTCTCCCTATTTGTTGGATCTTAGGATTCTGCAGAAGCCAGGCACACAATCAGAAGGATGGAGAAGAGTATTATGGCTGCATCATGAAGATAAAAGTGGACAAGAAAAGTCGAGCAACAGAGAAAAATAGCACATGCAAGAGTTTTCAACTCATAGCATTAGCAATTGAGTGGACATAAGCCTACTTAAACTAGAGAATTTACTCCCAGCTACAGAGAAAATATGATGGTGTAGGGAGGATAATCAATTGTCACTTACTCTCTTGTCCCTTCAGATATTATCCATCAACAAATTTGAGGCTGCTCCTCAGGTCAAGGACAATGGTCCTAGCCACCAGGTGAAGCATAGGATGCATGAATGAAGAGACTGTCATAACAACTCATTAATTAGTCAAGCGAAATCATTAGTGCGAAATAGCAATAGCTTGAAATAATCCCAGTTAGCGAAAAACAAATACACAGCCGCAAAACAGTTTGTCCAATTAGTGTTCTGCCCCCTCCCACACTAGCCGAGGACAAACAAAAAGCACGACATGTAACTGGAAGTGAACGATTGTCTGATTCATGAGTAAGCCCCAGAGAACCATGCTGGTCTTAAGGTTTGTTCGCATGAAAGCCAAGGTGGAAGAAACACAAGGCACCAGGATGCCATTACACTAATTTCATTCATTTAAGAGCATTCGTTCATACAGTCCTCGAGCAATTAGACCTCGGCATCATAATTCTCGTAAAGCTTATGTTTTTTCCCCCTGCAGGTTTAATAACTTCCTTTCACTAAAACCTTTTTGTAAGGGCAGAAGAGTATCGGCCTGACGACGACTCGGTTTTCTGAGATCCTGCCCACGAACCGTAAACTCTTCCCTTCATTCACCGAAGCAACTTATTGGTCAACTCATGCCAAAGCTTAGTACCCAAATCAATGAAACTAGAGAAGTGCACGGGGATACTACTAACAAACGAGACTCCGAAACATTTTCCATGGGATAAGACACTGCCCAGAGAACACGCAAACTCGAGTACAAGCCGCTCAGGATCCGCATTTGCAGCATTTCCTCATAAAATTCGTCATTCATTCAACCAAAAATCCATCAAAAAGACCACAGATTTAGTGAATCCTGAGTTAAGAAAATAACGGAAATAAATACGGAAAAAAAGAAAAACAGAGCGATCGCAGTGGGATTCGAACCCACGACCTTTAGATCCGGAGTCTAACGCGATATCCACTCCGCTATGCGATCGCAACCTCGTCCTCTCCAAACAAAGCCCCCACTTAAACCCCTAAGAAACCCTCGCTCGGGAGCAGCGTCGCGAAAAATGCTTCGTCCCTCCGGCGAGCGCCGCTCGCTTTTCAAACATCATTAGCATTCTCAGCAAAACATAAGTACCATTGCGATCGCGATGGACAAAAAGAAAACCTAGAAACGGGATTAACCACGGATCGGATCGGAGATCCGCTGTCGCGACGACACTAATCACGTATTCATCACGCTAACTGACCGGAACACTTATAGAGAGAGAGAGAGAGAGAGAGAGGTGTACCGTGGTGGCGGCGGCGGCGGCGATGATGGCGACGGAGAGGGGAGAGAAAACGCCGGGAAGGGACCATGATCGGATCTGAATCGGACGGGTGGAGACAAACCAGGAGGAGGATCTCTGTTTTCTTCTTCGTCGGCGGCATTGAAGGTTTTTGTCGCGACGATCGCCGTCGCAATCCCAACGCGCACCCGCGAAAGGGCCGTGGATTCTGGATTGGGCCTCATTCCATGACCCACAGGCCCATACTTTCTCCCCTTCTCTCTCTCTCTTCTTTTCTTATAAAATTAATATTCAAAAAATCTCAAACTCATATACATATGACTATCCTAGATTAATTTTTTTAGCATCATAAATCTCAAATTAGTACATTATCTTATATTTATTTTTAAATCGTTAAAAATTTCAAACTGATACGTTTATGATAAATTTACCCTTCGTAAATTTCTATTAAATTGAATTTATATCATAAAAAATCACAAATTAGTATATTTATGACAAATGGATAGTAAAATCCAAAATTGCTACATCTATCAATTCTCACATGTCATCCAATTTGATATTTTAATTGTAAAATTTAATGAGAATTAAAAAAAGGTAAATTTGTTATACGCGTATCAATTTTTGATTTTATAAATAATACTCTTCGAATGCACGGTTAATGCTATTTATCAAATGACAAATTCAATTATATATAAACCAAATAAGGCCAATAGGAGTTTCAATTCCTAAAAATTTCGATCAAACATTCATTTCAAGAAAATTTTTCATAATTATCAATACTATGAGTTCTTAAAATGTAATGTGCATTTGAAATAAAATTGTTTATAAGTTATATGTTAAGATGTAAAGTATTGGTTAGTATGCCCCATTTCACAATCACGTCAACAAAATTAAGCTTTTGACAAAAAAAAAAAAAAGAGGCTAATAATTGATTATATATCTTATGTTTAGTGAAAATGCGAAGTACTGGTTAACACGACTTATTTCACCGTCTCGTAAACAAAATTGGGGCTAAATAAATTTCCCAGTTTTTATAAAAGAAAGAAGTTAAAGTAGAGAATATATGATACAGAAAAAAGTTACGAATATTGTGGCTGCTGGGATTCGAGCCCAGGTCTCCACGGCCACAACGTGGAATTCTTACCACTAAACTACAGCCACTAGATGACGAAGGTCCCCTACATTTTTATATATAATCCAAACGGATTGCACAATGGTTCATTTATACACGAATGATAAAAGTATATCTCGCTAGAGGGAGGTAATTCGAAACACGTGATGGATAAATGTTTATCCTCGTCGAAAAATCTAAATGTGAACTTGACCTGATATTTTGTTATTGGCCAAAGCCATCGAAATGATCCTAGATAGTGCTCTTTGAGAAAAGTGTATTGATTCAAATAATATGCTTTTTCAATTGATTTGTTGAAAATTCATCTATTTCTCTATGAGGTTGGATTGAGTAAATCAATAGTACTTATTCAAAATTGCCTAATTATGTTAAGAATGTACGTCTTACCCGATTCACTTGCCTAATTAGCATACCGTATCATTGGGTAACAAAAAAGGAAAAAAAAATCGAATTTCCATATCCAGGTGACAAGATTGAAGAAGAAACCACCAAAGTTGCTGTACTGATGACGAGGTCAAAGGTGATGTGTTGGATCCAACGTTGTGGATAAGCACGCAATGGACTTTGCCATATTCGAATTCTCATCTTCTACAAGCTTTGAATTTAATGACATGATGCCAACAAGGTTCCCATAAACATTCTAATTAACGTAATTTTTTGAATTCACTTGGTAGATTAACTCATTAATTAATATACTCTCTATAAGATCAACGTTTAATTATTTTGCTGGGTTTTCCACTTGGTTCAAGAACGCGAAAAATCTTTTAACTTTCGAATATGGAAAATTTCAACTTTTAAACGTCGAAAAGAAAAAAAGGGAAAGGGTGATATGCCTTACCTGACCTTACCTGACCTTAAACATGGCAACGCATGAAATGCATGAAAACGAGCAAGTGAAAGACATCACGTCATGACGTGGCGCGCAATGCAGTTCCTGGACTGTCGCACGAGTTTTCCTCGGCCTTTTTAACAGGAGACGCTCCTGCGGCAGAACACCAGCAGATCTTTCCCTCTGTTTCTCTGGAGTAATCTTGCAGAAAACCTTAAACCTTGTCTTGTGGGTCTCTCTCTCTCTCTCTCTCTCTCTCTGTGCAATCATGATTTTCGATCTCTTTGGTATCAGTGTTGTCATGAATTGCTGATTTTCATTCGTGGGTTGCGCCTGGTGATTGCTGCGCCTTTAGGTGGGGCTCTTCTTTTGTGTCGTTGTGAAGCTTTGCTTGGTGTTTTGCCTTTTCTTGCTTTCAAAGATTTCGCTGTCATTCAACCACCGTCCCTCTCTCTCCCTCTCTCTCTCTCTCTCTGGTTGGAGCAGTTTGGTAGTGCCCCATCTGATTTAGGATTAGTACTCTATATATAGTCGTCTACTGAGCCCATCCATCAAGAAACGGGGCAAAAAAAAAACCCAAGGTCTCAGCATTCTGTTGGTTCATCTTGACCCCATATGCTGTTTCGTTCGGACGACATTCCAAGCATTAATCTTTGTTTTGCCTATGTGGTTTTGACTCGGTGCTTTCCTTTCCTCCACAGGCATTGGTTGGGAAATTCTGTATACGTCTTTCGTGGTTAACTGGTCTGCAATCAGGACAGTTGAATTTGTGGATTTGTTTCTGTTAGGATAAGACTGACCGTCTCTTTTTTTCAATGCCCAACAGAGTAGATTTTTGTTCGAGCAATGGCGAGAGAGGTTGCAAAGAGCGAGAACCATACTTCTCCGAAACCATCCCCGTCTCCCTCTCCTTTGAGATTCTCGAAATTTTTCCAGGTAAATGCACATCGGATCAATTTTGGTGATCGGTTTCTTTTTTAAGCGGCAGGTGTAATGGCTCTATGCATGAGAGCTTTTGTTTCCCGTCGTGGACTCTAAAATGTCGTCTGACTTTTTATGCTCCGAACCAAATTTCATTCTAGAAAGTAGGAAATGTCTGTGTCTGATTGCTTATCATTTTGACAAAGCTCAAGTACTGTCGTCTGTGCTCAGGTTCGCCTTGCATCTTCTTATTCGATGCAAACACATGTTCATTATGGTGTTAAAGCACATCCAAATTGCTTCTATCTAATATTGATATTGGTACTGTGAATATTACCTTTGATATGGTTATAAAGAAATTCTCTCTTGGCAGTCCAACATGAGGATTTTGGTTACTGGAGGGGCTGGATTTATCGGCTCTCATCTGGTGGACAAGTTGATGGAAAATGAGAAGAATGAGGTTAGTTCTCGTAGCAACTGATTTATCGCCTTTTGACAGGCTTTCTTCTTTGATGGGTTAAGATAAATTTTGATCCTGAAGGTTTTTAATTATTAAACTATCTGACACTGTTTTTCTTTTTCATGGCTAAAACCTTTAATGTACCATACGTTGCATCAATTATATCGATATCGTCATTTACTCTTTCAATTATTCTGTCATAGGTGATTGTTGCAGATAACTATTTCACTGGATCCAAGGATAATCTGAAGAAATGGATTGGCCATCCAAGATTCGAGCTTATTCGCCATGGTATCTCTTCTTTAGCTGGTTATATATCTAGCAGAGCAATCACAGATGGTTGAAAATGCCCTGTCCGGTGGTAATCCACCCTTGAAATATTGGATTCGATTGCCATCTTTCTATGCCAATGCTCGATCAGAATTCAAAAGTAATACAAAGATTTTCACCGGCCGGACACCTGGCTAATTTTTTCTCTTTTAGTCTGGCCAAGAGCATTAAAACATGGGATGCAACCTTGAAATCCCAAATGTAGATGGAGAAGCAAGATTAGTGACCCAGTTTTCGAAATTTTGTTCAGGATGAAGTGTTGAAACAGCATAATTGAGGAAGCATCAGAGTGTACATACTTCATGATACTGTCTTGTATGCTATTATAAATATCTAACTGGTCTCCAAGTCTGAAGTTTACTGCTGTTGATCTTCACCTTTCTCTTCCATTTTAAATAACTGTATCATCACATCCATGGAGCGGCTGAAATTGGGAAATGACCTCTGTACGTTATGCAGATGTCACGGAGCCATTGCTGGTGGAAGTTGATCAAATTTACCATCTCGCTTGCCCAGCTTCTCCGATCTTCTACAAATACAATCCTGTCAAGGTGCCTCTCTCTCTCTCTCTCTCTCTGTGGATCAGTTAGTTGAGCCACAACCTTCATACCCAACACCCCGCTCCCCACCAGCTTTTGCATTTTATTAAAAATCTGACTAAAACACATTTGATGCTGAACAGACCATAAAAACCAATGTGATTGGTACTTTGAACATGCTGGGTCTTGCCAAGCGTGTTGGAGCAAGGTTAGGGTCCACTGTCCCTATTGGCGCCTTGACAGTGAAACTGTCTTTAGTTTGTCATTAATGCTCATGGTCATGGTTACAGGATTTTGCTGACATCTACTTCGGAAGTTTATGGTGATCCTCTTGTGCATCCTCAGGACGAAAGCTACTGGGGAAATGTGAACCCGATCGGTATGTTTACTTAGTCAAGACTTAGGGGAAAAGCTTTTTGCATTATGGTCATAGAAGGTTGAGTTCTTTGCATCATGTTTAAATTGTTCAATTGAAAATGGGTCCTGTTCCTAGTGACAACATGGTAATTTTCACTTGAGTATCTTAACTCTCTAAGTACGCAGGAGGGGTATTACTTTGTGGTACTGTGGCAGAGTGTTGGCAAGAATGTTCCAACGAGTTAGTTTGGAAGAATTTCTGATTGATTACTAAAGTGGTTGTCGAAATTCCGCAGGAGTTAGAAGCTGCTATGATGAGGGGAAGCGTGTTGCTGAGACCCTGATGTTTGATTATCACAGGCAGCACGGGATAGGTAAAATGCCACATTTCCTTATGCCACTTTACCTATTGATGAGAACTGCAAGTTTGGTGTGCAGGTCTTGTCTATATCTTAGTTTAAACATCTCTTCATTCTTACATGACTCATTAAACTTGACAGAGATAAGGGTTGCTAGAATTTTCAACACCTATGGACCCCGGATGAATATTGATGATGGCCGTGTTGTTAGCAACTTCATTGCTCAAGCAATTCGGTAGGCCTGCTGTTTCTCGCAACTCAAAATTTTTCATCAACTGTCCAAACATCTTTGCCATGCTTCGACTCCTGGAATGAGGCTAAATCCTATTGCATCAGCGTCACCAAAAAAATGCTGCTTATGCAGGGACGAGCCCTTGACTGTTCAGGCGCCTGGAACTCAAACTCGAAGTTTCTGCTATGTTTCTGATATGGTATTAGAGATTTATACATCTTTGTCATATTGTTCTAATGAGATATGAGGTAGCGACGGTACCAGAGCATTAACTCTATTCCTGAAAAATTGAAGGTTGATGGTCTTATTCGACTGATGGACGGAGATCATACTGGACCGATCAACATCGGGAATCCAGGTCACGGCGCTGCACCTTTTCAATGACAAAAATGGTCTAGTGTGTGATGAAATTATTTTCCAACTTAGTTTTATTTGGCATTTCAGGTGAATTCACTATGCTTGAGCTCGCGGAGAATGTTAAGGAGGTTCGCCTTTTTTTTTTCTCTATCAATCTATTGTTGATCTGTGTACCTGTACCTGAGTCTCATCCAATGTCCGGTGATTCATTGTAGAGATGTTAAGGATGCATCATTCTTAATGGTCTTGATGTTCACTTTCTATTTACACACAATCATGCGATGTCGCAGCTTATCAATCCTAATGTGAAGATTGCCATGGTGGAGAACACACCGGATGATCCTCGACAGAGGAAGCCGGATATCTCCAAAGCCAAGGAGCTGCTTGGCTGGGAGCCAAAGGTGAAGCTGCATGACGGCCTGCCGCTCATGGAGGACGACTTCCGATCGAGGCTGGAGAAACCCAGGAAGCATTAAACAAACACACCCCCACAGTAGACAACATTGTCGTATTCGAGCTTGAAATTATCATGTTCTCTTTCCTTGTTTCGTCAGTGAGCCGAGCTCATCTACTCGGTTGTGAACGTTGAGCTTTTTCTACTTCAATCCTATTCTGTGCTCGTCCAACTCCTTTCTTTGTTCCTTTTTCATCAGCATATGGATTCTCCTGTCACGCAAGCGATGAGATAATGACAGTAGTCATTAGTACTGTAGGTGCTTGTTTCAGACAAACCAACCATGGATGAACTAGTTCATAGACTATACGGCTCGATTAGAAGTTCACTCGCTGTTTCAAGATGTGTCCTGGATGCGTATGGTTGGATCAGCTCTTTCCTTCACACATGTCAAGAGGACTGTTTAATGCCCGTTTATCACAGGACCTTGCGAAAATGCTTCCAATACTCGGCACTTTCCTGTCCTCTAACGCAGTTTCTTATTTCAAATCGAAACCCGATTATGACTGGCAATGACCGGCAATGACATCCCTTTTACTTGTAATCTCATTATCGTAATGAATATTTAACTTGAATTCATTAATTAAAAGAAAGACAGTAACATTTTCTTTATCTTACAATGCAAATCGATTGGAAAGTCTCTTCTTCTTCTCAATACCAAGTAAGGATCCCACATAAAAATAAAAATGCATCATCAGATATTGAAAAAACAAACTGGCAAGTGAAACCTCCGAAGCTCTGGCCAAGAAGGGAACTTGGAAGCATAAAAAGAAAGGAGGGGCACTTTGGTCACTTGGCCAGCACAATTTTGGGAAAATCCCTAATCTCATTTAAGAAATCTTGATAATTGCCCACTCATGTCCCCACTTTTGTTCTTTGCCCTAGGAGAAAACTAAGATTCCATCTCAGCACTAGCCCCCTTAAACTCCACAAGCACGTTAAAGAAGCACAGTCTCTCTCTCCTCTCTCTCTCTCTCTCTCTCTCCTCTGTGACAGCTAATAAGCCTTCAATAATCTGCGCCAATTCATACAGCTAACATACGCATCGCCCGAAATCCGAGAAACCCAAATGAGGAACCTCCCTCCCCGTTCTGAATCTCGCCCCAAAATTCTGTCTTTCGCACAACCAACTGTATAGCTTTCCTCGTTGTTCGAATGTAGAAGAGGCAGTCAGGCGAAGGAACGAAGGAACGCCACAGAGACGCACGCACGCGCACTCACTCACTCTCTCTCTCTCACTTCGCGTGTTGCGGCTACACTCCCAAATCCCACCACCGCCGCCCATCGAAGAGAAAAGCCTTCGGAGCTGCTTGTAGGGTGGGCGAAGGAATAGGATTCCCCGCACGGCGGCGGCGGCGGCGGCGGCCATGTCCTCCGCCTTCAGCTCCTCGAGAAGCAGCCCGAGCGGCTCGAGGCACCACCAGTTCGTCGGCGGCGGCGTCAACAGCCCCGTCGTTCTGGGCGTCTCGAGGTTGAGATCTTCCGCGGCCAAGAAGCCGCCCGAGCCGCTGAGGCGAGCTGTCGCCGACTGCCTCTCCTCCAGCTCGGCTCACCATGGGGTCCCGTCCTCCACTGTTGCCTTCGAGGCTTCCAGGACTCTTCGGGTGCGCTCGAATTTCGATCCTTTCTTATTTGTTTGCTGGATTCTTGATTTTTTGGGGTTCTTGATTTTGTTGGGTCTTGCCGTCTTGGTTAGATCTTGCAAAGTTTTGATTTTGGTTCTGGATGGGGGTGTTTGGAATCTGGGTTTCGCAGCGCTGGACGTGATTTAGTTTTACTTTGGTTTGATTGCGGAGTTACTGGTATTCAATGCTCAGTTTGGTTGCTTGGAATTTATACTGTATTGAAAGGTGGATCGTTCAGCTGAAGTGGGGCCAATTTGCTCGTGGAATCTATCTTCTCAGCTGTCATAGATGAACGAATTGATTTGCAGAAGAAATGTCCCTAGTTTGCTATATCTTCTTGTCATTTGGAGAGTTCAGGCTGGATATAGTTTGATGTTCATAAGAAATGTGTGCTCATTTGTCGAGATTATGCAAGAATGAAATGATTTCTAGTGAAAAGGGGGGCCCACCCTTGAAGCACACTGCCGCCGCACTAGCTAGTCGACCATTCTGAATGGTTCAGTTAATCACTGTAAGCTTCTAAGGAAGGCATTCTCATGATAATCTTTGCAAGACAATGCCTTTCTCAAAAGCTAGGATAAAGTTCCCAGTTTACACTCCAATGGGATGTCCGATTTTGGCAACATGAAGTAATTGTTGACTTGAGTCTAGTCGGGAAGAAACCGTTTCCACCAAAAGTCCACAAAAATGTTCTTTAATTGATTGGCAGAAAACGTTTACAATTGGTTTGCAGTGGGCTTTCATTTTTTTTTTCATGAATCTTCAAAATGGTAGTCTTAAGAAATAAAATGTGCTTTCCTGATAAGTTTGTATCTGAAATCACACAACTTTCCTGGAAAATGAAGCTTGATCCTTATCTAAGACCATGTTTCTGTAAGTATGGCAGTATTGCTGGCAGTTTTCAAGGTACAGATAAATCATGTGGTGGTTCTTTTTCGAGAAACTGTTTACTGGCACTTTTTACATATGTATGCTAGAGCTTATGAGTTAAAGGTTTAGATTCTTACAAGTTGTCAATGGCAGGACTATTTGGCTAGCCCTGCGACAATTGACCTGGCTTACAGTTTTATGATAGAACACACTATTTCAGAGAGAGACCGCAGGTATGTTGGTATCTTTTAATCTTTTGACAACCACCACTGTTAGGCTTTTAACTGTTTTATATAGGACTAGCAATTTCTGAGATGAAGCAATAAAATGATTTGAGCATGATCCAACCGAGAGCAATTTATTGAGAGAAACCTGAAACTCACACGACATGAATGCAAATATTAAAAACCGACGCAGCCAGACCATGCGTTAACACATTTTTTTGTTATCCGTTGTTCTAGTGCACAAGTAATTTACTTTGGTATGTGGTATGCAAACTGTTCTTTTGTTTTCCTTTAGATACCCAGGGAAAGGTGCTGAGTTTGCAAATGTTGAGTTCTCAGTCATTTGAATGCTTCTGGCACCAACTTCTGCGCTAGGAGTCCACTCTCCTCTTCCTCCTTCTGCGAACTAGCCCTAGAAAGCTATTAATGAAGGGAAAGGATGAAGAACACTTGAAGCTGTTAGATTGCTCTTTGATTTTACACATCATTTTCGATCCTTTGACTTCAAGATGACATTTTCATTAGTTCTCTTTTTGAAGCCCTGGGCCATAGCTAGAAAAAATTCATTTAATTATGCTTTTGATTTCTTAGTTGAATATTTTGTGATATGTGTTTTCAGTAATTAGTTTGATTAATTTGTGGTTTTACTTGGCAGCCCGGCTGTAGTGGCTAGATGTGTGTCTCTTCTGAAAAGATACCTACTAAGGTATGCTCTTCAACTATCCAGACTGTTTGGTTGCTAATAAGATTCTAGATGGATGGTTTTAGTTTTTGTGGTTGATGTCCTAGCACCAGTTGATTGATTAAGATACTTGATCTTTTATTAATTGCCTCTTCAAAAGTGAAAATGTTTGAGAAGGTTTTATCGATCTTCAGTGTTCCGGCTTCTGCGAATTGTAAAGTAATAGGTTTTGAGTGTCCTTAGTGATGCACTTCTCATGCAATCACCAAAATAGGTTCTTTCCGTCGTATGTTTTTGGTGCTAAAATGCTTATATAGTTGAGGAAAGATCTTGAAGAGAATTGCGCTTCCCATCTTCCAACAACATGAACCACTGGGAAGTGAAAAACTGACTAACTGAACTCCTGTATCAGTCCAATTGATGCAGATTGAGCTTCTGTTTTAGTTGGACTGTCAACTACAATAACTTAAGGGCAGTTGGTCATTAGATGAATCCTGTGTCTTATTAGGTTATCAACTATTGTTTCTTTAGATGCATCATGTCTAGTTAGTGCACACCTGAGTACATTATGTCATAGAGCCTTTGAGGAAATTTCTTTTATGGTTTCTCTGTGGTTCAGGAGTTTACTCTTCCTGCTTCTTTCACAGATATAGACCCAGTGAGGATACTCTACAGCAGATTGATCGGTTCTGTATTAACACAATTGCGGAATGCGATGCTAACCCAAATAGCAGAGTAGTTCCAAGTAAGGCTGCACCATCTTCAGCGCCTCCTTTGCCTGTGTCCAGTTTTGCTTCTGGAGCGCTTATTAAGTCACTGCATTATATTCGTTCTCTCGTGGCTCAACATATTCCAAGGCGGTCATTCCAACCAGCTGCTTTTGTTGGAGCTGCTTCGGCAACCAAAAATTTACTCCCATCATTGTCGTCCTTGTTAAAACGATCTTTCAATTCCCAGTTAAGCCCCTCAACTGGTGCGGAATCTCTTGAAAGCAAGGACGATTCAAGTATATCTTCTCAGAACAAACTCAATCCTAAAAGTGTCGACTATGTTGAGGATATTGATTATATAGCTCCCGATGTCCTCAAGTGGCGCCTTTTAGGGGATCATCAATCATCATTTGTGTCACCTGAAAGGTAATTCATTCTGAACCACACATATAGGTGTTTCATAGGAACCTTATGCCTACTTGTGATTTAGCTTGAGTGTGTAATTGACGTTGGCTATAACACAGTGACCGAATTGTGAGTTCCCAAGACATGAATGCACATAACTTCCTAGAAGTAGGTGCAGCGGCACTCCTTGTGGGCGATATGGAAGCTAAGATGAAAGGCCAGGCTTGGAAGTATTTTGGCAGTGCTGATATGCCTTATCTTGATCAACTGTTGCAGCCTTCTCCTGTCACGACAATCACCAGCTCTGCCTCTGCCCGTTCTCATCTAAGGTCTATAACAGCTTCTAAAAGGTCTAAGCCAGGCCCTCATCAAATTTGGTATGTATTCATTTTACAATTGCCTTTTCATGTGTAAGAGGCTTCCACCTTATCTGTGAAATGCAGTGTGCTGAGTCCTTTTAACCAAGTACCTGTTGAGTAAGTGAACTGAAACTTGCAAGCAAGTCAACAAGCAGCTATAGACAATTTTTTTTTGGCCAAAAAAAAGAAAAAAGAAAAAAGTAAAAACAAATCTGGAACTCTCTCTCAGATGTCTGTAGATTGTAAGATTTGATTTGGTCATAACTTATTTTAGGTTGGATCTCCCCTCACTCCCTGCCTCCTTATGTGGCACTACTGTGATGCACTAAGAAATCGGATGCTGATTCTCAAGGATATAAAAGCCTTTTTAAGCAAGGATCGAACATTGGGTGCTGAACTTTTGTAGTGTTAAACACACTAAATCAGTTGATGGCTGGTGAATCCATATTGATGCTGAGATAGACTCTCAAATGCCTTCTAATCAATTTGACTGACTGTGTTCTGGTTGGATATTCCAGAAAGGAATATCTCATTTTTGGTTGGGTCTTGTTTAAAGTGGCATTGGTTTGCTGCAGGCCATAAATGTTCCGTTGAAGGACCTTTTGTAGTGTGATAATGCTCTTTCACGCGATGCTTCCTCTTAAGTACCTTTGTTGTTTGCAGGGGTATTTGAATCCTGCTTTCTCTTCCTTACATTAGGATGGATAGCAAGACAACCGCATCTTACTGGATGCTTCTAATTTACATGAATCTTTTTTCTGATACCTATTGGCCTTGAATTATGTTTGCTTAGTACAGGCTGCATATAGCAGTATGAGTCTTATATTTTGCTGCCTTGGGTAAAAAAAGATGGCCCTTAACTAGATATGAGGAAAGCTGAGAAACTAAGAGTCTTAAGATTAGACTTTGTTTATCGTTTTGTATATATCACCCCTGTCTAAGATCAAAAGCTTCATTTCGGCATTATCAATTGAACATGCAACTCTCATTTTTCAGGGAGGAATCTCCTACAAGCACATTCCGACCTCGTGCTCGACCGCTATTCCAATACCGTCATTACAGGTGTGGCATAATTAATTCATAATTTTCATACATAGTATTATCTCATGCAGTTGCGTAATTATTTTCCCTAGTGTTGAGAATTGGTCTGGATAATGGTTGATGTGAGGTTCATATGGAATTGTTAATGTGTGGTTCATATACAAGTAACCGTTGAAGATATATATATATATAAAGCAAAGTTCATTAAACTAATCAAGAATGTTGAGACTTCAAGCCATCCATTTAAGTGCGGAAGCTTAATTTCATTTTTATATCCCAACCTGTGCATATGTGTCCCATACCCCTGAACATGCAGATCTGAATCTCATCTTTTGTTTTAGGACTGATGTGATAAACTGAGGGAATTGGGAAATTGGATGTTCCCCTTTAACTATGTATCGGGTTATGTTAAAATGACTATATAAAAGTTGAAGCTTGGAAGTGTGATTTGAATAGTCTTACTCTGAATTTTGTCCTTCATGCATTGTTTTGCACTTTTTGGGCGAATTATACTGATTCTCATGTCTTGTGGTCATTGTTCATACTAGTCATGGATTTCTGCTGCATCATGCATCAATTGTACATGATTTTTATTCCCTTAAGTGTATTTACACAAACCCTGCTATATTCAGTTTATGTAAAAAATTGACCAGAATTTGTGTCTCATTGACTGTTGAACAATTTGACTGAAGACATGCTCAGCTATATCGAACGTGCCTTTTGGTTCTGGCTGTTAATGGAAACTTCACACTTGCAGTGCAATAAATCGTCCTCAAAATGCTCAGCTATATCGAATGTGGCTTTTGGTTCTGGCTGTTAATGGAAACTTCACACTGCCACTGCAATAAATCTTCCTCAAAATTTATTTTCTGCTACATCATGTGTGTGCACTTGTACATGCACAAACCCTCCTCTACTCAGTTTATGTAAAAAATTGACCAAAATTTGTGTCTCGTTGATTTGTCGGATTATTTGACCAAAGAAATGCTCAGCTATATTGAATGTGGGTTTTGGTTCTGGCTGTTAAGGGAAACTTCACACTGCCAGTGCAATAAATCTTCCTCAAAATTTATTTCGTTTCTCCTTTTTTGGTTTTATTACCTTAGCGCAACAATGTCTGTAATTAGTTCCTACATCCAATAATGAAATCAATGCATGAAAATTCCTCTTCTTTGTCCTCTGATCTGGATGTTTTTATCTGAGATGCATGTCTTACAGAGGCTTTTGGAGCACAGTGCATAGTACCATGTTTTAATGCAAATAATTCTTGCATATATGCTCTTTGCAGGCTGATTCAGCTCTCTCACCCCCCTTTTCAAAACCCCATCTTCTCTTCCTTTTCTTCTGACGTCAATTTTTTCTATTATTCAGTGAACAACAACCTCTGCGGCTTAATCCTGCCGAGGTTCAGGAAGTGATTGCTTCAGTCTGCTCGGAGATGTCTTCTCCAAATGCTAACGTCATGACAGTGTCAAGATTAAATAATGCTGGAAAGCCAACGATGGATGTTGCTATCAGTGTTCTCGTTAAACTTGTTATTGACATGTACATTCTAATCACCTTTTTCTTCCAATTTGTGCCTGTGCACCTTAACTTAATGCACTTTCTCAATGTGTGATCATGTGTCGATTGTGCTTAAAACTTCATTGTCAATTGGTGCTTTGATCACAGGAGTCAATATAATCTGTCATATATGCTGTACTTGCATGTTCAGTTCGCATTGAGATGTACACCACTACTTGCATATGTCACGTACAGATCTTTCACAGTATCGCATCACGGCATTACCAACTTCTATATTTTAGGGTGTTGCTTTAAGTTAATATGGATGTATATGTTTTTTTCCCATTTAACCATATGCCTAAGTGCTCTCTGCATGATATGGTATCGTGACTTAAGCTCATGGGTTTAAGGGAGAATATTGATGCATGTTAGACCATTTTGAGTGGATTTTCTTAGTATTTAATATGAATTGCTTACCATGGTGCGTTTGGTGCGTGTCTTTTAGATTGTTTCTTAATTCTTGACTTGGATGTAAGATCAAAGTGAACTGGGGGTTTTTGCTTGTAGGTATGTTTTGGACCCTGGGCCTGCTGCTCCTCTCACCCTGTCCATGCTTCAGGTGTTGATTCAAATGGATATATAAATTCAATAAAAATTATGTTCAAAGATTCTAATTTACTTGTAATGCCCTTCCAGGAAATGCTTAGTTCTACCAGAACAGAGTGCAGGGCACGTGCTTTTGATCTGATTCTGAACCTTGGAGTACATGCTCATCTATTAGAGCCTGTGCTGACAGACATTCCTTCCACCATTGAAGAAGAATACTGTCAAGAGACATATCTTGATAGTGAAACTCAAGTTGGAATACATGGGCTGGCAAAAAGTTCTTTCAAAAGAATGGAATCTTCCACAGCTATTGATGATTTGGAGTCTTGGATCCTGAATATTTTATATGAAATTCTTCTCTTTCTCGTTCAGGTATTATGATTAACCGAAACCTAAAACTTCAAGGCAATATCTCTTGCAATTTTAGTTGGTTTGGGTAAGCATCTTGTTAGGTGTTGACTTATCCAAATCATGAAGAATCTGCATGGCCTTTGTGTGCATGAATGAACTCTTTGAAATTTTGAGTTCTTTAAAAAATTTGCATCGTCAAGAGTGTCATCGAACTCTTTCCCTTCAACTTAAGGTTGAATATTTTTGAAATTGGGAGCTTGGCTCTAGGAATCTGGCACATCTTGATAATTATCTTCAAAGGTTCAGGTCTTTGAATGATATAGTTTGCATAACTTGAAGAAAGCAAAAAAATCATTTAAAATTGTAATTTGCATTCCTTCTTTTGCATATGTTTTCTTTTTGCGGTTGAATCTCCCAAAGATTTTATCTGAGATTTTTCACTTCACGGTTGAACTTGAATAACGTGAGTAAAGATGTAGCTTGCTAACTCAGATCTAAATGAAATGTCAAAATAATTAGAAGTTCTGTCAGCCAAAATATAGAATATGTGTATGCAGCATGAATATATGTTGTGTTCTTCCTCTTAGATTATTTCAACATAATCTTCTCAAGGGTTCCTCCTTCTTGTTCAACAGATGGAAGAGACGGAAGAGTCTGTCTGGGCCTCTGCACTTAGCTGTTTGCTCTATTTTGTCTGTGATAGGGGCAAAATTTGGCGGAAGAGGTTGCAAGGTCTGGACATAAGGGTGAGCAACCTTCTTCCATGTTTATGTTATGTTTACTTAGAAGTGTCATGTTCTCTCTGCTCCAAGTAGTAAAGAAGATATCATCATCAGCATCACTCGTATCGTTTTCAGCATCACACCCACCCACCCACCCACTCACGCACACACATACATTTAACAATTGTTTAGTTAATTGAGATGTAGACTTCAAAGCAAGTAAACATTGAGAATGCTGGAGGTCTTCAGGTATTCATTTTTAACTAGATGTGAGCTTCAACTATGGATTTAAGTAAGAAAGGGAAATGTGGATTCGAGGTTCAGCAAAGCCTGGAATAGCTTTTACAAACATGTCTCTAGGAATATTATCTTGGTTTATGATTTAATTAAGAAGGTAGTATTTTATGCTTTGCTGTATGTAGGACTTTGTATAACTTTAACTCTGCATAGTAAGTCTTGCAAGTTCAGTCCGTAAAATCTCTCGTCTGTTTTTTCGCTTTGGAAGAACCAAACCTACTCTGTATGTTTACATAAAAGAAAATGTGGCTGCTTTTACTTTTAAACTTCATCATTGTACTACACACTTAGAATGGAACACTTTTTTTCTATGGTGATTACATTAATAGGTTCTATACGTTTTTCTTCTTGAAGTTCGGGGGTTACCTTTAGCTTCTAAATTTTTCAGTTTGGTATTGATTGAGGATGATGTTGGCATGATAGAAAGTCTGCCACTGATTAATCTGGGGTAACGGTTTATGTCTAGTTAAATTTATTATGGAATAGTTCTCCTCTTTCAGAACTAAAGTATGCAAAACTGCCAATTAGTGTTCAGAGACTTTCAGAGTCTTCTGTCTTTATGAATAGAAAGCGATCATAAAAGGAAAAGGAAAAATGCTTTTTACACATCCTTCAGGATCTGCTTTCTCATATTAAGTAACTGTCTTCTACTCTAACAGTAACTTTGGATATTCTGAAATGTCATTCTAATGGACCAAGCAGACTTAATATTAGACTGTTTTTAATTGCAAATACTTGCTATCGAACTTTCCTCTTCTTCCTTCCTGTATCAGAAGTTGTGTCATGTTTTAGTCTATGGTATGAGTTTCCTGGGACTAAAAGTGATCCAGTTTTTCTCTTGTCTAGACAGTCGTCGTCGTTCATGTTTTTGTGGGCGAGATTATCAGAGACTTGGGGCGAGCGTAGCTTTTGATTGTGTTCATAGATATTGTTTTGCTCGGGATGATGGACAGATCTGCTGTTATATAGTATTGTATTTCTTCTTCTTGTTTTTTTCTTTTTTGGTTATCTATATGTAATCTCAGAGAAAGGTTTGATTTAAGGTTCTTTTTAATAATTTTCAGGTTGTCAAATCACTTTTAGAGATCAGCAGGAAGAATTCTTGGGCAGAAATTGTTCACAACAAGCTTGTTTCCATACTAACTAACATGTTTTATCAACTTCCTGATGAATCCACTGACTTGGTTTCGAGTACCCTGCTTTTTCTCTTTCACCAGGTTGATCTTATTGGAGGGATTGAGTTTATATTACTTGAGGTATGCAAATTTTTAATATGCGAAATTGATTTTGTCAGTAGTTGATAGGCTTGCTGAAAGACTAAGGAAAAGCAGGGGTGTGTTGCTGCTGAATTGGGAATGAATTGCCTCCTTGTGTAGTGGTTTATAATTATCCCTACATTCTTTATTTTCCCCACTTTTAACTTTCCTCTACTTCATGTCACTTTTAAGAAATAATATTTTAATTATAATGGTATTAGGACTATAAATAAAACTAATGGTGATTTTTTCCTTTGCTTTTAGAAAAAATGTCAAATTTTAGATAAAGTTTGTTCTGGTTCAGGGAGAACTTGATTGATTCTTTCTTAGATACATTCCACATGAGCAGCCTCTGACCTATTTCTTTCAGATATAGTTATACATAAAGATTGACGCTTTTTAACATGTTCACTATTGGGCAGATAAAAGTTCCACTTCTTCAAATGTAGTTATTCTTTTAAATATTGTTCTGAAGGAGCTGCTCTCAAGTTAATTGCGAATGCGTTGTTACCCAGTTAACTTTTTTTTTTTTTTTCTTTTTAAATATCTAAGAGTTTCTTTTTACTTGCAGAAATTCTACTGAAGGAACTAGTTGCTTATCTCCCTTGTGAAAACATTTGTATTAAACACTGGTGTCATCTCACCTTAAAATTTATTGAGGAGTCATTGAAGTCTCTACAGATTCAATTATGTAGCAAACAAACACGTCAAATGTATAAACCTGTTCCCTAGCCATGTCTCCAGGTGATAATGGGAGCACAAAATTATATCTGCATGCCCAATTATCATTATAATTATAATTTTCCAAAATTATTCTGGCGACCTGAGATTGGTTGCTTTACCCTGATTTATGGGTTGGTTGTTAGTTCCTTGTTTAGATAAAATCAAATTTAAAAGCATCCTTCTCCAAAATCATCCTGGTTCCTGATACGTCTCTCCTACATCTGTGTGTTGCTTTGCAGTATTCGCTCGTGAACTCGAGGGAAGAAAGGAGAAATTTGTATCTGGTGCTTTTTGACTATGTCTTACATCAAATCAATGAAACATGCTTAGCAACTGGAGCCTCTGAATTCACTGATGATGAGATTCAACCTCTTGCAACCTTGCTCACTCTGGCAGACGCACCTGAAGCTTTTTATATTTCTGTTAAACTGGGAGTACAAGGAATTGGCGAGATCTTGAGAAGGTCAATATCTGATGCATTGGACAGATATCCAAACAGCGAACGACTAAATATGGTACTTCCACCTTCGCTGGACATCTGTTTTACCTTCTGTTGCATTTTCTTGTTTTGAGTTTCAAAAAAAATATGTTGGTATATCTACAAGATCTATATGTTATATTCTTTTTTATTTTGAGTGGGCACCTAGGCGTATATTTGTACTTGGATTGCTGTTTCTAAGAGTTTTACATGTTCCTTTGACATGAGGATATTGATGTATAATGCAGCTGCCTCATTTTCCCATTTTTTGTTCCGTTTCTCTCAAAAGAGGATATTCATCCTTCTTTGCCTATCGCTTGATTTTGTTTTTTTCTCCATTTTTTTCAGAACGGTTCCTCCTAATTTATACATGTGAAATCTTGCAACTCTTGGATGACATTTCAGCTTTTGCTAACAAGTTTGACCACTAATGATGATGTTATTTACGCTTCGCTCTGAATCTGGTTGTTTTGCAGCTCTTGGAAAACATAACAGAGAGATTTGATGTGTTAGTGAGTTCATTTAGTCACTTAGACAAAGAGTTCTCTCATATGGTACAGATCACAAAGTCCTTCAAGGTTCTCGGGAAAATTAGAGAAATATCTTTACGAAATGGTATCAGCGATGATGTGAATCTCCATTGGTCCACATTACATTCACTCCTTCATTCAGAAAGAACTTCATGCCGTCGAAATGGGTACATATGGTTAGGAGATTTGCTTATATCAGAAATTAGTGAGGAAAAGGATGGTAGTATATGGTCAAATATAAAAACATTGCAGCAGAGAATCGCTGATGCGGGAGCTCCTGATTATTCTGTTGCTTCAGATATCCCCTTGTCTGTACGGCTTTTGTGTGGGCTTTTGAAATCTAAGCACAACAGCATTAGATGGGGTTTCCTGTTTGTTCTGGAGAGGCTTCTTATGCGTTGCAAATTTTTGCTGGATGAGAAGGAAATGCAGCGGTTTAATAGCAGTGGTCCTGATCACTCTTTTGATGACAACCGTCTTAAGAAGGCCAATGCAGTAATAGACATCATGAGCAGTGCTTTACTACTGGTTTTCCACATAAATGAAACTGACCGCATGAATATTTTAAAGGTATGTTGCTTGCAGAACCGATCCTAGCTGACTGTGGTTTCTGAACCTTGGAAATGGGACAACATGTGCAAAGGAGACATCACTCTATAAGATATTTCCATACATTACTTAAAAATTATTATTCTCATGTTTCAAGCAGCCTTCCAAGTGCTACTAATGTTCCGATTTGTCCTTTGGGTGATATATGTGATCAGAATGCCTAGGGATCTAAAAATATGCAGCTGGAATAAGAACTGCCACATATGATGGAACAAGCAATGATAAACCCAGCTATCGAGCAGCTTCTCCTGTTGCATTTGAATATTGTGTGATTAATAGTTTCTTGTTTAACTAGTGATATTTCTGAAATATATGTGGAAAATTAGACATGTTCTGTATCTATTTTACCTGTCATACCAAGCTAGATATTGTGTATTCCTCAGCCTAAACATAGATTTCCATATACACAAAGCAGAAGACAGCTCTTAGTTGATGTAGTGAATTCTTTTATTTATTTATCTGAAGGCCCAAATCATATATGGAAGTTAAGCGAAAGCTTGTTAAAGAAGAAAAATACGTTTTGAAATATGTCATTTTCAAGCTTTTAATTATATAGTCCATTGCGAAGCTTTTGATTAGCTGGTAAGAATTAATTATACATTCCGTTACAAAGCGTTTGATTAGTTTGTAAGAAACGGATGTTGGCATGGTGACACTGATTCTTGCTGAGCCTGCATCAGCTCATTAAATTTAATCAGAGTTACTTCTGGTCAGAGATACTGTTTGGCCTTTGTTGTTTGAGTAGCACTAAGTGATTATCTTGAATCGGATGCTTTAAGTTGTTAACTTGTTTAATGAAAGCTACTTTTGCAATTTCTTTTAAAAGAATTAATAGGAATACTAACTGTATTTTTTTTCTCTGTTAATACATAGATGTGTGATATTCTTTTCTCTCAAGTGTGTCTCAAAGTTCCGCCAGCAAGTTCCACTCAAATTGGAGAGGGAATGCGTGTCACCAGTGAGAATAAGAAAAAGGATCTTGGTGAGCCAGCTCCTCCACAAGAGAACTGCCTCCGAGGGGAATATGTGGAAGAAACTTATGGCAGAGCCAACAATAATGGTAACTTCTATCATGGGACAGCTTCAATGGCTGCATTGCTTCTGCAAGGACGCGCTGTTGTTCCCATGCAATTAGTTGCCCGTGTTCCTGCTGCTTTATTTTATTGGCCATTGATTCAACTTGCTAGCGCTGCGACAGACAACATCGCATTGGGTGTTGCTGTTGGAAGCAAAGGAAGGGGCAACCTACCTGGGGCAGGATCGGACATTCGGGCTACCCTTTTGTTGCTTCTAATTGGTAAATGCACTGTGGACCCCCCTGCTTTTGAAGAAGTCGGTGGAGAAGAGTTCTTCAGGTGATAGCATTTACCTCTCATCCCTATGAGGTTTTGATTTTTTTTTTTTTTATCATATCTTTTATTTCTTTTGGAGTATGCAAAGGGTCCAAGCACTGGTTTTGTCAACTTGCAGAGAACTTTTAGATGATACAGACGCAAGGGTAGCTTATTATTCTTCAGCTTTTCTTTTGAAGGCAAGGAAGCATCTCTATTTTCCATGTGTTAGCATTCTTGTTTTCATGGGGATCTGCTGATTTATATGTTTTGACATATGCAGAGGATGATGACAGAGAAACCTGAAAGGTATCAACACATGCTTCAGAATCTTGTTTTCAAAGCTCAGCAGGTAAGGCATGTAGTGATGATTTGTCTGCATGTTAGTGTTATTCACAGACTCACAGTAATTAAGCTAATAAATGTTTTTTGACAACACACCATTTATCCTGTAGACAGTTTTGAGAAAGTTTGACAGTCATCCTATAAGCAGATCTAGAGAAGAAACAGTACCAAAAATAGACTGAACTCACGGATGGGTTTTAACATGTCATTTTGATGATGTACGTCAGTAGTTTGGATAATGTCGTTGCGAATGGGCTTTATGGGTTACATTTGAAGAGATATTATGAAAATTGAAAATCCTATAAACCTGATGCTGGTTAAGGGGACAGGGTACCCGTTGTCCTGCCAATTCTTATCGGACTTTTAAGATGTATAATTGACCTATTTCTTATGGGAAGTTTGCTTCTCACTTGTTGGGGTTTTATTGCTGCTTTGCAGAGCAACAATGAGAAGTTGTTGGAGAATCCATATCTTCAGATGCGTGGCATACTTCAGTTGGCAAACGATCTTGGAATTGAGTTGTGACATTAAGTAGTCATTGTGAGAGACAAGTTGAGACCCTAATGCCCATGCTGTTCACATCCTGATAAGCAAAGCTTAAGTTCCCTCAGGATGATATGGAAATGGAAATGAGGGCCTTCTCCATTGAACAATGTGGATCAGAATATGTTTTGAGTCTTCTGCAGAAAGGGATGTGTTTCAAAGTTGACTTTGAAGCTATGGTATGGGATGGAGTTAGAAAATTCACTGGAGTATGATACATTCTCTGGGATGAGCAATCATCATCCTTTATATTTTTCTGGATGCAGGAGTGGAGTGGTAAAGTGTATGCTTTTGAAACATTACTCCTCCTGGTTGTACTTGAGTAGGGCTAGCTATCAATGGAAAAAATTATCTTGGGAAATCTGTGATGTAAAGCTGACGGCTCAGGACTCAAGGTGTTCTAGGTCGTTGCACTGAGCAGTCCCTGGAGGATACTATTAGTATGCTGACTCAGATCAGATCAAGTTCACCTCCTGAAGTTCAGGGGGTTGAACATACCCTCAGGTACTCATCTTGTCCATTTTGTTCCTCTCCACTCATTTATCTTGTAGCTTCTGAGTGTGCTGGGTATGACCCCATTAAGCTAATCAGTCCTATAATTATATGTTGTGCTAAGAAGACTATCTCCTTCACTGTTTTAGGAAGTTATATCCCGGCTTTGTTTAGAGTGAAAACGTCAAGTTACCAGGAAATTCATTATATCGCTTTGCGATCATCGAGACACATTCTCAGTGGGATGGGCCCTCGTATGAGATAGTCAGGCTCATATATGTGAGGCCTACAGAGCATATGGGAGAGTTTGTGTTTGCTTCGAGAGTGTATAATAGCTTGCATCATTTTTTTCCCCCACATTCTTGGCTCTGAGACATCTTTCTTTGCATGTGTCTTTGTTTGATATTTTGAAGCAGTTCCGGTGACCATTGTATAGCAGAAGTTTAATGGACCTCTGGAAGAAATCTTTTTGTTTAGTTGTTCAAATTTTGGAGCCTCTGTAGTATCTCAGCAATGAGGGATACGATGATGACCATCTACATGAGAAATAATAGTTTCTTTAGTTCTCAAATTGACTTGAGAAGTCAGACGCGAGGTCTCATCATCGATGAAGAGGGCAGTGATTTTGTACCTTCTGTATGTGTAGGACCTGCAACTACTTGATTTGTGAGACAAGGGCTCTGAAGGGGGCACCATTGAGGATGCTAAGTATTAGGGGCATCTTCAATGTCTGCCTAGTCTGGTTCTTGATCTGTTCATTAATTGTTTTTGACTGCTGTATATATTTGTTTCTTTTCTTTATGTGGTTATGGCCTCTTCCCCTGTTTTGGCTGCTTCAACTAATTTGCGGTTTGTTGTAAAATTAATTGGTTGAGTTTGCTCATGTATGAATGAAATTTTGAAGTAATGAAAGCAGGAAATTTCGTTGTTTCGTTTCTTGCGCTGCCTGGCCAGAATGATTTGTTGCTTCTTTTCCTATACCATGGTTGTATAAATTGAACCAGCGGCAAGTTGGACTCATATAGTGTTGTCTAGATTTGCAAAGCTTTAATTTTCATATGAAATCAGCTAGGATAAGATTAACATTCAAAGCGTAACACAACATGATCACAATGGATTATTATATCTAGATAGTGCTATTTTCCCCTGATCACGAGACCGTAGTCAGCGAGAAAGCAAGACTATCAATATACTGTAGAATAGCAAACTTTGGTACGTTCATCCACTGCAAAAGCAATAAGCCTTGAATGGTGATGTGAAATTAGCATGCACACTCGTAGTTACCGTGTAACATGTGGCAGACGATGTGATTGAGAATGATCCCGACCCGAATTAATTCATTTTCTTGCAATACAAATCTAATAATTCATAAACTTATGCCAAACTGCTCAAACACTTTCATGTTATCAAGTGAGTGAGTGAGCTCGAAATCAAATGAGGGTGAGAGGGTAAAGAGAGTCATAGATGTAAATTGGATTAGAATAAATTATAAATCCTTTCAATTATATATTATTTCGGCTTTTTACCATTTCAAGCCTGTTTGTGACCTACTTAATCCATTTAACAAACACTCATATCAAATATGAGTTGATTAATGCGTCTCCATCCCATTTTAATGGGTCTCGCATAGTGACAGTGCATATCCAGCAAAAGCAATGGCCTAAAGGGATCAACTGTAATCATTAAGACCTGATAAGACATGCAATGAAGGATGATGCTAGCCATACCCATCTGAATTAAAAGGGTAACGTAGAAACTGATATAAATCGGCTTCAATCCAATCCCCGATTCTTTGCCAACATTACTATGGCTATTTCAGACGAAAAAATGAAATAAACTGCCAAAAGATGCTCCTATACGTACGATTTGCAGAATTAGCTATTGACTATGAGCCAAAAATTTACTATGATTTAGAAGGTGGAGCTGGAGAATCCAAAAAAGAACAGCACACCACCCCAGGTACGGTAGACAAAATGCTACCATCCTTAGTTTTGCCCCTAAAGACTGAATGCCATGTGGGAAAGCTGCATAACGATGAGATTACTATCCTAAAAAGCAATTTGTGCTGTTTACGATGATGATTGCATGGCTTCTAAATGGTATCTGTCCAATTCGGCATCAAGCTCTTTTGCAGATGGTTTTCGAAAATGAGCTTTTCCTGGTCCACCAACTCCTGGACGTCCTTGGCTGCTGCCACCTTGATACAGTTTCTCAGCACCAGAACCTTGTCCACTATAAAACATTAGCATTAGAAAGCACATTAAACTGGGGTTGCAGGGGAAGTTTCAGGTACTAAAAGTCCAACTAAATGCACACTAGTTGCCAAATGAACTGTCTCGGTGGCAAGATGATAAGAGGGCATTCGAGGCAGTCATCGAAATTCTCAAACTACACCTTACCAAAAGTGTATCCACGTAACATTTTCCTTTTCCACATCCAGTAGATACATGATCTAGGAAGCTAACTTCAAGCTAATGAAAGAGGCATAGTTTCTCATAGCAGATCCGCTCAGATATTCACAATCCGTTGTTCCCAAGCGACCATCAATACTCTAATTCCCAGTCATTAAGGCTCAGATCAGATTGATCAAACTTCCAATCACTTTTCCTTCTCTCTACCCACACAGCAAGTAAATGCCAGCATCAACGGCTATCAGATCAAAAATGACATGAGGTCACGATATTTGAGATTTTCAAATGGATGAGCAGTACACGAGGTCAGGATATTTTAGATTCTAAAATGGATGGGCAATTTTCCTGGCCATTGTTTCTGTCAAAGCTTTTGAAGACTAACAGAAAGTTATATACCTTCCATAGGCACTCTGAAATCTTCTAACACTGCTATATGGAAGAGGAAGGGGAAGCAGAGGAGGAGGAGGAAAGAGCCTCAGTCCAACAATCTCAATTTTCATCGGCTTCCCATCAAGTTGGACATTGTTGTATCTCTTGATAGCTGCTAAAGCATCTGAATGCCGTGCGAAAATAACTTCTGCGGTTCCCTACAATAACAATCTCCAGTTAAAAGACACAACAAAATCAAGGTTCAGACTTCCACTTAAGTTTTGCCTAAGCCTCATCTTCACCCTATGACAATGTTCAAGTGATGATTCGTGATTCCATTAATTAAAACCAGCTACATCCAAGTCCCAAACTCGAAGAGTCTCATGGCAGCCCTTTGTTTGAAAAGACTTGCTCATACAGCAATTCAACAGGAAGTCTTCCGTTTTGAAAAAGTGAGAGAATGCAGGACAGATTTTAGTCCTATAAAAATCACTCTCACAATATTCAATATTTCATCCGAGTATTTCGAAAGAGAAATACCTTGGATCTCCCGCTTCGATCATAGTGGATTCCGCATCTTTCCACAGCCCCAACATCTGAAAACAGTAACTGCAGAGACCAGGGCACGAGTTACCCTCCGCGCCGCCTTATGTTTCCAGGGGTCTAGCAACTCAAGTAAATCGAAACGCAGTAGAGAATAGTTTCAGGCAAAATACAGACACACAACCGGACAAATCATTACCATTATATCCTCGTTGGTGACGTCGTAATCTAAGTTCGATACATACAGCTTCGTGCCTTCCTCGGGCTCGGACGCTCCACCGAACAGCCCCTCCTGCTGCCAAACCGGCGCCGTCGCCGGCGCCATCAGCTGCATTCGTTCGCCATCCGAAAGAAGAGCGAAAAACCAAAGTTAGGCCAACAAACGAGGACGATAACTCATCGAGCTTAGAACAACCGCTTGGCACGACGTACGGAGTTAAGAACACGGAAACAACAGCGCGACGCCGCCGCGGCGACCGCTCGTCCTCTGGACGACCTGACCGACTAAACCACAAGTCCGACCAGTACGACGGAAACCGGAAACGTTCGACACCTCGTCGCTCGACGGAAAACGGGTAGGAGAAAGGAGGAGGAACAAGAAAGCGAAACGTGAGGCAGCGGTCAGCGAAACGCACCGCGGAAGAGCTCAGGCGAAGGACCGGAGGAGAGTACGGCGCCGATCGGGGCGGGCCGCGATACGGCGGCGGCTTACGACGGAGCGGGCCGGGGCCGGGGCCGCGCGCCTCGGACCGCTGCCGGCGCAACTGCTGGCGCCGGATGATCTCGTCGAGGCTCATGTCCAGGGAGGTGGACATCTCCGCTCCGGCGATCGGACGGGAGGTCCCGGCGATGTCGGTTCGGCTCCGGCTCTGTCGGGCTCTGCAGCAGATGCGAAATGCGCGAGAGAGGAGGGGAAGATGGGGAGGCGGGATTTGTTCCGTTCGATTCCCCCACGCGCCGCGTCGAGAATGTCGTCATCCCTGGGGCCGTCGGCCACTGACGGCGCGACACGTGTGCCATCATGCGTTCCGCCCCTCCCGCGGTTTGTTGGGCTTCTCCGCCTTTTATAATTTCGTGCGTATTAATTTTAACCAGAAAATCTAGATACGTATGGTAAAAAAGGTCAAAAAAATTATTGTTCCGCTATTGCCCTCGTCTTCTGGTGATTATTACCGTATCTGGACCGACATTCTAAAAATCTTCCGCATTCGTCTTTTGCCTCTTTTATTCTTAAACATTTTAGGAGCCTGTTTGGTTCGATTTTGAATAAATGTCATTGAGAGAATGCAAATATCTTTGATGTAAATTATAATATTGAAAGGTAACTTAACATAAACACTGTTTAGCAAAACTCACGTTTATAATTGACTTTCGTTGTTTTTTTTTTTTTTTTTTGAAGTCTGAAAATGTGGCAAAACCCACATTTGTACTTAACCTAACATGTGAAATTTGAAGTTGGGAAAATGTCACGAATGGTCTCTATGCTATTATTTAATGTACAATTTGGTCCCTGAACTTTCGATCGGCTCAATTTGGACCCTGAACTATTGATAAATGCTCGATTTGGTCCCTGAATTTTCGATCGGCCATTTGGCCCCCGAACTATTGATAAATGTCGATTTAGTCTTTCGTTACTATTTTTCCTTCTTTTTTTTTTTTTTTGCTTATAGTAACGAAATTGAAAAAAAAAATAATAACGAAAAAAACGAAGAAAAATAGTAACGAAAAAAAAAAAGAAAAAAATAGTAACGAAAAAAAAAAAGAAAAAATAGTAACGAAAGAAAAGAAAAAAATAACGAAAAAAAAAAAATAATAATAACGAAAAAAAAAAGAAAAATAGTAATGAAAAAAAAAGAAAAAAGAAAAAATAGTAACGAAAAGGAAAAAAAAAAAAAAAAAATAGTAACGAAAAAAAAAAAAAAAAAAAGTTCAATAGTAACGAAAAAAAGAAAAGGAAAAATAGTAACGAAGGACTAAATCGAACATTTATCGGTAGTTCGGGGATCAAATGGTAGATTGAAAGTTTAGGGACCAAATCGGGCGTTTATCAATAGTTCGGGGGCCAAATGAGGCGATCGAAAGTTCGGGGGCCAAATGCGCATTAAGTAATAGTATAGAGACCATTTGTGACATTTTCCCTTCAAGTTTATATAATGTTTTAAAAAAGCGACCCTTCAAGTAAAACTTCAATTCGAATATATATAATAACTACGCCCGTTCCGTTCAATTAATTAATTAATCACACTTCGTACATGGAAAGGACATGGTAACAAATGGATAAAATCTGATGAAGTTGCGGAATTTGCCTATGTATCCGCTTCACTCACGCGCACCGTAAAACAGGCGCCGAGCTGAGGTCATTTTTGGAAATTGGACTCGGGATCGTCTCCGCCTTCTCTCTTGTCCACGATTGCGCAATTCCTCTCGTCATTCGTTTCCTTTTCGCAGGAGCGACCGAGCGACCGAGCCAGCGAGAGAGAGAGAGAATGGAGGAACCGACCTCCAAATCGCCGGCGGCGGCGGCGACGGCGACGGCGACGGCGACGGCGACAGCGCAATCAGCTCCTCCGATTGCTCTGACCTCCCAACTCAACCCCAGACCTCCCAAGGCCCGAGAAGAAGGCGAGGTCTCCTCATCCGACAACGACGACGTATTCATCTTCTCCTTCCTTCCTCCCTCCCTCCCTCCTTTTCGAACCTCATCCGGTCTTCGTGTCCTCTGCCTGCATTTCGCATTCGTTCGTGCGCTTCGATTCGGTCTGTCGTCACGCGGTTAGAGGCTCCGCAGTGGACGCGGTTTAGTGCTCTGTGGTGTTGAGAGGATCGCGAGTCGCGGTTACTGCTGATCCGGAGTGTGCTTGCGATCGTCGGTTGGTATATAGGTAGCTCTTCGATGAAAACGGCCTCCGACTGTTGAATTGATTGAGTAATTCGTGGCCTGCAGTGCTCTTACGTAGGCCTCTCTGCTTTGGGGTTTGTGGTTTGCGACTAGCCATTACGAAGATATGCATACCGTGAAGCGAAATTCCTTGAAAGGAAATTCAGTAAAAGGGGATTGAACGTGAAAAAATTTCTGGGTTTTTGGTGGATAGCAAAGTCTAAGGATGTAGTCGAATCGAATTGGGAGAGCTCTCGCTTGTCGTCTTGGCTTTGTGAGTGCGGGAAGAGTTACATGAGTCTTTCTAGAAGTCTCGCGTGTAAAGCCACGTAGCACAATGGCTAAGCAATCAACCCTGGGGAACTTACTTGTATTAGGATGATTTCCAGGAAAAAGAAAGAGCGTCAAACTCCGGTGCATGAACTATGGCACTTTCCGGATATAGACCGTCACATGATCCACTTGGTCTCAAGCCTATCTCTAAGGTCACTGGCCGATGTATGAGAGCCTCCTTTTCCTTTTAAAGAGAAAAGCTAATTGACGTCTCTTTTGGATTAAAATGCTGATTGATGACTGAGAATCTTGCTTTTGTTCTTAGTTTCCCTTCTTGAGAAGATGCGCAGCTTCTTCTTTTAGCAGCTTTTGAGATCCATTACACATGTTGCTCAGGAACCTGCTGATTCTACTGCCGCACATTTGGATACTGGAGCTCTTCTTTCTGCTAGGAGCCATCAGGCTTTCTCTGGAAGTGAAATTTCTCGAGGCAACCATGGTAAATGTTGTTATATGTGATAGAGGGATGTGTTGTTGTACAATGACTCATTTGCTGGTCGAAGTATGATGTATGGGATATTTTTGGCTCCATGTTTGACATGGATATTTATTAGGGAAGGAACCCAAATGTACTGTGTGTACTATGATCTTTGGAATTTCCACCAAGTGATTTAGCGTTATTTTATTTTATAATTTTTTTTTTGGGGGGAAATGCTATTGTTATCAGCTGATAAATGCATTGGACCTGGTGCAGCAACTTAAAACCTCTACTCATCCTATCTATAAACTTACAGGTCCTTTGAATCAGCAGCATAATCGAATGTGTCTGCTTAAATAGACTTACATTGCATTAAAACCAAGAAGGCTTCTTATTTTCTTTGTATTCCTTGTTTTATCTAGAATAGAGTGCTCAGGGTTGCTGTCTGGTATCAATGTCTTTGAAAATTAATGTGTACTTTCACATTTCCTGGAGATGCTTAACACTTCTGCTCTTCTGACTCTGGTGTTTTGTCTGAACCTTTACTTGATATTTTTTCTCTTTTTTTCCTTTGATGACGTTTTTCTATTTACCATTAATTACGTACCAGCGAAGGTTGATGCTGCTGATCCTCCTGCAATTTCAATTGAGTTTCCAACCAGACCATCTATACAAACCAAACATGAGAAGAGTCTTGGAATGAATCAAGTTGGACGTAAGTCTGGTAGATCTGGAACTGGTGGTTCCTCAGGGCCCAACAGCAATCTTGTTATAAGCTTCTCTGATGATGAGAGCAGCAGTGATTCCGATGAGGGCAGACAGGATAGGAGGTCTGAAGATAAAGCTAAAACAGTTAGGATGAATGGAAATCAGAAGCCACCTATTTTGGCACGGAAAACATCGAAGAAGTTGGGATATCCTACTCAAGACATAAAACCAATGATGTCCAAAAGATTGCCTGCGAGTCGTACATTTATACATCCAAAGACGAAGATCCAGGGAGCAAACAACAGGATTGGTTCTGCACCTTCAATTGGGCAAGGAAGTGCAGGAAGAAGTTTGAGTATGCTCAACCAAAAATTGGATTGCCAGGAGCATGGATCTGATCATGTTGTAGGCTCAAGAAAACTTGAACTTCAGGACTTGCGGCAGCAGATTGCTCAACGTGAAACTGAGCTGAAGCTTAAGTTAGCTCAACAAAACAAGCATCCAGTTTTAGGTTCATCTAAAAACAGTTATAGTCTTAACCTAAACAGGAATTCGGGTGGTATAAGTGTCACAACCTCTGCAGACCTCCCACGTTCTGTAGACTTCCCACAATTAGACTCAAAAGAGCCCTCTCATAAAAGGTTGAAGGTTGGTGTCTCTTCTTATTCCCAGCGATGTGTCGATCAAGCGACAGCTGCTGGTAAATTGTGCCCACCTCCAAAGGATTTGTTGTTGGAAACCAGCAAGATGGACAAGATTGACCATGCTCCAAAAGCACATTCCACGAGTGTGACTGAACCAAATGTCACTAGATGTGAAATACAAGATAGTGAAAGGGTGGCAATGGCCTCAGCTAACCTACATGGTGTGGTAAAGGTTGTTTATATATAAAATGCACGAGATCCTTATACGAGATCTACTAACCCTTGATTTACCTTGGTTGTCATCCAGGTATTACTGTTGCCGACCATCCTGAGAGGACAAGCAGAATGGTGAGCAAATTTTCTCTTTCAAAACAAAATCCGCCGCTAACTAGGATGACCCAGAACACATTCACAAAGAAAATGGGTGTAAGTTTATGATTATGCTTAAGTTCAGAACTCAGAGCCAGTCAAAACCTAGAAGGTCCTTGAAATATCACATTACCACTCTGCCCTTTTCATCTTTGCCCCCTCATAATGCCGAATGCAAGTTTAATTTGAATGTCTCTATGTTTACTTTCAGTCATGGGGACATGCTGTTTTTAAATTTCTTTTGAAGAACTCTTGCTTATGAGAATCTTTCATCAATCTGTTTGCAATGCGTCATTGATACTCTTCTCTCAGAATATCATATTGTAAGAAAAATTGTACTTTTCTTCTTTTTGCTTTCTCTACTTTTCTATTATAGTCCGTTGCTTTCAATTTTAATCAAGTCCTTGACTTACACATGTCTAATCAAGTTCCTCGGGCACAAATTTAACGAAATCCAATTGCCATGGCCGTCAAAGGAAGCTGGATTGTAAGGTGAACCAAATATTGCTTACGTGGACACCTACTGTGGGCCATAGCGAATGGATTAATTCTTTTAATTTGTTTTTTATGCCTTCATCAATTCACTATTCATGGTGTGTATTTATGTAGGCAATATCTAATCCATTTTACAATCTGATGTCTTTTGACAGCCATGTTAGCTGGACTTCATTGGATATTGTATCGGAGGGAATAGAATACATTAAGCAGGACTTGAAATTAAAGAGACCTGATTAGAAAAATATTGAAAGTACAAGGACGAAAAGTAGAAATTTTTCTAAGTTTTAAGGAGGCTTCGTACTCTAATAAGAAATGTTATTATTCTTGATAAAATTTCATGGTTTGCTGCTTAGTTATATATATTTCCTGAATTTTTGGCGCAATCTTCGATATTTGACTTTTTATACTATTTTAACCTATATAAGGAACCGGTATCACCTTTTCTCTAAGGTTTTAAAAATTGGCTCTGCAGACTGGAATGGAGACAAACCATCTAATGATAAGTAATGGAAGAAATATAATGGGTTCTCACCCAAATGAAATTAGAAGGGAACCTGAATTATTGAGAAGCAGCAAAGACGAGGAAGTTTTGACTGGGGATCATGCAGTTGAAGCATCCTTAAAAAACTCAGTAGAGGTAGATGTGATTCCAGATCACCAGTTGAGGCATGTATGCAGCTAAATATGACTGATTTTTCCTTTCCATCATTCTTTGATTTTCTTAATATTGCTTTAGGGACCTGTGAAGAATATGAGCGTGTTGAGTAATTTGGATGATGCAAATGGGCCAAAACCTGGCATCAAGGAAATGCAGTCCCTCATCGAGATAGAGGAGTCTTTAGACAAGAAACTTGAGGAAGCTCAAGAGCAGAGGCGGAGATGCGAGATTGAAGAAAGAAATGCTCTTAAAGCTTATCGTAAAGCTCAAAGGACTTTGATTGAGGCTAATGCCAAGTGTGCTCACCTGTATCATCAAAGAGAATTGTATTCATCACGATTGCAATCTTTTATTATAGATGATCCAAGCTTATTTTTGTCCCCCTTCCATAACAAGCATTTGGGAGTTCAGGTGAAATCCTCAGATGATCTGATTCTGAATGTGAATTCAGTGCCCTCTTCCAACCATATTTTTCAGGAAGAATATGATCAATCTAATCAACCAGGATACGCATCCAATATCGGATGCCTGGATGGTGTTCCCGGTGATTCCTCTCATCTTCTTGTGAATGGCTCAGAGCAATGCAGTGAACCAGATGCTAGCACATCAGAGCCAATGTCTCACAAGGGCAGGAGAGTTGCTAATGAGGAATTTTCTCCCTTAATTGGTCAAAATAGGTTAGCCGATGAAGAAGATGTGGATCTTCCATTTGGCCATGATTTTGTTCAATCCAAACAAGGATCCCAGAGAGAGGCCCAAAAAGCTGGGGAAAGACATGAGAGCATGACCAATGATGTTAGTACAAAGATCTCTGATGATAGCTCTCGTGATTTTCTACTTCGTGAAGCAACTTTAAGATCAGAACTAGTTGCACGGTTGGGGACCAAAAGTTCACAGCATCGAAAAGATTTGTGTGGCGTGGAGGCTGCCATTGAACAAGGATTCGAAAGCGATGCTGGAAGTGAGAAAACCCATGCGAGTAACTGGAGTGCACCATTCTCTGATGCAGAGAGAGTTAGGCATGCAGATTTTGAGGGTCAGTGTTCTTGGCGAAAAATGTTTCAGCTTTTATTTCGTTTTTTTAGTAGAATATTTGAGTGCTTATGTAGAATGGTTCATGTGCTTGCTTCATAATATTCATTTGGGCCATACTTCATGATTATCCTACCACTGTTTATATAGAATTTGATAATAGAAAGAGTGGGGAAGTTGAGATAATTTTGACTCTTTGCCCAGGACTGACTGTCAATGCTAGAATTTGGTTGAGGCATCTAGATACTGTATCGTAATGATATGTAGAAATAAGAATACTATGGAGTCTATGATCCAATCTTTTTCTTGGCATAGTTTTGGTTGTTTTTATCGATCTATGCTCTACTTCCTTTGTAGACAAGGAGACAGCAGAAATTTGTGGGTTAATGAGCTTTATCCTTTTCTAATTGACATGTTTATAAGTATATATTCACACATGGATGTGTAGTAATGATTGAAAATTCTGTTACTTTATCATTTGATGTATTGTTCCATAATGCAGTCGCTAACAAGCTAGAGGGACACCCGCATGAGGTTGTCCAAGAAGGTGAAAGCAGATTGTCTCTGGACAATTCAGCTTCTATCATAAGGAGTGCATTTTATTATGTGAAAGACATATCTTCATTCAAATTGAGTAGATCTCAGCAGAAAAGGCACATGTATGATGTGCGTAACGATGAGGGACTTTCAAATTATTCATTAACTAGCTCATCCGATGAGACTGGTGGGGATCTACTTTCAAAAGACACTGCCTGCTATTCCTGCAATGTTGCTGTGGATCCACTTTGGCCACTCTGCATGTATGAGCTTCGAGGAAAGTGCAACAATGACGAATGTCCATGGCAACATATTAAGGACTGTTCAGATGAAAAGATGCATCAGAACATGTGTAGAGATACTAACGGTAATGGCATGGTACTCTTCATGATGTTTTTGAAAATATTTTATCAAAAGCTTGCTTTACTTTGCTGATGCAAAAGTTGCAGATATTCTGAAATTTCTTGAAAATTGCAGATCGCCACATTGAATCAACATCAAGTGCAAAAAGATGGGCTGTTCCGACAAGTTGTTCAAAGTGTTGTTCTCCAACTTATGTAGTTGGATTAGATATTCTGAAGGCTGATTCATGTTCATATGAAGCAGTTGTTACCCAGAATATTGGTCGATGCTGGCGAAAATGTTTTAGTATCTCCTTAGCTATACCGAGTCTCCCTAAACAATTACAACAAATGGATGATTCAGTTCTGCAAAATAGTGATGGGCGTATTGAAATCAGTGGATGTCAGAGCAGACAATCCTCATTCTTCCGGAATAGAAATGACGGCTTGGTTTGTCTTACGTTTTCTTTTATTTGATTGACTTACAATTTCGCCTGATGCTTGCCCTGTTATGAATTTTCCTGTTTTGTGGTTTTTAATAACTTAGTTGTCAAACACTGACGGTGGAGGTGTTATTGGGTGGTTAATTATTTTGAGGGAAAATTCCAAATAAGGACCCAAAGTGAATCTATTTTCTCAAATAAGGACCTAAAGTGAACTTTGTGTCATATAAGGACCCGAAGTGGACCCATTGTTTCAAATAAGAACCCGAAGTGAATTTTGTGTCAAATAAGGACTCGAAGTGATCAAGTTAATCTCTATTGAGGACCTTAGCTCACCGGTAAACATTTTCCGACAATTAAAATATGGGTAATTTTGTTAGAAATTTGTGATTGGAAAAAAAAAAGGGAAAATTCTATATTAATTAAGTTTAGGTTATCTATTTAGATGTTTACGTTTTCTTCTTTCTTCTCCCTCGCTGCTCCTCACCTTGCTCGATCGACAGAGAATTTGAGTCTCCGCAAAAAAGAAAAAGAAAAAAAAAAAGCAAGAAGCGTCTGGTTTTCTTCTTGTTTTTGAATTCGTGTCTCAACCGGCGGAGAATTTGGGTCTTCGACTTTGCGAAGGATGGGTACAAGGAATGGGGAGACCGTAGAAAACCTAGAGTTTTTTTTTTTTTTTTTTTTTTTTTTTTTTATGTTTTAGGATTTGTTAATTTTCCCTATATTTTTTTTGGACAAAATTGCCTAAACTCCGGTCGTCGGAAATGTCACATGCTTGATAGCCGGTGAATATTTGGCTGACCAGTAAGCTCAGGTTCTTATTTGGAATTGAGGTCCTTATTTGAGACAATGGGTCCACTTTAGGTATTTATCTGACACAAAGTTTATTTCGGGTCCTTATTTGAGAAAATTGGTCAACTTCGGGTCCTTATTTGAGACAATGGGTCCACTTTAGGTCTTTATTTGACACTAAGTTCATTTCGGGTCCTTATTTGAGAAAATTGGTCAACTTCGAGTCCTTATTTGGAATTTTCCCTTATTTTGATTGATCAACTAGTAAGTGCAATGAAGCTCATTCTTTTTCAAGATTCATGGAGTTACCTTACTGTATGCAATTTTGTCGTAGTAATTATAAGTTTTGCTTGTTTGTAGGGTAACATTTTTTAAAGGAGTGAGGTTGGACAGTTGGTTATTATATTTCCAGTACACTTGGTTTTATTTTTTTTATTGAATTCTAAGCTATCAGTGCTTAAATTTTGTTTAATTTAGTTCTTTCTTTCCCATTGATCGTTCACTTGTTAAATTTTTGTCTGTTTCAATCTAATTTGACCTTGTGTATATGTGATGGAACCACCTTCATGGAATATTAAGTTTCTTGTTTGTTTCATTTTCCATATGATTATCTTAGCTTGCGATTACTCATTTTTGTTTTCTTTCCTCCCTTTATGATATATTTTTAGAAACTATTAAACCAAGCCTCAATTGATGGTCAACCCCTGGAATTGGCTCTTCTTCTTTTGAATCTGGATGGTAATAAACTAGAGAGAAAGAAAAAGGTACTTCTGCTTCTTCAGTGCGGAGTATCGGCAACATTCTTCTTCCTGCTTGCATCCCTATTTTTCACCCCTTATCTTCCGGACAGCTAAAAAAATAAGTTCAAAAGAGGAGCTAGATTGTGCCAGATTCTATACATTCTTAATAGGAATTGTTATTAAGGCTGAAATAATTTATCTTTCTCGTCTTTAAAGGTTGGCATTTCCCAGGCTCTCACTCTGTTGTCACGTGCACTTGAGGCTGATCCAGCTTCAGTGGTTCTTTGGAGCGTGTATCTTGTCATTTATTATAGCGAGATGAAGACAGTCGGAAAGGATGACATGTATTACATTGCGGTATGTTTGGCAGATTCTTGATTAGTTTAAGATGAGACAGCATTATCTAATCTGAATACAGCCTCTTTAGGTATCAAGAATGATCTGTGGACATGTCCGTGCATACTATGAACTACTTGCTTCTGACAATAAGTTGGTGCCGGCAGCACGCTGGAACATTCTGAGATTTCCCTTTTTTCTTGAGATTCTTTACACTGAACCGTGCATGTAGCAGAATATATTTCCGTAATCTAAAGATTGAAATTACTATGGATCTTAAGTTTTCACCTGTCCGCCTTTGAGTTATTACAAGTCTCTTGTTTGGAACTTACGTACATACACTTACCAGGGATCACTCCCACTTATGAGACTTGGAGTACTATTATAGGAACTTCATCTGTCATGCTAATGTTATTGTGTGAGGACTGTTCTCTTTCCTCTGGTTGAAGGATTAGAGAGTGGAAGTACGCTTTTTCAGACTTATGGGCTTAAATAGTTATTATAAACGACAGATTGTCTATCTTCTCCCCATTTTTCTCCCCCTACTTTTTATCATGCACTGTTTCATTCTTGCGCTTTTATGCCACTTCACTAATCCTCCTCAATATCAGAAACAAATGTGATGATATTTCCTTAGAGACATACAAATTTGTTTTCTTTCAGGTCAAGCATAACCAAGGATCTTACGAACTCTGGCTGATGTACATCAATAGTCGTAGCAAGCTTGAGGATCGACTTCATGCATATGAGGATGCTTTACTGGCACTTTGTCAACATTCATCTGCTTCTAAAGGTCATGCCAGTATGTGCATCTTGGATTTATTCCTGCAGATGGTGAACTGCTTGTGCTTGTGTGGAAGGGTGGACAAGGCCATAGAAATGATCTGCGAAACCCTGCCAAGTGCAGAAAACTCTGATGAACGGTTTACTTTGTTGCTTTCTAATATCTTCTCACGCTTAACAATTGCTGACAAATGCATCTTCTGGATTTGTTGTGTGTACTTAGTTATTTACAGGAAACTTCCTGATGCTATAGTACAGCAGTTTGAATGTGAGAAAGAGCTCCTCTTAATTGATTGGCCCTCTGCTCATCTGAGAGAGGATGACCGGCAGAGAGCTTTTGACCTGTTGGATTTTGCAATACGTTGTGACATCACTGAGGCATCACTTGCAGATGACGCCAATATCAGATTAACTCAGCATTTCGCTGTGAACCATTTTAGATGTACATTGGTACTCGAAGGCTCAAACTGCAATAAGTATTTCTTGCGGAGATTTGAGACAATGTATCCATCCAGCTTAGAACTACTACTCCTTTCTGCACGGGCAGGGGAGTGTGATTTTGAGGATTTGAGTTTATCAGGTTTTGAGAATGCACTTAGTAAGTGGCCAAGAGAAGCTCCAGGCTTGCATTGCATCTGGAATCAATTTGCTGAATATGCTTTGCAGAATGGAAGACAGGACCATGCAAAAGACATCATGGATCGTTGGTTTCTCTCTGCTTGGCAAGTCAGATATCCCCATGATGAAGGTGTGGCCGGGATGGATCAAGATAATTCATGTTCCTTTCCGAGGATTGCTTCTCAAGCAGATAGGCAGGCTGCAGCATCTAGTTATGGTCAGCTGGATGAGATTTTTGGATTACTTAATCTTTCTTTGCACAAGTTGTTGCAGAAGCAACTTGCAGAGGCTCGTATAGCAATTGACAAGGCTCTACATGTTGCAACTCCTGAGAACTACAAGCTTTGTGTAAGAGAGCATGCCAAGTTTCTGCTAATGGATGAGGCATTTGCAAAGGAGGGTGCTCAAATTAGTGGGATACTTGACTATATGAGGGTTTACTTAAATGATCCTCGAGCTTTTCCCATCAGTGAGACGTTGCCTAGAAAGTTCATAGGAGATATCAAAAGAACCAGGGTTCAGCAGCTGATTAGGAATATCTTATGTCCTGTTTCCTCTAATTTTTCACTTGTGAACCTAGTCCTTGAGGCATGGTGCGGCCCCTCTCTTTTGCCTCAAGTGTTTGATAAGCCCAATCATCTAGTGGACTTTGTCGAAGCCATGCTGGAAATTTCACCGTCAAATTATCCGCTGGGTATTTCGGTCTGTAAGCTAATTAAAAGAGACTATAAATCCTCAGCTGTCACCTCTGCCGGTCTCTTGTTCTGGGCAAGTTCTGTCTTGGTAAGCACAATTTCTCATGCTGTTCCAGTAGCACCGGAGTATGCATGGGCAGAAGCAGCTGGTATTTTGGAAGATATTGCGGGCATCGACGCCATTTTTGATGGGTTCTATAAGAGAGCCTTATCCCTATATCCATTCTCTGTTAAACTGTGGAACTCCTTCCTTATTTCAACAAAGAGCGAAAAGGATGCAAGCTCTGTCCTTAGAGCAGCTGAAGAAAAGGGCATTGAAGCCGATTCGGAGTTTCTCTCAACCATTATAAGGTAACAGGTTGGTGAACTAGGATGTTGCTGAATTTTAGCAACTTTGGTTCCTGTTGAAGGCCATGCTCCAATTCGCGTCAACTGGTGGATTGGCGACCCTTGGAACAAGCTTCAAGACATATCACACCGCTGCACGGTGGATGCTAACATAGGGACATAGGAAGCACACTGAATATAGAGGACATGCACAGGACTAGATAAATGTAAGTAGCCATTACGATTTCACAGTTACTGCATATCTGAAGTTTTAGTCGATTTAGTTAGCTTAGGATAGAAAGTTTGTGACTTTGGGTTTAGGTTTTATTTTTGTGGCCCCGTGCATAGGCTTACTCACGCAAGAAAAATGAAAAGGTATCTCATTGGTTCTTATAGATGGTGTCAAGACCTTTTGGCTCCCTCACTAGTACAATAATCAATGCGATGATTTCTTCGATCGAGATTTGCATCTTTGCACTTGTGAAATTACTGGAAATGCAAATTGAGTGTCTTTCCACATTTATATTTGATCTATCGTACCCCCTGTAATTTTTGTTTATGGGCCCTTATCGTGTCAGCGACAGAAAGCATCATAGATTACAGAAAGGATTCTCTTCAAACAGATGAACCATGTTATCGCTTCTACCAGAATTATCAAGCAGTGTCATTAGTTATAGTCACTCTTAGACTAATCTACGGGCCGTGGCTAAGGATATCGTCTCGATCTATTATTTGGAAGGCTGGAGGTTCCACGTCAGATCATCTTAGTAAGACGCGAGGACGGTTAAAAGAGACAGAAGTCATGATATGCAAATGTGGTTGATCGAACGGATCCGTATGTGCCTCCACAATTCCAAGTTCTGTTTTGCCTCTATCGAATGCCAGAAGTGCGGTTATTCTTACCTAATGCTTCGAGCATTTGATTTGGACTATTTTTTTAATCAATGGCGTTGCTTGCGATTGAAAACTAAAAAGATCCTCTGGCATGCTCGTGAGATTGTGAGAATGATCAAATATGTGCATGACGCGGATGGTTCGTAATCAACCAATCAGCAGCTTAACATTAACCACTTGATTAGGTTTCTTTATGGGGGATTATTAGCAATTAGAAGTTCAGGACCTACTGGGCCTGGTCCTGATCTGATCTGTGGGAATGGACCCAATCTTCGTATGGCCTTGTTCAAGTCCACACATGCCCAAATTCATGGGCCTGTCAAGCATCTAGACTTTGCCCATCAAAAAGCATGCGCGATTAATGTTAGGAGTAGATGAATCACCTAGAGGGGGTGAATAGGTGATAATGTGAAATAAAAAGAATTTAAAACATTATTGCAAAAGAACAATTACTAATTACTACCTTAACAGTCCTTAAGACAGATAAAATAAAGAGAATAAAGGATAAAAAATTTCATACAAAAAATTATAGTGATTCAACTTTAGCAAGTGTACGTCTACTATTTCGCGTTGACAACCAATTAGCTAGATTTCACTAGATTAATCTGTCGAAGATTACAAAATCTGAATAACGAATACTCAAGCTTGTGTGAACAATTCCTCACACACTCTTAACCTCTAAAAGATTATAGAATAGAGCTCTTAGAAATAAATTTATATGAACGAAGAACACTTAAAAATTAGGAATTATAGGCTTTAGAATTTCAACTTTCTGCGTTTTTTTCCTTTCGGCTTCTTGACCTTCTTATATAAACCTCTAAATCCAAACTGACCGTTGGACATTTCCTTAGCCAACCTTCTCGTTGGTCTTGAATATTGTCAGAAGATCTGACAGTTTCAAGGTTGCTGAGATTGAAGTCACTTGTTAATTCTGCCACCTATACAATAGATAGAGTTTCCTTAAGTAGAGTGCTTCACTTGAAAAGAATATTTCGCCTTTTGAAGATTGATACATCCAAGATTCGCTAAAATCCATCATAGGATATTGGATTTAATAATTGTTCATTCTTAAATAAGTCTCTTAATTATAGAAAGAAATCCACCAATTTTCTAGCAGTTGCACAAGGATTGTCTTCTAAAATAATATCCTGATAATCAAATATCAAAGATATGAATTACTTCAAGACTTAATATGAATTACTTCAAGACTTAGAGTCTAATTCTCTAAATCTGATGAGTAACGTCTGATGATGCTCATCAGAGTTTCCACTTGGAAAAACTTTTCATCAGAGTTAAAGAAAGTTTTATTAATCATCAAAACTAGTAAGGAAATTTTCCTCAATAATCAAGGCCTACCCATATGGTCCACATATAATTGTTGTTCTCAGTCTTAAAAAACGAATACATAAAAATACAAAGAAAATCAGGTATAAATGAACATAAATAAATAAATAAATGCAAACCAATCGTGTAGATTGAGAACGTTTATAGTTACGAGATGAGTCAAGTACAATCGGTCCGATCAAGGCAAATTATCTACACCTAAATCTCGGGTTTTATTTATGTACTATTTTGCAATGACGCACCCAACATGCAAATTTTTGTACTTAGTTCACGTAACAATTTTTCCCGTAGAGCTGCGCAACCTGATTGTGATGTAGTTGAAGGTGCATGGAGCATGGTCCTGTAAAATTTACATATGAGGATCACTCTCGTGGAGCTCACAGCTCGTATAATATAAGAGAATGGGGTCCTGCTAATTTCTAATATCTGTCCTTGCTAGCATTCTCTCTGATAATTTTTGATCTTTGTGTAAAGTAGAATATCAACTCCTTATGATAAAATCAATCACGTTGTCTGCCCCAAGAACGATCTTTTTCCCATGTGTTTTCATCGTCGAATTTGTTATTAATAATGCATCCGATGGCGTGGCTCAGGGTTTGATCACCTAACATTCATGAGGAGTTGGTCGCATACTCCAATATCAAGATTTGTCGCCTTTCAATATCGAGGGGCCATGAACTGGCTTCTCTCGTGCCTAGGTGGATAGAGATGACAGGGTCTCCAAGATCTAATGCTCGGCCGAATCGTCGTCTATCCTGACAGGAGGCACGCGCACCTATGCCTGGACTCGATGTCCAACACCGTCTTGTCCCTGCAAGCAAGCCATCTCTACACGTGACACGTCAAGGCGGGGCTGCCGTGCCTAGAAGAAATGGTTCTGCAAAGAGTCAAATGTGTGCGATGGCGTCTTGAAGGAGTCTATGTTGCGTTGCCTTGCGCTTCGGCATGTGGAGTTGATCAGATGCTCTGGCACTCCAGCATCTGTGGACAGAAGCTAGAGACTTTCGAGGCTTCGGACGTTCTTCACCCTCGTGCCCATCGGCAGTGGCTGGAGGTTTATCATGGGGAGAGTGGTCCTCAGACCAAGTTGACAGCGGCCAGGGATCTGTGGGAGATCACATTGGACTTGTGCAAAGTCGAAGTCAGGAAGGTGAGAGAACTCGTTTGTTGACTCCTGCTAGAAACCTTATGGGCTTAGTGGTTTTCAGTCCGTCGAGCGCGATCAAGTAACTCGCAACAGTCTTAAGCACTTTGACTCGACTAGATTCACCTCCCTGAGAAAGGCCTAGATCCAAACCAACAGTCACAAGATTCCAGTCATTGGTCCACGTGACTCGAAAAGATTGGTCGACGCGAGACTAGAGGTGGATTTCAGCGCTCTGACCAAGTGGAGCTATCTGAAGTCAATCCAGTTCTTGAGATACTTTGGCTGTTGTGACCCACTTACACTAGTTTGTAACCAAATTGAGGTAATAATAATACTTCTGTTCAAACTTATCAGCTTTCCAATCTTTTTAATGATGCTCAAACCAAATCGAGATATGTTATGCTAATTTGAACTGGATTAATCCTGCAATGATACTTACACGGTCTGTACCCTTTTCGTTCTTTTTGTTGTAAGCATCGGTTCTCCCTAAAGGAATACAAGGCGAAATGCTTCGCCCTGCTGCGCAATGTCAAGCATTTGACACTTCACCTCTTGCATAACGTTTGTGAAGTAGATACTGGTCCTGCATTGATGGAGAGCTTGAAGTGGAAGTTGCCTCGTTCAGAGTCGCTGGTTATTAGTTCTGAAGTCGGAACCAGAAGACGCCCTGCCCTCCAAGAGAAATATGCGAGAAACACTCATGGCTAGCAGATGGAAAGGAAGGACAGACTCTGAATTGTGATCGGTGACAAGAGATGCGTTCCCCATGAAGAAGATTGATATAGCTTTATCTGTAGGTTCATCTCATGTCGGACATTTTAGAATGCTAAATCTAAAAGCCGTCTGCTGTTTCTGACCCTATTTTGACATAAGATGTATTCGGGTGTTGATCTGAGATTCAGATGTTATTCATTCATTGTTTCGTTGTTTCTTCTTTTGATATGTATGTGCGCACGCATGTGAGAGAGAGAGAGAGAGAGAGAGAGAGCAAACAAGAAAGCTTAATCAATCACCAAATAAAGATGCATCCATCTACCCTCATAAGTATCTCTAATCCTCAATGAGTTAAGAAGGTAGCTAGAGACCCTAGACCCTCTTCAACTAGTTCTCATCCTCTCTAGAGTAAATAAATGTTGTTTGACCAATCAAAAACCTGTTCTATTTTTCTCTTTGAACTGTATCTCCGGCGGGTGACGCTTAATCAGCTCTTAAAAAGTTTAGATGACAAGTCTTGTAACAACTAATTCACCAACTTGCTTGATAAATCATATGACTCTTGAGCTTCAGCACGGACCTCTTTCGACTTTTCCTGAACTGAGGATACCGGAACCAAACAGAGTCCTCTGCTTTGCAAATCAAGTTTCCTTTCCCCGTTCATTTCTTCATCAATGCACGGCTGCGAGAAAAGTTCAACACAATTAGATTAGAGAGAGTTTTAGAAGAAAATCTATCGGGAGTTTTTTTAGATAACTTTCTTTGCTGAAACTGGAAAAATTGTTGTACATACAAAATATTTTTGAAACTAGCAGATTGGACTAAAGCTCTATAATATATTGCAGAAAAATTAGTGAATGCTAGATTGTGTACCTGTGGTTGGAGTGCTCTGATGCTACTATATGAGCTGCTTAGCATCTGGAATAGATTCTGTAGGCAACACGACAGAAATGAGGAAGTATTATAGTGATTTTTTTCAGGTAAATTCAGCTTTCACTTGAAGTTTATCGACATGCGTAATCTGGAGCAGGACTAGATAAATGGGGTTCAAAACAAGATGAAAAGGGTCAGTCTCCTTTCCTTTCTCCGATTTTTTGAGTCTTTGGACTTGGACAAGGTAGATGAAGATCATTCATTACCTGAATTTGTTCTTGAAGGAGCTTGATATATAGGGAAGCTTCTTGGAGTACTGAAGCAGTGTCAGTCTGAAATGTTTTTGTAAACATGAAGGAAAGCAATTAACATATAGGAGCTAATATTCAATGATTTTGTGCTTCTTAAAGAAGCTGCTAATTATCTCAATGAGATGCAAACTGACCTTGCCATATGGAGACACCAGCTTTTGTAGAGCTGTAATTTTGTCACCTATCTTTTGACTTCTCTTCACTGGAATTTGCATCTACAATTTTAACTGATAAATCACTCGATGACCGAGAAACAACTAGTTAAGTTAACAATCAGTATTTCTCTGGTGAACTATACTAATTAGTTGATGTAGCTATACTATTTTCTCATGTTTGATGAGCTTTTTCTAAAAGGAAAAGAAAATACCCTGCATCGTTGAGCCTTAACCGAGCCATTTTGAACTTCATAATGTTCTTCATTAGACAGGGTTCTTTTCCTCTTGTTCTTATTCCACTCGTTCAAAGGCATGCTTTTGAGCTGTGGAACGCTAAAGCCCTCTCCGGGTACGAACTCTTTTACGTTTAATTGGTGCTTCCTTTCGTTGTGATTGGCCTGCAAATCCTGGGGACAAATCACAAGTCAAAACACTGAACCGCTCTGTCTCGAACATACAATCAGTGCCAAAATCAACTTACACTGCATTAACCTTCTGAAATCCTGAGCTGTAACTGACAAGTAATTCTTTCTTAAATTGAAATAACCAAAGAGATAGATAGCATACATTTAGAGTTTGTGGAACCAAAAACTTCTTTGTTGGCTGCTCATAGATTGTATCACAGCTTGATATGATGTACTCATAACCTGTCAAATTCAAAAGGTAAATTCATTCGTTTCTTCTTAGATGCACAGTAAGAGAGAAAAAATGAATTTTGAGGAGTGTGCAGCTCGATTATATCACTTGACTTATCCTTAATTTTATAGCAAAGATTAAAAAATTTATCACCAAAGAGAAAAAAATCAAACCTGTTTGAAGATCACTAAGGGGCTGAGCAGGAATTGCCACATTATCTTCACCTCTTAACCAGTAATCATCATTAAATGCTTTAGACTGCAAATAGAATCCACCATTGCTGTGCATGTTCCTGTCATCAAAAGTGTACATAAGGATACAAAATTTAAGTATATAATCAATCTTCCTCTTTTTTTTTTTTTTTTTTCTTTTTTATTTATTTATTAAGGTAAACGACAAAAAGAAGACAAATACATTTTGCTGTCCACCAGGGTAGAAACTTCTAGATTCGACATCCGAAACTCGTTTCCTGAAGATCAACAAACAAGTATAGCAAACAATTTATATCAAGAAGAAACTGATTGAAACGAAAGATTCAACTGAACTGGCGACAAAGTCTTGATCCTTCATCGGTTGCAATCAAATAAAGGATCAAACTTTGTGATGCATATAGATCAACTACAGTAACATGAATCAAAGAATTCTTGTTTACCTATGGTGAAAAGTTCAGATTGTAAAGATGGAAGAAAGGAGTTGCTCATTGTCACGGCTAAATACGTTCTTCAATGCAACTTGGAGTGGCCTACGCACAAACAGAAAACCCACCAGATATTGAATGATTCGTGAGTATAACCATCTTTAATAAATTTGAACAAATTCTTTGAATGCAAAACTTAACTAAAACTTAAGAAGAACACATTCAGAAGGTAAAATAAAATGTCATTAAAGACCATGCATTTCTTTAAAAATGATCAAAAGTGAATTATACTGTGCAGGTCGGTGACTCAAAAAGCTTCCAAATTTCTCACAGACCATTAAATTCTCTCATTTCCAGGCACTAAAAAAGAAAGAATTGCAGAGAAGGCTCAAGCAAATATGAAAGCAAGAATATGGGACTATAACTAATGCATACAATTGTTGATCAGAAGGAATAGTCTGAAAGAGAAGACAAACCTCGCTGTTTAAAGATATCTTCTTCTTCTTCTTCTTCTTCTTATTCTTCTTTGTTGGGATTATATTGTGAGCTGATCTTCGTTTCGAAACAGAACCAACAACAAAAATTTCATAAAAAGCCAAAAAGAAAGAAGTAAAATGGGGATTTTCCTTGTGGAAGTTGGACAGAAGAGAGTATATATACACTGGGAGGGAAGATGAAGAGAGAAGCTACGACTGTCGAGAGTTTAGGTCTTGCTTGGAGGATGAGCAAACGGTTGTTTCCGTTTTTTAGATAGAGACGCCCGCCATGGCTTTGCAGGCTCACGAAACCGGGCTCTATTTTCATTGCATAAATGGAATCCGCAACTTCCAGATGACTCAGACACGTAAAACAAACATTAATCAAATTATTTATCATTATATGCAGTTCGGCCATTTATTATTATTATTAGCAATCGTTGCTCATCATCGAGGAGGTGGGTCTAAGTTCTCTACTTTTGGCAAATAAAAGCAGTTTGACGTCGCCATCGCGCCATTTGACTTCTTTTCAATATTAAGCAGCAGAAAATGATGAACGCATAAGTCCTCACCATGTCACTGCCATTGGTCATTATTTATTGCCGTGCTGATCATAGTCAAACCCTAAAACAAGTATATCAGATCAGTAGAGTTATGGAGAACTTAATGTATTCGATCAGCTGCACACCCATCCATTAGTTTTCTCTAAGCATGCACATATACATTGTGTGGTGCAAGCTTTTGGAGAGCTTGCTTATGGTCGTTTATATAACTTATACAAATGACAATGTAATTAACGTAATCTTTTATCCGAACTCTCGATAAAAGAGTGTTTGCACCCGTTGACATGCGATTGTGCTAGATAATAGTGACCGCCTTGCATGTCATAATCGAAAAATGTCTGGACCATTATTAGGGTTATTTTTGGGCACTTGTAGGAATACAATTTCTTTTTTCCATTATAGGGGACGTTGTGTTGTGCAGTTTGACTTTTTACTTGGTATGATATGGTGTATAAGGCATGATGCTTTATGAGCGCGATGACAAAAGAAGAAGGAGAATAAGAAGGAGAGAAAGATATTCAAGACTCTTCTTTACGTGTATGAAAAAGTGATTAGGTCACGAGTTACAAGGACGAGACGCCATTAATTTTTAACATTTTCGTACCATTTCCTAAACTCTAGCAGAATAAAAATTGCACTAATCCACGCTTATATGATATAGTGACAAATAATCATGAAAATTCGAGAAGACCCTTGGTTATATCGATAGTAATAGCTTAGTGATTTTCCATTAAATATTTTTGGAGTTTCCATCAATTTTTTTTGGAGTTTTCCATGTCAATCTATCACATCAAAAGAAACTTTCTTTTTTTCTCTTAATATTCCAAACAAGCATAGTGGACAACTCAACATTGTGCAAAACTAACAGGAATTGTCAATGCAGATTTTCGTTGAATCACGTAACTATTCCAAAACTCACGCAATGGGAAAAGGTTACGGTCAAATTAGGCAAATTATAAGTATCAAACAATATCTCGAATTGAATTTAATTTTACTATTAGAAAGGGAAAACGAAATGCATATCAATTTAAAAGCTAAACTGTATGAAAAATTAATCAAAGGGAATTTGTCATTTTGATCCATTCTTGAATAGTGAATTTAGTTTTTGGGATGAGAAAATTTATTCGGATGAAGAAATCCACTCAAATGAAAATAAAGTAGAATGGCAAAAGATAAAGACATTTGGTACTAGGATAATAAATTAATTGGTAGATCTAAAATTATTTTTAAAATGTAGTACATCAAATATTGAAATGAACAAAGAAATAATTAATTCAAGCAAGAATAAGATTAATAAGTTTTGGCTACTTTAGATATGGCCTATTATATTTTTCTTCTTGAACACTATATATACATATATTTCAGAATGAGATTTTTATCTTTTTATTGTTCATGTATTTACTCTTACTTTGGACATCAAAGAAAGATGGCATTGATTTTAATTTAGTCATTAAAATAGAATCCACATAAAGGATAAGTATAAATAGTCTCGAGTTTTAACTAGCCATTTGGATTGAATTAAAATGTCATTTAGAGGACATGACAACAAAAATTCACACAATCTAATCATAATTGAATCCATGAAAAAGCAAACGGTATTTAAACTTTTCTTCTCTAAATTCTCCACCGTATGCCCATTCCGATCGATTTTAAATTCGAACTTTTAAAGGGTTGCAATTGGCATGCCTGATTCGATATTTGTATTTTCACACAAAACACGGCTGAAATCAACTAGTAAAGACACAATTAGCGGTCTCTTCATTTCCTAAACATGTACCCTCTCTTTCGCTCTCAATCTTGTTGCCCCGTTTCTTGTCCAAATCAAAAGCACACGAAAGTTCAAAGACCAGGATAACTCCTACAAGCAACTGAATATATCGATGTGTATATCCACGTGTATATTGCTTTTTAATGCAGCGTAGCCCTCGAAATTAGTCATAAAGTCGTACCTAAAACCTAAACCTAAACCTAACCTCGGACCGAGTTCGTTCGACGCTGGTCGGCCGGGAAGTGCTGGACGAAATACATGTTTACATGGGGATGAGCACGACTGCATCGTTCCTACGTCCGTTCATGGGTTGGCTTTGATCGAATCTCTGCTGTGAAATCAATGGACAACGGACCCTAAAACTCTCTCTCTCTCTCTCTCTCTCTCTCTCTCGGTAACGTACGTCTTTGTTCTCTTTCTGCCTTGGAGTCGGTCGCCGTCTTAGGTCATTTCTCGCTTGTCATCGCGTTGTCTCGGCCTCTTGGTCACATCAAGATGAGTCTTGACACAATCCTCGTACGTTTGGTGATTCCTTGTTGCATCGACACTTCTTTTTTCGGTGGGGAATCTCGATATGTTGAGTTATTGTTATACGTGAGGATCGTTCGTTTGGAATCGAGTGAAAGCAACAAATGCTTCCACAGAAATTCACAATATTGCCCATAAGTTAATTTACATGTCGACGTTTATCCATTATGATGATGCCGGCCCTTTTCATTTCGCGAAAGCCCCCGGTATAATGATGGTGATTCCATGCCTGGCTCAATACAATGTTCGTGGATCAGGATCCATTTCTTGATACCACGCCCTAGCTCTTGCTCGTCTCCAGTCATTTTTTCTCTAGTAGCAGATCAACAGTGCTGTAAGTCCTTTTTGCTTCTTGAGGGAGGTGTAGATATCATGCCTCATGGCCTTTATTTGCACTATCACACCAAATTATGGAGCGGTATCTCGGAGAGATTGCAGTTTAGGCTTGACTAAGAATATAGAGATTTTCCGGCAACAAAAAACCTTTTCTTCCCAACCGAACCGAGGGAGTGTCTTGAATTAAAAATAAAAAAGAAGAAAAAAAGGTGCATGTATATTGATAAACATAGAGTAAAAAAGTAAAAGTCCGTTGAAAACACATCAAGTTTTTGGAGAAGGTTGAGCATATATCTTCAAGGGACAATCTCATTGTTTTGTGAGGGGTGAAAAAAAAAACGATTTTTTGAGTGCCGGTAACTTTCTAAAAAAAATTGCAAGTGTTAAAAAACTTGTTGGTTAAAAGAATTACCAAGCACCCAATTTCTCAGTAACTTACCGAAACTTTTATGAAAGTATAAACTTCTTCTAGATAGTTTTTGAATCACCAACTATTCTTTATTATTTACCCCTTTTTATGTGTCTTTTTCATCACACCTTGAATTTATTGGGATCTTATCAGAATGAAGTATTACCCAATATCCAAACTGTCGCCACGAAGAGCATGCTAGCACATTTATGTTGAACTAAATCTATCATTTTTGTGAATCGACCAAAAATTAAGAAGATGGGGATTGATCTATAATTCACATGGATGATTTCTTTTTTCTACTTAATTAAAATTAGATGTGGTGATGGAAAACGGGTTAACTACTCTATATTGTCCTTCCTCAGATCAGCCATGAAAGTCTTTTATTCATCACGTTTTTAGTTACATCATATCATTCGGTCGTCGAAACAACTGCCGACAAATTAACTTTTCAAAACCGTGCACAACCAAAAAACAAAAACAAATCAAAAAAGAATAATGAAATATGAAGTAAGTATTAAATTGTTTATGATTCATAAAATTGCATGGTTTCGAGCCTCTGATTCCGACCGTCTTAGAGTTTAATAATAATAAAATCGACCGATGATTTACGGGTTAATAATTCGATCGGCAGTTCGACTATAGATTTCTCGACCTCAGAAAGCTTTGACCAAAAAGGAACAGCATGTAAGCTCTTCTCTTTGTCCTCTAGACATTCTGAAATTCTTTATAGAAGAAAATACCGACTGCTACCATGTGTAACGATGCTAAGGCCACAGATTAATCAACTTGCTAATTAATAATTTATCGATGATTTTGTTTTGTTGATGTTACCTGAGTTGCCTTGTTCTAGAGCCCCTTCCAATTACCCGAAAAGAGACAATTTACATGTTATTTTTGTTAGATTCTGGGTGGGTGAAGTGATCGCGTTTGGGAGATTCTAGGGTTTTATTACACGTGGCGCGAAATTAACTTTGGATGTGGTGTTTTATTAATTTTAATGGTGTTTACCAATTATCCCCTTAAGGCCTTGTCAGATGATAATCGCAGTAATTTTAAATTGATCGGCAGTTTGCCGTCTTATTTTTTTATGCTATTATGATCACATAGACTTAGGACGACTTTTTAGCGTACCTACCTCGTCTAAGAAAAAACAAACTATAATGAGTTATATTTGTTATGCTAGTGGTATAAATAGTTCATTACGTAAATGGATTTTAGGTGCTAACACGTATATAATTTTTTATTTTGGTAATTGTACTCATTTAAGAAAGTTGAACGTTTCCATTTCACAACTATTTTTGTAACAAATATGTCAACACTGGTCATATATTTTATATAAACTTTTATAGTAAACCCAAGTTGTAAAGAGTCTACATCAAGGTGCCGGACCTCTCTAGTACCTAAAGATAAGCTCTTTGAGATGGGACTTATTTATTTTTTATTAATTTTTGGGGTAATGACACCACAAGTACCTTAGTTTCAGTCTGTATTACGATCAACTTCTAATTTGTTTTATGGGATATGTTCAGCAGAAGTCCTAAAACTTATCAAGAAAGTACAATTGAGTCCTAAAACTTACAAAAAGTGCAATCAAATCCTAAAACTTGTCAAGTTGGTTCAATTGAGTCTTAAAGTTAACACCGTTAGTCTTTTCCGTTAAAATTACTGATGTGTCATTTTAAATAATTTTTTATTTTCCAAGTGGATTTTTAAATTATTTTTTATTCATTTTTTTAAAAATTAGATTTAAAAAATAAAAAATTATATTTATTCATTTTATCTTTTTTCACCAAAAACTAAAAAGAAAAGTTAAAAAAATTATTTTTAAAAATTGTTAAAAAAAAAAGCTCCTCTCCCCCCCCTCGCCGCCGCCACCGCCGCCCATCGCTAGAGGGTCGGGCGACGGTCATCGGCCATCGGGCGGGGGTGGCCGGCCGCCCGGCCCCGGGCGAGGGTCGGCGACCGTCGCCCGCCCGGGTGAGGCCTCGTCGATCCTCGCTCGGGCGGCGAGGGCCGTCGAGGCCTCGCCCGGGCGGCAACGGTCGCCGGCCTCCCATGAGGGCCGACAAAGACTTGCCAAAGGCGGGCGATGGCCGCCGGCCCCTCGCGAGGGCTGGCGTGCCCGGATCCGGCAAGCCTCACCGGCCTCGAGCGAGGGCCGACGAGGCCTCGCCTAGGGCGAGCAACGGTCGTCGGCCCTCGCCTGGGGCCGGTGAGGGCCGGCCACCCCCGCCCAGGCCGGCCCCTCCGGCGATGGGCAGCGGTGGAAGTCCACCTGCCTTTTTTTTTTTTTAACAGTTTTGTTTTTTTAAATAAATTTAGATTTTCTTTTTTAGTTTTTAATCTAATTTTTAAAGATTTTGAATAAAAAATAATTTAAAAAAGCCATTTGAAAAATAAAAAATTCATTTCAAATATGACGTCGGCACCACGTCGGCATTTTTAACGGAAAAGGCTAACGGTGTTAACTTTAGAATTCAATTGAACCAACTTGACAAGTTTTAAGACTTGATTGCACTTTCTGTAAGTTTTAGGACTCAATTGCACTTTCTTGACAAGTTTTAGGACTTCTGCTGAGTATATCCCTTGTTTTATTGAATAGACTATCTTAACTTTTCTATCTGGCTGAATGTGAGGTCTCTATTAGATAAATTGCCAAGTGATGCATTTTTGCTAGTATGAATTGTTTACTCAGCAAAAGCTAAAGCACAATTGCTAACATAATTCTCTTACTTAAGGAAGTTTATGCCTTCTCTATTTAGGAGTTGGGCAATAAGGAAGGAGAGAGAGCTGGTCTGGACCAGCTAAGCCATCCAATATGTCTCTAGTAACATAACATCATCAAGAGGCCATATCGAATGCCAATGCTGACAATTAATGGCTATTTAATGGAGTTAGTGTCCATGTCAGTTTTTTTCATCCATGATTTTAACAAAGGTCTCTTGTTGAGCCAAGTTTGAAATGTCGAGGTGCCTGATTGCACGTTAAAAAAAATTTGGTACTTGATTGTGAAAGGATAAAAATTCAAGTACTTGCGATGTCATTTATCTCTTAAACATTTCAAAAGATTACTTAGAATGTTATTTTTGTTTTGCATCGTTTTGATAATACCCCAATATCGACATATTTGTATGATTCAATGCTAATACCAACGTAACTCTCATGGAAAAATTGTAGGTCATTTATTTCGGACATTATTAAAATGATATGATATGATATGCTACTGCTTCTGACAAGGACAATTAGTGAGGTTGTTTGTCAATATAATAGCACCGAAGAAAAGGGGTGTAGCTTGAAATTATGATACCTTCTATGTGTGTGGAAGTTTGACTGAAATTGTAAGTCAAAGGACGGTCTTGTCTCTTAGGTCTTGTACTTTGCATCGACAGCTTGGACCTCTTATTTTTTAGCTGCTCAAAGTCCATGCCGCATTTCTTATTGTAACAGATGTGCATATATGAAACCAAATGGTACTGTTGCTATCAAATCTAACTATTGTTATTGCTGATTCCCTCAAAACAATCTATACAATTCGATATAAAATTGGTTGTATCGCAATTTAATATGATAGACTTTGCTTCAGTTTATCTACTCAAAGATGTCTAAGTGACTTAGATGATGTCTTCTCATGTTAGAATATTGATCTCCATGTCATGTGCAGGCCAAGTTTGTATTGGTGCATCTTCAAATTTTGTTAGGCCAATTTGTTCATTTGTGACCATTTTGAATGCCTAGAATTAGAGAACCATGATGAGAGATTCACATAAAAATAAGAGAAAAAACCACCAAAAACCCCAAACTTTACCCAAAGTGACAAATTTACCTCAAACTTTTTTTTTGTGACATGAAAAACCCCAAACTTTGCAAACTGTGACACATTTACCCCATTAAAAGTATTTTCGTCTTATTCTTTTTATTTTTCATTTTTTATTTTCTCTTCCCTCCGCCGGCCATGGCGGAGCCGGCGGAGGGAAGCCGGCGTCCGGTGAGGGCCGTCCTCCACCGCGTCCCTCGCCGGATCTAGCGAGGGAGGCCCTTGCGGGACACTGGCTTCCCTCCGTCGGCTCCGCCATGGCTGGTGGAGGGAAGAAAGAAGAAAAAAAGAAAAAAATTTAAAAAGTAAAAAGACCAAAATATCCTATAATTTAGGGTAAATGTGTCACACGAATGAAAGTTCAGGGTTTTTTGTGTCTCATAAAAAAGTTTGGGATAAATTTATCACTTTGGACAAAGTTTAGGGTCTTTGGTGGTTTTCTCCTAAAAATAATGATATTCTTCGTAAAAAAAGTAATGCACCTCCTCTTTGATTTGGGAGTTGCCAACTTAAGCATGTATTGGTCCGTGATGCAATTTTTTGTCAAAAAATGTCGAATCTTGGCATGAATTGGGATTTCTACAATTTTCACTTTTACTGATAATGACAATTATCGAGACGATTTGAGTATGCGGCCAATCCTCGTTACGTGTAAAAATTTCACATCTTAATGCGCACAAAACAGGAGTCGAAGACCGGAGAACACGGATCTCCGGCTTTCCTATTCGGAGCCCTCTCGGGTAATCTGAAACTCCTTTATGGGCCTTGATTCGATTGTGCATTATTTAGACCGTTCAAGAGGCCCGTCAACATGGGCTTCCTTGAGAAGTATCGGGCCGGGCCGGACGATCTGTCCAACGTTCAATCAAACAAAAAAGTCGTTTTGTGTTTCTCAAGTGAGAAATTGTAGATGGTGCCTCTGATTGATGATTGAGTATGCTAACTGCGCATATATCTTAGCAGTTTTCTCTGGATAATCTCGTCTTTCTGCGAATTCCTCATGTGACTTAATCAGAGAAACACTTTAATTTTTGTAAATGTTGGAGACGTTTAGGTCTGGCCGTTCTTCTTCGCACGTTGCTTCTTTCTTATACAACGAAAGAGTTTCTTTCCCATGGCGAAGTACCCACGCTCTGGATAGTCTTGACAGTTTATGGCTTTCACATAATCTCATCTTTTTCATATTCACTGTCGCCACAGTACTTAAAAATATACGACGCACACGAAACCAAACTTCACATATTGATTTTCCCCGGTGATTTGTGGACAGGCATCGTCTTAATATATCATTTGATGGGAGCACATTTCTGCCGGAATTAAAGACATCCAATGATTCCTAGAATGAAGGGACGATGATAACAATGAATGGTTACCTTTCATTCTTTGTTTTATAGGTGATGGCAACACAAACACCATAGAAAAAAACATTGATGAGTAAGGATCAATGCCATTTTTCAACCGTTCTCTTCTATCTAAATTCGCCTCCAAGCTCAATGAAATGCCAAAGATAGCAGTTGCTTGGACCTACGTATGTCCTAAAACTGCTTTGTTTGAATTCTGGGACATAAAATTCGAAGGTATTCTTAGGAGTAAGAAAATAAAAACTTTCTTTCTAATTAGAGGGGAAGATAGGACGTGCAAATATCGGTACATTAAAATAAAGAATGTATTTAGGTTGAGCGCTGAGTTACCAAACTACCACTAAAAGCCCCTATTGGAAGCTTACTTCCAACTGGTTAAACCCGTGCTTTGCATAGTATCTAGAATCGGCACATCTAACCGGTACCCGTCGTTCTAGACACTATGCTCGGCCCCAAGAAAAGAACGGGCCTTAAATGGAGGGCGTTGGCTTTTTAAATGGGCTAAGTGGGTCGTCTCTCTCATTTCACCATTCTCTCTTATCGTGGGATTGGGCTTCTTAAATGGGCCACGATCTCGCAAGCCGGCTTTCAACGGGCCGAGGCCCAGATCCCAAGCTCCGCAACGGAAGGCGGACGTATAAAACCAATAGGGTTTCCACTTCCTTCTCTCCCTTCGAAAACCTTCACCCTCCTCGGTCGCTTCCGCTGCAGCGCGCGCTCTCCGCCGTCTGGGATCTCAGGTGCGGCTCTGTACAAGAAAGCTAAACGCCTCCATACTTTTTTCCGAGTCCTCGTCCCTCTAGCAATCGCATCTTGTTTGTGGGTTCGTGCCGAGTTGAGGAAATCGAGTTTCGACTAGTTTAGCAGATATCTTTGCCTCATTTGCACTCGCCTGCGTATGTTTTCTTGATCTCGTTGCCGAATGCTTCGTGGGTGCTCTCGTTAGTGCTGTATAAGCCCTGCTGCTTGTTGGGTTCTTTGTTTCTTGTCGTGGGATTTTTGCTTCGAGCGTTTACTTCGGCGTGTACTGCTTTGAGTGCTGGGATTCTAGCCCCGATGCTTTCGAGGGTGTCTGGGGTGGATGCAGGAGAAACGAATTCGTGCCCAGTCTTTGTTCTCGTGCTGTGTTCTTGTTTGGGTGTTTTGGGTATGCCAAGATGAATACGGAGAGCCTTGCGTTGTTTCTCGGGCAGCTTTGCTACCCAAGATTTTGATCTCTGGATCCGTGTATAGTCTCTGCGTCTGATGTGACTTGATCGGAATGATTTGTGACGTCGAGTTGCTTAAAATTTTTCTTCTTTTGCGAGGTTGTCTTGAGAGTGTCTCTCCCTGTTTATGCTGATGATGGTGAGTTTTCTCTGCGTTGCAGGCTGCAGTTTATTGATTTTTCGCCATGGTGAAGGTTAGCGTTTTGAATGACGCTCTTAAGAGCATGTATAATGCTGAAAAGCGGGGGAAGAGACAGGTCATGATCAGGCCCTCGTCGAAAGTGATCATCAAGTTTCTTCTGGTGATGCAGAAGCATGGTATGCTCTTATCTAATCACCTTTTGGTACTTGGTACTTGTACGGTTTGTACTTACTGTCATGCTGTCCTTGGGGCCATTGCTAGGTTACATTGGAGAGTTTGAGTATGTCGACGACCACAGGTCTGGCAAAATTGTGGTTGAACTCAATGGAAGGCTAAACAAGTGCGGAGTTATCAGTCCCCGTTTTGATATTGGTGTCAAGGAGATCGAAGGCTGGACCGCTAGGTTGCTACCCTCTAGACAGGTTTGTTCCAAAAGCTTCTCCTTAGACTCGCTATCTTCAATTATAAGCTAATTTGCTTTGGAGCTATCATTTACCTGGTGCTGTTCATGTACATAGGTTTATTATATTTCTTATATGGCATTCTGAACTTAGACTTCCAGTCATAAAATTTATTACCATGCTGCCATATTCATATTGTCTAACATCTAGTTATTGTGTTGACTGAATTGAGAATGAGTCTTATGCTTTTATAGCTTAACATGACTAAAATTTTGCAGCCCACCAATTTCTCCTCTTGATCTAAACTTAGTTACTCTCTGAAACTTGCAGTTTGGTTACATTGTGCTAACAACTTCAGCCGGCATCATGGATCATGAAGAGGCTAGGAGGAAGAATGTCGGTGGAAAAGTACTTGGTTTCTTTTATTAGGCAGAGTTAGTTTCGCCGATGGGTCCCTAATATTTCTATCTATGAGGATTTTGTCTTGTATTTTTGAACTGGTTTTCCATACGGTTCACCTTATTGGGTTTTAATTTTTCGTTCAATGGAGCTTTTGATATTTCATTCTGCCTCTATCCTCTACTGCTATATATGCAGTTGAAAAGATATACAAGTTTGCTTTTTAATTATGGATGTTCTGGTGATTGTCTAATGACATATTGGTTGTTTGGGTTCACTGTAAATGCGGGAGTATAGGTCGTACGTATGATGTATTAGCCATGGAATCTCCAATCCCCTTTTTTAGTTTAGAGTGGTTTTAACTGTCCGGAGCAACTGTGACTTGGTGCATTATCGTGTAGTTCTACCAACTGATTGACAACTGCTCATTGAAGGAAGAGCAAAATCCTCAGTGGTTATTGGACAGGATATGGTTCAAGTACGTGATAATAATTTTGGCGATTGGTTATCTTGGTCTACTTCTTTGTGGGTATTTTGATGATTCGAAGTGTTTGATAATGGCACCACTATGGCATGTCGGATGTGATGCTGCATTATATGCAATATGTTTAGCTATATGATGGGAAGAGCAGTTAGACATCTGGGGTTGTAATTGATAAGGAGAAAAGAGTGCCCCTCCATTGCATGACATCTTGCTTCATTAAACTCGTCCTTAGTTATGTTGGCTGTAAACTTTTAGCTGGAATTGAATGCAATGGAGCGGACTGAAAGGGGTTCATTCTAGCGCTATGGGCCAATCTTGTCAAACAAGAACGCACGATAAGGTGTTGATGAGGCTGATTTGCCTGCTTCATCATACCATGAAATGTGAAGAGTTGGAAGTGGGAAATCGTAGATTGTCTGAAGGACCGATGATGAATCTGTAAACTAGCAGTGGATTTTCATGCCTTTTAGGGTTGAGATTTCTTCTTAGCGAACGCTACTTGCTTGAGATGACTACTGGCGCGCACTTGTGTCTCTGATCTCGTGGCTATTCAAGTTTCCTAATTGCCTAATGGAAGACCAACTTGCGTGATTCTTAGAAATTTTGCAATTTGACATTTCTCGCGATCTTTCTGTCCTTTGTACCCGAGCGCAGCCCTGGTAATTTACTGTGATTAAACGGTACGTCCTTAGTCGAAGTCTACTTAGGACTCTCATTATCTTCTTCCTTTAAACTCTGAGAGGCGAGAGCAAGATCCTCACCTCTCTCTCTCAGAGACAGCATTACCTGCTATTCGAAAAGGTCTTTCCTGCAATAGATATGAGACGGTAAGATAAAGCACTCGACTTATGTGCTGTTTCCAGCTGGCACTGTGACTCGATAATTGCGCGATGAGTCGGCAACGATCCATCATTGGATAGAAGCGTCACCCCGTAGGAATCGAAGGCATAAATTATCCGCGCATCGACAAAACAGTAACAGTAAACGGATACTCTTCATTCAATGGTCTAAACCAACACAGATTGCATTGCTCTAAAGCGAATTACAGTAGCAACGACAGGAATATAGTTCTAACTGATTCCTAGACTCTCTTCTTCCCCCACTCCAAGAATCTTCTCGTCAAGACTCGCTCCCGAGCTCGACGAAATGCCAAAGATAACAGTTGCCCAAAAGAAACGGTCCCCGTTTCCCTCGCGGCCGCGCAAGCGCCATGTCCTTCACCCTCCCTTCTCGTATCCGTCACCTTGGACCAGTCGCTGACCTCCATCGACGGCAGCCTCCGAGGAACCCATGACCGATCTTTTCAGGGGGGCGTTCCTTTCTTCCGGAAGTGAACGACAAGGTGACGAACAGGGAGTTGGAGGTGGTGGGCATTATGTAGGCGATGATGGCTTTTCTAGCGAGGAAGAGAGGATCTTCGGAGCATATGCTCGTGTAGGTACCAACTTTTTGATGTCCACTAACGCTGAACTAAATGGTACGCGTCGACGTGCCTCTTTCTTACGTTGGTGTGTCGTCTTTTCGATTTTTCCCGTTTCCACCTTTCTTCTTTTTCTCCTTTTGCTTCCTTCCATAAATTCATGGCATAACGGAAAAAAGGATATGAAAACAAATCTTTTGGTGGCTTAGTTTGTTGAAAAGCAGACTTACTATTACATGTCCGTCGTTGTATGGTTGTAATCGAATTTAAATTTGGTGGATGACGTGTTGCGGGAATTTACCTTCATTTCAAATAAACATCGGAAGTATAACGAAAGCCCTTGTATTTGAAATTCACTTACTAAGGCTTGCGAGAATCGTTGCAAGCTGGTAAAACCCAAGGATGATGTTCAGCCGCATCTTTCGGCATATTAGTGACGGTGTTAGCAATGATTATGATGGAGGATTAGACTGTGCGGATTTAGAGAGCTCGAAACTCGATTGTGTAAACACTAAATTGCAAAAAAAATAACGAGAGTTGGATGGTTGAATATGTAGAAAAGAATTTCCAAAGATGTTGAAAATAGGGAATGGATGACACTTTCAAAGCATATTCTACCGTGGATTGCCAACCCAATAGTACCTTCAAAATAGAATACCATGAAATTCCAATTAGTTATAGTTCTTAAATGTAGTCAAAATGAACTTGAAGAGCGAGGCGAATCATACTATTTATAGGGAGCTTGATTTAATCATAGTATAGACAACCTACCCAGAAATAATCCCTCCAGAAATTATTTTCCGAGACACCTAATAATGTTTCATTTGTGTGCATCTTAACCTGATATTAATATTATGATGTGTTGCAAAGTCGCAATTTGAGCACCTAGTCATAGTCAACTTCCTTAGAATCCTCGGTTATCCAACTAACAAGATTTCGTCACCCTAAAAGTGATCCTAAATCCACGCAAATATTCTATCAAGCTGTTACACACATCACAAATTTTTTATTTGTATTTTTATTTTGCCATTTGATATCCTGTGCGTATCTTTTTCTAGGAGCCCTATCCGATATTTGAAAAAATCGAAACTAATCCGAGCTTTGATTTATTCGGATAAGAACTAGAAAGCAAAACCCAAAAAGCATTTCAAACGCAACAAAAATAATCTTTTCTCCTCCCATCACTACTACTACTCGTACAAGTATTTCCTTCTTGCTGTGGAACTAATATCGTGAAGAGAATATTCCCAGCAATTCCCTGAAATCAAACCGTATTTATATCGACCGCATTGGCGTCGAACCCTTCAAACGCCCTGATAGCTTCATCGTTCAGGAGCGAAGAGAGAGAGAGAGAGAGAGAGAGAGGCGCGACCCGCCATGGCGAAGGATCAGCTGGAGGTCCTCAACGTGTTGGACCAGGCCAAAACTCAGCTCTACCACTTCACCGCGGTGGTGATCGCCGGGATGGGCTTCTTCACCGACGCTTACGACCTCTTCTGCATCTCCCTGGTGACCAAGCTCCTCGGCCGGATCTATTACTACGTGCCTGGATCCTCGAAGCCCGGTAGTTTGCCCCCAAACGCAGCGGCCGCCGTGAACGGGGTTGCCTTGTGTGGGACCCTGGTCGGGCAGCTCTTCTTCGGGTGGCTCGGGGACAAGTTGGGCCGCAAGCGCGTCTACGGCATCACCCTTATGCTCATGGTGGGGTGTTCCATCGCCTCTGGGCTCTCCTTCGGGAGCTCGCCGGGGGCCGTCATGGCGACCCTTTGCTTCTTCAGATTCTGGCTAGGTGAGTTTCGCTATAATGTTGATTGAAAGTAGAATTTGCACCAAAAAAATATTATGGATTCGACTTAAATTGGCATGAACTAGTACATTATGCGGAGGTTCACCGTTGTGCTGTTTGGCTAGGTTTCGGCATCGGAGGGGACTATCCATTGTCCGCGACGATCATGGCAGAGTACTCCAACAAGAAGACCCGGGGCAGTTTCATCGCGGCGGTGTTCGCGATGCAAGGGTTCGGGATCCTCGCAGGCGGGACAGTCGCCATCATCATCTCCTCCATCTTCCGCGCTCTGTACCCCGCGCCGCCGTTCGTCCATGATCACGTGGGATCCACCGTCCCCCAGGCGGACTACGTGTGGAGGATAATCCTGATGTTCGGCGCGCTGCCGGCGGCCCTCACCTACTACTGGCGGATGAAGATGCCGGAGACGCCGCGCTACACCGCCCTGGTGGCGAAGAACGCCGAGAAGACCTGCGCGGACATGTCGAAGGTCTTGCAAGTCGATATCCCGGTCGAGAAGCAAACCATCGAGAGCCAAGACCGGGTTGAAACCGCTGGTTTCGGGCTCTTTTCCAAAGAGTTCCTCCGTAGGCATGGCTTGCACCTGCTGGGCACGACAAGCACCTGGTTCTTGCTGGACATTGCCTACTACAGCCAAAACCTCTTCCAGAAGGACATATTCAGCGCGGTCGGATGGCTCCCCGCGGCGAAATCCATGAGCGCCCTCGGCGAGCTCTACAAGATCGCCCGGGCCCAAACCCTAATCGCACTCTGCGGCACCGTCCCGGGCTACTGGTTCACGGTCTTCCTCATCGACCGCATCGGCCGGTTCACCATCCAGTCCATCGGGTTCCTCTTCATGTCGGTGTTCATGTTCGCCCTAGCCATACCGTACCACCACTGGACCCTCAAGGAGAACAACATCGGGTTCGTGGTCATGTACGGGCTGACCTTCTTCTTCGCCAACTTCGGGCCCAACAGCACGACCTTCGTCGTCCCCGCCGAGATCTTCCCGGCCCGGTTCAGGGCGACGTGCCACGGGATCTCGGCAGCCTCGGGGAAGGCCGGCGCCATCGTGGGCGCCTTCGGGTTCCTGTACGCGTCGCAGAACCAGGACAAGGCCAAGGCCGACCCAGGGTTCCCCGCCGGGATCGGGATGAGGAACTCATTGATCGTGCTCGCGGTGATCAATCTGCTGGGTTTGTTCTTGACTCTTCTCGTGCCTGAATCCAAAGGAAAATCACTCGAGGAAATGTCGCAGGAGAATTGCGAAGAGGCTGAGGATCAAGCCAAGAACGGTCCTGCAATCGTCTAGAGCAACAAGAATAATTCACATTAATCTCCTTAGATATAATTCTGTAAATTTGGCATTGATCATCAGGTCTGCCTTTCAGTTTTAAACATCTCTCTTCTTTGTTTTTGGATTTTTTGGCCTAATTTTGCCAACTGAGTTTTGCCGCATGACCAAGTTCATTTTTGGTTTTGGAGTTTATTTCATATGTTTATTACGTAGAAGTATATTTACTACTGATTATCTTTATGATTTTAATTTTTTTCAGTCCACCACCATAGTTGCATGTTGAGAGATACTTGTGGGGACGGAAAAGTAGGTCCGATTTTGAGGATCGGTTAACAGTTAGCTAAACGCTAACTGCATCAGAAAGAAAATTAGATACTAATTACGAAATCAAATCCATTGATATTTCTCGCATCTATCGATATTCAGAGAATATTCAAATTCAAAAAATTCTGATGTTATCTGTCATCCACGTTGAACTCATGGAAATCAAAGAAACTACAGTGAAATTTCATGTTTTTAAAATTTTCAATTAGGCAGAATGTGTTTATCGTGGTGAGTTTCTTATTACATACATTGACCCAATCGATCATTAATTTCTTCTCGAATGGGTCGATATCAGGTGGACTTATCTTGTATTGAGCCATGACTAAAGATCGATTTTTTGTTCGATTTTCTTTCATGATTATTCTTGAGAGAATGCATTAGTATTGATCCAAATCTAAAACCTTGGTACCTTTTTTTTTTAAACGTGGGTTCTCGATGTCCCCTATGTTCTAACTTGGTGAGAAATCTTAAATTGCTTTAAGCCTAATTACGTCTCCGAGTGAAAAAAATTAATATGATTTCTAAACAGGAGCGCTTGTGTTGTGTTCAATCCATTTAGACACAATGTGAAAATAATACTTATATTGAAAGCGAACAACTAATTTCATAAAAGCTATTGCCGAGCATGATAACTTAGTGATACCGTACTGTCTTAGTTCAAGTAATGTTGTGAGTAAACCTTTGCTACCTCGCGCCATGGACATCCACTCCCTTATGTGAAAAGACTTTCTAATTTATGGCATGTTAATAAAGTTGTGATGAGCATGTAAAACCTCAGGGGACCGAGTTATAATGACTCAAACTGAATATGAAGTTGTTGATGTGTGAGTCGTATCCTAACATCCAAGAAGGATAGCTTAATTGGTTGTCCCTTCCCATCCTATTTGCTCATAAGAAAAGGAAAATCACAAATCTAAATATCTAGTAATTGACTTAGATAAATAGTGAGTCAATGAAGTCTAACTCTCGGTTAAAAAGAGCAACACTAGGCATATTGTGACTACCATACAAAAACAATTAAAAAGAATAGCGCTGAGTATATTATGACCACCGGACATAAGTAGCTAACCAAGCGACGTGGCTAAGTGTAAGTGAGTCATTTTCAATAATTACTAAGAATTTGTGGTATCAATTTAGTATATCCATTGTTCAAATGGGAATGCCTGGCTAGCATTGTTCTAATTATATCTCACCAAAGAGGGATGATCAGTGCCTGATCTCGAACTAAGAACCTACATTGTGAACCCCCAGTTCCAACAAATTAGAATAGGGAATTGACACAGAAATTCTATTTCGAAATAGATCCATATGTGTGTTTTGGTAAGAATTAATTTTTTTCATAATTAAATGAACAAGTCGCATATTTTGCTACCAAAAATTATCCTTGGTGAATTTCTTATGTTGGTTTTTGACCATAGTGCAAACTCTGATTCAGGTCTTGGAGAGGTAGTAGAAGTTTCAAAACCAACGCAATCCAGAAAATTTAACTATACTCCGATACTACTCCCTACCATAAATTGTCTAGACGCATAAACAATCATGAACATGGAGGAGATTATTTGACGGATGATTAATAGCCTTGACTATGAGGAAGGACTTTGAAATTCGATACTCAAGTCCAATGTTAATATCTACACATAGTCATGGACCGGGGAATTTCTTGTCTAGATTCGAATTGACGTATGCCGATTGGGTTAATCAAAAGGATTTTACTAGCACAACAATTTTTAAGATATTGTGAGAATAATAATTTATTATTAGCCACAAATTCTTGAAAGAGTAGACGCACAACATTCTATAATTATTTGTTATTTGATTTTTTGTAATCTATAATAGATTATTATTCTACTAATACATAAAAAAAAATTGTCACCTAATCATTTCTCTAATAAAAAAATTTTCTTTTTTATTTTATTATTGGTCGGTAATCAAAACCTTACCCTTTTTTTTGGGTCGGTAATCAAAACTTTACCTTAGCCGCCTAGCCTACTAAGGTTCCACAAAAATTCACACCGATCACACACGATCCGTGTCCAAGGGGGAGAAAGATCCGGTGCGGCCGAGCCCACAGTACGCTCGCCCACCGACGGTCGTCCGCTCCGCATAACAGCAGGATACAACTGTATCTACGTAGACACGTTCGGACGCGGAGACCCAGACTTCGCTCCCAAAAAAAAAAAAAAAAAAAAAGGAACACCTTCTTCTCTATTTTTTCCTTTCAAATTTTAAAATATTTAAAAAAATCGAAAAAGGGTGAAAAAATCAATTACCATAAATTTCCATTTTCCTTCCCTTCTCCTCCTCGTCTCTCTCCCTGTCCATGTCGTCGCGTGCTTGTTAATTCTCCCCTTTCCACCGCAGGTCTCTCTCTCTCTCTATTCGCCGATTCGCATCGTCGTGTTCTCAGATGCGCTCGCGCTTTGCTGGATGCGCGGACATCGATTCGCGATTCTGATTAAGCTCCGCAATTGCATTTCCTTTTTTTTTTTTTTAATTTAATTTGGTGCAGGGAAGGGATTTCGTCGCAATTCTTTGCTTCGTTTGCGGCGGAGGAGGAGGAGGAGTGGGGGTTGAGATTCGATGGCGGCACCACCGGCGAGGGCCCGAGCCGATTACGATTACCTGATCAAGCTCCTCCTGATCGGCGACAGCGGTTCGTCTCTCTCCCGTCCCTCCTCGCTCTCTCCACACCTTCTTTCTTTTGGGCCCTTTGTGTTTGGTTTTCCTGAAAGGAAGTTTTGAGAGTTTGGAGCGATGCGCGTGCTGTTTTTTCCTGGTTTTCGTTTGAGGATTCCGGGCGCGTGTTTCAATGCTCGTTTCGTGTGATTGGAGGTGATTGTGAGGTGCTGGGGTTGGGAGGTGATCCGACCGATTTAGGAGGGTTTTTTTGGTGGCTTGTCCGATGCGTTTGGTGGATTGGTGTGGCCCTCACGTGCGTGCGTGCTTGTTTCTGGGATTCCTTAAACAACTCGAGGGCCGATTGGCCGCCTAAGCTGAAAAGCGAGAGGATTCGGTCCGGGATCAATGAAAGTTTGATGAGATCGAGACGTGGTATGACTGTGAGGATGGACCCGAGAGATTAGAGCTCGTCGTTAGTATGTATCGAAGTCAAAGCTATGATGATAATGATTTGAAAGGCTCGATAGTTTGATCAATGAGGCAATTTTGCACAGTGTGTGTGCAAATGACGCAATCAATTCCCAACTTTTATTCTTTCTGGCATATTGTCTCCATCTGTGGTTGCTGTTGCTTCCGACAAATCAGCCCCTGGACCTGGGAACTCATGTGCGGTCTTTTTACATTGAGATAAGGCATGTAGGCTTATTTGACGGTTGATTACATGAACATTGCTCAGGAGGAGGGCATTTTTCTTTTCTATGATTAGGCGCATTAGTGCTGAACTTTGGAATTGGTTTGGAATCCTAAGTCCCATGCTAAGCACACATGATCCAAGCTTGATGAGGGAATTTCTTTTAATCGACCTTTGTTTTCCAGGAGTGACCCGTCATGTCTGATAGAAGGAAACTGAGCAGTTTAATCTTTACTGATTAGCTAAATATGCTTCTCAAGTTAACGGTTGACTATTTAAAGTCTCCAGTTTTGCAGACTTGATTCTATGTATTTGGTTTTGATGGCGTAAATCTTCATTTGATGACTTCCACTGAGAAAATCTACAGTTACTTACTCGAGTGTTGTGTGGTTCTGTTCTCTTGTGGTATATAAGTTCTAGTTCATCTATAGCAAAAGTAATAGAGTTTTGCTGTGTGCTGATCTGACGACAGTGTTATGTTCCAAAACGTTTCAGGTGTTGGGAAGAGTTGTCTGCTCTTGAGATTTTCGGACGGTTCCTTCACAACTAGTTTCATCACCACTATAGGGTTTGTATCATGAGGATGAGTATATTAATTCCTGTATATGCTATTTTACTTATAGCTATGCAAATTAGAATTCGGGGGCGTAATGGGTGGGAAGACCATGATAGTTCAGAGTTCTTCAAGAATTTTGACAGTTCAAAGACCAATGATAATGCTTGGCTAAATGACAGACGTGCAGGGATAGTTTATTTATAAATTGACAATAGTGGAATTTACATATTCATGCTCTTTGTGTACAGCTCTTTAATTGTTTCGTTTGGCTTGATTGATGGATATCAGATCAGGGGATGTTCAGGAGGAGGGGAAAATCGGAGCTCCTTTGAGCTTAAACTCTTCAATATTGAAAATTCTCTCATTTGTTGTTCTTTTTCCTCTTAACAGCATCGACTTTAAGATCAGGACCATCGAGCTTGATGGAAAGCGAATTAAATTGCAAATCTGGGATACTGCTGGGCAGGAGCGATTCCGAACCATCACAACAGGTTTGATTGAGCTGAAAATAGCCTCAGTTCTTTAATGGATGACATTTTGTGTTGGGATTTTTGTATGAGAGATGCATTCTAAGCAATGTTTTCCCTGAAAGCTTTATTTATCAATTCTGTAGTAATAGCTGAAGCTACCTGCAATTCTACTGGATTAGATTGAATGTGATGTATTTGGCATTTTGAGGCTATGTAGAGCTCAAATGTTCGATCCCAAGAGTGAGTTGTTTCGAGCTTTAGGCTATTCTTGTATGAGAGAGCTGATTCTTTTGACACATGAACAAACAGTTAAAACTCAATAGACTGAGAGATGTGAAATCTTGTGGAAACCACACTGGTAGGCTGATGACATAACCGTCCACCCAAAGGAGTGTTAATTATGGCATAATAAATTTTTGCTCACTGACACCTGAATGAGTTTCAAGCATATAGCCCATATCTTCTTTCCCTAAGCCCTCATTGTCCTCCTTGAGGTTGCATCCTGCGTTGTTGTTAATAGTTCTGTTTTTGTCTATTCAAGTTCTAATAGCTACAGATGTATTCACGTTCTTTTTTGGTTTTTCAGCTTATTATCGTGGAGCTATGGGTATTTTGCTGGTGTATGACGTCACCGATGAGTCATCTTTCAACAGTAAGTTCTCCTTATCTGAAGATTTTTGGTAGTCCTGCTTATAAGCTGCGTATTTCAGTACTGATGGCATCATGCTGATAATTGGTCAATTCCTATGATTCTTTATACTTGATCGTAGTGTATCTAACGATAGAGCTATTTTGTGGATTGTCTGTTGATGGTCCACTAAAAGAATTTTTATGAGCATTAACTTGAGTTTTCATTGAGTACTTTCCTTGTTTTACTTCAGATATCAGAAACTGGATTCGCAACATTGAACAGCATGCTTCTGACAATGTAAACAAAATATTGGTGGGAAACAAGGCTGACATGGACGAAAGCAAAAGGGTAAATGACTTTGGCTTTTTGGCTGTTTTGATTGGCACTTTCTTTCTGAGCACCTTCATCCCCTGCACCCTCCAAAATTCTTACCATGGCTCTCTCTCTGCACACGCTGTGATTGTACTATGATGGATATGGATGCTTGTTTTTGGAGAGAGGTGTGGACTAGTCCACTGTATACTGTTCTTCCAGTGTTTTTTTTTTCCCGGTTAAGTGATGAGAAATTCACTATGAGGCACCAAGGGGGTGTCAACACGTGTGCAAAAAGAGCTTGTACCCAGAAATGTCTACTGATGACTAGAATGTACTTTTCTTTGGCATAGGCTGTACCTACTTCTAGGGGTCAAGCTCTTGCTGATGAATATGGTATCAAGTTCTTTGAAACAGTAAGTTGCAAGTTGATGCTAGAAGTAATTTTGCAGTTGGAATCATGCTTTCTGCTCTGTTAATATTAGAATGTCAATGATGCAGAGTGCAAAGACCAATATGAATGTTGAGGAAGTATTTTTTTCAATTGCGAAGGATATCAAGCAAAGGCTTGCAGAAAGTGATACGAAAGCTGAGGTAAAATTAGTTATTTTGTTTTTTCAGTTTCCTCTTGAATTCTTTAAGTATTGCAGATTTGCTCCATCACACTCCTACCTGCACTTAGTACTCCTAAAATAGCGAAAAAAAAAAAAAAAAAAAAACTTTCCTGCAGCAGAGCCTGAGAATCAGTTTAATGTTATCGTGAGAATGAACCAACATCAGGGTAAACTTATTGATGAAATGTGCAAAAAAATATTGCCAAATCATCTATTTGGCAATTGACCAAATGGATAGCTGTCAAAACATGTATATTATCTATTCCTATTTTCCTGTCGGTTATTTTTCCGAACCACCTTCAACAGGCATGTTCAGTCTTTGCAAATTGACAGACATGGCTGTCCAACGCGAAAATGTCATTTTTAATGGCCTAGGGCACTAGTAGATGGCATATTGCCACGCTCAACACAAGAGAGTACTGTGGAATCAACATTCTGTCATGTCTACTGCACTGGCCTTTGCCCCATTTGCAGTAGTTCTGTAGATGCAAAATTGCGGTATGAGAGGGGTGAAGGTAGAAGGGAGAAAAGAATGACAACAATGAATGCTTGATGTATGATGCCCCATAATCCAATTAGAAAATCATCTAGTAAGTAGAGAGGGGATTGAATGAGTATTTGATTCTGTTGCCATTTGCTTTCAGCCTCAGACAATCAGGATAAGCCAACCAGACAAGACAGCTGATGCTGGCCAAGCTCCACAAAGATCCTCTTGCTGTGGTTCGTGAAGAAACAAACAGGAGAAGAGGAAAATACAAGGAGATTCTGCGGGTGGCATCTTTATTTTTTTATGAATGGCTTATTAGGATGCCAACTTGGTGGCTTGGCTTCACACATGTATGCTGCCTATTGTTATTTTTATGATAGATCCTTTTTTCGGGATACTTTTGTTACTGTCTTTTCTGTCTTCGCAACTTCAGTATGTCCAAGTGGTTCCTCCATTTCGTTGTCCCTTCTCACTAGTGTGCTTATTTTGATATAGAACATTCTGGAATGAGCCTTTTCCTCTTTCGAAAGGGAAAAAATTTAATCTGAAAAGCGTTTTCTATTAAGCGGTTACATCTTGTGTGAGATGGGGGCGTGTGATGTATTCTTTTGTCGGAATTTGTTTTTGGTATTGCGTTGCTGTGGATTCTTCTCGAGTAGAATTTCCCGTTGAAAGATGGTAGTGTTGTTCGCGTCCGGATTGTGTATGTATGCTCGTTCATCAGGAATTAACGGGTCAATCTTCAAGCAAATTGAGCTTTCCGCTAGAGGATGAAACAGTCTTTCACGATGTAATGAATCCTACTCAAATGAATCATCGTGTGCCGACATTAAGGCTCCTCGTACACAAGGAGGAGAGACCCATCGTCGGCAGCCATGGATACGACAAGAATGACTCATTAAAAGAACCCTTTTAAAGGGTCGATCGACTTTTGGCTTGGGTGGAACGATGCCCATTTTGCAAAAACACCACTTGTCTATAATGGTAATGTGGCTTGTGGTTGCGGTTGCGGAATCATGTTTCGCTGACGATGCAAGGTTAATACTGGACGCTAACAAGTGACGAACACGTCATTCCTTATAAATCACGATACCCATCACCTCTCTCTCTCCCTCTCTCTCTCTCTCTCTCTCTCTCTCTCTCTATGTGCAGATCTCCTAATCCCATTGCCCATTTCACCTTTTTCCCCCTTTCCCAAAAGGAAAGCAAACTGAGTATCTTGCTGTGTTCTTAGAATTGAGGAATGTGTGCTGCTGGTCTTTCAGTGGTGGCCTTTTTACCTAAATTAAAGACAATTATGGTGCTAAGGTCATTCCGCACCACCTTCTGTCCAGCCCTTGATTGGCTTCTCGATCTGGAGTTTTTTGTGATCAGTTTTTCTTACTCATTTGGTTAAAGGATTTCTCTAACAACCCATTTCACATTCTGTCATTGCCGTTAAATGCAAAAAAAAAAAAAAAAAAAAAAAAAAAAAAAAAAGGACAATTGTGGACTTTAATATTCGTGGGTCAGTTGTCACTAGGGGTGAGCATGGTCCGGGTTAGGCCGGTCCACCCCTAACCCTAGGACCAATCCGCACAATACTGATTCTCAAATTTTGGGACCGATGACCGACCCTATTGAGCTTGGAACCAAGGACCGGACCGACCCAATGGGTTCGATCCGATTCCAAGGTCAATCCGGGATTAACCAATAATTTTTTATTTCATTTTTTGTACTCCTTAAGAAAACAATTGAGGACCGGACTGACCCAATGAGTTCGGTCCGGTTTCAAGGTTAATGCGGGACCAACCAATAATTTTTTATTTCATTTTTTGTACTTCTTGAAAGTGCAACCAAGGACTATACCGACACAATGGATTCGATGATGAGCTAGGTCAGCTAAGAAAGACAAGCGGTGAGAGTTAAGTGGGGTGAGCGTCGAACAGAATGAGTATCAAATGTTGAGCAGGGAGCAACAAGCCAAGTGAGCATCGAGCGGCAAGCGCCATGAATGACCCAAAGCGAGTGAGGCGAGTGTCGAGTGGCGAGTAGAGAAGTTGTTTCATTCGATTTTAGCAAATTGAAGACTAAAAAGACAAATAAGATAGAAGAGAACGAATATTAGAGGAGGATGCCATAAGGAGTTGTTTATGACTTTTTGGACGCCGTGAGGACTTCTCACAAAAACATTTTCCTCCTTCATAAATTATGATTATTGACGCCATAAAAGACATTAAAAATCTAAGTTATTGAAAAATAATGTAAAATTACTTGAACTATCACTAAAAAGCTGTTTAATATTGTTAACGTTGTTTATTTTAAGGTTTTATCTATATAAAAAAATTATAAATAATATTTTATATATATAGTTAGGGTTGGTTCGGGTTGGACCGACCCGAACTCTCGGGGCCGAGGACCAATCCACATAGTGTTGGTCTAGAAATTCTAGGACCAAGGATCGACCTAGTCTCCATGGGAGCCAGACCAAGACCAGTAGGGTTGGGCCGGTCCAGGGTCGACCAATGCTCACCTCTAGTTGTCACATACTTCTTTTCACGTATATTACCTGATAACATATTAGACTTAATTCAGATAGTAATTATTCATTGAATTTGGCATGGACCGATCTGGACGATGAGAAGAACTCTCAAATGAAGCTGACAAAGGGGAAAAGAAATGCAATGTGACACGGAACTTCTGTAGAGCAACTTGAAAGGAACTAGTGGAAAAGCAAATCAATTTAATTCAAAAAGTTCCACTGGCGAATTAAATTTCCTAATCCTCTTATCAGTGGGCAAGAAGCTATGGATTATGGACTCCGTTAGTGCAAGCGACGATTTGATTTGCCTTTAATGACAATTGGGACTGCGCCTAATGAATGTGCTTTTGCCCGACCACATTGACATGTTCATGAGATGAATGACATTTTGGCTGGCAAATGCAAATTCAAATGAACAATCTTTCTCTAACCTTTTCATTAGCAGCCCACAAGAAGTTCAATCCGGCAGATACAATTTGGGGTGGAAGAAGCGAGGCGTCTTCTTTTCTTGACATCCTGATCTTTTTTATCTACGTAAAGTAAAACGCACACGAGTCTGGATGCTTTATCGGTTTTTCATTCTCAAATGGCATCCGATTCAGATATTATCATCAAAATTCGACTTCAAAACGGTGGACGCGGGAGTTGACTTTGCTGCTGGTGTTGGCCAGGTGCCTCCTCAGGAACGATGTTTCTGTCTCTCTGATAAGTTTATCCATATTACAGAACCGAAATCAAGGTTAATTCAACTAAAGGGATATCACCTTTGTCGTCTTAGTCTATCGTAGTAAAACCCAAATGGCGGCCACGTTCAATTTGCATCTTTGTCAAAATCACGGTAACAATCTCTTTTTGTTGATGTTTGATGCTTTAACATAAACACCATTAACTTGAATAGACACCTTAACATTTATGCTACGTTTGTTTCAATGAAAAATGTGACACTTCTAAAAAATGTTTTCTTGGACCCTGACCTTGGCGCTGGGGACCGGATTAGGGCACATGCTTGGGGTCCCAATCTAGGCCTTTATGTAACCGGGTGTAGGTCTCAAGGACTCGAGTGTAGGCACCGACGTCTTGAGCCCAATCTCGATGGATCTGGGGACGAGCTTCGAGATCTCGAGCCTAGCCTTAATTGACCTAGGCGGGCACTAGCGTCTTGGACCTAGCCTTGATGGATCTGGGAAATGGGCACCGAGGTCCCAAGCTAGGCCTCCATGAACCCAAGCACGGGCACCAAGGACCAAAGCACAGCTTCAATAGACCTAGGCCCAAGCGCAACCTCGACAATTAGGTGCCCAGAACTGGCACTAGCGTCACAATTCTAGCCTTAATGGACCCAGCCTCCAACACCGTGGACCTGAGGTCATCCTTAATGAACCTAGGGCAAGGGTGTTAGAGAGCGTACAAGCACCGGGGCTCGCTTTTGGCCTCTGTGGACCCATGCCAATTGGTAAAGGAGTCAAACTTTGTGGACAATTTTTAAATTTTTCTGAATTTTGTATTACTTTTTTTTTTTTTTTTTTTTTTCTAGCAATGGGCCGATGGAGTCATCGGCAGACCCTTGCCTGGTCTAGGCAAGGATGTTGCAGCCCTTGCCGCCAATAGGTGAGGGTATTCTTGCCAGGCTATAGTTGGAAAAAAAAAAGAAATGAAAAAAATAAAAAATATTTTAAAATTCAGGAAAAAATTTAAATTTTATTCATATTATTGCCGGTCGTACCACATAGAACAACTGATTTTTATGTCAGTAATTTTCAGTTAAAAGTAATCAGACATGCTATATTAACAAATTGTTAAAAGGTTTGGCATTCAATCGGTACCATTAAAAAGTTCAAAACTAAATTAACACAAATACATTAGGTTTATAACTTTTTTGGTAATGATCTCGTTTAAGATCAACAAGAATGTAATAACCCCTTATTTTACAAGAAAATCACAGAAGTTTATCTCCAAAACTCGCAAGGTTATGACATAATTATAAATGTCTAAATGAAGGGTTGGAAGTGCCTTTTAGTGATGGTGTGGACGAATTCCAGTTCAATGTCCTAGCTTTGCAGCTCACTCAGCAAAAAAGACGAATTTCGGGAGAAAGAGAAGGTATATATCTACGAGTACCAATATTTCTCTCTTGCATTTACACGAGTAATGAGTGGAACCCTCGTGGAAGGACAACAGATATTCCCAGTCGCTTCTTGCTTGGCCGGGACATTTTAACAAACACCTTTCGTACAGCTAAGCGAAAACTGCGTACTTGTATCATCTCCCCACCATTCACACAAATCGACAGCACATATCATTTGAGTCATGAAGTACTAATCATACAGGGGACAGCCTAAATGCTTATTGGTTACTCTTATTTGGAGGAAGTGAAAACAGTTTTGAATCTACCCAATAAGAGATATTTATATAAATATTACATTATAACGATAATCTTAAAATTTAGAACTTTTATTTCGTAGTTTATAAAAAACAAGCTTCATTCATGATTACAAGAAATTTGCTCCAACTATGTCTCTCTTTATGGATATCAATCCTATATCAATTTGATAAAAATATAACTAGAATTAAAAGTATATGACATATATATTGTAACCTATCAATCAGATATACGGTTAAAAAAAAAAAGTTACCCAATAAAACATTAGTAATGGGTTCATTCTTCAGTATATGTATGTTCATGAGATGGATGGCATTTTGGCTGGCAAGAGCAAATTCAAATTAGCAATCTTTCTTTAACCTTTTAAATTAGCAGCCCACAAAAAGTTCATTCCCGGAGATACAATTTGGGGTGGAAGAAGCGAGGCGTCTTCCTTTATTGACATCCTGATCTTTTTTATCCAGGTAAAGCAAAACGCACACGAGTCTGAATGTTTTGTCGGTTTATCATTCTCCAATGGTATCCGATTCAGATGTTATCATCAAAAATCGACTTCGAAACGGTGGACGTGAGAGTTGACTTTGCAACTGGTGTTGACTAGGTGCCTCCTCAGGAACGTAAAGAATGTCTCTGTCTCTCTGATATTCATCCATATTATAGAACCGAAATCAAGGTTAATTCAACTAGAGGGATATCATCTTTGTCGTCTAGTCTATCGTAGTAAAATCCAAATGGTGGCCACGTTCAATTTGCATCTTCATCACAATTACTATAACAATCTCTTTTTTGTCAATGTTTGATGCTTTGACATGAATACCATTAACTTGAACAAACAACTTAACAATTATGCTCCGTTTGGTTCGCGAAAAATGTGACATTTCCAAAAAATATCTTTCAAGAAATTATTTTCCAGAAAAATGACAATGCATTTTAGTATTTAACAGAAATCTGAAAATGAACTGGACAATATTTTCTATAGTTTAGTTAGATGAATTTGATTTGATTTTCCTAGATTGATATACATTATTTTGGTGCTAGTGACTTGTGCATAGACAACTGGGGAATTAAGTGTAGGCACCTAAGTCCTAACTCTAACCTCGATGGACCCTGAACTAGGCATTGGGAACCATGGTATAGGCTTTGGGGTCTCAATCCAGGCCTCGATGTATCCGGGCGCAGGTCATAAGGACTTGGGCCTAAGCACCAAGGTCCCAAGCCCAAACTCAACGGACATGGGCACAAGTGTCGAGATCTCAAGTCTAGCCTTGATTGACCAGGGCGTGCATTGGCATCCCAAACCTAGCATTGATGGACCAAGAAAACGAGCACACAGGACCCGGGTGCAGCTTTAATAGACCTAGGCTCAAGCACAACCTAGATGGATAGGGGCTTGAGCACTGGAGATTGGCACCAGTGTCATGATCCCAGCCTTAATGAACTCGGTCCGGAGCGCTGTGGAACTGAGGTTGTCCTCAATGAACCTGGGGCCAGGGTGTTAGAGAGGGCATGAGCACTAGGGCTTGCGCTTGGCCTCCTTGGACCCAGGCCGAGGCGTCAAGGAGTTGGAGTCTATGGACAATATTTATTTTTTCTGAATTATAAATTACTTTTTTTCTTTCCTTTTTTTTCTTTTCCTAAAATAATGATCGATGAGATCACCAGCAAGCCCTCACCTAGTTTGGGCAAGGGCATCGTGGCCCTCACTAGCCAACAGGCGAGGGTGTCGGCTCTAACCTAGATCAGAGAGCTCTCGCCAACCAAAAGTTGTTAAAAAAAACACACACACACACACACTCACACAAAGAAAGAAAAGAAAAAAGGAAAAAATATATTTAAAAATTCAAAAAAATTGTAAATTATGTTTATATTAGCGTCGGTCGTACCATGTACAACAACTACCGTCCATGTCAATAATTTTCAATCAAAATTGGTCGAATGGCTATATTGACGAATCTCAAAAGGTTTAGGATTCGACTAGTACCCTTGAAAAGTTTAGGCTTAAATTGACACAGTGCGATAAATTCAAAACTTTTTTGGTACTTTTCCAATTCAAGATCAACAACCCCTCATTTTACAAGAAAATCACAGAAGTTTTCTTTTGGGTAAAGAGAAAATCACAGAAGTTTATCTTCAAAACTTGCAAGATAGGGGCTGGAAGAGCCTTTTAGAGATGGTGTGGAGGAATTCCTACTCCATTTTGTTCAATGTTCTAGCTTTGAAGCTCACTCAAGAAAAAAGATGAATTTCAGGAGAAAGAGAGGATGTATATCTACGAGTAGAGTACCAACATCTCTCGTGCAATTACACGCGAGTAATGAGCGGAACCCTAATGGAAGGACAACAGATATTCCCAATTGCGTCTTGCTTGGCTGGGACATTTTAACGAACACCTTTCGCACAGCTAAGCGAAAACTGCGTAGCTGTATCATCGCACCCACCATTCACACAAATCGAGAGCGCATATTGTTCGAGTCATAAAGTGCTAACCGTACCGGGGACAGCCTAAATGCTTATTGGTTACTCTTCAGGAGGAAGCGAAAACAGTTTTGAACCTACCCAATAAGAGATGTTTATATAAATATTACATCATATCGATAATCGCAAGATTTAAAATTTTCATTTCGTAGTTTATAAAATACAAGCTTCATTCATGACTGGAAGAAATCTCCTCCAACTATGTCTCTCTTAATGGATATCAATCCTATATATATATGACTAAAATTGAAAATATATTATATCTACACTTGTAACTCATCAATCGGATATATGATTAAAGGAAAAGTTGCCAATAAAACATCAGAAATGGGTGCAATCTTCCATACGTGTTGTATGTAAGACCGAACTCTCGCTCGAATTCGGTACTACATGTTTAAATTTGAACAGCTAGATCTTAATTTAATTTTCCCTTGTCTTCTCCTATTTTTTTTCCTTTTTCTTATCATTCCCTTTTCATCATTCCTCTTTTGCCCTTCATCATCACACCTCGCCGGCATCGCCAGCCTCCGTTCAAGCCGCGTAACGCCACGGCTCCCGTCCTTTAGGCCTACCCAGCTCCCTCCCTCCCCCTCCTCTCCGTGGCGGAGAGAGAGATTTTGTTCGGGTTTAGATTTTTTTGGTTATTCAAGAAATAGGGGCATCAAAGTCATCTTGTGAGAACTGCATTAGCTGAACTGGATGTAATTTCGTGAAGTACGAAAAGAAAAAGGCCTGGCATAGCTACTTGGACCATGTGGCATACATTGACTACAGCGAAATCCACCTCCCTAAGAGTTAAGTGGACACGATTTCGGCTCTTCTTGATTTTTATTTTGAGTGCTCAGTGAGATGTAAATCACGTAGATCCTGCATAAAGAATGGGGCCATTGGAGGAGCCATATGGTATATTCCTAATCAATGTTTCCTTTATCCTACTTTAGTTTGATGTAACAACGTAAAAGATGGTCAATTGAATCCTTATGTCATGAAGTTGGGCGATTCTCCGTGAATTTTTATTGAGTCCGTTGCAGCACAAAGCATTCTAGATTGCACCGCACATGTGATGGATGGCAATCATAATTAATGTGATTTGCGCCTTTTACACTTTTTATGCAATTTACCTCACTTTGTTAAAATGATATATTTTCCTCTACCGACGATTGCCCTATATTCTTTTTTCTTTTTTTTTTTTTTTTTGCCAACCATAATACTCCAGTGCTTTATAGTTTTTGTTTATTAACCAATGGGAATAGCTAGGAAAAGTTATAGCTCTAAATTTCATGCAACGTTTACTTGGAGCTCAAGATTAACCAGAGTGCTTGTGCAGAAAATACTCGAGCAAAAGAATTTAGTGTGTTCAATGCAAGTTGATGCATCATTCTACATATCGACTATTTTGTAGGGGGACAGGAGTGTGGGTGAAAGCATTAAATCTAGCTCTCGAAAGCCACAACTCCGGTCCAATCAAGAGTAGGTCATCCGTACAGATAAGCTCGGGAGGTTCGTAAGGGATTACTTTTTCATGACACAACTATGCGAAATAGCCTATAAGGCAAAGATCGGGAGTGGAAACCACACCCAGGAGTACAATAATTCGATATTAAAATGAGATATGAATATGCAATGAAAATCGACTGCCTGGTTGGATTGGAATGAATCGAACTTTGAGGCCTCCTCTTTGTGGACAGGATTTGCTCCTCAGTTAGTGCTTACTTGCTTCAATGGAATAAAAATAGCTATTTTATGTCTGGTGGAAATTGAGTGTCTTTTTAACTCTTTTAGCGAGTGACGGCGGTTGCTTGGCAAATCTGTATACGGTTTCACACGTAGTGGAGTCCCCAGACTTGGAAGGGAAACGTGCTGGGATTGCTTCCTTCGCCCCCATGCAGACGGTGTTTATAACCAAGGCATCTGCATGAGAAGCAACCATCACAGACTTAACGCTCCCAGATACAGTTTTTGAGTGAGAATGAGTAAGAATGGGGAGAGAGTGATTCGGGTCCTCAGCCGGCTCAAACCGTACTTGGCGGTGGTGCTCCTGCAGTTCGGATTCGCAGGGATGGCGATAGTCGCCAAGTTCTCCTTGAACCAAGGAATGAACCAGCACGTCTTCGTCGTCTATCGCCACGCTTTTGCTACTGCCGTCGTCGCTCCTTTTGCCATCCTCTTTGAGAGGTCTCTCTCTCTCTCTCCCCCCCTCCCCTTCCTTCTGTGGCAGAAGTATCTTGTAAATGAAAGTACTAATGTTCTGGAAATATATTGCAATAATTACAGGAAGACGAGGCCAAAAATGACAAGGTCCGTCTTTTTGAAGATCTTGCTGCTAGGCTTACTGGAGTAAGTATTTCTTTCTTCGCTCTTATGTCTTATTTGGAAACATTCGCAGGGAAAATGAGTCGAATAACATGTACTTATCCTTTTTTCCATCTCCAAAATGCAACAAATGCAGGCCGGTGATCGATCAGAATCTGTATTACACGGGAATGAAGTACACAACGGCGTCTTTCACGGCCGCCATGTCCAATATGCTTCCAGCTTTCGCGTTCCTCATGGCCTGGTTTTTCAGGTAATTAGTATGCACTTACCCATTTTGTAACACCTCTTTAAATCTCATGTATTCAACAAAAACTTGAATTGAGCTTGTTGCGAATGAAGTATTTACACGTCACGTTACATCACATTTGTTACTAATCCAGATAGTTACCTCTTTGGTTAATTCACCTCCTTTCGATGTGTAAATTCAAACGATAGGCTTGAGAGACTGAGCATAAGAAGCAAGCACAGCCAAGCCAAGATATTGGGAACCCTGGTCACCATAGGAGGAGCGATGATCATGACTCTAGGGAAAGGTCCTGTTCTTGATCTTCCATGGACAAAATCGGCTTCAACACACGTTGATTTAGATGGCGTTGCGCAAAAACCAATCGAGGGTGCTCTTATGATCACCGCAGGTTGCTTCTGTTGGGCTTCTTTCATCATCCTCCAAGTAAGTTCCTGCCGCCTATTATTAATCAATAATATTCAAGAGAATAACAACGGTGGCGTTGTATAAGCACTTCGTTCTAAACAAGAGAGCAAAATGCATGCAGGCGATCACCCTGAAGTCATACCCAGCAGAGCTCACATTGACGACTCTGATATGTATGACCGGGACGTTCCAAGGAGCGGTTTTCGCTTTTGCCATGGAAAGAGGCAACTTTGCTGCTTGGTCTATCCAGTTTGACGTCAGGCTCTTGGCAGTTGTCTATAGCGTAAGTCATTTCCCGCCACATGCTACGAATTAGTGCTAACTCCTCAATGAGTACATGAGGTCCATGTTGAGGTCTTCGGGTGTCGGGATTATCAGGCTTTCCATCTCCCATGTCACCCGATACACAACCCGTAGCACGTGACATATGCAGTGTTTGGACACTAGTCATGAGTTGAAAAGCACCTCTCTCCTTCACTTTCTTGTGAAGTTTATAACTGATGGATCCTTCAAATGCAGGGAATAATATGTTCTGGGGTGGGCTACTACATTCAAGGGGTGGTGATGCAAATAAAGGGGCCAGTTTTTCTGACTGCCTTCAATCCTCTGCATATGGTCTTGGTTGCGATCCTGGGATCCTTCATTTTACATGAGATCTTAAACCTTGGCAGGTCTCTTCTCAATTACCTAGAAACTTGTTGACTTTTGAAGAATCATCAGCCATTGTTCTTGTTCATGGCGTTATCACGCATGGATCCTTACGAGGTGTGCACTCTGTTTTCATAGGGTTATCGGAGCACTTGTCATTGTTCTTGGCCTGTATCTCGTCCTGTGGGGCAAGAGCAAAGATCAGGTTGCAGCAGGAAGCAGTGAAAAGCAAGAGACATCGAATCCCCAGACAGCCAATACAAGTTTGGCAGATGAGAGTGCAGAGACTGCCGCTTCATCGTATGTTGTCGTTGATGTCACCAAAACCAAAGTGAGGCCGGCCGAAGTTTGAAGATGAAGAACAAGCTCCAAGAATAAAAGCAATTCAGGAGCTTGAGTTTTTTTTTTTTTTTTTTAAATGGACATTTGACCTCAATGTCCTGTTGTTTAGTCATGTTTGTTGTGATTTTGTGGAGTAGTTCATCACTTGGATATCCTTTTACCATTTTCACTCAATAAAGTCAAAGGCACCTTTTTGCATGCAATACTTAAAAATGGCAAATTTTGGTTTAGTCTATAAATTTGCGCATCATAGGATAACTAGTAACCACTAAAACCTTCAAATTAGTGGATCTAGTCAGATTTGGATTAACTAGTAATCACTAAAACCTTCAAATTAGTGGATCTAGTCAGATTTGATTGGATCGAAAGTAGTCCAACCCAAATCAACTCTTTTGAATTATCATATTATACAAATCTAATTACCCACATCCAATCCAAAATCATACCCAATCATAAAATACTTTCATATTTAATCAAATTTAAGAAAACTTATATCCAAATTAAGACAAGAATGTAGAGTGAGCAACCACAAGAGAGAGCGAAGAAAGTCATAAAAGTGAATCGAATCTAAGTAAATTCTGAACCCATTTAACACTCATACTATTTTAAATTTTATCATTCCAAACTCATATAGAACTCATTTACTAAATATAACTAAATATATAACAATTCAACTTACCAAATATAGATTAAAAAATGAACCTTTGATCCATTTTGACAAATCTGGTAATGACCAATGAGCGAGTAAGGAGTAAGTTGAGTCGAATTCTCTCCATGGGAAAGCGTAATTGGTAATCGAAGGGCGAGTTTAAATAATTCCCTAAGTTTTTTATCCTTTTCTTTTTCAGCTATAGAGTCATTATCTCAAGGTTATGTTAAAGTTTAGCCTAAATACTGAAATCGATAGGCTCTCAAGCCTGCTGGCCACATTAGGGACCGCAGACCCCTTCTTCCATCTGGCCCACCTTTCTCGGTCCCATTCAATCCAAGTTATTTTATGATAAGAAAGAAAGGCTAGCGAATTCGGAACAAATAAGCGCAAAGAACAGTTCACAATTTGCAGGAACCCAGAAAGCTAAGCAGGCAGCCACAAGAAAGCTAACATGCTGCAAAACTTTATAAGGTCCATCCTTAAAGTATAGGAGTAGAACATCACCTATTTTCGATGAGACAAAAAGTTTTTGAACATATTTACATAAGTTAAAATGGGCAGGTCTGATTCGCCCAACACAGCAACTTCTAAGAGAACGTCCACCGCATAGATAGTTCCGCTTACCCCCAGAGAAAATTGTGTGGGACACCTACTCGACACGGTAAGAGTTGTGCCGAGCACAATGGGAGCAGCAATCCTGTCGCTTATACTACTGAAAAGAAAATTAAACTTCTTGCTCAATTCAAACCGAGTAGATCCCAAAATCCGGTGCAATTTACCATCTACACCCAGAAAATTATATGCGCAGGCAAGATCATAAGCCACTTCTAGAATTCCCATCTTGATCTACAAGGTCCTATAGGAGCATCCACTGATTATGAGACCAACCTACCGTGTGAACCTGAAAGTGCATGTGCCATTTGTCAAGAAGGCATTGCAACTTCGTCCTTTCCATATATTCGTTGAAGTTCACGGGTGGCAGCTTGATATGATGCTGAGAAGAGGAATAAGGAATCCATGAGGCCATGAACAAAATTGAAGTCATTTTAAGAATATCGACACGCCAGTATATTTCAGTGTTCCCCGAATTCAGTGGGAATGTGCAGGCTATTCCAGCTAAGGAGGTCCAGGGAGGAAAAAATGAGCCCACCTTTCCAGATACGAAAGTTCTTTTGATTAATGGGAGACCCCGTGACAGTCTGAATTGTATCGAACAGCGATTCCTGCGGAGTGTTCTTTAACTCCTGAACGACTGCATAAATGGTCTTACCATTGTCGAAGTAAATGTGATTATTGGGATGCTTAGTCTTGCAACCAGCATGACGCTCAAACTCATAGGCATTGAGAGACTGTATTTTCATTTCAATAAAAGAATAAGCTCAAGAAGCTCAAACTGCAATTGCTCAATTCACTTGCTTCAAAATAGAACAGCAATCTTACCTTTGAGTGGTTGCAATTTTCGCATCCACAAAGATAGCCAGTCCCTTTTATTATCCCGCGGAGATTTTTCTGCACCAAATACTTTATAAGTAATGAAAACTGATCTGTACAGAAGGACATAACCTCAGAGACAGGTAAATATGAAAGACTTACTTCACGTGACCAGGAAACGTATTTGACAGATACTCCGTCAAGCATGCCAGTAGATAACAGACTTTTGACATTTGATGGGAAATTGTTCGGAGGCACCTTCTTAGCCGTCTTTGGCTCTTTATTTTTGGGGATGTTCTCAGCTTTAGAATTCGCTTTCGATGCAGAAGAGCTATTTACAATTGGATTGGCATCAGAACCAACATCCTTCTGGCCTGGATCTACTGAAGCCTGAGGTAAAGTCTCATTGTCTATTACTAATTCATAGTTGCCAATGATTCCAACAGAGGTATGTGTCCCGTGTTCATCTTCAAATCCTCCAAAAGAAATGGTATTGCCCTCACCCTTGTAGTTCTGACCCATGGATAGAATGCCAGAATCTCCTTTGTCATAGGTTGAAGTGTGACCCACCGCAACAACATTTGGATCAGCCTTGTCAAAGGTTCGACCAATTGGTGTCATATTGTCATCAGTCCTGTTATAGGAGGAAGCCATTGAGATAAAACTGTCACTTACTTTACCAAAATTCTGGCCCACAGAAATAAAATTTGCATGCTCTTTGCTGTGGGAGGAACCCATGGATAGACCATCCCCTTCTCCCTTCGTATATGATGGACCCATTGCAATGAAATTCCCATCTGTTCTGGCAAAGGGCTGACCCATGGATAAAATATTCTCACCCCGTCTCTCATAATTGTGACCCATTGATATGAAGTTTCCATCTTCCTTAGTGAAGGTGTGACTCATCGGCATGAAACTTTCTTCCCCTTTGTTGTAGCCAGGGGCCATTGACATATTATTCTCGTTCCTATGGTGATAACCTGAGCCTAAAGATATGGTGCTATTGTGGCCCTTGCGATAACCAATATCAGTAGGAATTGCACTGCCATTGCCACTTCTGTAGGAAGTACCCATTGTTGCTGAAATGCTGTTGTCAGGTTCCCGGACTTGATTAACTTTGACTTTTCTGATTCCTCCAAAATTCAGAAATGCTGAGGGATCTTCAGTGCCATGAGACATAGACAAACTTACAGATGACTCATTTCCATATTGACCTTCAAAGCTTTTTCTTACCATACTTATATCACCAGCATTGAAGGGAGTCATATTCCTATCAACTAAGTTAACAGACCGCATGGGCTCAGAACCAAAGAGCCGATCAGTGGCTTGCCCCGATATAGCGTTAAAAGTAGGATTATTGTCCCAAGGAGAAACAGTGAGGGATGAGATTCCAGATAGTGGCCTGCTTGTCACAGCTTCTATTGCTTGTCTTTTGTTGCTGAATGGTTCTGACCCGGATGCATCCATAAACCATTGATGACTACGTTTAGGTTCTAGTTTGGAAGAATTGTCATAGTTGATATCCCCATTAGTGACAGCTCCTCCATCTCTCGGCATCCAAAAGTCCTTAGGTTGGAAAGACTGCCAAAACCATTTGCTTAGACAGGCATTTAGCCAAGTGACAAGATCTAGAGCTTAGCATGAGTAAATTTAGAAATAGAAAATGAGAGCAGCAAAAGAACCTGGATGAGAAGAAGCTAGATTCCAGAAACATCTGAAGTCATAATCACGTGAATTCGCAGAAGAAAAGTAAATAAAGGTTGAAACGTGGCAAGGCTATACAAGAGTTATGTATGATAAAAGAAACAAGAGTATGCTCTTCATTTCTATCCAGAACTACCATTGAGAAACTAAATGGAATGACGTACAAGATAAGACAATTCACATAAACTTTGCATTTGATGCTGGCACAGGCAGGAACTTGCCAAGGAGGTTCGGGGGAAAAGGAATTTGAAAGTGTGTGGCTACATATACACATAAAGAGGCAAAGGTTCGGACATCAAGTATCAGATAAAACTCGGACGATTCAACAATGCCAAACAAAAACAGCCTCTGCACATTAGAAAAACAACCGAACCCGAAAGCCAAAAAGGCACATCCCTCGACAATACCATAATCTTCGCAAACCCATCAGATAAAAAAGAAATCAAAACATTTAAAAATGGCCGCGCGAACAGGACATTCACGCGACGCGAACAGGACATTCGCACAAAAAAAACTCGAAAGCGGGGTTCCCCAAGTTACCATATTTCACCGCACGGAGGGCAAATTCCACAGCTCGCGAAGCACCACCTCGCGCGATGAACCAGAAAACGATCAAGTAAAGAGCTCCCAGCGCCCGACCAAGTCCTTCGCCCGTCGCAGCAACCCTGTCCGAAACATACACCTTCTTCAGTACCACTCGGAAGTAGAAGCGGCTTCACTCATCGATCGCCCTAAAAAAAAGCAGCCCCGATTCCAACAAAACCAAACAGCGCCGAAACCGCGAATTCAGCATGCGCAATGTGCACAAACCAACCCAACCCCCGATCGAACCCCGCGTGCAAAACACACAACCGGTAGCACGAAATGCCGATCGAGAATACCAAAAGCTCCAACGATCGGAGCTCTCGTCGAGCGAACGGTTGGCGTCGCGCGCATGCACCGGGAAACCCCCCCGGCCCCGCGGGTTGTGAAATGGGAGATCAAACCCTAGAAACCGAAACGGCGCAAGACATCTTGCCACCGGAGGTACCTTTTCCGGCGACGGAACCGATCTCCGGCGAGGCTCCCCGGCGCCGGAGGGAGATAAAAGATCGGTCCTTTTAAAATTGGGAAATTCGCCGAGTGAGGAGGAGGGGACTTCTATACAGTTCGCTGGCGACGGGAGAGAGAAGAAGCACGCTGTTGCTCCCCACTGGGGTTTTAGCCTGGGACGGTCATACGCTGCGGCGCGGCCCACCGTAAACCCTTCGGGTCTCCCGCGGCGCGACCGTACACGTGTCCCCCCGATTCGAACGGGCCACGTTGGTGCAGCTTTTCGCGGTCTTTTGAGTTTCGGGGCATGTACTGTTCGCGGGGTTCCAAAGTATCCGTATTTTTATATCACATATATATATATAAATATATATATCTTTTTATTAGTATATACTACATAGATATGGAATATATAGGAGTTTATTGGAGGGCTATCGAGGTGCAAAAAGAATTGAGATTGTTAACTTTTTTGATAGATGGCAAGAATATTTTAGAATAAATATGTGGCTAGATATTTTCACATATTCACTGCAGGACATGGTAAGATAGTGGTGAATATGGCTAGCATTGTCTTTCGTAAGATCACAACGACAAGCCTGCTAGAGAGCAAATACCCGAACGTATTATCTCTTAAATATTTATTACCTTATGTGGATAGATTTTCCTGCTTTCGGCGCCTCACTAAAGCTGCAATGATAAGCACGCACCGTTACAATTAGACTCCACAATTATAGCCCCAACCGCTTGTTCTGTAATAGATGAAAAAGTTTTCGAGTGAATGCATTGGTCAACCCATTCCACCCTTTTTCGTTCTTATTAAAGAGTACATCAACGTACTGATCCAGGTCATTATCTTACACGTCATCATGATGCCCGAATTAAAGGCGATTCGATTCCCTGCTCTGAGGGAATCCATAGATATCTAAGAGGCGGCCATCAATCTTTGACTTTTCTCGTTGGGAGTATAGGAAGATGAGGGGGGGTGGCGGCAATCGATATGCGTGGTTCGTGATTAGCAAAATTACTAAGAAAGTTTTAAATTTCTTGCAATATTATCAAATTAGTTATAATTTTTACAATTATAATATCAATTTTCACGTTTTACAAATTGAATTTATACAATCAATTTTGATAGAAAATTACTAATGTGAACACCGGTCATACATCAGTTGGCAAATTTTGATGATATATTAACATTTTTCTCAAATTATTTATTTGTTTATTCTTCTTTTTTTACTATGGCGACAAAGCCCTCACTGGCCACTAGCAAGGACCAAGAAGCCCTCGCCCTTCTCGGCTGCAATAAAAAAAAATAAAGAAAAAATGGAACAAAAGAAAAAGGAAAAAAATAAAATCAAAATCAAAAAATATTATTAAAATTTATTAATGTCAGCGTTGGCCGTGCTATGGCTCACATATACATTAGCAATTTTGCAACCAGAATTGGTTAAATGGATTCAATCAACAAAATATTAAAATGTTTATAACTCAATTTGGCACAACTATAAAGTGTAAGACTAAATTAATAAAAGTGCAACATATTTATAATTTTTTGATAATTTTTCCAGTTGTAGTAGTTGTTTTGTACAACATAAGAGGGAGAAAGGTTATCAATTTAAAGTGGTACACTTTACACATGATTTTTTTTTTTTTAAGGTAAGACTTTTAATGGCATAGATAGTCATTATTTAAATCAGTAGATCTACGTTAATAACCCATCAATCAAAGCCCATAATTGCTGCTAAAGAGCGGAGAATTATCGTTCTACTTGGATTTTCATGCATGCATGTGGCACCCATAATAAGGGCAAATACATTGTGTAACCTTGGATCCATACTAGTCACATAAATCTCAAAATTCAACTTATGTAAGTATCACATTAATTAGAGGACAGAGCTGATCTCAAAATTGATGATGGAGATCTTACGTTAAGTCACTCAATGTACGGTAATCAAAAGCATATTGGATTACACTTTCTTTTAAGAGAAGCAAATTAAAAGAAATTATGCCGCAATCACCTTTGTACGCTACAAGAAGGAAAAAAAATACAGTATTTAATGACTGAAAAATTGATCCCAAAAAGTCTAGATTGGTTGCCAAGCCTGAGTACATATTCATCATCCAAAAAGGAGCTACACAAATCAAAATGTGTCACTAGAAGTCCATAAAGAGGATGAATTCATTCAGCCTTATTGAAAATACAACAAAAAAACTTAAATCGATAGATGAAGAAAGATCAAATATTCTTAAAGAGCATAAAAATGGTGTGGGATATTTTCAACAAGTTTCGTTCAACACGAACTTGCCAAAAATCAAAATTTCGAGGTTTCATCATTCCTATCCTTCCTTATGCTGGGGGCTATATCAAGTAAAATGCATAGGCCCATCCATTTTAATACCAATGTCACTTACATTCTTTCTTTTAATTTTTTTGATAAATATAAAAGAAGAGGAAGAACAAAGATATCGCTCCAGGGAGCGAAACGTCTATAGTGAAATTGTAACTGATTGGTGGGCTTTCTTTTATATATTTCCTTTTCTTTTTTGGTGATTGGTGGGCTTAAAAGTGAGCTTTAGGGGCTTGAACAGTCAAACTATATCTCAATTGTGGACATTTGGATAAAGTTGGACCAAAAATAAAAATTGCTATGGGGAGATGCTCTTCGGCGAGTCAGCGATTAAGTTAATAATTCTTAACTTTTAAAAATTTGAAAATATTAGTAATTTCGAGCAATTGAGTGTTGACATGTGAATCCACTAACATTTTTTCATAATTTTGTAAGTCGAATAACAATTTTAATTTAAACCTTTACTTTTTGTTTTTTGGTCAAATAAACGCACTAAACTCATGAACGGTGACAATTTATCCACACATTTCGCTAACAAAATCCAATGCATTATTATTCACGTAATAATATAGATGGAACAATTAGAGAAGCCCAGAATATAGCAGATATCTAAACCGGCATTGTTTTGCCTAAGGTCAAGCTATAAATCTCAATAAATCAAATATTTACTTTGGGAAAAACAGAGCCTCAAGTCAAATTTAGTGGCCGAATTGTGGTTCCCATTAAAGAAAAAAAATGGGGAAATACCTTGGAATACCTTCAAACTGGAGTTAGACCAAAAAATAAATATTTGCCTAGGTTATTGCCAAAGTTGACAGAAAATTAGAAGGATGTAAAGAGAAACTTATCTCAAAGGCGAGCAAAGAAATTTTAATCAAAATAGTTGTTCACGTAATACCACAATATGCCATGACCATTTTCAAAATCCCTCTATCCAGAGCAATGAAGAATAGAGTATCATTCCGGTGGAAACAAAATGCAGTAAAGAACAACATACGTTAGAAAAAATGGGAGAACCTGAAAACAAGGAAGGATTGTGGGGGTCTAGGCTTTAGAGATTTAGTATATTTCAACAAAGCGATATTGGAAAAGCAAGCTTGGTGACTAATCAACACTTCGGATGCATTATGGAGCAAAATTTTCAAAGGCATTTACTTTTCAAAAGGAGATTTCTGAAGTGCACAGAAAAGTCCCCGACCTTCTTGGGGGTGGCAAAGCATTTTAGTAGGAATAGATGTTTTAGAGCTAGAAATTAAATGGGAAATTGGGGATAGAAGAACAATCCAAGTAAGGGAAGACAAGGGGTTGACCTTTGGAAAAATTGGAGGACTAGCAAACCAAAATGACCCTCACCTCGTCAAGGACTTAATTGATATCAACTCAGGCTAGCGGAATATCCTCAAAATCATTTTTTAGGAACGAATTGTCAACAAAATCGTAGCAACCCCCTCAGTTTGAGTAGCAATCCTGATAAACTAGTGTGGACAACGGACAATGCGGGAGTCTATCAAGTAAAGAGCAGCTACAATATAATACAAGCTTGGGAAAGTGCCAAAATAGAGTAACAACCTTCGACATCCTACCAAGCCCCTAAAGAGCTATGGAACAACATCTAGAACTTACAGATCTTCCAAAAACTTCGATTCTATTGTGAAGCATATGCAACAACACAATCCCAACAAACGAAAACCTACACATAAGAAACATCATACCTGATCCAACTTGTTTATTGTGCGGCCAAGCCCAGGAGATGGTGGAACACATTTTCATTCAATGTGAATGGACGAAAGACATATGGTTAGATCCTAGAATGGTAACACACAACTCTCCTACAATAATAGCTAGAATCGACAAATGGGCTTGTGATTTCCTCACCTCTAACTCGGACCTAAAGCTGAAAGCTCTCTTCGCAAGGGTCTTATGGCAGACCTGGAAGGCTTGGAACAATTTGGTTTTTCAAGGGAGGAGGCCATACCCGAGATCTATCATCGAAGAAGCCACTTCTATGATCCATCTTTATGCAAAATGGCATCCCAAGGGGAAGAAAGGCGAAACGCGACGGATGCTGGGATAGATGAACTAACCTGCCGCTGCCGAATTCCTTCAAACTGAACGTTGATACCTCTTGGTGCAGCACGACAATGTAGGGATCGGCTGCTGGAATCTGTAGAGATGAACAAGGAAGCCTCGTTGACGGTTTTGCCAAGAAGATCCTTGCTAGATCCTTGCTTCTTCGATAATGATTGCGGAGACCCTAACCATCTGGGAACCCTTGTCGTGGCTAGGGCAAAAAGCGTGGAGGACAGCAAGTACAGCTGCATGAACAGAACTAAACTCACCTGAACAACGTCTACATGTGGAAGTCATATCCGACAACTCTCAAGCAGTGGAGAGCATAATGGGCCGGCTAGAAATCCGTAATTGAAGATTGTAGGAGTTTAATGGGCCAACTACATGGGGTCGATTTAAAATATGAGCTTAGAAATGCAAATCAAGCCACAAACTGGATTGTCAAGACCTACACGAATGAATTCTCTACCACCGAATTGGAAAGAGAGCCCCCTTCCCATTATGTTCAATTTTATGTCTTGATCTAGGAACTTTATGTTTAGCAATGAAAAATTTACTTTCTGACCATAAAAAAAAAAAAAAAAAAAAAACTCTATATATCTTGAGCAAATTCCTTACCTTGCCTCTCTCGCAAGCTAAACTTTCGTGTTGTTCAAACATATTATCCGTACTTTTTTTTTTTGGGACTAAAATCTCATGAGCTATCCACACGGTTTTCAACATTAGGTTAATAAGGGCGCATTTGATAACGATTATATTTCCGAGAACAAATTCTGATCATAAATGATTCTTTTTTATTTTGTTCCCAAAAACAATTTCTAAGCATTTTAAGCCGTTTGGTAACTCGTCCAAAATTTCGATTCTCAAATAGAATTGTATTTGGTACCGTGCTAATTGATTATGTTTCAAATCAATTTCTTTTAATTTTTAAATAATTTTTTTCTTTTTTCCTTTTTTTTTCTTTTCTTTTTTTCCTCTCTCTCTTGCTCTCCTTCTTCCAGTAGCCGGACGGCCAGACGAGGGCCGACGACCTCACCGAAGCGTAGCCAGCCCTCGGAGAGGTCGGCGGGCGAGGCCGAGCCTCGGCGAGGCTGGGCGAGGCCCGCCTGGCCACCAACGAGGCTTGCCGAGCCTCGCCGTGGTTGGGCTTGCCTTCGGCGAGCTCGCTGGACCTGGTCGGTGGCTGGGCTTGCCTCCGGCAAGCCCGCCGAACCAACCGCCGGCGACTAGTGGCGAACGACAGCAACGAATGGCAACCGCGGGATGGCAGTAGATGAAGAAGAAGAAAAGAGAAGAAGAAGAAGAGAAAAGGGAAGAAAAAGAGAAATATGATTTTGATTCTTAGATTTATTCTCGGGAACAAGAATCAACTTTTTTTTTTAATTATGTTTCAAATCTACTTCCGGAAACAAAAAAATAGAAATTTGTTAATGAGAACAAAATTTTAACCAAACGCGATTCTATTCCTAAATTCTTTCTCGCGAACAAAAAATCAGAATCATACACTATTTGGATTATTACCAAACATGCCCTAAGACCAACGGAGCAATATAGGAGTCGGAATTTACCTATTCAAGATGGGAGACGGGCTTTCTCACGAAAAGTATAGTAAGTACAATTTTTCATAAGTTGCAGTCCAACTATCGAAAATTTATTCACGCAAAAGTGTAAATGCGAACCAAGAGTTATATATTAGAGTTATCGTTACTAATTCGTGGAGAATTTCCCTCCACGTTAACCGATCGATCACGGTCTCTGCTGCGTGTTCGGTCAAACGGGCCACACAAAAAAGAAAAAAGAAAAAGAAAGTCAACTGTCCCTTTAATTGACAACTGTACTTATGGATGCTTCTAATAGTTGTCAAAAACACAAAACAAAAGGCGAGTTGCGGCCCCCACGAGTCGTACGCTACCCCGCTCATCACCATGTCCGTCCACGCGCGCCACATGCAGCCTCGCTCGTCTCGGTCAGCCGGTACGCAAGGCGTTACGTCATCAGGGGGTGGGGGTGGCGGGGGAAAAAGAAAGGGCATGCAATATGACGTCATGGCCACCTCACCGTGACCCAACAAAAAGACAAATCGGCCCCCAAAACCCTCGCCCACGTCCCGTCAATCTCGAATTCGAGCACCACCAATTTCGCAGACGATTAACGGATGATATATCGAATTCAGACATCGAAAATACGACAAGATGAATATCGCAATACTCCCAAATTTGAATGAAATATCACTATGAATATTGAATAAACGAACCGAAATATTCACAAGAGATCCGTCGCCAAAAAAATATCTGAGCAAAAAAGGCTCTACAGACCGTGTCGTCTACGTATGTATGTGCGATCTAGGAACGGTAATCAACTATACGACGTAACAGTCGATGACGGCAGGAGGAGCCGGCGTCTTCGTCCCTAACCTAAACTCCAGGTCGCTCTCGTTCTCCATCGGCGTCAGGTTCAGGTCCAGCCACAGCACCCTCCGGCTGTTCGTCTTCTTCACCACCGGCGCCTGCGAAGCCGGCGACACCGCCGAGATCTGCGCCAGAGGACGAGGGGGAGGAGCTATCGCCGTCGCCGTCCGGGCCCCCTCGCTCATCGCGGCTCGGTGCCTCCTCATGTGGCCCCCCAGGGCCTGCCCGATCGCGAACTCGAGGCCGCATATCGAGCACTCGTGCGTCTTCGGCTTCGCCGGCGAGGCCGACCCCTGGGACTGGGCCGAGTCGTCGCCGCCGGCGGACGCCAGCCTCGGCTTCTTGTGGCTGGCCCGGTGCCCGCCGAGGGCCTGGAAGGACGAGAACTGCCGGTTGCAGGTCTTGCACTCGAAGACTCGGCTCGGCAGCGAGTGGTCCACGACGGACTCGAACTCGACCCCGCGCGAGAGCAGCATCAGGCAGTTCGCCATGGCCATGCTTTCGAACTCTCTCTCCCCCATGCTCCTCTTCATCGACATAAAGGAAACCCTAGTTCTTTTTCTCTTTTTTGGGAGAAATCTGTCGTCGAGAGGTGAAACGAGGAAAGACGAACGGCCAAAAAAAATTCATGGAAAAAAGAGGCGTGCGATTTGCCAGTATTTATAGCCGGGGTTCTACTGGTTGAGTGGAGGCGACTTGAGAGACTAGTTGAAGTTATCTTCTCTTGTTGACCTTCTAGAATGACATTTATGCCCTCCTTGCTTGTACAGTAAGTCAGCAATGACTTAATCCTGATCCCACAATGAGAAAGGTAATAAAATAATAAGAAATTTTAAGTACTGGATACCCAATTATAAATTACCACATAATTAAATACATGAATTTAATAATTCTAAGTGTTCCCAAATTTAACGGGCAGAAATATCGGCCAAATTCATAGTATTCACGAGTTAAGTGTATCGATCGTGTCAGAACAAGTGGCTTAGATGATGCGTACGGATACACCTAGCCGGGTCAATACGGGCGAAAGAGAGAGGGGGAACAAGTCGTGAGTGGCGAGCACCGAGGGAATCAGGCGGTTTGAATGTTCAAGCGCTCCCTCCTTCTGGAAGAATCTAACGGTCCTTCGTCCTTTGTTTTTCTTATGCTGGAGAAGCAGAGGTAGGAACCGGGAATGTTATGCAGGTGTGAAAGAGATGGCATGGGGGGAGAGCTTCGAGTCAGCGAAAGGGAAAAATGTGGGCACGACTTTGCCAATTCGTTCGAGTTGGTGGTGGAGATACATAATTTGGACACCAAACCACGTGGAAATACGCGGACGGAGGCGAATCGCATTAATTAGAGTGCCCTTTCAGTGAAACATTGAGAAGTTACGGGGATATTTCGAACCTTGGGTCCACGGGAAATTTCATACGGGTATATCCTCCGATAGGTGATACAAATGTACCCGCACGGCACGGTGCGCGCAACCAATGTAAGCGGAGTGTGTTAACGCATTGTACATAACAGTCACGATAGAAGGGACCGACCGGTGATTTCTTTTTAAATTAGTCAACGACGCACATGTTTGTTGGAAGATAAATGCAGATTTTAGGATATGTGATTTCCATGTTTTGGCATTTTACATATATGGATGATATCTTATACTGGTAGGAAGTAAGGAGTGCTCTTGGATTCAACATAGGTATGTCAGGGTTTTGTTTTTACCTTCTTCTTTTTTTTTGGGTCAATCACCGCGTTGAGATTTTGTTAAAAGTGCTCTAGTGGCACTTGCTAAGTAATCAATTAAGGAAACCTTACATGCATTGCATCTACTTATATACAATCAATATTTAGAAAATTAGGTGCTTTCTCATTAAGTACACCCTGTCGATGTCCTTCGGATATTCATTATTGCAATACCCCGTTATTGCCCTTCAAAATATATACCGGTATCTTATTATATAACATCTCATTATTCCATCAATTATTCCACAATGTATTTTAGCTGACCTGATGAGATTCTTTGAAAAAATTCATATAATTTCGCGAAAAACCGTGTTGTACATTGAATAGCCCATCCATGGGGAAAAAGCCAACTCCAAAAGCATCTTGAGTGGCCTTTTTCTCTTGTTTATTCGAGGAAGCTCTACAGACGTGGAAAATTCTTGGTCTTAAATCTTCTTTTCTTTTATTTTTTTGTGGAAATATAATGTAAAACGCGTCCATGGTCATCATTTATATATAGAAAATCTATGGAGGTGCATCTTTATATGAATTTCCTCGATGGTTGCCAACGATAAAGGCACGTGGGAACCCCCCATGTTTCGCGTCGTAATTCATGGGCGAACAGCTTGCTTTCTCCCCCTCTCGGCATATATTCTCTTCCTTAAATTCAAACATGGGTCTGCATGCGAAACCGGAGAAAGCTATTCATCCGTGGATCGCAAGTTCACCAGTTTAAGACCGGAAGCTGAAATCAAAACCGATGTCGGGTCAAAAGATGTCGCCGCAGAGCATCTATGCTCGGTGGCTTGGAAGACTCCATACCAAAACCCTAGATCGAATACTAATCAATTTCACACTCGTGAAACAGCGGAAAGATAAAAGCTTTTCCCCTCTTCTTTACGTGGGGTTTTTTTATCTTTCTTCTTCCCCTGTTGTGTATATCCTCACGCAAGGTCTCGCTCTCGCACGCACAGGAAAAGATCAACAGTGGGCCATAACATCACCCCGTTCGTCACGAAGCTAAGCTAACGTACCGGTACACGATCTTAAGTCAAAAGAGGATTAGTCGAGACAGTTTCAGTCGATATCTACGTGCAAACTTCTCATGCATGACGTGTCGAAGCATGGACCCAGCTCTCCATGGTTATCTCAACGCAACCACTCCATCATCGGTTCTAGGGTTTTTTCAGGACGCGATCGAACAATCTTGGTTTTGTTGAACTGGAAAAAGCTTCACGGAAAAGGTGTCTGGTTTGAACCCGACGACTGGTTTATCTTGAGACGGATGGCTTTGAGTTTGTAGGTGTGAAGTAGTTTATCAATTTCCAACAGGTTTCGCCAGTCAAACATTGGTGTTCAACTAGTCGGCCAAATAAACTATTAGATTGCTCTTTTGACTATGTATCTTTAAGCAAATCCCTCGCTTAAAAGCTACCACATAATAATTTTATAACCTCATATGCATTTGATGAAAATATGACTGTTTTTAAAAATCTCATATGACAATCTATGGGTAAATTCACAATTTCGTTGTCTACTCATTATACCTGGCTAACTCATGCTCAAAACTATAAGTAAAACGAGACTTACACATTTTCAAAATTTTCGTGCTCTATAATTGATAGATCTCGTCTATCACATCATCAATCAAGAAAAATCAATTTATCTAAATATTGTTTCTCTAGATAAATATTTATTGATTTAACTTGTTCCACTGTCTTTCTTCGCTTTGATATGTGTCATGATAAGAAAGAAACATTGACTTTTAAAAGGAAATGCTTTCTTGTGCGTGACAAAGCTGCTGCTGCTTCTTATCTACAACATGCAACCTAATACTGATTCCTGAAGAAGTTTCTTTTCCAGGGCTATTTTTCAACACGCTTATAAGAACCCAAAGACAGCTACTTTCTTCCCTTTCATGGAAAGATCTCTACAAATTAATGGAGGACCAGCGGAAGCAATTTTTCCGCCCACGGCACTGTTCTTTTACTAGTATTATTCGTATGGCATGCGGTTTCCACGAAGTAGGAAAAAGCAATGTTCCGGAAAACAGAGCATTAAATGGCCAAGAAGCTAGTTAATCAGACAGCTCCAGCCAAAAAAACATAGACGAGCAATCACTCTTTAACCAGTTAATCACGCTTACGGATCTCCAAATAAAGAAAAGAATGTCAATCACGCTTCTTCAGTACCATGGTTTGAATCTTTTTACAATTTTATAACAAGACATCAAATGGAATTTGGTCTGTGCTTATTTATGAATGGTTCAAAAGAATGCGTGGATTTAGCCGGCGTTAGCCCTGTTTACATATTGTATATATAAGTTATGACACTATGCTTTCACAAGTCCTGGTGTTATGCGAGTACACTTGGGCCAGATTTCACTATTATTAAGTGTACAATAGAGTTATGCAAGCGATGCAAAAAGTTTAGAACACATTAACTTTGACACGTAATATCAAGTCACCTTGTATCAAATATTTTTGTAACTATGACATTGGATTGGAATTAATAAATCTCACCTAAGTTCACCTTCAAGATTATGGCCGCTCTATATTGTGGATGGTGATAAGTTAGACGCAGGAACATATTAGTTCGGTGTCTTAAGACTTGCCAATTTCGGAGCAGAGAAACAAAGGCTAAAGGATCTTTCTAGTAATAGAAATTCATGGACAAATCTCTAATTTATTTTTACATGGAAAACTTATTACGTGACGGTCTTTAATGTACCGTGAGAATAATAGTCTATTTTATATCATATAAAACTAAAACACAAAAAATTATAAATTATTATGGGATCCACTTCTTCAAGAATTTGTGGCTCTCAATAAACCGTTATTCTTACAACACTCTAAGGATTGTTATGCTAGCAAAGTTCTTTTACATGTATAATTCATTTTTGAGAGGGAGATAGAAATTTCGAAGTGTTGATCTTATTAACAAAGTAATCGAGAAAGGCTCATCAAGTATGAGATTTCAAGTTGGATTTCTAAAGTGGTGCAAAATCTTGTAGGAAAACCATAAAAGTAATATTTAAGAATCCCTTTCGAAGTGTGTGACCTTCATTTGGTCAGATCCAAGGACAATGGTTATCATAGTCTTATCAACAGATTAGTCTAATCTTGATTCCGTTTACTAATTCAGTGATTAAGAAAATTTATATCTTTTCTTTAACAGTGACCCCGTCAATCTTTTTTTAGCCAAAACCCTATCACCAAACCACACACTAAAAACTCCAAAAAAAAATGAAAAAGAAAAGAAGGGTTATGTTAGTATTAAATAGACAGCTTCTAGTAGCGGGATCACTACTAGGGTCTCTATATACTATTCACCACGAAATTGTCACTCCCATTTTAAAGACCACATTCTAGAAGAAGAACCTGTGGCCCAGGTTTTTCAAACAGTCAGTGCCGTGCAACTCAATTCGTATTTTAATTCTCACATATATCGTTCCGTTTTTACTGCTAATTAAGTCATTTGCTTACTAGCTCGTTGCTGTAGCTTGGTACCATCTTTGTCAAAGTCCTTTCAAGCTTTTATTAGGGTTTCGAGAATCTGACCCCGTCCTGAAAAAATTGTTAGTTGATAGCTTGGTGGAGTTGGATTCATCTAGTGTTGACTCTTGATCGGTTGGATTAAACTTATGCGTTCATATCACTAAGATGGCCACATCTTTGACGATAATATCTCGTTGACTATTCTATGGCGTTTGATGAAGAGCTGTCGATGAGGATGGCAATAAAGTCTAGGTTTCAGCTTGTTTCCCAGAATGTGCACTCTTCTTGTTCCATGGATGAGACTGGTTTGGCACATAAACTCGCTTAATGTGAACATACACATGGGAATTAAAAAAACCCTAATGCAAAAACTTCCAGTCAATCCTACGTTGGAAAATGATGCAGTGGGAAATGTAAGTTCAATTGCAGATGTACCTTCTTTAGCCTAGAGCATGAGCAGCAAGGTTTTTGTTGAAAAAGTTTAAGTAATGATAATTGAACCACTCCTCTATATAACTTGGCGTGTTTGGATTCAGTCCATGGGCTAATGACCTAAAATTAACCTGGGAAAAAAAAAAAAACCCATGACTTGTGTAACTAAAACATTATAGATGCGGCATGATACCAACCAAACCAGACAGATCCATTAGAATCTGGTTCAGCTACACCAGATAATTTCAATGAACTATGTTATATAATTCATATCATGCTAAAACAAGGAATTTTTTTCTGTTAGCAGTTGCCCCAGCTTATATGAATGTGACATCCTTTGCTTGTTGGAGTAGAAATCAAACATCAGGTAAGGCGTGCGAAAGTAGTTCTGTTGCTCATAATTGAATATATATGCCCCGCTGATTTTAATATATAAAGTTGGCAACTTGCTGACTTTAAACTCCCTGTCCAAGAGCCAAACGTGGGAGGAAACATGCGTGATTAAGCCAATTAAGCTCACGGTTTAGTCTAGCTAGCTAAGTCAAGTAACTTAGCCGATAAGAAATACTGGCAAAATCGAATTTCGTTTAGTGGAGAAGGTATCTAGCTCTGCTTAAGCGTCAGCACTGTCCTCAGCAGACGCAAAATCTTTTAATGGCGCTCTCTAGACTTTGTGTGCAGTTCCTTCTGTGTATTTTTGAAGTTATTTCTCAGCTTGGTAAGCAAGAATAGTGACTGCTGATAGATGATAGGAGCAGGAAAAACAAGTGATGATAATGACATCTGAGCATGAAGCTTAGCTACATACATGGAAAAGTGCAAATAAGAGTGTCTATTCTATTGTTTTCTACTGGGTTTGAATGTATGTGGGGTTGGGTTGGTCCACCAGCGTACCTCTCCTCTATTTCTAAAACTTTTGCTTTTCAACGAAACTTGCGGGGGAGTTTGCCTTTCTCCTTGTAGTTTTGAGTTCGAATCTTGTTGGAAACACTCCAAATGCAACATGCCGATATGAAGGATTACACTCTTGAGATAGTCCACAGAAAGGTATGCGAAAGCAATATAAAATATAGAACACAAAAAATAAAACTTCCCCCTTAAGTTTGTGAAAAATAACAAGTTGTGTGCGCTATAGATGGTAATTTTTCACTTTAACCTGATAGTGAAATTGATTCAACTTTGGAGTAAATGCCAATGTTTGTCATTCTAAACTCAAAATATAAAACAACATCATATTTGGCTCAAAATATGGAGATTTTAGCTCGCGTTTCATCTTGTACATGAGGTCCGTGATGGCATTTCACAAGCTCGAGATTTATCTAGTAAGCTTGGGCCTTCCCATTATGGGAAAAAAAAAATCTATATTACCGGTTTGGTGACGATATCGATAATCTGAAAATTAAGTTAGGTCCAGTTTTTTTTTTTTTTTTTTTTTTGGTTAGAAGTTAGGTCCATGTTTGATTACATATTATTGTGACACTATGTGTAATAACAACCACATAAGTTAGGTGCTCTAAAGGGAAAGAAAGGGTAATGACAATAATTTCGCCTTAGTGATCCTATACATAAATTTTATAGGGCTAATGCATAATCCAATATAAGCAATGAATTCGAAACTCATTTCTATTTTTAGAAATTTAGGTTGTATATACATACTATTTTACGCGTGGCAGAATTGCCGACGCCAGCAGTTGCTTAACTTGACCAAAAATATGTAATGCCTTTAATGTGCAAATTTAAGGGTTAGGCGTGGAATCAAACCTATCCTCCTTCTCCCGCCCTCGTGTGAGATGAGTTTGAAATACGTGTACATAGAGAGCAGCGTGTGTATACGTATGATAATTCCATTAGAGACATCTATGTCATCTATACAAACTCTCAAGTACCAAACAAGAAATGCAGGTCTCAACCACTAACATGACACGTGTCAATCAATTGGAAAAACGTATAGTATATGAGATAATGCGTATGAAGATATAAGGTAAGCAATGACGATGGAGTGAAAGGAAATTCCTTTTTTTTTTCATTGGTTGGTTTAGTTGGCCAAATATTGCGAGCTAATTAATTAATTGAATTGCAAGAATAAATAAATTATATATAATGTGATATAGCTGGGGGAGTCTAGCCGCCGCACTAGCCTGCGCGGTACCTGCCATGTGATCCAATTCACATTCTCGTTGAGCCCTACGTTTGTTTCGTTCACACGGCGGTTATGTTCGTTAGGTGGATGGTAGAAGGAGCCATCTCTTATGCCTATTTTAATGAACAGCGTCTTAGCAATGTCTAATCAAAGTTTGACCAAATATAATATGCTCACTAGTGATAATTATATAATAAAAAAAGGCTGGGGAAACCGTCCTTTCCTTTTTTTTTTTTTTTTTGTCCAAGGGAAACCGTCCTTGAAAAATAGACGAAAAATATTGCATAAAAGAGAAAGACCAAAAAAGAAATTAATTGGATTACAGGTCTCTATCTCTCTCTCTTTTTGTGTTCACATAGCCTCATCGTGTGGCATGACGTGAATTCATAAGAGTTTGGATTTTCTTTTCTTTTTTTGCCTTTCCCTCTTTTTTTTTTTTTTTTTTCACCCTCTTTGACAAATTATAAAACTCAGGAACTGTACGATTCCACGTTGACTGAGCAGCTTGTAGTCACATGTTGACTAACTAGAACCACAAGAATAGAGATAATTTCATGTAAGGGGTGAGTCTGTTATCCAATTACCAAGAACATGGGGGAGGTTCGGTGGGCCTGCACTTTTATTGATTAAATCAAATGATTAGTTAGCTTATAATCTATTAGTTTAAGCTCTGGTTGGAAAAGGAATAATTGATTTCGGAAGTTCGCCGAACCCTTTCCTTGATTATTTTCAATTTTGTCAGGCGACAAATGATGAGGTCTGCCCCGAAAAGTTCGCTGGTTTCTGATTTGAAAAAAAAAAGCCAATTTACTTAATGAATAAGAAGATTATTAACCATAACCTCCAATTAATAAGATCATTTTCCTCCATATTTCATTGTCATGGTCTGGAAATCGTCGACATCCTTGCATAAAAAACGCCTTCGATATCTGAGAAAAACTGTGAATCCTGCTCTCGTTTATACCCGATACTCACGATTAAGTGGGAAATTGCTAAGGGCAAGCGATTAAATTGCATCCTCGACCCTAGATATCAGCAGGGTCCATTCGATCTAAGGGCCAAGGTGCGCGGGATCAATCCGTTGATCCTCGGCTTACAAAGTTTGTATTCGTTCAGATCTGGTGCGTATTCCTTCTGACCATTTCCGAGGAAGTCAGATTCAATCAAAGAGACCAGAAAGAAAGCAATAACCCCACTCGTTTTCCACTCTCGAATTGGTCTCCTGTGCCGACCAAGAAGCATTCAATTCCAAAACACATGCCTCACATTCCGACCAAAAACGTTGGAGAACAGCTATGGACCGGCGAATCACTCCTTCATTAAGTCCCCAATCGAGAGAAGAAATCGTGGTAACTTCTCTTTTTCTTAAAGGCTGATGAAATTGGAGTAATATCCCTTTTCTTTGATGAGTACCGGGCTACAGACGGGTCGATCACGAGATCGGACTTCATTCCGTCATCTTTGAACCCTACATATACCAAATCGTTCCAAAGAATGGAGCCAAGTCTTGAGACAATTTGAACAGCTAAGCTAGTGGGAATCTCTGTTGCCTTGCTTTTCACTCTTCGAGACAAGACCAACTCAAAAGAGCACGTCAAAAAGCGAAATCATGAACTCCAGGGAATGCATTTGTAATCCATATCTGACATGAACAGCAAGCACGAGAAACTAGCTAACAGTCTCCCTGTTTTCTGATCAAATGAACTAGAAGAAACATATGAAACACCTTATGCACGTGTATATCGCGTCTAATCACGTCGATGAATAGTCACAGGCACCACATTCGCATGCTCTATAAATCTTCACAAGTTCACAGCCAAAGTAGAAAGACAAAAACTTCAAGATCCACGTGAAGCTCGCGGCACCGACTATGGGATTAAATTCTATTTCCTCCTCGGCAAGAGTTCGAGCTAACCTAGTATTCGCATATTGGTTTTAATACACTAAACCAATGAGTAGCCACCGATTCTGATAGTATTTGCCTTTCCCCTCAGTTCATATATTCTAAGCCACCGAGACAACCGATATAAACCCACAATTTTGCTGATCAATTAACAGAAAAAGATAAAGATTTCGCCCAGTATTGTGATGCAGGCAACCAACCCAAATGCTAAAATCCAGAGGATAAAAAAACTCGTGAGCGTCGAGGATTGGACTACAATTCATAGACTTTCGACTGTAAATGTCGAACGGAATCTCCCAACAAAGCAACAGAGTACAAGCGGAACGAAACAGCAGCAGCATAAACACAGAGCTTACATCAACAAAGGCATTGGTTACTGGTTAGGGTAATTGCTGTTAACTTCACAATGACGAGCACCCGATCAAGCTCCTCTTTTGATCGAGTCCCGAGATTCATTCCCCGGCATCGACATCGCTCCGGTCGGCGTCACCGAATTTTTGCTTGAAGGAATCCTGCTTCTGCATCCACATCATATGCCCCTGCGAAAACCCAAAACCCGGAACTCAAATTTTTCAAATTCAAATCGAACGCTTCGCGCCCACGCTGCTCCCGATCGCAATTCAAACACTCGGCGATCCAATCGAGATAACGCGGGCTATGCAGACAAGGCGTTCGTGCAATTTACAGCTTCCGAGGATTGGGCAATTCCATGCGAGAGGTCATTCAGATTAGCGAAGGAGAGGAACAGGCACCTGGAGAGCAGCAGCCCAGGCAATGAGGCAGGAGGCGAACCAGAATTTCTTGTCCTTGAGGAGTTGCTTCACTTCCATTTTTTTTCTCGATCCTTCAAAACCCTAAACCCATTTTTCATGCGAATCGATCGAAACTTCGTTTGTCCTCCTTCCCTCTTCCGCCATTTTACGCAATTCGGGCAAACTACTGAGATTTTCTGCGATTTGGGCCCAGAAAAGATTCGAGAAGCTAACTGGGTGGGCTTGGGCTGGAAGTTGGAGACCAATAAGTTTGAAAAAGAGAGAAGGAGGAGGGAGATAATTGCGATATTCCAAAATCCTCATGGTCAAATCAGTTTTATATTTTTCAATTTAACTAATTTAATCTTAAAAATTTTGATAATTTTCCACCGTATCCATTTTGATTAATTGTGACAAAAAATTGCTGAGTAAACGCCAATCATCCTATATCGCACTGGCGATGTTGGTATAGCTTTCCGATCATTGTCGAGAATGATCCCAACAATTAGTGGAGGGAAATAGGAGAAAAAGTAATTCAGAAAAATAAAAAAAATGCTAAAAGCGTTCATATCAGTAATTTTCAGTCAAAATGAGCCGAAATGGCTATATTGAAAAATCATTAAAAGATTTAGAATTAAATTGATCAAAATAAAAAAATTTAGACTTGAAATAGTTGCAGTATAATATGTTTAAGAATTTTTTGATAATTTTCCGATATTATCCCATTTCAAATTTTCTTATGTATACATCATTTTCATAAGTATAGATACATTTTTAATTCTTATGCATATATATATATATATATATATATATATAATTAGATGAAAAAGTTACAATCCGTGGTAAAATATTTCATGATCACACATATATTGCTAATAAATATTTTTACTATATAGTCTATTTTCAAACTATTTATGAAAAAAAAAATTTCTACAGATAAAGCTTTCCTGCGTCTAAGTTATAACAACAAAAAATAGAGAAAAGATTGCTAGAATTTGGACTAGAGGTTGCTAAGAAAAGGTTCCTGCATCTAACGCACGTATAGATTGCTAGATATTAAAAAAAGGATGATTTTTTTCGCAGAGATTGCTAGCGCTATTTATATAAAAACGCTTTTCAATATAACTATATACTAACAAAGTATTCTTTGAAGTGCTATCTCTAAATGTGCCACAGATTGCTAGAATTGGACTCTCCCCGTTGCATGAAAAGTTTTGTGTGCTTTCTCCTTAAAGTAGCAAAAAAACCTAACGCACCATATTATTGCCGCTCAACCTTTTCATCTCATTTCAATTTTTTACTATTTAATTATGACTCGTTAGTATTTAAGAAATGCTTAATTTTAGCATGATAAGATGATTTATTTTCCATATCAGTTGATAGGTTAAAGCTTCCATTGTTCATATACATTTTACAGATGGTAATACTTTTGATTGATAACATTTTATATTACCTTTTAGTATTTTTCTCTTTACATTAGTGAGTTGTCTTGTACTTTGATAATTCAGTTTTTATGCATACCTTTAAAAGCTAATTGTGAGAATTTTTAGAGCCACTGCCAACTCTTCTAAAAACTTAAACTATTAGATGAATACGTAGTTTCATATATATATATATATATATATATATATATATTCTATCACAAATCATATATCAAAGAAATATTGTTTTTGGGCCAAAATTTTTCAAACTCCATTTTGATTATATGTTTTATTTGAGCACGAAATGTTTTAACGTATGATGAACGCATATACAAATGGAGAAATCCCAGAGCATTAGAAAACCTAATGTTCCGGTTGACATGTTTTCCTCATTTCTCTCTTTCATTGTGTCATTGTTTTTTTTTTTTTTTTTTGGGCAACTTGTTCTCATTTAATATATATATATATATATATATATATATATATATATATATATATATATATATATAAGTTGAAGGTACCTATGATTAAAATAATGGGAGATGTAAATATGTTTGAGATGTAGAAAAGAACATATTATTACTTTTTACCAAAAAAAACATCTTAAGTGACGAAATGAAACCAAGTATATCTATGTTACCATTCTATTTCGGTTTTTATGGTATAAAGACTGTCATAGTGCTTCCATCGTTTTCGGATGCAATCCTTTGGTAGATCCCATGGTCATGGTTAACTCTCACGTTGAGTTCGAGGTTCGCAGGGTGTGCATAAATTGCAGAGACTGAAGTATGAAAACCAAACTTTGGCGTGACAATTCTACTCCCAGATCACAAATCATTCTCACCAAGCCTCATTCCTGCAACGAGCTTGATGTCATTGAATTCGAACCCACCTGAAGATATGATCTTGAATGAACTTGCTTCGACATGACTTTTGAGAGCAGCAACATGTATGTCAGCGACAGGTCAAGCCATTGGACAGTGACACAACAATCTTCATTTTCTAAAAGGTCGACAACCTCGACTGTTGATGAAAGAGTGCATGCGACAAAAGTTCATGTGAAGTAATGTTATCGCTGCGGTAACTCTAACGTGCAAGCAAATGCAAAAGAAGAGGAAAAAGACTGTACCTCGATCTGTCCTACCAGAAAGCGAGAACAAAAATCTGTATATAGCAGTAACAATTACCGTCTCCTCAAAAATATAATGACACCCGTCATTTCTTGGTTCTATCAATCAAATGCATCACTATAGAAGGAAAAAAAGGGAATTCCCGAAGGGGAACAAGGATTTTCAGGGCGGCAGCTTTCCAGCCAAGTACAGGGAGAGCTTCTCCCTAAGCAAAGAGCCCTCGGTGTTGACAGCCTCACAGATCTGTTGTCGGTAACCAGGATCGTGATCATGGGACAAGGGCATTTCGTCTTGAACCTCGTCTTCCATATCTATAATGATGTTGTGCAGCAAACAGCAAACGAATATGATCCTTGGTAACTTGTTTCGGTCAGGCATCCACAGAACCCCTTCGATTATCTTCCACATGTCCTTTAACCGCACCAATGCCCTCCGAGCCACTAATCTCGTGGCATGATGCCGCTTGTTAAACGCAAGCTGATAATCCGAAAGGCCTTTTCCTTTATAAGGAGTCAGAAGCCAAGGCAGGAGTGGGAAACCCGCATCCCCGACAATGTATTCTCTTATTTCTGCTCCTTCAGGAAGCAGCATTTTCTTGCCATTGAGCCTCTTTCCATCATCAGAGAGCTTAAAGAAACCTGAGCTACTGAGAACAGTAGCATCGCTCAGTTTTCCAGGCCAACCGGTAATTACATCACGGAATCTCAAATCAGCATCCACGACTGCCTGCAAAACCATGCTGCACTTTTTCTCCCGATCGAACCAGACATTGTTAGAAGGGTCCACCATTGGCAAGTTCATGAGGATGTGGGTGGCGTCAATGGCTCCGCAACAATTTGGCAGGCCTCGAATTTTCTCAAACTTTGACTTTATCTGTTCCATTTCTGATTCATCAGAAGGCCAACGGAGATGAGGCAGTGCCTTGTCTTCCATTGCCTCCACAAATCGCCAAGTAATTTGGGAAACCGTCGATTGGTTCATTCCAAAAGATTCACCGATGTTTGATAATGATTTCCCTGAACTAAGCCTCCTAAGAGCAACGGCTACTAGATCATTTAAGGACAGAGGATTTCCACTGAGATCAGTGAAGCTTGAGGGTTTATTCATCATGTCTTCCTTCACAATTGAACAGACATAGTCGAATGTTTTTCTTGATATTCTGAAAAGTGACTTGAATTCCTTTGACTTCCTCAGTTGGGATGGACCTACATATATGTTCAAAGACAATTGCTCATTCTCCAGTACTGTCCATGGTCATGTCAAACTTCAAAACAAATAGTTTTTATATTATTTTCTTTCTTTCCAATTATGAGTCAAACGCTCAGAGGACCAATGAATCATCAAATGATACAAAGCATATATTGTCATGTTGAGCTGAGTATCACCTAGAGAGATTATTACGTATGAGGCAGAAACTGTATTCAAGACACAGATTTGATTTTTTAAGGTTATCAGAATAAATTTAGTCCTCCAAGACAAATGCGTCCTCTAAAAGTATTATATGCACGTCAATACATATTCAAAATTTGCCATTGTTGAATGAAACATCCATGGTTACCTATGAAAAAACAAAGCACCCAAAATCATATGCATAAATGAAAGCATATGACCTGAAAACTAGAAAAACATCCATTATTTCTTAACTGCAGAAATGTACCAATTCAAAGCTATAAATGAACACCAGAGAAAGAAGAAACTGACTGGGGGACATAAGCAAATTGAAAATATCAACCAAAACAAAAGCAAACTTGAAAATGAAGGATAGGCTAAAAAAGCCAGCCCATGGCAGTGAACTCAAGTGTTACCAGATCAGTTAATCTATCTCTCCTCTTTAGTAGGATTATCTGCTTTGGGCTTGTTTACTCATCTTTCTAGAGGTAGAAAAAAGTCCAAAATATTCTGACTTAAAATAATTTTGTTAGGCTTTGTTCTAGGCCCACGGATTATCTAATCTTGACTTGCTCTGGGTTATGTTTATCATTCAGAAGGTTCAAGTCTGACAATAAGCATTCAAGATCAATGTAGATGAATCTCCACTTCTGCTGCACATAGCTCAGTAAGATAACGCTTCTGACATATCCCCCTTCCATCATTTTCTCCAATTGAAATGAAATCTACACTTGAAGACCTACTTCCCCTATTTTGAAGACCTGTTAATGAAGCTCTTTCCTCATCAGCTCTCTCTCTATCTTTTGTTTGTTTTTTTTTTTTTTTTTTTTTTTGGCTGAAACTGGTCCTTTCTGTTGAATAACAAAAATTGTCCACTTCATATGAGACTCGAGAGCAGCTGAATAAGGAAAATTGGTCTAAAGACCATTTCAAGATGATGAAACATCAAGATACAATAGGACTATAAGTTTTATTGAACATGATAAAACCATCTCTGCCACACAGCAGGCCCTAATCAAAGTCATAATTCATCGTATTACTTTGTTTAGGTGTTACCTAGCTTCTTTGCCTTCCTACTCCTCATTGTGTCTCTATCTAATATTAAAAGGAAAAGAAAAATGACACCACAAGATGGTCATACAGGGCAATGTTTTTGCAACAGAAGCTTATAACTTTTGATCCCCATCTAAGGAAACATTTCAAGCGAAGCCCTTCAATAAATATGGCAATAGTAATTGTTTGATACTTGATGTACCCCTTAGGCAGCTGCTCTGTCGATATATCTAGTCCCCAACAACTAAAAAGCAAACATTTCAGCTTCTAACATGTCTTTCCTTGGTGAGCAAAAGGAGAAGCTAAAAACACTTTCAGACTGACCTATTGAGATCCCCCAATAGTTAATCCGCATAAAAGAAGTTGCCATGGTAGATGAGAAAGTTTCACCTAGACATGATGATGTACAATAGACCTCTATATCCCCAGAAAACCCGACTAAAAAGAGAAAGCATAAGTTTGCCACAAGTAGCAATAACAGCACACCAGCTGAGGGTGAAATTGATGCCATTTTAAGCAAAAGTGAGCAACACAATGAAAGAGGAAGAAAGAAAGAGCTCGACACAGAAAAATGACAAAAATATTTCTACAGCTCGTCAGCCGTAGAGAAAAGTATAGTGCAAACTAGTTACATAAATGATGCAGTAGTATAATGGAGCTAGAAAAATATGTGAACTACGAAGTCCACGACTTTTTTCCTTGATGTGGGGAAGCAATGCAGGTGTCGCCGTAGTTTGTCGTATGATAAACTTAATAGAGTGAAAATCACCAACCTCAAAGTTGAAGTTTTGACCTGTCATGTTTAGATTTCCAACAATCGAAAGATCTCAAATACGAGGTCGAGCCGCCGCTTGAAGATCTAGTACGTTAAAACCCAACAACCGTACACCAAAGCAGCTCAAGACAACACGAATCAAGCGACCAAAGCAAGTAAAAACAACCGAGCGCCACATGATTACACGGAATGCATCCCAGAAATCGCAAGCAGAAGCCAGTCACAACAGCAGCGACATAATCGAATCTTTCTTCCGCAAAAAAAACAAACGCGAGCAGATTCACTGCTAACTCTTCGAGACGGAATACAACAGAGAATCCCAAGACCCAACAGCAATGCACGGGATCGAGACGAGCTCGAGGAAGCAAATCAATCAAAGAAGCGCGCTCCAAAAGGAACGACAGCCCCGAAACAGACTCAAACGAGAGAACGTTTACCCGTAATCCTCTTGGAGAAATCATCCCACCAATCCGACGACCGGGGCTGGACTGGCAAGGAGGCGACCGCGGCGTCCGAGTCAACCTTGTTCTTGCTGCCACTCTCTGCTTTCCTCTTCCGCTTCTTCTTCACCCCTCCTTTAATGGGTCCCATCCGAGGAGCTCAGAGGGGAAGAAAAGAACGATGCCCACGATGCCCGAGTCAAGTTCAAGAAGACCCACGAGCCAAGAACGCGAGAATTCGCGGAAAGGCGAGGCTTTGGAGCGGAACGAACCAAATTTTGACGGCAACGAAAGGAGGGAGGGAGGGGCGTTGTTGGCGACGAGGGGTATAAAGGAATTGAACGGAGCAGCGTGGTTTTGTTTGGCTTGTCATGTGTTGAATTCAAAGCATGCAATGATAAAGTGGAGGAGTGTCCATGTCCAACATGGCCGATCAAGAAAATGGTTCTTGTGCAAGGGGAAGAAGGGACGGTGCGAGGAGGTTTCGAGTGACGTGGGTTTTTTTCTATGGTTTGAGAATGACAAATTTTTGCGTAGCAGGGAAAGCAAAGTCGCGAGAGAAAGAGAGGAGAGAGAGAGAGAGAAAAAGACAATGCAGAGAATCGACGGCGAAAAAGGAGGCGTTTTTAGACACGGCCGGATTCCTACATCTTCACGGTTCGAAACAAGTTCTCTGGGTGACAAGAGAATTCAATGGATAGGTTCATCATACGACAACGTCGATGAATCGAGTAAAACTATATTTTCGTGAAGAAAATTTACCATTCGGGAAAATAATTATTTAAATGCCGGGTACTCACCTATTTTCTTTTTACCATAAATAGTAAAATTATCGGTCTGGAAAATATAGGTGAAAGACACGAAGTGATCATTCATGGTAATGATAGTGATAGTTCCTTGTACCGGTAGCAACAAAAACAAAAATTTCAGGATTTTTTAAAGTGCGAAAAAAAGAAAATTTCAAAATACTGTCAAGAATTTTGAATTGTTGGAAATTGTGTATGATAAAAGTACATCATTAAAGTGTCTTGTCTAGCCTTTCAGCTTAAACTCTAACATGTTATCGAAGCTAAGTTTTTTTCAAATTTATGTATAGTTCCTAATCTGATTGGACCTTCCAATGCATGTAAAATATTTTGTGTAAGGAAATACTTGTGTAGTTAAATTTTGATGCTTAGAGAGCTTGAGATTCCAAGTCAAAGCACGATCTTCAAAATTATCGTACATCGTCGGTAGCATATCGTAAGTTACACCTTGTCTCAAACTGAGAGATTAATGTTATGGCTTAAACGGACAAATTGGGCCCACGAATTGCCGTACTTGAAACGCGAAACTGAAGCCCATAACACCACGCGTGGATTTTGTTTCATAAGCATAAGGTCCAAGCCCACTTAGCCAAATATGGGCCTCTTGAATTGGGCTTGGGCCCACACGACCCATGGGAAAGCCCTAATTTTTCTCCCTCAACTCGTTCTAAATTTCAACTATGCATTTTCCAACTCTTGACACTATTTTCTGGAAAATGTTTTTTCTTTTTTCTTATTATTGATGGACAAAAAGATAGCATCATAAACGGACCGTGCTACAGTAGGTTGCGATATCCTCAATTTAAGACGGCGAGCTTGTTCAATCAAGTGTTTCGAGAGGTGATATCTATGATGATTTTCCATGTGGCATTAAGATGTTAGTAGATTTTTTAGCCAAAAAAAATAGTTAAACGAGAGAATCGAGTAATGAAAAATGCGTAGGCATGTGTTACGCAACACGCATGAAAGAGGAGAGCCAACCTTGGATTAAAAGTCAAAAGTAGATTTACCTTTCACATGTCAGTCTCGTACTTTTTCCACATATTTTATGCCGAATTTGGACTCCTAGATCCTTGAAAACGGCCTCCATCAACTCGTTTTCCCATCAAGAAAGAAAAAAACTCAACTTTGGTTTGCCCACAGAGAGAACACGTACGCCCAGATTGATGCTGATGATTGATTATAATGCATTGTTTTTGGTTCCCGAGAAGAAGATTAACAATCAAAAGTAGAATGCAGTGCCGTTCTCGATGGATGCGATTCTTTGAGAAAGCAGGGCTGGAAATGCAAGAACTCATCAAGACTGTACTTAAGTTCTACAGATGTATATAAATATAATTCTTTCCGTTGTATCGCGTTAGCATGCTCGCGTTACTACGGACGAGAGATCTTGAAATTGCATGCTGCTGCACTTTGTGGATGTTTGTAGAATTCTACATCTTTATACTGCTTTTCTAAACATCCTCTTCAGTCTCTAGCTGGGGGCATGGGCATTGACTCAACATCATCAGCACCCTTCGAACCGCACATGATCAGCTGCATCAGGACCCCTGCTGATGCCTTCATCCTCCCGCTGGGCCTCTCGTTCTCCAGCGCCTGATTCCTGATATCTGACAGTTTATAATTTGGGTCTCTTATGATTAAGCTTGAACAATCCAAGCTCTCTCCCCCCTCGGTGCTCGAATTCGACGGCGGGGAGGACAGAATCCGAGTCTCCTCCTTGCTCCAGTCCTCGTCGCGGTCGCCCCTCTTCGTTCGCCTAGTTCTCTTGTCGTCGGTCTGCGTCGAGGCGTTTGTCGCTTTATTAGACATTTCTGGGGTCTTGGCCTTGTAGACTCTGTATTCGTGGAGGTCATCTAGGGAGAGTGGCGTGGAGTACAATTGATTCTTGCTCTTGATCTTGATCATGTCGGAGAGCTTCAGGTCCTCCGCTGGGTCGTTTGTTTCCGAGGGGTGGTTCTTTGATGCCGGCAACGAGATCACGGCGGAGGGTCGGAAGCTTGGAGATGGTACTTGGAGCAGTAGTGATCCCTTGAGGATGTATTCATGGCCATGGCAAGGGTGTATCAGGTCATCCTCTGTCAAGTCTTGCCACACATATCCACTTTTGTAGGTCCTAAATTTAATAGAGGCAAAGACCAGATCATGAAATGAAAGAAAGATGATCTAACTTGCCGAATCATATAAAACAAGTTTCACAAGAAATTGTTGAACTCAAAAGAACCAAGAAAAAGAGAACTTTTGCACTCAAAAGAATCAAGAAAAAGAGAACTTTTTTAGTATTGCAGAGCATTCTCTATTGTCTATTCCATCCCTCTAGCTTTCTCACAGCAAAATCATGAAAATGCTTTTACTTGAAGTGACTGAGCTATACGACAGTCAGAAAACAAAGGAGACCAAATTGGAGGGGTCAGAGAGCGCTTGCTTGTGAGTATTCACATGCCTTTTTGAAGACCAAGAGTACATGCTGGCCATGCCTGGACCTCGCAGACAATTAAATCTGTTGATCACATCTGCAAATTGCAGCAACAGATCACCAGTCACGCGGAAACCATCCCAACCAAAGTCAGCATACATCAAACAGAGAAAAGAAATTTGTGAAAAATGATCCGTGGAATTTCGTTTACCTCTGAGAAAGAGCCCACCACCAGGTGAAGAAAGTGGGACTTCCGTGAAATGGGGATGTTCGAGATGGCCATTTCTCGACAGGTAGTAAACAACCGGGACTTTGCTCTCCATCTTCGCCTGGGGCTCAATCCATTTCCTTGCCCTCTCAGGACTTGTGTCTGTGTCTTGAAACTTCTGGGGCACCCACAGCACATCTGCTTCATTAAACCTTGAACTGACAGACATTTTTTTTTATCCTTTCTTTCCTTCTGGAGACCAACGAAAGCAAACTGCAAGGATGCCTCAAAATGATCACAGACCCATAAGAGAAAGCTCTTGACAGAGAGATACGAAAAGGGCTAATCAACAGGAAAGAGAAGGGCCGATAGACATGGAAATCACAAGGCGAGGACTTTCTTGGAGAAAGAAGCAAGAGAGGGAACAATGGAGAAGCAAGAGAGGGGCTTTGTACATATATAGTGGGGGACAAGTGCTTGGGGAATGTGACTTTCAGAGGTCAGCTCTAGGCATGCGAATTTGTTTCATCTAAAACTTAAGGCTAACCAGAAATAGTCAGTGTTAGTTTCTTTGCTTAACTCGGGAAATCGAATTTTCAAAGCCAAAATCTCATGTCTATACTCTTGCTAAAACAGACTTAAGAGGGTCAGCTACCCTACCAGTCTTCATAATTAAATACCATGGCCGTATAGGTACTATCTCATTGTGGAATGATTAGATAATTTATGGGTAGAGCCAAAGAATGGGATCTGAAAATTCTACCCAGATGTGATGATGACTTTGACATATGGTTGACTTAAGCAGAGTAACGTGTGCAAATCATCCAGGTTTTTTTCTCCATTAATGCTGTAGATGCATAAGCGACAGCGAGCGTTCAATGTCATGTTACAACCTTTTTCTTTTAGTTGCCAATAATAGGCTTTTATGCAGGCAAAGATTAGCTCAACCAGAGAGTACTAACATGTACTTAAAACCCAGAACAGTGGCTTTTTTAAAAACCAGAAGCTCCTTCCAAGGTAGGATTTCAGGTCATGCAGTTTTCAGTTAAAAAATTATCAGCGAAATTCATTAGCAGCGATTGCTTCTAATTTCATTTTGATCCTTTGTAAAGCCGAATGACCTAAGGAGGTGATATCCACGTCATCTCTCTCGTTGGAACATCGGCCAGATCTATGCACCAAAAGAAGAGTCTTGCTATACAATCCACAACGCGAGAAGAACACTAGCGACTTGATCAGCACCCGAGGATGGCCGATATGAAATCGCCTGGTTGTTTCTAGGGAAAAAAAAAGGTTGGATTTGGGCAAATGATTTGAGCATTCTTCTAATCACTGATTTGGCTACAATAATACCCCCAAAAACCAGCATGTCTGCCAACATTATGTGACCCAAGCTCTTTTTGTCAGCTCTTCATCGAGTGTCCCTAGCCGTTAAATAAATGGCAAAACAAAAAACATTGCCAAAATATTCGTATGAAGGTCTAACTGCAGACATCGTGTTTCCGTCCCTTCCCAAAAAAAAAAAAAGGAAAAAGATTATAGATCATATAGTTTAACGGCTAGGAGTTCACGAGACCAGCTCGATCAGACTGTGGACAAGAATGCCAATCTTCCAAAAAGTGAAGTCTCGTGAAAACAATGGCACTCAGAATCAGGGAAGCTGCCTTTGCTGGTTTCCAAAATCCAAACGTATAAAAATATTCAAAGCCAAGGAAGGGTATACACAGAATCCCACAAGGCTACATGCTGTGCAATTAAAATAAGGACAAAAAGAAAGGAAAAAGAAAATTAGATGGTGTTGAAGTTCACGTCCTAGCCTTGAAGGGTCTATTTCTGCCCCACATCCCAAGCATGCTCGTGCACTTAACTACGCAACCGCAGCACATAAATACTAATATTAGGAAGAGAGGTACAATGGTTGCAGGTGGCTGTACCGACAATTCGGTGAATGACCCTACAAATGTTGTACCAAGAAGCCAACCACAGAATAAAAAAATAAAAAAACACTCAAACAATGACAAGAGAGCTGATTAGCCAAGAAGGTGGCAAGAACGTTTATTTTGCAAGCAAAGACAAGTTTTGAGATGACCAAAAGACGTCCAAACAGATTCATGGAGTGGGAGTTCCTGCTTGCTTCCACGTGATCACATCAAGTTCACATCATAAAAATGTTGGTCATCCTTACCTCCTACTTCAACAAATTCTTCGAGTCTTCGCGATGCAACTTCGTACGCACGCAGGTATTGCTCTCGTTTATCCTAATCCATCAGATTTCAATGTATTCGAACTACCCCCATCTTTTTCCCCTCTGGAGTCAATGCGAGAGATACGGAATCACTGTTCCCACCAGGAAGAGGTCGATCATCTTTCTATGAGCCAGAAACATTACAATGTTATTGTTGAGATGGAAAAAGGCCAAACTTCATTACAGAGAGAAGTTAAACATATATCTCCAAGAAGCACATCGCAGCAGTAGCTTCCGACCGTTGGCCAAAACAAAAGATCACATCCGTAGGAGGTCAGAATGCCTCAATGAAACGACATCACTAAGTCTATCCAATAACAGTAGCTCCTCATCCACTGTGACCTATCTACCGGAATAGAGACTAGAAATGATATTATCTCCCTCTGGTCTAATTTTACACTACTTGCTTGACCTGAAACGCCAACTTGACATACACATGCACGACAGCATTCCTCTTAGCAGTTGATTTCCACACGGCAGTTCACTGACCATTTTCAAGATGCTCTCTCTGAGGATGAACTATTTCTAGCACTTAAAGGAGACTAAAGAACAAGCGAGCAAAATCTTGCAACCTCTTGATCGGAAGCTTATTAAGTTGCTTCTGGATTTGTCGAAGCATCAGCTGGCTTCTTAGAACAAGCAGAAGAAATATGGCCCTTCTCGCCACATATATAGCAGGTTCTTCTCTTCATCTTGCCAGTGCTGACAGTCGATCCAGTAGTAGCGTTATCAACTGTGGTATTAGTGCTATCGACTGTGGTATTTGCATTATCAATTGTTGTATTTGCAGCCATGGTTCTTGCACTGCTTTTGACACCTTCCTTAGGGATTGCACTCATTATTTTAACAGGCCTACCACACAAAACCTGCTGATTCAACTTAATGGCCATCCCCATTGAAAGGCTATCAGAAAAATCCACATGGGCATAGCCCCGGAACTCTCCCGTTTCCTTGTCCGTACCGAAACGTATGGATGATATGCTGCAACCTGAGAAGAATGTCCTCACATCGTCCTCGGTTATATCCCATGACAAATTCCCAATGTAGATCCTGTTGTAGCCTTCCACAATCGGTGGGGCGAACTCAGATGTTTTAGTGGCTCGAGTTGCCTTGTAGGGCTGGATTTTGAGAAAGAGTCCACCCCTGACAAATAAAAAGAAAGGGTTTAATGAGCACAGTGCATTTGATTGGACATACTACTTGAGAAAATAGATACCGCTGCTTCCAAACACACTCACATGTCGGAACCATCAAGAGCCAAAGCTCGCTTAGCTGCAGCCTCTGTCTGCAAAACAAATTAATAGATAATTCAAATTAGTTGTTACACTGGACCCATTGTTTCTAGTTATAATATCACAGAAAACGCCAAAGACATGATAATATGTTTCAGTTTCGGTGATTCACAGTCTTCTGTTAGATAACTCGGGCAATTGGAGTGAAACTAAGTAAACAATTTAGGGTATAAATATCGTAAGCCAAAGTCACATAATCATGACAGCTGCCAACTGGGATAATTACAACTTATTGGACCTGTTTCAGAAGACAAGAACCTTCTGAAGAAAGCTCTTTTTTATGCTAATTAGTATGATCACAACTCATGACAGAATGTATATTAATATCCAGCTAAAGATTCCCTAAGACTACCTAACATACAATCCTTTGGCAGGCACATTGGGAAGTTAAAGTCTGATTACTTTGGACTTCAAAGGGGACGTACAAAGGAAATCTAACCAATGTAATGTCTGCAAATATACTAATTTTTCCTCCTGTATTCCTTAAAATATCAAGAAAATACCAGCATGTCCTCATTTCATCCAATTCACCAGAAAATTATGGAAGCATTGACAGGCAATGCACATTATCTCTGTCTTTAAGGAAGCTCCGGTGCTCTATGATAAACGAAAAGTGGAAGCACACTGGGAAAGGAGAAGGGAGCTTGTAGCACTTGAAGTACACATAACTGAAACTTTGATGTCAAAGGTAGTATCAAGTTTATGCCTTTTTTCACTGCATAACATTAGCTTCACAGATCCTTCTATATGATCTAGTTGCTAAAACCATCCCACATCGATTATGCACTAGATTAAATCCAGAAACAGGAGTCTGAAGCAACAGTCTTAACTAAAACATTCCAAAGAAGCTATCAGAATTAATGTGATAAAACAATTAAAGGAGAAAAAGGCACAAGCACCTTAAAGTTTAACATCGTGAAAGGTCATCTAATGACTAACCTTGAAACTAATAATGGCGATTCCTCTAAACTTTCCGCTCTCAGGAAAATTCATACAATCAATTTCTGTTATGGTACCACAACTTTCCAAGTAGCTTCTTATATCATCTTCTGAGGAGTAGTAAGGGATACCTCCAACATAAACTTTCCGAGCAACATCTCCACTCTCTTGGCTGCAAATTTGTGGAAGAAATGGAGAGCTTGAGTTAAAATGGATGGAAAATTTGGCAGGTAACTTGTGTTCAGAACCAGAAATCAGATGCTTAAAGCATAAGGGTTCAGCTCTCTCCAACATTGAGCCATTATTAGTTGAATGCAAAAACAAGCATAGAAATACACCAGACATCGGGCCACAAAAGAAACATGGAAATGCATCGTTCAGATATTCATATTCTTGACACTGATACGAGGAAGCTAGAAGTTTTAAAGACAACAAAAATCTTGAACTGACCAGGCAGAGCAAATTAAAGATCGGCCAAAAGTGAACTAATGGTAATTCATTCTGAACAACAACTTTGTATCTTTCCTATGACATAAACTCTGAATTAATTTCAAAGACGAATATACTAAGATTACTGTTAGAAAACACTGATTTTCAGGACCAGAGATAGCAAACATATATTCTGGCTGAAAGCCTCATTGATATTTAGACCATGATCATTCATTATCTTTCTGCTCATCGATGTTGTGACCCCCAAGTTCCATGCCTCGTTGAAGTACATCCAAAATGCTAAAAGCTGCCTATCATGATACTATTCACGAAGGACATTCTAAGCGATATTCACTCGACCATGGAATGGTAGATAATCATAAGTCCAAGAAAGTCCGCAGAAAATTATTAAATTATAAACCAATTGACGAACATCTTAACTGCGATTCCTGCTTCTCAATAACCAAGGTAGTGTGATACAACTCGAGTAGCAGAATTCATTCAGACTTTCAGAGCAAATGAAAGGAACAGATTTTCATAATACGTACCTGTTGGCCTCTGCCACGACATGTTCAACCACAGCCTTGTCCTCTTTAATCTCGTCCTCAACCTTCTCCGTCTTCTTAGCCCCTTTACTCTTCTTCTTCTTCTTTTTCTTCTTCTTTTCCTTGTTCTTCGCCTCTTTAACGCTTACCTCACCACCCTCCTCACCACACAAGCTTCCATTCTCAGTCCCCTCATCTCTCTTCTTTTCCTTCTTCTTCTTCTTCTTGGCCTCTTTCACAGGCAATACTTCACCAACACCCTCCTCAGCACCCGAGCTCCCATTCTCAGTCCCCTCATCTCTCTTCTTTTCCTTCTTCTTCTTCGCCTCTTTCGCGCTCACGCCAGCACCACCCTCCTCCTCAAAACTTAAGCCTCCATTCCCAGTCCCCTCACCTATCTTCCTCTTCTTCTTTCTCTTCCCCTCCTCCCCCTCATCGCCACCATTGCCCACCTCCTCAAATGAGCCCTCCTCCCTCCTCCATCAACACCCTCATCTTCTTTCCCGCCGTTATCGGCTCCGCCTCCCAAAGACCGAGTCTTTCTGCGTTTCTCTCGCTTGGACAGCCTGGGTCTCGCATTTGCCGAGCCCAGGAGGTGTTTCAGGGACGGCGGCTGGGAATCTTGATCGGGATTGGTGGGTTTCGCGTGATCAAGGTCGGAGCTTGGTTCCTTTTTCGCTAGGGATTCGGCTAGAGCCGCCCGCAGCTTCTGCTTCAGCTTCTGGTTGGAGAGCACCATGTCCGCCTGCTCCGGAAAAGAGAAACGCAGACGACGATGGCGTGAGGAGGCGATTGAAGAGGGGTTTCGGGAGAAGGGGTTTTAGGGAGAGAAACGGCACAGCGTTTCGGCATTTTTTCTCTCTTTTATTTTCCCTTTTCCTCTATTTTTAGTTTAGGTTAGAGTTAGGTGTGCAACCGGATTGGGTATGTCCGGTTTCCCGAACCTACCACCCGGAAAAACAGGGGTTAGAACCTAGGTTCCCATTAAAACTGGTCCGGGAATCGGTTCCCAAAATTCGGAACCGGTTTAAACCTGTCCGGGAACAAGTTCCAAGTGATTACCCACCCGCAAACCGGTTCCCGGACCGGTTTTGGAACCGATTCCCAGACTGGTTTTGTAAGTAGGGGTCCAAAACTTTTTTTTTTCCCTCCTGATTTCTATTCTTACTCTCGTAATTACACGATGTTTTTTCTCTTGACTCTCTCAAACACGCACAACACTCCTTTATCAGTCCTCTTCCTCACTTGCTTCCCTCCCTCACCGGCTCCCTCTCGCACCGTCTGATGGACGGACGTTGTTTATTGCCGCCAAATTCTTGTGTATCATATGGATTGGCTCGCCTAATTTCTCTTTTGTAGGAGAAGTTATGCTTGCATAAATAAGTAGCTTCATGTAGTAGTTGTGGGAATAAGACTAATATTAAACCCATATTTGTTACTAATTTTTTGTCTTATGATTTTATTTATTATAATTAGCCCTATGGATCCTTAATTTTTCGTTTAGTCAAAAAATTCATGTATTAATTTATTACCAGTGCTTAATGTCTCAATATAAATTAAGAGGATTACGTTATTTTCTCGCTTATTAATATAAAATTCGAAGTCCTATAAGATATCGGGAGATTGCAAAATTGGTTCCAGTGGAAACAGGGTGACCCTAGAACCGGATCGGAAAAATAGGGTGGGTCGGGTATAGGGTCTAATACAAACAGTGTCAGGTATAGAGTCCAGAAAAGGGAAACCGGTTATAATAGGGTTGGGTACAGGGTCCAGGTCTAGACCTTACCCACACTGGACCCGATCACCCCTAGGTAGAATATCATACAAAATATAGTTAGATTGTGTAAGGAAAACACCACAAAAAACTCCAAACTTTACCCAAATGACAAATTTATCCACACTTTTTTTGTGACATGAGAAATCCCAAACTTTACTAACCGCGACACATTTACCTCGTCAAGGGCATTTCGTCTTATTTTTTATGTTTTTCCTTCTTCTTTTCTTTCATTTTTTTTTTCTTTTTTCTTCTTCTCTCTTCCTTCCGCCGGCCATGGTGGAGAGAAGCTAGAGTCAAGCGAGGCCCACCCGACGCCGACGAGGGCCTGGTGAGGGCACCCCTTGCCGGAGTCAGGCGAGGGCGGCCCTTGCCTGACTCCGGCTTCCCTCCGCCATGGCTAGTAGAGGAAAGAAAAGAAGAAGAAGAAAAAAGAAAAGAAAAAAAAATTTAAAAAGTAAAAGACGAAAATGCCATATAGTTTAGGATAAATGTGTCACATGGATATAAGTTGAAAGTTTTTGTATCGAAAAAAGTTTGAGGAAATGTGTCACGTAAGAAAGTTTTGGATTTTTCATCTCATAAAAAAAAATTTGGGTAAATTTGTCATTTTAGACAAAATTTGGGATTTTTTGTGGTTTTTTCCTTATGTAATCGTAAATGCTGACAATGGCGACATTTTAGATCTTATTATTTGCCCAATTTGACTTTTAGTCAACGTGAAATAGTAAAAATATTTGAAAATGAATAGTATAAATTTTTTGAAATACTTTTTGGATCTAACTCTAGTTTGTTCTGCCAAAAAACAAATAATTTATTTATCTTAAAATTAATTATTTGTATTACTTAAAATAATTAATTTATAGAAAATATTTTCATTATTGATAACAGTTTATATCTAAATATTTTCGTGAATTATAAAAATATATTCTATTTAATTTTTTAAATATATTTATTTTCTGTAAAACATTTAAAAAAAAAAACTCGCGGCATTCTCAGCTTCAGTAAAGAAATTTTCTAAAATATCATAACAAATGGCCTGGGAAAAATATAATTAATCATGTGGAAAATGAATGTAGTATCCTATCCTCGGTCCACGTGCGAAAACCCTCTCTCGATTTCCCTCCCGTCAATCCTTGAATAACTGAATTATCCATTTGACAGGACAAAAAATTGAAGTTCCACAAGACCACAGGCTCCTAAACGTACATCCATCATCCAAAAGTAGAGCCTGCACCATCAACCAGCATCTCTAGACAGAGCTACTGCGTTCATGGCGGTTTCTTCACTCTCGCTGAGTTTGGTTCCAAGAACCTTCAAAGACAAGGTCCGTCAGTCACCATTCTCTGTTCTTGAATTCTGAATATGAACTCACCGTTTGTGTCCACTATTCTTTTGCAGCTGAACGAACCTCGTTGGAGCGAGTCGCCGCGAGCCAGCGAGCTTCCTCTTCATCACGCCATCACATGCTCGTGCGATCGCACGACAGGCTTCGATGAAGAAAGTAAGTCATTGACCCCCGAGAATGCTTTTGTCATCCTAAGATGGATTCTTGAGAAATTAAGGGATGGGAAATTCGGCTAAGTTTCAGGCAACTGCAACAGAAGGCCTTTGCTCTTGGGCGTTGTTGGGTCGTTGACAGCGAGTTTATTGCCTGCCAGTTCTCTTCTAGCTCAAGGTGTGGTAATGGGTGATGCTCAGTCTCTTGATTCTAAAGTTCTAAGCTTTTCAGAAGATGAAGATTATGTGATACTAGAAAGAAGAGCATGTCAGTATTCCTTTTCTTGATTCTGGTGCAGAAATGCCAGCAAATTATCGGGCTTTTGTTGACCTTTCGGACGGGTATTCGTATTATTATCCCTCGGATTGGAGGGTATGCTCCAAGATCTCAAGTTAGATTGCAATCGCAAGAAGCACTTGCTCATTTTGTAGATTCAACTTGATATGATATTTGAGATGATTTGAAAGAGTTTTCTCATTGGGACTTCCTTTTGATATTTCAAATTAGGAATTCGATTTCCGGGGGCATGATTCTGCGTTCAAGGATCGGTATCTGCAGCTGCAGAATGTGAGAGTCAGATTCATACCGACAGATAAGAAAGACATCCATGACATGGGTCCGATGGATGAGGCACGATCATATGCAACTCTTCTTCGACATTTCTCATTGAATCTTCACAATCTGTTTATCTACCATTTCCTTTGTTGTGGCAGGTTGTCTCTAACTTGGTGAAGAATATATACGCTACACCAAATCAGATAGCTAACATTTATGACATGCAGGAGGTAATTTGCACCTATTGATGCTATATTTCTCTACTCTTCATGAAATCTGAAGTTCCCTTTCAGATGTTCTTTACTGTCAATCAGACCGATTCATTAGTCTTGCATTGATTGAGTAATTGCAGAGAACTGTTGATGGGAAGGACTATTACACATTTGAGTACGAGCTCAGATCTCCAAATTTTGCCAGTTGCTCTTTTGCAACCATTGCAGTTGCGAACGGTAAGCTTACTGCCGAAACATGTAATCGTGAAAACCAATGCAAATTTGTCTGAATTACGTCGTTCATTTCCGAGCAGGAAGATTTTACACGCTGACCGTCGCAGCGAACGAGAGAAGGTGGAGAAGAGTAAGGAACAAGCTTAAAGTAGTCGCAGACTCTTTTAAAGTGCTCGATATCTGAGTCGTTTGTGGATGGAGTGTGCATTTCACACGCCATCCTAGAGTTGCGATGTATTTTTTCCTTGTTTATAAATGTGATGCTTTGTCCCTGAGATCGAGATTTTTCCCTATGTTTGGATTCCAATTCTTTCATCCCATTCCTAACAAAGAGCTGAACTCTGTCGTCTATAGCCTCTGAAAAAATACACATAATTTCTTGGTAAAACAGTATCATAGTTTAGTTTAAACACCAGTGTTCTAATTGGGAAGAAATATGGAGATGAGGGCATGACTAAACTGAGTCTTTTCCACTCATAGACACAAACCAATCAAAGATCCAAAGAATATGCATCTATCCTGGACAAAAAGCATGTCCTCAGTCACGATCACCCCACACTCCGAATCTCCTGAAGTACCCTGTACTGAATACTAAACAACAACGTGAAGAACAACTGTAACTACCTACCACAGTAAAAAGATTTCTATAAGCAGTGATCTGGGTAGACCTTGTCATTCAGTTCTTTTTTACCTCATGCTATTTGTCAACTCCAGCTTGGTGTGTGTCCACATTTCTTGCCAAACCGCTCAGGAAATGCTCGGATAATTTAGCTCTTTGGAGGGACGCTCAACTATACAAATGATACTATGTTGCAATTCATCTGAATTCGAACCTAGACAAGTGATGCTGCCGCAAACCCTTCCCCAAGTGCGGTTGCATCAAGCGAACATACAAACCATTTTGGGCCATCAAAGTATCGTGGGTTCCCTCTTCCACAATCTGTCCACCATTAAGAACTACAAGGTTGTCAACATGCCTCATCATTGCAGCTCTGTGGGCTATCAGAATGGTAGTCCTGTCACCCATCACCAAGGTGTCAAGTGCCTCCTGGACCGCTCGGCTCGACTCAGCCTCAATTGATGAACTTGCTTCATCCAATAGCAATATTGGTGCCTTTTTCAATATAACCCGAGCGATGGCAATTTGCTGTTTCTGACCTGGGGTCAGATCCACATCCCTTGTTCCCACACTCGTGTCATAACCTTGAGGCAAGCTGCTTATGAAATGATGTGCATTGGCTATCCTAGCTGCCTCCTTCATCTCAGATTCACTTGTGTTGGGGCGTGCATAAATAATGTTTTCCCTTATGGTTCCTGAGAAGATGACCGGCTCCTGCTGAAGTAGACCAAGATGGCTCCTCAGCCATCTCAAGTTGTAAAATTTCAGATCTCGCCCATCCAGTAAGACCTGCCCGGCAACAGGGTCACAGAATCTTTCTATCAAAGATATTATGGTGCTCTTTCCAGACCCTGAAACTCCGACCACTGCTACAGTTTGTCCCCCGTTAACCTTGAGGCTAACATTGCTAAGCACCAATAATTCTGGACAAGTCGGATAACAGAAGTCCACATTTTTCAGCTCAATGGTTCCGTGAACATTATGAGGTTTCATTGCAGAACTATCTTACGGGTCAATTTGAGGCACTCGATCTATTATTTGAAACACAGAAGCAAGAGATTTTCGTCGTTTGAGTATGCATGGAGCCAATCCAAAAGGTTTAACCAATGTGAATGTCGCAAAGGAGAAAACCATATACTCTTTGAGAGCTGTAGGTGGATCCATAATACCTTTCTTGACAGATAAGGCTGAGTACCAGAGTAGAAGAGCATTGGAGGCAAAGAGGAGAAACTGCGATAATCCACATGCAAAACCAATTGCCATTTCTTGGAGAAAACTCTGCTTGAATATCTTCTGTAGATGTAAACTGTAAGCTCCATTACCTTGTTCCCAGCACAAAATGCGACTACTGTATAGATGTTCCTAACCGCATCCTCAAGAACCCAAGAGGCCTTCCTATGCATCTCCTGGATGCCCAGTGAGCCACAGTTTCTACAACAGACAATTTGCCATAGAGCAAATCAAAAGACAGAAAAATGCAGAGAATCCTCAGAAAAAGAAAAGGTTCCATGAAATAGCGTAGAATCACTTCATAGTTGTAAGGTTCTTCAAGGATACCACTCAGCAAAGATCATCCCAAATCAATAGCACTACATTAGAAAAATCATTATTGTCTATAACGCCTTGTGCTTGCAACCAAGGATGACGAGATCTTGTAGTCATATGTAGGAATATAGAAGGGAGAGAGAGCAAGAGAAATCTAGAGGTGTTCCGACTTCTGTGACCTCCTTTTCTATTTACAACCAAACTAAGATGCAAAATGATATAAGTCCTTCATCTAAAATGCATCTTGAGAGCATTATAAATGGCTAGAGACATTTAGGAAGAACATACAAAGAGTTGCTGAAGGCAAGAGGTAGATAAAGGACAAAAGCTGACCTGGGCTAGAGCAGAAATCATTAGAATCGGCAGGGTTGCTATAGCCACAAGTGCCAGTCGCCATTGCAGGAGCATTCCAATAAGGACAGCTGCAATCACAGCAGCAGTGTCCTGTACAAATATTGAGAGGCGGTTGCTAAAAGCAGCTCTTACAAATGTAGCATCATTTGCCAAGCGCATTGATAGAGTGTCGGCACTGTTCTCCTCTTCATCAAACCATCCAACTTCATTGCTCAGCATTGCTAATAGATAGATATAAAAAGGTATTTTCAGATGTACTGCAATAACTGGTCATTAGTAAAAGCTCTTGAGTGTCCAAAAGTAAATGCACAATATAGTCGAACTGATACCAAGTACTCCCCTGGACAAAAGAAAGGCAAAAGAGGAATATGAAGAACTCACCTGAGAACATCATTCTACGAACACGCTCAGTCATTTTCTCTCCCATAATACCATAGTAGAAATGCTGCAGACAATTGGCAACCACGGTCACGACACCCATGCAAGTGATAACCAAGCACCACTTGTCAACCTCCTGCTGTAAGTGGCTGCCTTCACCAGGTCTGTAGTAGGCTGCTACTATCAAAGCGATAACATATGCAAGGAGAGGATTCAAAGAACCAAAGCCAGCAGCACCTGTGCTGCCTAAAACAGCATAAAGCCATTCTGAGAAACTCAGCTCCACCAATCTCCAAAAGGATGGTGCTCTCCTGATCGGCTTGTCCCTGGCATCCTTACCTTTTATTGAAACATCATCAGACTCACTAAGAGGTCTACTAAAAGTTTGTAAGTGAGAGCGTTCATTCTTGGGGTCAGATGTCAAAAGGGGTGAAACAGGTGACTCAGGGTCTGAACTGTTGGATTTTTGTCGTTGTGCTGGCTGAACCTCATTCTTTGGTAACTCTGGGAGTCTCATTTCTAAATCATCCTGCCTCTCAAAAGTCCCATCTTCAGATGTTTGATGCAGCGGAGGACTCCTGGTTTTTGGTGATTCTTGTAGGTTGTATATTACATCTTGGGGCTGGACTCCATGAAGGCCAGGGACTCTTTGCAAAGCAATCATCTTTTTGGGAGATGGAGCTTCCTGGAAACTATGACTCACTGAAGAATCCCTTTCAATTTGGAAAACTGCAGTCTTTTTGTAATTTCTTGAGGCAATCCTGGATATATTCATGAGTGATTAGCACACTTCATCAACTGCAATGACTGAAAAAAACTTGGCAAAATTGTATTATACCTCATAGGTGGTTTTGCTGCTTCTTCACATTTTAAAAGTTCAACATAGAGTCCATCCAAAGTGACTAACTCATCATGTGTCCCCATTTCAACAAGTTGACCCTTCTCCATCACAGCAATATAATCAGAATTTCTTATATGACAAACACGTCGAGCAATAATTATTGCAGAACGTCCTAACACAAGAAGATCGAGAACCTCCTGGACAGCCTTTTCAGCCTCAAAATCAATCCCACCAGTAACGTCATCCAGCAGAAGGATTGATGGTCTTAGAAGCATCACTCTGGCAATAGCAATCCTAATTTTCTGCTCTTTTGTCAGTTCTAACCCAGCTCTACCTACCTGAAACAACAAAAAGCTCTTTGTAGGCTATGAAAATGACTAAGTACTTATGATGATCACAAGCCTAGACATAATATCAATAAAGCTACTACTACTCAGCATGTGCATTTTCCAAATTTCTACCTGTGTCTCGTATCCTTTCTCAAGTGAGCTGATAAAGGTATGTGCATGAGCACCTTTTGTGGCTTCTTCAATCTCATCTGACGAAGCATTGTGTCCATAGGCTATGTTATCTCTTATACTAAGACTAAGCAAAGCAGGTTCCTGGGTAACTAGACCTATTTTCCTTCTTAAAGATTCCGGTTTTAAATTTTTAATATTCACACCGTCCAGAAGAACTTCTCCTGCAACCAAAATTGGGAAAACAATTGGAATCTGCAAGAGAAATAATTGCTAAAGTTGTTACAGAAATCTGATGGAAACATTTGGAGTAACACTACAAATTGCAATGTGCTGTCATACCTAAAGTAGGATCATAAAACCGCTCCATCAGTGGAATGATGCTGCTTTTCCCAGATCCATTTCTACCAACAAGTGCCACCGCTTTCTTGGCAGGCACACTGAGGTAAAATCCACTCAGAATAGGGATTTCAGGACGTGATAGATAGCTGAAATATACATTGCGAAACTTGATGTTTCCTTGAACAGATACTAGTGTATTTCCATAATTATTACCAACAGAGGGTGACTGACTTATCATCTCAGAAAGTCTATCAGCAGCAATTCGTCCATGGTCAATGGTACCAAAGTTGGTTGCAGCTTGATACAGTCCACTGTACAAACATGGGATGCAACATTCAGAGCAGAGTAGTACGATACAGAATGAAAAGGGACATAAGTTCTTACACGCCACTTAAGATAATAGCAAATAAAGCAGCTATGATATCGCCACCACGAGCTTTTCCATGGGCAACCAGAAATTATCCAACCCAAAGTTGTAAAGCACAAGAACATATTGCGAGGCCGTATGTGAATCCAAGTCCCAGTCCTTGCACCAGACTTATCATGATTCCATATCTCAAGGTCGCTTGCAATGATGTGGCATAAGAATAGTTGGCGAGAGTTTCATTAGTGAATGCATACACGGTCCTCCTGTAAGAAACTGCCTGTCACAGTTTTGAAATGGGTAGCTTAGAATGAGAACTGCCACCAATGTGTACGAAGGAAGGATGACAACTCCAAAAACAGCATCCACAGAAAATAGTCATTTTGGGAACACATTGGGGTGATATCTTGATGCAAATTCATCAGTTGTTGATGCTATAGATATGATTAGTTCTAGATATTAGTGAAGAAAGAAATCAGGTCCCCTCGAGGGATCGACATGAGTTCTAGAAAGTTAGTTTGCTAAAAATGTTGTTTTCTTGAATCAGTTTCCTCGAGGGAACCACTTTATTTGGCTTTCCTATTTGCTTTTCAGGTGGAGGAGAAACTGATATGGAGAAAAAAAAATACCTGTTCAACTATGCTAGCTGCTTCACCATAGGCATCTTGAATTTTCTCAGTAAACTCAGCAAGAAATATGTTTGATATTCCTCCAGCAGCTACAATGAAAGGGCCTGTCGCTAAAGTTATAAGAGCAGTCTGTCAACAGTTCACAAATCCAATAACCAGCCCGCAGAACAAAGTAGCCATATTGCGAACATAACTGCCAACCTGGATCAGCAACGATACCAATGAAATTTCAGATAACTGCTGAAACTTCTCATTTTAGTAGCCAAGAAAACTGCGAATTCAATGTATTTGTCTGAACATACTTTTTCACTAAGTGCAGATTGAATGAGTAAAACATCACTTAACACCTGACTCACGATATCCCCATTTTCTCCATACTCGTCAAAAAAACTCATTTCCTGGTTAAGTAGTACTTGAACATACTTTGACCTAATGACGGCAGTTTGTCGTTCTGCCGCGAGGATCCAGCTAGTAACCTCTATCACAAACACCAAGTCAGCCAACTCTGATATAAAGGGTCATAGGTGGGTTGGTTTTGCAAAAATACGCTACAAGTTTTCCAGGCCTTACCTATCCAACCTGCAACAAAAACGCCCACTGCAATGTAGACCAGAGATAAGGCAAGCTGCAGAGAGTAAATACAACTTTTAGTCGAATTGGCTAAGTTTGTAACCACAAATATTAATCCACACATAAAGGTCTCTGAAAGTTCCGAGCAACAACGTTCAGCTAACAAGTTTTGCAAAGTACCATCATGAAAAGATTCAAAAACCAAGCTTAATATCATCTCTCCACACCACGGTAGGAGCAAAACATTGATAACTCAGGAACAAGTTCGAGACTTTCATCTGTGTCGAGCATCTCTATAAAAGATTTAGGCACACCATTATGAGAAATCCAGGTCGATCACGAATTGATTTGTGGATTACATGACTGCTGTACCTTGTGTAATCTTCAAGAAGAGAAATACGCTACAATTGATGGTTGAAGTAGTCTTTGCATTTAACTAAATTTAGCAGAACCTGAAGCTGGCTGCATATATCTTCCCCATTTAAGAATACCATGTTCCTTCAGATGGGATGAACGAAACTAATGAACCCTCTCAAACATTGTTACAAACTAACTCAGTACTATTTAGGCAAACTACTGAGGGGAACGTCAATCCATCCTCCAACGAAAAAATGCACTGCCAAAAGCTCAGCCAGTTGCCAAACTTCCTTTACCAAACATTAAACGCCCTCGACACTTTAACCAATCGTATCCAGTTGGTCTTAACTTTTGCCTTCAGCAAAAAAGTTTCGCCTTCAGCAAAAAAGTTTCGCCTTGTTCCGCAAGTGCAGAAGACAAATGGCAAACAAAATGCACACTTGAGTGTTATGCTCTCTGCAGAGTTTGAAAGAGCGAATTATTTAAAAAAAAAAAAAACCATCGAATTACCTCCTTAAACAGGTGAAAAGTCTCGTCGTGGTCCGCCTCAGGCCCCAAGTGCAGCACATGCACAATCTTGGCAAAGTAATGCAAGTAGACCGCGAGAGCTGCTCCATGTGCCGCAGCACCGAGCGATCCCACGACCATGAGCGCCCAGTCGAGACAGTCTGTGCAGGCAAAGAGGCGAGAGAACGGCACTGCCCTACGCGGCGGGTCAATCTCCTCCCCCTCCTCTGTCTCCTCCCTGTCATCCTCCGCTGGCGGTGCAGTGGCGGCAGACCTGGACAACTCTGCGCCAGTGCCAATGTACGGAGATGGAGTCTGGTGGCTCCGACACCTCCGAGACTGGCGTCAACGGCTGCATGCACGGCGGGGACCACCCGAACAAACCTCGCGATATCATCATCTTATCAGAACCTGCAAATGCTAATGGCTTCAGGAGCTCGGCATTTCTTCGGCTTCCATTATCAGAGGGCCAAAGCTATACGAAACTCCTCCAAAGAGCGAGTCGACTTTGCGTGTCCACAGCTGAACCAGCTAGGACGGTGGTGTCGCTTCGCCGGCATTTGATGCCAAGAGCGTTCCCTTAATGGTCAAATGCCGGCAACGGCCGCTTGTTCTTTCTTTAAGGAAGAGTCTTTTCTTTCACAGTGCTATGCATGTTTGACAGTAAATTACCTGAGAAGGTCAGGCCATTTGAATGGTGAAATGGACCGTCTTAACCACCTTCTTTTTGATCCTTTCCCCGACCAATTCATTAAGGTTTGTTCATGTTCCACGAGTTCTACTCTCTTTTTCCATGAAATCAGTATTAAACAGTTGACTAATCCACTACCCAACGCAAAAAGCCAATGGGGACAAGAAAGAAACGCGGTACGACCATACGGTCTCTGTTTGTACGAGAAAAATCTCAACTCATTCGCACGTGAAGCTGATTTGACAGCATAGTCTTAAAACCGTAGACCCTCTCCTAATTATTTTAATGCACTGCTTTTTTGCACGTCGGAAAAGGGCTGGTACGAGGTTGAAACTTATGGCGACCCGTGCTTCGGATGTTAACCAAGATTTTCCGAGACCAGGGATAGATCGCGGAACTGAGCTCGTGGCTTTCGACTTGCAAATTTAAATCTCAAGTCGCTCGACCAGCTGCATGATTGGTTATTACCGCGGAATTTTTTTCCTTTTTATATTATTTTTGGGGCCAAAGCAGAGACGTGATTGGGCGTGGTGTCCTCTCCCCGCTGTTCTTGTCGGTGCGTCTGCTTTGCGCGCCTCGTTTACCATGGCGGCGGCAGCTGAGGTCTGTAAAAGGACAAGGCCCAACTAACAAAACCGACTTTGGCGCCCAAAGAACAAGAAAATAAATAAATAAGAAAACTAAGGAAACCCAAAGGTTAATTTCCACGTCAGATGCTATGAATTTCCGAACGACGCCGTTCTCTTTGAATGACGAAGGACCCGAACAACGTTAGGTATCAAAATCAACTTGCCTGAGAGAAGCAAAAGGAAATGAGAACAGATTGAAAGCAAAAATGGAATGAAGACTAGAAAGTGTGAAATGAAGTGAGGATTCACATTCTAATGTTTAGTTACGATAAACATAAAAAGAGAACGATGTTTTGGAGTCCAATGTCAAAGACAGCGTGCCTAGGACGGAGACGAGAAATCACAACCTAGAGCTGCTGGAGCCGAAGGGGTCCAAAGACCAATTTGGACGAGTCTAAGAATGGGCATTAAGTTATGAAGTACGACAGGACCTAAGCTAGTCTCGCCAATGTCTGAAAATACTGTGTATATTTATATATTTAAGATGCCGCCACTATGTTAGTCATTACATGGGTCCGATGGATGGGGCACCATCATTCGCAATCTCAGAGTTTATTTTTGCTGTTCTCTCATTAAATCTGTTGATTTGCCATTTCCTTTGTGGTGGCAGGTCGTCTCTAACTTGGGAAAGAATGTTTACGCTGCACCAAATCAGAAAGCCAACATTTTTGACACGCAGGAGGTAATTTGCACCTATTATATGGTCTCTTCTATAATTCTCTACTCTATATGAGATCTAAAGTTTCCTTCGTAAGTCCTAATTGTATTTCATTCAGTATGAGCTCAGGTCTCCAAACTTCGCCAGTTGCTCTTTTGCAACCATTGCAGTAGGAATCCGTAAGCTTTCCACCGAGACATGTAACCGTGCGATCATTTCCAAGCAGGGAGAAATTACACGCTGACCGTCGCAGCGAACGTGAGTAGCTGGAGAAGGGTAAGGAACAAGCTTAAAGTAGTTGCAGCGAAGGAGAGAAAGTGGAGAAGAGTAAGGAACAAGCTCTAAGTAGTCGCGGACTCTTTTAAAGTGCTCGAAATCTGAGTCGTTTGTGCACGAAGTATGCATTCCACACCACATCCAAGAGATGCTATGTATTTTTTCCTTGTTGATAGATGTGATGCTTTATCCCAATGAGAATGAGGAGGTCGAGATCATTCTCCATGTTTAGAATCAAATTCTTTCATCCCACTCCTAAAAAAGAGCTGAATCCTGTCATCAATAACGTCCGGAAAATATACACGTCATTACTTGGTAAAACAGCCGTTTCGCTTTGGTCAAACGCCTGTGTTTTAATTGGGAAGAAAATGAATAGCAGAGCAGGATTAAACTTAGTCTTTTCCACCCATGTACACAAACCAATCAATGATCCAAAAGAATATTCATCTACCCTAGACAAAAGCATGTCCTCAACCGCGATCCACAGCACTCCAAAACTCCTACATCTAACACCCTGTACTGATTACTAAAAATGTGAAAAACTACTGTAATTACCTACCATGATGTACAGATTTCTATAAACAGTGATCTAAGTAAGCCTTGTCATTCACTTCTTTTTGCCCTCGTGCTATCTGTCAACTCCAGCTCGGTGTGTGTCAACATTTCTTTCATGATTGCTTGGGGAATCCCCAGAAAATTTAGCTATCCGAAGGAACTCTCAAATATACAAATGAAACTAAGTCGTGACTAATCTGAATTCAGATCTAGACAAGTCGATGCTGCCGCAAACCCTTTCCGAAGCGCGGCTGCATCAAGCGTAGATACAAACCACTTTTGGCCATCAAAGTGTCATGGGTCCCCTCTTCCACAATCTGTCCACCATTAAGAACTACAATGTTGTCAACATGCCTCATCGTCGCAGCTCTGTGGGCTATCAGAATGGTAGTTTTGTTACCCATCACCAAGGTGTCGAGTGCCTCCTGGACCACCCGGCTTGACTCGGACTCAATCGACGAACTAGCTTCATCCAACAGCAATATAGGCGCATTTTTCAAGATAACACGAGCAATGGCAATTCGCTGTTTCTGTCCTGGAGTGAGATCCACACCTCTCATTCCCACGTGCGTGTCATAGCCATGAGGCAAGCTGCTTATGAAATGATGGGCATTGGCTATCCTGGCTGCCTCCTTCATCTCAGCTTCAGTTGCGTTGTGGCGTGCATAAATAATGTTTTCCCTTATGGTTGTTGAGAAGATAACTGGTTCCTGCTGAACTAGACCCAGATGGCTCCTCAACCATCTCAAGTTGTACGATTTAAGATCTCGCCCATCCAGTAAGACCTGCCCTGCAACCGGATCATAGAATCTTTCTATCAAAGATATTATGGTGCTCTTTCCAGACCCTGAAACTCCCACCACTGCTACGGTTTGTCCCCCATTAACCTTGAGGCTAAAATTGCTAAGTACCAACAGTTCTGGACGAGTCGGATAACAGAAGTCCACGTTTTTCAGATCAATGGTTCCATAAACATTGGGAGGTTTCATCGCAGAGCTATCATCAGGGTCAATTTGAGGTACTCGATCTATAATTTTAAACACAGAGGCAAGAGATTTCCGTCGTTTGAGTATGTATGGAGCCAATCCGAAAGGTTCGACCAATGCAAATGTCACAAAAGAGAATACAATATACTCTTTGAGAGCTGTTGGCGGATCCATATTACCATTCTTGACAGATAAGGCAGCGTACCAGAGTAGCAGAGCATTGCAGGCAAAGAGGAGAAACTGTGAGAAACCAAATGCAAAACCAATTGCGGTTCCTTGGAGAAAACTCTGCCTGAATATCTTCTGTAGTTGTATTTTGTATAGCTCCATCACCTTGTTTCCAGCACAAAATGCCACAACCGTATAGATGTTCCTAACAGCATCTTCAAGAACCAAAGAGGCCTTCCTGTGCATCTCCTGGATACCCCTCGAGAAACCAGCAAGCCACAGTTTCTACAACAGATAATTTGCCACAGATGAAATACGTAGACAGAAAAGTACACAGAATTCTCAGAAAAAGAAAAGTTTCCCTCAAACAGCTTAGAATCACTTAATAATTTTAGGGTTCATAAAAAATACCACTTAGCCAAAATCATCGCATTGCAGTTGCACTACATAACACAAAACATCATTATCCATAACAGCTTGTGTGAGCAACAATGAATGACGTGATCTCTTAAGTCCTATAAAGGAATAGAGAAAGGAGAGAGAGCAACAGAAATCTGGACTTGTTATGACTATCATGACCTTTTCTAATTACAACCAAACTGAGATGCAAAAAGATATAAGTCCTTTTATCTAAAGCATGCCTATAGAACATTATAAGCTGCTAGAGACATTGAGGAAAAACATACAAAGAGCCGCTGAGGGTAAAAGGTATATAAAGGATAAAAGCTAACCTGCGCTAGAGCAGAGACCATAAGAACAGGCAGGGTTGCTAAAGCCACAAGTGCCAATCGCCATTGGAGAAGCATTCCAATGAGGACAGCCACGATCACAGCAGCAATGTCCTGTATAAATATTGAGAGGCGGTTGCTAAAAGCAGCTCTTACAAATGTAGCATCATTCGCCAAGCGCATTGATAGAGTCTCGGCACTGTTCTCCTCTTCATCAAACCACCCAACTTCATTGCGCAACATTGCTGGTATATAGATAAACAAAGAAGTATTTTCAGAGGTGCTGAAATAACTGCTCATTAGTAAAAGCCTGCGAAAGTCCAAAACTAATCCACAATATAGTAGAATTGACACTAAGTACTCCCATAGACCCAAAAAAAAATAAAAAATAAAAATAAAACATACAATATACTCACCTGAGAACATCATTCTACGAACACGTTCAGTCATTTTCTCTCCCATAATACCAAAATAGAAATGCTGCAGACAATTGGCTATTACAGTCACCACACCCATGCAAGCGATAACCAAGCACCATTTGTCAACCTCTTGCCGCAGGTGATGGCCCTCGCTAGGTCTATAGTAGGCTGCTACTATCAAAGCAATGACATAAGCAAGAAGAGGATTAAATGAACCAAAAATAGCAGCACCTATGCTGCCTAAAACAGCATAAAGCAATTCTGGAAAACTCAGCTCTGCCAATCTCCAAAAGGATGGTGCTTCCTGAGTTGGCTTGTCATTGTCATCCTCACTTTTTATTGAAACATCATCAGACTCACTAAGGGGTCTACTAAAAGTTTGAGAGTGAGAGCGTTCATTTTTTGGATCAGATGTCAAAAGGGGTGAAACGGGGGACTCGGGGTCTGAACCATTGGATTTTTGTCGTTGTGCAGGCTGAACCTCAATCTTCGGTAACTCCGGGAGTCTGATTTCTAAACTATCCTGCCTGTTAAATATTGGTTCCTTAGCTGCCTCATCCGAAAAAATCCCATTTTCAGATGTTTGATCCAGTGAAGGACTTCCGGTTTTTGGTGATTCTTGTAGGTCATGTATGACATCTTGGGGCTGGACTCCACGAATGCCAGGGACTCTCTGAAGAGAGGGTGATTTCATCATCTTGGGAGATGAAGCTTCCTGGAAACTGTGACTTGCTGAAGAATCTTTTTCGATTTGGAAAACCGCAGTTTCTTTGTAATTTCTTAAGGGCATCCTGGATATATTCACAAGTAATCAGCACACTTCATATCAACCACAGTAATTAAGAAAGACTCGTGACAATCGTATTATACCTCCTAGGAATTTTTGCCGCCTCTTCACATCTTAGAAGTTCCATGTAGAGTCCATCCAAAGCAACTAACTCATCATGTGTCCCCATTTCAACAAGTTGACCCTCCTCCATCACAGCAATGTAATCAGCATTTCTTATAAGACTAAGGCGTCGAGCAATAATTATTGTCGAACGTCCTAACATGAGAAGATCAAGAACTTCTTGGACAGCTTTTTCAGCCTCAAAATCCAGTCCACCTGTAACCTCATCCAGCAGAAGGATCGATGGATTTAAAAGCACCGCTCTGGCAATAGCAAGCCTAATTTTCTGCTCTTCCGTCAATTCTAACCCAGCTCTACCTACCTGAGACAACCAAAAGCTCTTTGTAGGCTATCAAAATGACTACACAAGTGAAGATCACAAGCCTAGGAATGAAGTTAATAAAGCTACTACTATTCGGAATGTGCATCAAGTTTTTACCTGTGTTTCATATCCTTTCCCAAGTGAACTAATAAAGGCATGTGCATGAGCAACTTTAGCAGCTTCTTCAATCTCATCCGATGAAGCATTGCGTCCGTAGGCTATGTTATCTCTTATACTAAGACTTAGCAAAGCAGGTTCCTGGGTAACAAGACCTATCTGACTTCTTAACCATTCTAGTTTCAGGTTTTTAATATTCACACCGTCCAGAAGAACTTCTCCTGCAACAAAAATTGGGAAAACAATTGGAATCTGCAAGCAGAAATAGTTGCTAAAGTTGTTAAGGAAATCTGATGGAAACATTTGGTGGAATACTGAAAGTTAGAATGTGCTGTCATACCTAAAGTAGGATCATAAAACCGTTCCATCAGTGGAATGATGCTGCTTTTCCCAGATCCATTTCTACCGACAAGTGCCACGGCTTTCTTAGCAGGCACACTGAGGTAAAATCCACTAAGAATAGGAATTTCAGGACATGACAGATAGCTGAAATATACATTGCGAAACTCGATGTTTCCGTGAACAGATACTAGCGTGTTTCCATCATTATTACCAACAGAGGATGACCGACTTATCATATCAAAAAGTCTATAAGCAGCATATCGCCCTTGGTCAAAGGAGTAGAAGTTGGTTGCAGCTTGATTCAGTCCACTGCACAAAGATGGTATGCAACATTAAGAGCAAAGTAATATAATACAGAATGAAAAGGAGAATGAGGTTCTTACAGGCCACTTAAGATTATAGCAAATAATGCTGCTATAATTTCGCCGCCATGAGCTTTTCCATGGGTAACCAGAAATCGTCCAACCCAAAGTTGTAAAGCACAAGAACATATTGCAAGGCCATACGTGAATCCAAGTCCCAGTCCTTGCACGAGGCTTATCATGATTCCATATCTCAGGGTCGCTTGCAATGATGTGGCATAAGAATATTTGGCGAGAGTTTCATTAGTGAATGCATACAAGGTCCTACTGTAAGAAACTGCCTGCCACAGTTTCGAAATGGGTAGCTTAGAATGAGAACGGCCACCAATGTTTAAAAGGAAGTATGACAACTTTAAAACAGCATCCGCAGTTAATAGTTATTTTGATGGGATTTCTAATAGTTGTGCACACAGTGGTGTCATATCTTGATGCAGATTCATCAGTCGTCAATGCTATAGGAATGAGTTCTAGATATCAATTAAGAAAGATATCAGTTTCCCTTGAGGGAACAGCACATGAGTTCCAAAAATGATGTTTTCTTCTATCGTGAATTCACAGATCCCTAAGAGGCAAACAAAGGAGTCATTCTTGGTCATAGATCATCAGTCCTTAATGTTATGACCCAATGACAAAACTGAGACCTAAATTATTCATTCCTTCTTAATATGATTGAATCGAGTATTTCCCTGCTGGAGCTAGACAAAGAGTATAGATGGATTTTTTCCAACAGAGAAAAGTTAAACTAGTGCCCAAATAAACTGTAGCACAGAAAATATTGTCTACATAAACTTTCTCACAGGAGACTGCATGTACATCCAAGATATCCATTTTGGCAATCACAGCCTCATATTAATCCATCCACACAACCCCCCAAAAAAAAAAAAAAAAAAAAAAACGAAGGAAACAAATAAGAAAAAAGGGGCAAATATTATGTATAGCAATCCACAGCCAGAAAAACCCTTGATTCTTTGTCTTTCAGCTTGAATAGCCCTCATTTTATTTAGCTTTCCTATTTCATTTTCGGGTGGAGGAGAAGAGACAGGAGGAAAAGAAAAGTACCTGTTCAGCAATGCTAGCTGCTTCTGCATATGCATCTTGGATATTCTCAGCAAGCCTATGAAGAAATATGTTTGATACTCCTCCAGCAGCTACAATAAAAGGGCCAGTTGCTAAAGTTATAAGAGCAATCTGCCAACAGTTCACAAATCCAATAACCAGCCCGCACAAAAAGGTAGCCATATTGTGAATATAATTGCCAACCTGTATCAGGAACAATACCGTTCAAATGTCAGATATCTGCTCAAACTTCTCATTGTAGTAGTTGAGAAACTGCAAACTTAATTTATTTGTCTGAACATACCTTTTCGCTGAGTGCAGATTGAATGAGCAATACATCACTTAACACCTGACTCACAATATCCCCATTTTCTCCGTATGTGTGAAAAAAACTCATTTCCTGGTTAAGTAAGACTTCAACATACTTTGACCTAATGACAGCAGTTTGTCGTTCTCCTGTCAGGATCCAGCTAGAAACCTCTATTACAAAGACCAAGTCAGCCAACTTGGATATAAAGGGTCACAAGTGGGTTGGTTTTGCAAAATTAAGTTCTGAATTTTCTGGGTCTTACCTATCCAACCTGCGAAAAGAACGCCCACTGCAATGTAGACCAGAGATAAAGCAAGCTGCAGAGAACAAATGTAACTTTTGATTGAATTGGCTAATTTAATATCCACAAATTTTAATTTACACATAGAGCTAACTGAAAGGTCCGAGCAACAACGGTCAGCTTACAATTTTTGCAAAGTACCATCAAGAAAGTATACAAAAGTCAAACTTAATATCATCTCTTCGTGCCACAGTAAGGAGCAAAACATTTGATAACTCGGGACAAGTTCGAGACTTTCATCTGTGTTGAGCATCTATAAATGATTTAACCCCACCATTATGAGAAATACAGGTCGATCATGAATTGATTTGGGGATTACATGACTGTTGACCTTGTCCAATCTTCAAGAAGAGAAAGAAGCTAGAATTGATGACTGAAGTAGTCTTTTAACCATTTAACTAAACTTAGCAGCACCTGAACTGGCTGTATATATCTTCCCCATTTAAAATCACTATGTTCCTTTAAATGGAATGAAACGGAAACTAATGAACCATCTCAAACATTTTTACAAACATTTTTACAAACTAAATCAATACTGTGGAGGCAAACTACCGAAGCAAACGTCATTCCTTCCTCCGAATTACTAAAAGTACATCCTCTCCCCATTCGTTTCGACTATTGCCTTCATCAAAAAAATTCCGCTGATCAAAGTCAGAAAACAAATGGTAGACCCAATGCTTACTACAGCTTTATGCTCTCTGCAGCATTCGTCGGAGTGAACCCTTATTAAAAAATCCATCGAATTACCTCCTTAAACCGTTGAAACGTCTCGTTGGGGTCTGCCTTAGGCCCCAAGTGCAGCACATGCACAATCTTGGCAAAGTAATGCAAGTAGACCACCAGAGCTGCTCCATGCGCGGCGGCACCCAGCGACCCTGTGATCATGAGCGCCCAATCGAGACGGTCCGCGCAGGCAAAGAGGCGAGAGAACGGCACTGCCGCGGGCGGCGGCTCGATCTCCTCCCCCTCCTCCGTCTCCTCCCCGTCGTCCACCGGCAGCTCGGGCGCGGCCCCGGACACCTCCGCGCTGGTGTCGATGTACGGAGACGGGGACTCCGGCGGCTCCGATACCTCCGACACCGGCGTCAACGGCTGGATGTGCGGCGGCGACCACCCGAACAGACCTCGCGAGATCATCATCTTCGCCGAAACCCCGTCCGGCTCCGCCCTATCCCAGACGAAGAGTATCGGAACCCGCAGACGCTAACGGCTCCAGCTCCGCGTCGATCAGGGCGAAGCGACAGCGACGGAGCTCCGGCGTCTCTCCGGCGTATCTCGGCCTCCTGCGCTTTCGCCACCGGAGCGCCGAAAAGCGAACGGGAATTCGGACTCGGCGAGCCGGCTCCGCGAATCCACGGCCGAGTCGGCGAGGCTGGTGGAGTCGATTCGCCGGCGTCCGACGGAGAGAGCGAGAGAGAGGGAGAGAGAGAAAGATCCCTTAACGGTCAAATGCCGGCAATCGCCATCTTTCCTTCTTCTTTTCTGGTTAAAGGAGTCGTCCTTTTCTGTTACAGTGACAAGGGGCGTTTTCCGTTCCTTCTCCCTTCCAATGCGGGGGGGGCCTTTCCGTCATTACGGTCCGAAGAGGAGGGCAGCTCGGTAAATTAATTAAAGTAGGCCGTGCTATTGAATGATGAGATTGGACCATCTTAACTGCCTCCTTTTCGATCCTTTATCGACCGATTTATTTTTAAGGTTTCTTTAGATGTGCTGCATGTGGTCGGTATAATATGGTTGACTAATCTGGCATCTAACATGAAAAGGTCACTCGGGGACAAGCAATTTAGGTGGTCCGACAATACCATTTTGTATGCTAGACAAATAAAGAGTGAATGCAAAAATAGACCGTAAGCCACGGTCGACTAACAACCCTCAGCTTCCTCGTCTCGATCACATCAAATCATCTAATAAAGTCTCAGCCATCTGAAAAGCTGGCTACAGGATTGAGAGTGAAATTAAAAATCAAGCTCGTGACTTTCGAACACTTGATATAACCATATTACCAGTTGTTTTAATGAGAAATCGTCTCTTTTTTTAAATATGATAATAGTAAATTGAAATTCCTCAAAATTTGCTATAAAAGTATAATCGAGTAGTGAAATTTGCATAATATATATAATTAAGTTTTAAAATTTGTCACTAATGTAAAATTGAATTCTAAAACTTTCAAAAAATACAAATGAAGAAAAGATTTAATTGGACCAATTTAATAAATCTTGAATTTTGTCTATACCTTTTGAAAATTGTAAAATTTGATTATATTTTCATGATAAGTTTTTAAGGTTTTTAATATATTCATCTCTCTTTACATTGCTGGTCGGGTTCAAAGTGGAGATATGATTGGGCGTGGTGTGCTCTTTCTTCTCGTTCTTGCCAGAGCATTTGCTCTGTGCCCCTCGTTCACACGTTCACAAAGGTAGCAACTCGCATCTTTTTCTCTATGTTCCATTTTATAATGATGACGATATCTGTAGCTCCACGAGGGCCAACTAAGAATACCTGCTTTGGCTCCCCCCAAAATTAATTAAATAAATAAATACAAAAGAAAAACTAAGGAAAGCTCACGTTAATTTCCTCGTCAGATGCTGCAAGTTTCCAAACGACGCCGTTCTCTTGTGATGGACGAAGGACGCGAACCGACGTGAAGCATCGAATGGAATTTTTCTCTTAATGAGTTTCCAGCAAGATTGGTATGCGAAAAGGGAAAGGAAACGAAAACAGAATGAAAGGACGAAGGGGAATGTAACGAGGTCAGGATGTGACATTTTTGGAGTCCAATGAGGAAGACAGTGTACATGTATATATATATGAGGAAGGGAGACGAGAGATGAAAGATCGCTTTTATTAATGAAGTGAATGTCTGATCGAATCGTGTTTGACGGACACCAGAAATAGAAGGTTGAAATCGTGACGCAGATCCCTCTAGAGCCAAAGGGGCCGGAAGACTAATTTGGATGGGTCTAAGAGTGGGCATTTACTTATAAAGTTTAATTGGACCTAAGATTATCTCGTCCATATATTTATTAGAAACGGGCATTATGTTAGGTTCGACAGTGAACTATGGCTCGAACAGGTTAAATTGAACCAAAAGATTTATTTTTAGAAGGGCTTAATAGACTGGACGTGCCCATTAATTGTTTCTCAATGAGAATCTGCTTGGGCAGTTTCCAAAAAGCAGAAAAGGCCATCAATTGTTTCAAACATGCAAAAATAAAAAGAGTGCGTGATGCAATGCTCTGAAATTAAATTTTGTGAATATATATTGTGAAAGGAACGATTGTGCAAAGTTTTGGTGAGAGAACACAACAATATTAGGATGAATCCAAGCAAGCAAAAATCGAAAATTTACGTACTTACTGTCCATTTTTTTAATTAATTGGACAATGCGAAAGTAATCATGCAATATTCAATCAATAGAGGGTTGTCGATTTGTTGGTGCTTTGCAGTGTTTGCACCGTACACTTAAACAAATAATTTGGCACGAAAAACCCCAATCCTTAGTTCTTCCTCAATCTCTCCCTCTCTCCCATCTGCAATCTCAGTCGGCCTTCAGCCTTGACTTGTTCTTCACGATAACGATGTTCTCTTAGACATGCACCATGCGCGACCGTCGATATCGTCTCCTGTCTTTGTGCCGATGCACCTTGCTGTCGTGTCCTCAACTTGTCGCCCTCCTCACCGAGCCCACATCTCTAACCCTCTTGGTTCAGCTTTGAAGAAATGCCTTTGAAAAAATACAAATATTTTTGGATTAAAAGAGTTTTCCGAAATGTTATGGTGCTTGACAAATTTTAACATTGGAAAATAACTTTGATTAAATATTCTTCCATTTGTAAAGGGCTTTTGTTCTGTTTTAAAAAAATAGTCAAAATTAAATTTAGTGGAGCTTAATTGCTGGACAACCTCTGTTGAGGTCGCTTAACCTTAGACAACACCCTAAATCATGCAACCTAGCTAACGGCACTTGAGGTTAGGGCGACCTCAGGCAACGGTTGCCGGGGACGTGCATGACCCCTCAAGCAACACTATTGTTGGTCTCTAGTAGCTCCTCGGTGCAAATTGTGGAAGATAAACAGTGAATGTGGACTTACATTCCCAAAATATTGAAAGCCCAAAATAGGTGGCCTTTCAACCTTCGCAACGCCGACATTTGGTCTATGAGGCTCCAAAAACACCTACCAAATATCTTATAATTTCCCTAGGGAGTTTTGGGGGCTCAAATCCCCTTGTAAAAATTACACCAAACGAGGTTTGTCCTCTTGAAGCGCATCGACTGGCCGAACCCTTGAGTCCCTAGAATGGACACTACTACCTCGCAAACCAAATTAGGTGCTCAATTAGTAATGACGGATTCAATGTTTAGGTGTAAATTATAAATATTTATCAACCAGGCGGTTCAATTGGTTGAACCGCTGACCCGCAAACCGGAGGCGGAGGGTCGGCTCGTGGCCTGCGTTCGCGCGAAGAGCGAGCGAGAGTGAGGGCAAAATCGTAAAAATAAGCTAACTCTTGCCTTAAACTATGAAAAAAAAAGAAAAATCTTAAAACGAACCCAGTTTAAGCGAGCTCAACTCACACGAGCCGTTGGACGAGAGATCCGACGGCTCATCTAAGTCGAGCACACATGTGCCGCCTACAGGTAATAACTGCTTCTCATCGATAAGAGTCCATGACGTCAGCAGACGAATGGGCGCGCGTAAGTTTTGTGAAGCCGAAGAGAGGAGAGAGAGAGGGGAAAGGAAGAAGAAAGGATAAGATCCTCCGCCACAAAAGCACTCGCGAAAAAACACTGATACCGACTGAACCAGCAGCGACGGATCTTCTTCTTCTTCTTCCATTCGCTCACCAGAAATGGCGTCGTTGCAGAACTACCCCTCGGTCCACCGCTCTTTTCCTCCCAGCTCTCTTCCTCAGGTTCTCTCTCTCTCTCTCTCTTCCCGGCATTTGCTGGTCTTTCGATTGGGATAATCGAGTGGATTCTGTTGTCGTCGTTGTTGTCAGCTGGCGTCGCAGAGGCACGGCACGCTGCCCTGCTGCAGGAGAAGCGGGGCCGCGCCGTGCGTTGTCAGAGCCGAGCAAGTGGCTTCCTCACCCTCGGCTTCGCATTCCCTCGGTAAGGTTTGGAGTTGCTTCCTCTCGCGGTGTTTTTCTGACTGCATCCTTTGATTGCTCGAACCGTCGCCATCGCGGTCTGCGCTTGTCCCGCTTCCGCTATGTACATTGTAATTTGAAGGACGTTCCAGCTTCGTGTGCGAACCGTGTCGCGAAAGATTACGCGGTCGGAGGATCGTAACGCGTTTGTGTATTAGTATTAGGCACTGTTGTCGCTCTGGAGAACGCAATAATGTGACTCTCTCGGTAGTCCATACCTTAGATGGATGCATTTTCCGGGAAATTGACTCCAGCTCCTGGTGTTTTCTCTGAACAAGTTGATGTTCTGTAGATTGTAATAGTGAATGGGTTTGGCTTAGGAGTCCCTGATAGGGATTGTTGGATTCCTGTGATTGATGTTGCTCCATCGATTTGCAAGTAGTTTCATGTCATTTTCTATCGGTTTTATTTATGTTCTCCTTTACTTTTACATACCAAACAGGAAGGCGTCAACTGCTGGCTCTCGGAGTCGCCGTTCCAGGCATTGTGGTGGTTAACCAAAATTCTGTCTCATGTAAGAACGAAATTCCATTCAGAATAGTTTGATTTTCCACAAACAATTTATAAGGGGTTATTTGAAATCTGAGAATTTCAAGAAGCCTTAATAGTAGCACCTGCTTTTATACAGGCAGTAGCTTTTTAGTACTAATGGCTGATACCTAATATGGTTCAGTTGCTGCAGAAACTAAAAAGGGATTTCTGGCTGTAACGGACAAAAAGGACGGTTACTCATTTCTGTATCCATTTGGATGGCAGGTATGCCTGAATCGCTTTCTCTTTTTCCGTAGGAGTGTAGTGCAAGGCTTCTCTAATTCTTGTTTCCTCTTTAAGTTATCTTGATTGATTTAGTGTTGTTGCCCAGGAAGTGGTAATTGAAGGTCAAGATAAGGTGCTTAAAGATGTCATTGAGCCCCTAGAAAGTGTCAGTGTCAATTTGATCCCCACGAACAAAGAGGATATACGGGATTTAGGTCCACCTGAACAGGTGAATTGCTGTTCTATGTTACCATCCTTGACATTTCCATAAAGACTATGCTGCTGTGCAACACCGTTAGGTTCCTGGCTCTCGCAAGATTTGTCTGTTTCTTAGTTAGATGTTAGACTGTCTTATGTTTAACTATCACAGGTTGCAGAAACTCTGATACAAAAGGTTTTGGCCCCTCCTTCTCAAAAGACAAAACTCATCGCTGCAAAGGAGGTAGATTTTATCAGTTCACTCTCATGTAATCATACTTTTATACACACATCCGACAGATTATGTGATATATGTCCTACCTTTTAGAAAAGTGGATGTATGACTTTTTTTGCTCTTTCTGGCAGTAGCACGGTGTTGCCACTTATCCAGTAACGTGCATTCAATGTTCTTTTTGTTTACAACCGCAGTTCTCCTTGTTCTGAACAATTTTGTATCACTTTTAGACATATCAGATCACCGTTTTGAGATATAGACAAATAAATGTGGATCTGTGCAGTTTTAGTAATGGTAATTCTCATGAAAGGGGGGGCTAACATCGATAAGGTATTTGGAATTTCGAGGTACCAAGTAAGCTGCCTTCCTGGGAAAGCCTTAAACTCTTGCCGTGACACCTCCAAAATGTAATATGATCGGTCACTGTACATTTGACTGAGGATGAAAAAATGCTTACCAAGACAAGCTAAGCTATTACAGACCACATCAAGATCCTATGGCTTTCCAACACATAAATGTTGCTTCATGCAGTGCTTGGAAGTTCCATTATTAACTTGTAAACCATCAGCATACAGCTGTTTGGCGCATAAAAACAATTTTGTTAGGAAATATACCTTTCTTGTATGTTTTACTATTCCAAGATTCTAAGCTTTTAGAGCTGAAGTTATGGTAGGAAAACAGATGATGCTGTTGGCTGCATTGGTGCATTGTGGGTTCTAATCTGTCCTGTATTTGATATAATGACAAATGCTGCTACTATTGCTTCTTGACAGATCTGATCAGTTTTCTCTTCTGTTCATATAACAGCATGATGTTGATGGGAAGGCATACTACACGTTCGAGTTCGTTGCTAAAGCTCCAAACTATACTCGCCATGCTCTCAGTACCATTTCTATTGGCAATGGTATGACACTGATCTGCCACCCATACATATTCCCTCAAAAGATGTGTGCTTCAGTTTCTTTTCATATGAATGGGTGCTCAATTTTTTGAGAGTTGGTTCCGTGGAATGGCAGGTAAGTTCTATACCTTGACAACAGGGGCGAACGAAAGGAGGTGGGGGAAGATGAAAGATAAATTAGAAACGGTAGTTGATTCCTTCAAAATTTTCACTGTATATGATGGAGCTGCCTAGTTTTTGGATAACCATTAAGGGCAAGCAAACCAGTTCTGATTAACAAGAACAATTATCCCTTTCTTGAGTTGTACAAGGGTAATGGCCGCCGTCACTGTTATCGGACTGAATCATTTTTTGTAAGAGGAAAAGCTTCATTTGGTTTATAAAAATTTGATATAGTTGCATAAAAATCTTTTCATTCAGAGAGCGAGATGGTACTGATGCTGCTTAAATATCTGTATAAAAGATTCTTGATTTGAAGATGCCATCCGCTGATCCATCTTTTTTTTTTTTCTTTCTTTGGACAAAATTCGCCTAACCATCTTAGATAAGATTCAAGTAAAAGCAGCCACCTTCACTTTACAGGGGCTCACAAATCACTGCTCACTTCGATAATTCTGCTTTTGCAAGCCTGTTGAGAGAGAGAGAGAGAGAGAGAGAGAGGACGCTGTAGTACTGCCCTCCCGGACAGAATGCAATTGTACGTGACCTTGCTAACGTCAACAACTACAGAGATCTCTATGCGAATCGCAAATCTGTGATTATGATAACTTCGATATTCGTCGACTCGTTATTTTATATATGTATAAAAATGCTTATTGCATCCACCAAAAGAAAACCGGAGAGAGTTCTGTCTGTTACAGCATTACATCTTGAATTAGAGAACTGGACTTGTGTACACTAGACGTATTTTCCAAGCCGCGAATCCATCACGAGATGATGGAAGGGCTGTCTCATGGAGTTGCAAATAAGAATAGGACTTCTCTGCACAGACATGATGTAAATATGAATTTCTTTCGCCAGATAGGAGTCGTGCAGAAACTCTTTAAAATGTAGGACCTGTCGAAATCTCAGAAAAATCACAAGGAGCAAATTTTATCGCCTTCATTTAACTCAAAATCTCAGCCCCAACATTTAGCCTGAGCCATTCAATCACTTTTAATTGGAGAAAAAGATAACACTAAGGATTGGAATTCGCATTTACAGCAAGACTAGCTTCAACCCACTAGACAACAGGAGTCGAAACTAGCATTTTGGGTATTGATGAGACTAAGGATTAACTTATAAGCAACTAGAGGGCATTATTTTGGAAACCGCACTGGACCGTCCAGTGCAATCAAAGCACAGGGGCCGGCTTCCAGTAAGGTCGGATTTTCCAGGTTCAACTGATTTTAAAAACCACTATTAGAGGGCACCGAATGCGTAAACCGCTCCTCTGGTCCTTAAAAGATTGAGAATGTCGACTCAATGGAGAGCAACCAGAGAATAAATGCTATAGTAGATGCGAAAGTACCAAAACCTTTTTTAACCATTCATAGTAAGCATCGGTTGGAGAATAGAGATTGAAACAACTCAATTCAAAGTGCACATCCATTAGAGGGAAAATGAGCAACGAGTATACTGCAATCCAACTCAAAACTCTCGAGAAATCTATGGAAGCTACAAACAGAAATATTCCACTCGGCCAAACATCTGACATTTTCTAGCTTTAGATAATTCCAATCTTGTTCGCAACATCCAAAGCATCATAATCTGGCGTCAACCTAACATATGCCTTCTTAGTCCCATCGGGCCTGCATAAGGCAAAGTAAAGTCACTCAGACTCGATCCATAAAAGTCAAGGCAGTTAATATTCATCAGTAGACAGCTAGACTAGAACTCCCAGTGTACCAACAGACTCATCCAGCTTGAACTATCATCAGGTCACCAATTAAACAGCATTCAGCTGACTGTCTTGAACCATTCTATTCAAAACTCAAACGCATCCATCCTGAATAAGAAACTTACTTCCATGCTATCATAATTATCAATAAAATAGACAGCATTTTATATACTCTTCTATTTGCCAGCACCGAAACATGCAAACTACTCAGCGACCCTAAGCTTCCACACAGAGTTCAAGATGACGAAAATTACCTGATCAAGGTGTTGACTTTTTTGGTCTGAATTTCATACATCTTCTTGACGGCATCTTTGATCTTTTTCTTGTCAGCACGAATGTCAACAATGAAGACTAGCGTGTTATTGTCCTCAATCTTCTTCATTGCAGATTCAGTAGTAAGTGGATACTTCAGAATTTGATAATGATCCAACTTATTCCTTGGGGGTGCACTGATTCTGGGATACTTCGGATTTCTTTCCTTCTTCAATGTCCTCGGACGATGAAATGTGACGGATGTCCTGATCTTCTTAGCCTTCTTTTTGAAGGTTGCCGCACCTGATTTGACAGCCTTAGCGGCTTTCAGTGCCTGGGCCTTAGGGTCGGCCTTTTTCGTAGGGTCAGCTGGATACAGAATAAAAATATGAGTCAATAAAGGGGATTCAAGCCAAGCACATAAATAGAAAGTTCCCATAAGCAGGAACTTAGTATTCTCAGTGTTAACTAATTTGCCAACCAAATATTATTGCACAAACTACCAGTTAGAAAACACGGCTTTCACACTTAAAATACAATCTGTCAATGAAGATTGATACTCAACTTCATATCAAAAAAACTCCAATGCTGCTATTCTAGGTTCTGTTCATTAGTATATCACAAGGCATGCATAAAAAAGAGCATCAGCCATCATGAATCTTAGGACAACATAACTGCAGAGCATCTTTTTTATTCGAAACAATGAAGCACTCAGATTAAGATAACCCTACTGATCATAATTACAACAAAATCGACCGGGAGTGAAATGCTCATAAGCTTCTGATCTGATCATAGTCCAACCTCATCCCCTCCAGGTATTTATATAGCAATGCAACGGAACAATAAATCTTAAGGACTGGAAAAAATACAGCTATTTCCTTCTCTAATACTACCAGTACCAAGACACTAAAATTTCCCGGAAACGATATCAGCACACGCCTTATCAAGACGAACCCTAACCGTACATCACATATCTAGGAGCACAATATATCTCCCCATATAAGTATTAGTAAAACGCATTTCAAAGCACAAAGTGCTAACGGATGCAAAACCTCACCTTTAAGTGGAGACATTTCCCCGTCGACGAAATCCTACCTAAGCAAAGCTTAAAAAACCTGGAGAATCCGCACATCAAAACAAGCACCGTAAGCCTCAACCACAATAAACCAACCACAGTTCAATCGATTAAACAGACGAGAGCCCACCAATCCACGAAGTGAAAAGGCGTGCAGCCAAATCTACAAACAAGCACCCCGCAACAAGCACGCACAAAGATTCGATTCGGGAGAAAACGAGCGAACAGAGACGAAGGGCGATAAAGACGGACCTCCGAGTGAGTTACGCTCAGACACCACCGCGGCTTCCAGCGTCCTAGGGTTTCTCCGCGGAGGAGAAAAAAACCTTCCTTTATATGGGGGCAGATTGACAATTTTGACCTCGTAGCTGGGCTTTAAATGGGCCACCGTCTCCAAGCACTTAAGCCCAAGTTGTCCACCGGTCACGATTTGTGTCGGCCCAAGATGTGAATGAGCCCGTTCTTGGAATATCGAGGGTCTCCTTCTTAAGTTTCCAGCACTCATTTGCTCGATGCATTTGCAAAATTACAACAAAAAAAGAAAAAAAAAAGGAGCGAGAGAGAAAGTGATCTCATAATTAAGGAGTGAGTCTCTAATAGATGAGTAAGTCCTGACGGTATGTCAAAACTGTGTACCTTTTAACATATAAGTGATAGACATGATCAATTAGAAGTTCTGGCCTAGCACCAATCTAAAAGTTATTGCGTGGCCGCCTTTGATTAAAATGTCATTAAATTTTCTATATAAATTTGACCAAGCCTGAGCAAGTGGACGTAGGCATTTTGGGTTTCAGAAGAGAATTGCTTGTCCAAGCATGCACATTTTCCCCTATAGGTTAGATAAGTCTAATTGGGCATAGCAGACCGCTAGACACATGATTACCTCTAATAACAGATTAATTTCATATTAAGTGTGTGCTGTCTAATACATGCTTTTCATTGAGGGCAATTTCTCTTTTTGATGGAAAAATCATATAATTACCCATAGCTCGTGAGCAATGAGACTTCTGAATTGGCATAAATATTCTTTTACCTACCTAGAGTTAGTGAATTCTCATTTGTTCAACATTAAAACAGCGTGATCATTTCTATTGATAATATCCCATCTAATTAATAACTTTAAATTCAGGACAATAGCATATTTTTTTGTGGTGAGTACATTAGTCATCTTGTGGTGAGTATATATTGAGGGACTTCCATTACAATTGATTATTTGTTTGTAAATAACTTTTTACGCGATTTAATAAGCATTATAATGATCCAACAAAAATCTGCTATTTAGAACAAATTGGGCCAAGAATTAAAATCTGTTTATGGGCACAAGATGTACGAGCCTGGAATAACCCCTGCATGTATTCACAAAGCTGGTGAGGTCGGAGGCGCACCTTGTGGATTTCTTTGCTACCTGCCAAAGTGCAGCACGCCGACGAAGTCTGAACCTGGCCATAAAGACCACGGCAGCCAGCACAAATCAGTACGAGACGAGACAAAGCAAGCTATTTACCCTCTACAAAAAGAAGGAAATACAGAGGATAGTGGGCTTATGTGGATGGCATAAACAAGTTGGCTATGACCACACGGCAACACCATTTTGAACATTGCCCTCTCTCTCTCTGTTTCTCTGATTCATGTGCTATACCCAGAGTCACGCACACTTCTAGATTTGTTCTGACTATCGTAAAAGTACAGCACAGACAGTGATTAGGATACACAAGCAAAGTCTGAAAAATTAAACTCTCGAGTATCTCAAGAACCAATTTCTCAGCCAAAGTGTAGGGCTGCATTTTACAACTTAAAACGGATAGTGGTCTTCAAAGAATCATTGGTTGTAGCATGAGTCGAGACCATTTAGCTGATTTCGTGCATATTGGTGTGTGACATGATCGGCTTGGACCTCCACCCATTCAAGAGGCATCTAAAGTAATTTAGTCGCGGTAATGCTGTTTTATTTAAATTTATGTGGTGGATATAAAATCTATTTTGCTCCTCGATCGCTCTACAAAATAGACATAAGTGAATATATGCAAATCAATATAGAAGATTATCATTATGCCATCATTATCGATTTTCTAATCTGTCATGAAGAAGGAATGCACAACTTCTACTACACTTGGGCTGAATTTCATATTAGCATTGAATCTATCTATACATTTTACATTTGTAACTAGTACCGAGCACTCGAGCTCTCCTAACCATGCCAAAAAGAGGAAGCTAAAGACGGAACGAAACTAAGGTCCGTTTATTTCATGAAGAATAATTGATTTGAAAAATATTTTTCTTAAAATGATGGTTTGTATGGGTTAAAATAATTAGTCAATAAAAGATATTTTCATTATCGACAACAAATTATATTGAAACAATTTTGAGAACAATAAAAATATTTTTACTTATTTATTTTTATAAGTTATACAAGTCATAATTTTTACAAATTTTTTTTTAATTATTTATTTTTTGTTAAACAAACGAAAACCAACGCGAGATCTCTGTCGGGGCAATGATGATTTTCGAGAGGGCGCCTCAATTATGTATTAACCGAAAAGGAGAAAGATAAAGGCATCAAACGACAAAAGAAAGGCATCTTTCTTCCAACCCCGGTTCACACACCAAGCCGTAATTTTCAGACGGCTTTCAGGGAGCTCGACTTCATAGCAAGGGCCCAAGCAAATTGCTATTTGATTTCTTCCAGCTCGTGGCTTTTAACATCTACATATCTTGAATCCAAGAAAACTGGTATCCGAGCATCATCCGAACCAATGTCTTTTCTCTAGACTCGTAATTTGCAAAGCGTATATTAATCAACATTTCAATGAAAACTACGGTGTGAGTCTTAACCTTTTTCATGAACACGTTCAACTTTGCTCATACGTGTCTCAAACTATTTCAGCAACTTTAATTATCACCATTGCCGTGATGAGTCATGCGAGATCCCACCATTGGACAGACAAATAGCTCTTTGGAATCCCAATGTATGGCATCGATTTTTTTTTTAGGGAAAATAGTAGCCAAATTTTTACCATGCGAAATGTTTAGGGTTAATATCATAAAAAAATTAAGTTAATACACTCGTAGTACATTTATCTCAAACTAATTTCTGCGACGCAAAAAATCTCAAACAGATAGACTTGTGCTACATTTGCTACAAATTAATTCCGCGTTGCTAAAAATCTCAAGCCGATACATTCGTGACAAATTTATCATCTATTAATTTCTATCCAAATTTCCCATTAAATTGCTGACTTGTGAGACATGTGACGAGCAACTCAGATAATTGGCATGTGACGTAGAAATTCAACATAAATGGGTCTCCTGCATGACATCATTTTGAGGAAACCTAATGTAAAAAAAAATGAACTGAGATTATAGAATATGCCAAAATCTACTAGTTTTGTCCTAAGAACTCCCTCATGTTTTGAAAATTTACTAAAATCCTCAATGTTCCTCAATTTTGCCTTACAATTTTAATAAATTTATCACGGGAGAATGGCACGTATGTACTAGTATGTGGTTTTTTTATAATACGAAAATTAATTTGGGAAAAATGTGATAGGATTTGATAGGAGTGTCAATTTATGATTTTTTATGGCATTAACTTTAATATTGTTTTTACCAAAAAAAAAAAAACTTTAATATTGTCTTTATAGGATCATAACTTTATAGCACCTTTCTCTCCATAAATTGGAACTTCTCGGGCAAAAGTCCTGAAACAAAAAAAGAAAAGTTTGACAACACGATGCGAAAGTCTCACGCTAAAATATTTGAGGCCAATCGTCGAAAGCCCCATGGCTCTCCAAAACAAGTGCGGTATGTCGCACGTTTTAGACCTATTCTTATTTCACCCAATGCCATTTCAATAATTCCCCCGACTGACTTGCATTTGGACTTGCAACGCCATCGCTTCTATAAAAGCAGCCATAAGCCGCTTCGTGCGTTTGTGAGAAAAACAAGATTTCACTTCCCTCAAGTCTCAAATGAACATCTTCTGAGTATTCCCATCTGCTTCAATCCGATCTCTCTGTCTCTCTCTCATTCTTGTCGAGCCTCTTGAAAGATTGGGCCTTGAAAGGGTCCTGCTCTTCCAAACCAAAACCTCCAACATTTGTGCAACATTTTCTATCTGATCCGTTAAACAATTCCATCTGTCTTGTGATATTTTTCTGTGGCCATCATCGCGGGGGGTGCTTGTCCGAATGAGAAATGCCCTCTCGCTGGACGTCGGCCCCTCTTTCGTGCCTCACCTGGTTCTTCCTCAATCTCGCTTCCCATATTACATGGTTTCCATCATCATGCAACAACCAGATCCCAAACCGCCCCACAACTTCCGCTTCACACAGTGGAGCCACCCCAACACGCTCCCCGGTGGTGGACGTTGCAATAGACATTGAAGCTGGAGCCATAGACATTGATGTTGGAGCCATACGCACGTCGAATGTGCATGGAACCAGAAGCACAACTGCTGCCAGAAGCTCTCAGACCAGAACTTTCAATTCATCCCAGTCTGGCCCAGTTCACCTGATAGAGAAAATGTTCCAAGGACAGGAGCTGGGGAAGGTGGTGCTGGAGTTTGCCGTTTCCATGACCATGGGGCTCCTCATAAGCCAGAACCAGGGGCTGACCCACCTGCAAGCCAGCGCAATTGTTCTTGCACTTTCCGTTGGGTTCGTCACCTTGTGGAACGGCATGCTGCTGCACAATATCCACCGGGGGGTTGCAAACGCGTTGGTGTATATCGGAATGGGGACCATCTTGGTTGCCTACTTCGGGCTGGTGAGCTCCTTTCTTCCCGCCAGCCTCGTGTGGGCAGGTTGGCTGTGTTGTGGCTTATCATGCCTGCCTTTCCTCCTGCGCCTGTGCCTGTCTTTCCTCCCGCGCCTTGTTCTTCGACGGCGTAGGGAAGTGAGCAGCACGGAACAGCTGCATCCAGGTACCGTTTAGCATGAACAACAACAGTTCACATGGATTTATGGAGCAGGCACCCGATCCTAGTAGAGCCTTTTGTCTCATCCATGTCAGTCAATTTAATATTCCGGTCATCGAAAGGTGTGTGTTTGTGTGTCGGGTTCAGGTTTGAGGTCTCTGTTGACCTGTGGTTAGTGTTGGTACTACTGTCCTGTAAGCATTTCCCTTCTTCCAACGTGTTTTTTAGGAAAGTATCTCACCGCGTAAACAAATGCGTATTCTCTAAATAAATCATTTCCAATGTTCTGTTCCTAGTTTGATCAAGTGGGGAAATACTAAAAATATAATGTTAATACTGATTTATGAAATTAAGATATTAAGTGACATGATAAATTCTAGTTAAGTTTTGTATATGGTCTACTGATTTAAAGGCTCACTTGCGATTCAAAGCACATGGGAAGCTTGCGGAGGATGGGGACTGAGGGACTGAGAGAGAGAGAGAGAGAGACAGAGACAGAGAGAATGCTTCAATTTGTCTTTTATATAGAAAAAGCAAGTGCTTATGAATAACCAATTATTTTTGTGAGTAATAATAAGTTCGAATTAGGAGAAATACCTTTTTTGACATATCTATCGTTAGTAAGTTCTCAGTTTATCGCAATTTTCAACATAAATGGTATGTGTAACCATTTCTACTAGTAATATCCCCTGTAATTAATATTTCTTAATTTAGAACAATAAATCTATTGTGGTGAGTAATTCATTTGTCTTGCTAGTAATTTTGTACACAACCGATAACTTTAAGTAACTTTATATATGCCAAAGTGACTTTTGATATGACTAATTATTTGTATGTAAATAACTTTTGACCTGATTCAATAAGCATCCTGATGATCCAATTAAAATCAGCTATTTTTAAGTAAACTGGGCTAAGAATTAGAATGTGTTTATGGGCATGAGATGCGAGAACCTTGAATCCTCGTACACACATTTACAAAGCTCATGTGATTAGATTATCCATACTTTATATATAAAGACGCAAGCTTTTAATTTTCTTTTGACTACCTCAAAAGTGCAGCAACAAAAGCAAAGTATGGAAAGGATGTACATGCAACAAGTCACGGATTGAAACGTATAGTGGGGTTTTAAAAATCTAACATTATACCTTTGTTCACCAAGAAAGAAAGGACGGTCCATGTTCTCCACATAGAGAGAGAGAGAGAGAGAGAGAGAGAGAATCCACACGAAGGAGAGCACACGTTTCCTCCACGTAGTCCCTAACTCAGTGAACTCACTTTCGATGGAGGTGGGAAGAAGCCATCAGCATGAAACATAGCGTCCAAAAGGCTTGAAGGATAACTGGTGAATTAGAAAACATCCTTTCCATACTTTGCTATGAAGCACTCTAGACATTTTCCAACTTCAATTATACCTAATAACTCTTATAGTAATTAACTCTCACAAAGATTTGTTGGCTTGAGCACAAGAAGCTCTTCCCGGATCCTCTTCATGGATAAGACCCATTTCTTATATAAAGAAAATTTGGAAATCACTCAAACTGCGCTCCCCATGGAAAGCTACTCAAATAAGAAAAAGATGTTCTATAGAGGCTTGAATTCAAAACGTATTTTCCACAGTTTTTGTGGCTTGAGATGCAGGAAGCTGTTGATTTTATAGCATGGGATCTTGCCAATTGTAAGGGCAACAAGCAAATTGCTATCTGTATTGCTCCAGCTTATGGCTTTTAATATCTAAATCTCTTCAACCCAAGAAAACTTGGAAAAGTAAACTCGTGAATAGTCTTATCCGGGTCTCATCCAGACCTAAGTCTTTCTTATAGAGACGCACTTTGCAAGGTGTACGTTAATCAACGTCCTGATTAAAAAACTATGATGTGGGTCTTGACTTTAATTCATAAGCATGTTCGAACTTTTGCTTCCGAGAGTCTTAAAACGAACCTGCAATTTTCATATCAGTGTTGCAGCGGCACGTCCTCAGGCGAGATCCCTTTGCCGGACCGACATCCTGCGACCATCACGGGGATTAATCTTTAGAATAACAGAGGGTTGGATGAATCCCAATATGGGCCTTTATTTTTATTTTTTGGGAAATTAATAGCAAAACTTTTAACATGTGAAATATTTATGATTAATAACATCAAAAATCTAAATTGATATATTTGCAGCACATTTATTTCAAACTAATTTATGTAGCAATGCGACCGAACAACAAATCTTAAGTCTGGAGAAATTACAGCTATTTCCTTCTTCACTACTACCAATACCAACACACTAAAATTTCCCAGAAACGATATCAGCACACGCCTTATCAAGACGTACCTAACTGTACATCACGTATCTAGGAGCACAAAACATCTCCCCATATAAGTATTACTAAAACGAATTTCAAAGGACAAAGTGCCGACGGATGCAAAACCTCACCTTTAGCTGGAGCCATTTCCCCTTCGACGACATCCTACTTAAAAGCTTAAAAAACCTGGAGAATCCGCACATGAAAACAAGCATCGTAAGCCTCAACCTCAATAAACCCACCATAATTCAAGCAATTAAACAGGCGAGGGCCCACCAATCAACAAAGCGCAGAAGCATGCAGCCACATGAACCACAGAATCGTTTGCCACGCCAGAACCCAATACTTCCCCAAGCTGTTTTCGCAAGTGCACCGAACAGAAACGTCGGAACAAGCACGGCAGAAAGATTCGATTCACGAGGGAAGGAGCGAGCAGAGACGAAGAACGACAGAGATGCGTAAGAGAGACGGACCTCTGGGTGGAGTTTCGCTCAGACAGCACTAGCGCCTTCCAGTGTCCCCTAGGGATTTTTCCGCGGAATATAAAAACCTCCCCTTCATACGGCGTAAATTTCGACCAAAAAAAAACGGCGTAAATTGAAGATTTGGGCCTCGTCGCTGGGCTTTATATGGGCCGTGGCCTTCCCAAACGCTTAGGCCCAAGTAATCCCCCGGCCACGATTTGCATCGGCCCAAGGATGTGGAAGGACGTTTCTGGAATATTAAAATGATTTTGGGCAAATTAAAAGGTCCATAAATATTCTACATAAAAATAAAGCATGCCTGAGGGAGCTACCGTGGGCATTTTGGGCTTAAATTAGGAATCGATTGTCCTAGTGTGCCGATTTCGAACTTTGGATTGATCGGATCCAACAAGGTATAGCGGACTGCCCAGCCCATGATCACCTTTAGTAAAAGATTAATAAATTATCGTGTATAATAAGTATGTTCTTTTCATTATGGTCAATGCATTTTTTATTTTCATATAAAAAGCACGTAGTCATCAATAACTAGTTACTTTCCTGAGTAATAATAACTTTGAATTATGAGAATAATCATTTTACCTATCCATAGTTAGCGAACTCTTAGTTGATAGCAAATTTTTAACATAAATAGCATGTGTAGCCATTTCTAGTGACAATATCCTCGCGCAACTAATAATTTTCTCTTTAGAGTAGTAACATCTCTGTTGAGGTGAGTAAATTATTCGTCTTGCTTATGAATGGAAAAAAAATAATTATTCCTCTTTCTAGTAATTTCATCCACAATTGGTAAGTGTTAGGTAACTTATATACATATATATTTATATTTATATATATTGAAGTGACAATCCAAGTAACTAATTATTTGTGTACGTGAATTACATTTTTACCCAATTGAATATGCATTCTAATGATCCAACCAAAATCGGCTACCTCGAATGAAGTGGGGCTAAGAATTCCCCTGCTGTACTCAGGGCAGCATACAATTCTTCTGCTTTATCAAGAAAAATTGCGACCGAGTTAGAAATTTGCTGGGTTATATTGAAAAACATGATAATTCCTTCAGTCACCTGGTTTAGATGCCTCGTTAGGAAGATGATTCGCCACAGAAAAGAGTGCTAAGATTTTCGCACGCACTAGCTGGGGCCAAATTGACAATTTTGGGGTCGTAGCTTGGCTTTAAACGGGCCGCCGTCTCCAAGTACTTAAGCCCAAGTAATCCACCGGTCACGATTTGTGTCGGCCCAAGATGTGAAGGATGCCGTACTTGGAATAACGATGTGTGTCTCCTTTCTAAGTTTCCAGCACTCATATGCTGGATGCATTTGCAAAATTACCCAAACCTCGACACCACTCTCGGCCTGTCGTAATTATAATCTTATATGTACTTTATGTAACTACATATGAAAAAAAAATTACCTAATTCTTTCACTAAATTAACTCCAATCCCAAGGCAATATATAGTAATTAAGACCGTGTTGGATTTTGTTAGAAAAAGTTGCATGGTCCAATACATTAGTTTATGTAGTATGATTAGTTCTGCCCAATTTCCACTACATATCATACAGATAACAAGTTCATATTGTATTTCTTCTATCCAATGAGTCCCTTTAAGTGGGTCCATTTTTCACTTTCCCACTAGTGGACAAAGTATGAGAGAGAAAGTAATCTCATAATTAATGAGTGAGTCTTTAATAGATGAGTAAGTCCCGACAACTATGTATCTTTCAACATATAAGTGATAACCAATTAGAAGTAAACAAATGATTCTCCGAGCTACGTCACGATTAATTGGTCAAGGGACACTGTTGAGTCTATGGCCGAAGGATATCGTTCATTGGTGTACCCATCAAATCACTCAACATTGACTCGGGGATTTTTGGACGCCCGATTTTCATCAAATCTCCATCTGTTAATTTCTATCCAATTTTCCTATTAAATCGTTGACTTGCAAGACATGTGACAAGCAACTCAGATGATTGGCATGTGATGTAGAAATTCAACGTAAATGGGTCTCCTGAATGACGTCATTTTGAGGCAACCTAATGTAAAGCGAGTTGGAACCAAAAGCGAGCTTTGAAGTTCACACCATCGCTTACTACAATGTGTTCCTGTAGCTTCTAAAGGGGAACACCATGGTTAAAACTTAACATCGAAAGCTCTCCAAAGTGCGATTTGTCCTCAAATACTGGAATGTTTCGCGACTCTCTTAGTCCCTTTAAGTGGGTCCATTTTTCACTTTCCCACTAGTGGACAAAGCAAATGGCGATTTGTGTCGGCCCAAGATGTGAAGGAGGACGTTCATGGAATATCGATGTGTGTTTGGGTCTCCTTCCTAAGTTTCTAGCACTCATTTGCTCAATGCATTTGCAAAATTACAACAAAAAAGGGGGAAAAAAAAGAGCGAGAGAGAAAGTGATCTCATAATTAAGGAGTGAGTCTCTAATAGATGAGTAAGTCCCGACGGTATGTCAAAACTATGTACCTTTTAACATATAAGTGATAGACATGATCAATTAGAAGTTCTAGCCTAGCACCAATCTATAAGCTTTTGCGCGATTGCTCTTGATTAAAATGTTATTAAATTCTCTATATAAAACATGACCAAGCCTGAGCGAGCCGGCGTTGGCATTTTGGGCTTAGGAGGAGAATTGCTTCACCAAAGCATGCCCATTTTAGCCTATAGGTCATTTTGTCTTTTTCATGGAACAAGTAATTATCTTCATCATCGCTTTCGTGGGGGCGGACGGCAATGATTCCCCCTTTTGACAGCTTCCTACGGAACTTAAGATGGCAAAGATCCCCCTTTTAAGTGTTTCCTCCGTAGTTTACATTCATACTTGCAACTGAATTGGTCCCACGGAGAAAAATTCACCAAGCGACCTTAATGATTCCCTGATATGTTTTTCACTTTTCACACGCAGTCGAAGGTCCATAAAGTAGCCGTAAGCCGCTTCGATGCGTTTAAGAAAAACAAGATTTCAGTTCTCAGTCTCAAAGAACATCTTCTAGAGTTCCCTTCTGCTTCTATCCGATCTCTCTCTTGTGATATTTTTCTGCGGCCATCATCACGCAAGTGTGCTTGTCCACCGGAAGCTCTTAGACCAGAACTTTCGATTCGTACCAGTCTGGCCCAGTTCACCCGATAGCGAAAATGTTCCAAGGACAGGAGTTGGGGAAGGTGGTGCTGGAGTTTGCCGTTTCCATGACCATGGGGCTCCTCATAAGCTAGCACCAAGGGTTGACCCACCTGCAAGCCAGCGCGATTGTGCTTGTGCTTTCCATCAAGTTCATTACCTTGTGGAAAGGCATGCTACGGCACGATATCTGCACAATATCCGCACGATATCTACACGATATCCGCACGATATCCACCCTGGGGTTGCAAGCACGTTGGAGTATATCGAAGTGGGGACCATCTTGGTCGCCTACTTTGGGCTAGTGAGCTCTTTTCTTCCTGCCTGCCTCGTGTGCGTGGGTTGGCTGTGTTGTGGCATATCGTGCCTGCCTTTCCTCCTGCACCTTGCTCTTCGACGGCGTAGGAAAGCGAGTAGCATGGAACGGCTGCATCCAGGTACCGTTTAGCGTGAACAACAACAATTCACTTGGATTTCTGGAGCAGACACTCGATCCTAGTTAATGTAGAATAACATGCAAATGCCTTTATAGAAACATTGGAGTGTCATAAGAGCGGCGGTCACACAAATTTACTCAAATTTCCTCAAGCAGACATTGAAAAATTTACTCCGAGTCATGGAACTAGACAAGTTGATGTTCCCTCCTCTCTCAATTCTCCTCGAATTCAATTCATTGAAGCTAGTGCGCAGAGAAAACCAAATGCTGACTATCCAAGGATGATAGAGCTCCTTTTGGAAGTTAAAGCTCAGCAATATGCTATGGAAATTGAGATACAGAAACTTCACACTGCATTGAGATCCTCTTCTGACTTTCACACTAAAAGGGTACAATCCTTAGATACTCAGGTACAGATTTTGAATAAGCCAGTATCTCAGACTATAGCCAAGAATGATCAGACTCTTCAAATTCTCAAGATTGTTCAGACACAAGTCGAGAATGTTCATCTCTAGTGTCAGAAGGTTGAAGAGGTAGTGCAGTCCATGGGGGATTTCCAGCTCGTTCGAATTCCAAGACAACCTTGACTCCTTTTATCTCTTCTCTTTTTTGACCTTCTCCACTTTTTGCTGTTGACAAAAAGGGGGAGAGTTTGCAGATTTGAACTTTACTTTTTGCAGATTTGATTTAAGTTTGTTTTGAACACTTATTCTGCAGCAATTCTTGCAGTAATGATGATTATGGATGTGGATGTGGATGTTTAAATCTTGATATGTGTTTAATTTTTTCAAGATTAACATGTTTTCTATGGTTGCAGAATCGATGCTATCAAGATCCTTAACTAACTGTTTTTATAAGATATCATGTATTGCTAAGAGTTGTTTTGCAGGTTATAAATCCGTAAATCTGCAGGGAAGTTTTGTCATCATCAAAAAGTGGGAGATTGTTGGAGAAAACTCCTTTAATGTTTTGAAGATGACAAAACTTGTCCAAAGTCTATTATGAAGAATTCCAGACTTTTGTATCAAAATCTGAAGACTCCTAGACTTTGTGTCAAAGTCTGCTCACTCTGACAACTTCTAGACTGAACGAAAGTGAAGGATGACGACCTTTCCAGATAAGGGATTATCTTTCTTTCTTCAAGGTTTCGGATCGTATGGATTATATATGGTTTTCTGGTTGGAAATATCACCTAAGAGATTGAATATCTTTATTGGAATCAATTTAGATACATCAAATCTTTTTGGAGGGCAAGTAAATTTGGAAATAATCTACTTATGGAAACTTAAGATCCTGATTGTATGGGCTAACATGATTGACGGGCTTTCATCACAATCTTCAAATGGCGAGATCTCCTTGATTGATTCTGTCAAACGGGTTGATTGAAAGAATTCATTTAGAAAGTGCCAACGGTCGAGAAGGCATGAAGGAGTATTTAAGGAGGACTCTTCAGTTGTTCAATAGAATGCGTGAAAGAGAAATTCCAAAGTCTGAAGCTTCCTAGCTTCTTGTTATTCCATATATTGTGCTCTAAATTGTACTAAAAGAGAGAGACCTATAGTGTGACTTCGTGAGAGAGCAGTAGAGACTCTTCACTGTGAAGTTGAGATCGCAAGATTGTAAATTCTCTTTTGATTCATAGTGGAATCCAGCCAAAAGGCTGTCAGCGTAGGAGAGTGGACGTAGGCTTGATCTAAGCCGAACCATTATAAATTCTATGTTCATATTCTCTTCCATGAACTTCTTTATTTTGTTTGTAATTCTATTTAACTGCTAAAGTCTGAACTAGCTTAAAGCCTATTGTTCTTCAGACTCAGTTTTAAAAGTAAAATATTTTTACTGTTCTTTGCGAAAAATTATCTTCACACCTATTCACCCCTCTCTAGGTGTTCATACTAGCACTCATAGTATTAGCATTGAGTAGTCTATCTATAGATTTTATATTTGTAACTAGTACTGAGCACCCAAGCTCTCCTAATCACGCCAAGGAGAGAAAGCTAAAGACGAGACAAAACTAAGTGAGCTTTTTACCGTAAAATTCAAAGATGTAGGGCCTACAAAGATTTTTTTAGAAGGATTTGCACATACATGATACCTTAGTTGAGAAGGATAAGATAAGGCATAAAACGCAAAGTGAGGTTTGTTGAGTTGGGGAAACACAATCAAAGGGGCAATCAAGAATTCCAAGCGAAAAGGAATCTACCTCCACCCGGCATTCTCTCAACTTTCCAACAATATATGCGTTGTCTTCACCAAAAGAGGCAGGGAGAGAGGTCAATACATTTTCCTCGAAGGGGGACAAAGATTCCACAAAGAGAAGAAAATGGATTTCATCCACGCAGTCTCTGAGCTAATGAACCCAATGGTGTTCAAAAGCCTTTCCTCTAGACTTTGCAGTGTGTATATTGATCAACAGTTCGATAAAAACTACAATGTGGTTCTTGAAATTATTTCATGAACATGTTCAACTTTTGCCCTTAGGTGTCTTTAATTAATTCTTATGCAAAATATTTAGGGTTAATACTATAATAAATTTAAAATCAATATACTCATAGCATATTCATCTCAAACTAATTTTAGCATAGCAAAACATTTCAAATAGATACACCTATGCTACATTAGTTGCAAACTAATTTCCGTGTCACAAGAAATTCACCAAACACCTATAACAAGTCTACTATCCAATAACTTCCATCTAATATCCCTATTAAATCGCTAACATGCAACATATGTGACAAACATCTCAGATAATTGGCGTATGACGTAGAAATTCAACATAAATGGGTCTCCCGAATGATGTTATTTTGAGGAAATCTAATTGGAAAGAAATCTTTAAGATTAGAAAATATGCCAAAATCCACCAATTCTACTGTAAGAACTCTCTCATGTTTCGAAAATCTAATTAAATTCTTAGTTTTCCCCAATTTCACTTTAAGATTTTGGTAGATCTTTTATGGGTGCATGATTTGGGGAATGCCTCATGTATACGGTTTTTTTTATGATACAAAAATTGATTTGTGAAAAATGTGTTACGGGTGTGTCAATTTATGTTTTTGATAGTGTTAATTTTTTTTTTAATGATCATAAGTTAGTAGCACTTTTTCTCTCCACTAATTGGAACTGCCCGAGCAAAAATCCCGAAGAAAAATGCGAAAAGCGATGCGAAAGTCTTAAAAAAAACCAAGAAAAAGACTTCTTCACAAAATTTATGTCGAGCGCTCGAGACAAATTTTGGCGAAGAGAAAGACTTAAGAAAGTGTAGTCTTTCTCTTCGCTTTTGTCATGGAGACTGCTAGCCAACACAGTATATCAGTTGTCTCTTCATATTTTTAGTCGTCCATGTCATGCACCGTCACACGGTATAGATGGGTGAGTAAACTTCCCAACAACAACCCCCTTCTCTCTCTCACTCAACACTCCCCTTCTCTCTCTCTGCTTCTCTCTCTTTCTTGTCCAGCCTCTTGAAAGACTGTGCCTTGAGAGGGTCCTGCTCTTCCCAACCAAAACCTCCAATACTCTTTGCAACATCATCTCTGATCCATTAAACAATTACATCTCTCTTGTGAATTCATTCTGTGGTCATCACCGTGCAGAGGTACTTGTCCGAACGAGAAATGGCTGGTCACTGGACTTCAGCAACTCTTTCACGCCTCATCTTGTTCTTCCTCAATCTCGCTTCCTATATTCCATGGCTTGCATCATCATGCAACGACCAGATCTCAAACCGCACCACAGCTTCCGCTTCACACGGGTGTGCTAGCACAACACGCTGCCTAGTGGTGGACGATTCCATCTCCGTCGTAGTAGACGTCCTATTGCCAATCGATGATGGAGCCATACGCACGTCGAATGCGCATGGAACCAGAAGCACAACAACTGCTGGAAACTCTCAGACCAGAACTTTCGATTCGTTCCGGTCCGGCCCGGTTCACCCAATATTGAAACTGTTCCAAAGACAGGAGCTGGGGAAGGAGGTGCTGGGGTTCGCGGTTCCCATGATCACGGGGCTCCTCTTCAACCAGTAGGGGTTAACCCACCTGCCAGCCAGCGCGGTCATACTCGCGCTCTCCATCGGGTTCACAACCACGCGGAACGGCATGCTGCTGCGTGAGATGTGCCCTTGCGTTGCGAGCGCATTGGAGGGTTTCGGAGTGGCGTTCGTCTTGGTCACCTTCTTCGGCCTGGTGAGCTCTTTTCTTCCGCCCAGCCTCGTGTGGGCATGTTGGCTGTGTTGTGGCTTGTCGTGCTTGCCCTTTCTCTTGTTCCTTGTTCCTCCGATGGCGGCTAACGAAGAGAGCAGCGCGGAACGGCTGCATGAAGGTATTGTTTAGCATGAACAGGCATGCCGTGTTCAACAGTTCACGTGGATACATGGAGCAGGCACTCGGTCCACCTTGCATAGCCTCAGCATACAAATCAGTGTGGTTTAAGTAACTTATTTTTTATGTTCTATTCTTAGAATTTTTTTTTGGTCAGACTGCTCTTAGATTGATCAAGTAGAGAAATGGTAAAATTATGATATTAAGATTGATTTATGAAATCAATATATTAAATGACATGACAAATTATTGTTAGGTATTGCATATGATTCACGTAGTTAACGGTCCACTTATAGTCTCTCAAAATAGTTAGTATAAAAAAAGAGTATGTATAATCATCACTTGAGTTTGCTTATAAGGTGATATTATGAAATCATGACCTTTTGTTTATCATAAAATGAGCAAAATGCCATAATTAGTTTTTATGTCCAAAATTTACCCAAAAACCTACTTACACCTTATCTTGCCACAAAGCATATAAGGAGCATGTGGTAATCGCGATCTTGCAACCATCGAGGTTGCGACCACTCCAAATGGCCGCGCAACCTCAGGTGACCCCGAATCTTTGGTCATCTGAGGTTAGCGACGTCACGGCTAGATGGAGGGAGGGAGCGAGAGAGAGAGAGAGAGAGAGAGAGAGAGAGGGGCCGGCCTTAGGGTGGAGTGAATGGTGGCGTTGCGTGGTGACCATGGGGCTACAAAGAAGCCACTCAATTTTTTCCTGTCTACGGTTAGTTTATCTTTCACGTAGAAAAAGTATGTAATTATCAGTAACTAGTTATTTTCATGCGTAATAAAAATGGTGATTTAAGGGAAATATAATTTATTGATCAATAATCAGTCAATTCTTAGTTGATAGCAGTTTTCAACATAAGAACAGCAACTGTGATCATTTCTACGGCTAATAACCCATGTACTTAATAAATTTCAATTCAGAACTGTAATGAATTTTTTTTGTTCAGTAACTTATTCATTTTGCTCATATTTTCGCATAGAATCGGTAATTTTAAGTAACTTATATATATAACCAATCATTTATTTATAGACTGAAGTCCACCCAATTCAGTAAGCATTCTAATGATCAACTAAAATAAGCTATTTTTAACAAAATGGGCTAAGAATTCGAACCATGCCCTACAAAGCTCGTGTGGTCAGATCATCCATGCCCTACACCCAAAAGATTCGATTCACGAGGGCAGGGAGCGAGCAGAGACGAAGAACGCTAGAGACGCAAAAGAGAGACGGACCTCCGAATGAGTTCTCCGCGGGGGAGATGAAAACCTCCCTTTATTATGCGGCGCAGATTGAGAATTTGGGCCTCGTTGCTGGGCTTTTATATGGGCCGTCACACCCCCAGGCATAGGCCCAAGCAATCCCCAGGCCACGATTTGTATCGGCCCAAGGATGTGGAGAAGAACGATTTCCGAATATCAAAAAAGTTTTCCGCAGCCGCTAATGATTAAAAAGTCGATAGAAATTCTACATAAAAATAAACCATGCCTGAGAGGGCTAACGTGGGGCATTTTGGTCTTAAATAGGGAACTGCTTTTCCTAGTGTGCCTATTTTGAACTTTAGATCGAGCGGATTTAACTGAGCACAGTGGACTGTCAAGCTCATGATTACCTTTAATATAAGATTAATAATTTATCAAGTATATACTAATAATAAGTAATAAGAAAGTACTTTTCATTATGGTCAATACATCTTTTACAAAGAAAAAGCGCGTAGTCATCACTGACTAGTTATTTTCGTGAGTAATAAATAATAACTTTGAATCGAAGAAGTATCATTTTACCTATCTATAGTTAGTGAACTCTCAGTTGATAGCAAAATTTTCGGCATGAAATAGCATGTGTGGCCATTTCTAGCGATAATACCCTCATGTAATTTATTAATTTTCAATTTAGACCAGTCATCTTTGTTGGGGTGAGTAACTTATTTGTCTTGCTTATGAATGAAAATATATATATATATTCCTCTGGCTGGTAATTTCGTACACAATTGGTAAGGTTGGTAACTTACGCATTTATTGAAGTGACTTCCCATGTAACTAGTTATTTGTGTACGTAAATTACATTTTTACTAATTGAATAAGCATTTTAATGATCCAACTAAAACCAGCTACCTCGAATGAAGTGAGGCTAAAAATTCCCCTGCTTTACTCAAGACAAACTGCGACCGGCCATTTTGCAAAACATGTTTATTCTGTTCAGTCACAGGGTTCAGATGCCCATTGGGAAGATGATCCGCTATAGAAAAAGAGTGCAAGATTTTCGGATGAACGTCAATGTTCCAAATCCAAGCCCCAATCATCCCGAGGAACCCATCTTCAGATTCCTTCCTGGGCAATTTCATGAGCATATTCGAGCCAAAAAAAACTCCATTCGAAGGGATAGTTTTAGCAACATTCCAGATCATCCTCTTCATGAGTCAGGAAATAAGAGAAGCCAAATACAGTGTCGAATAGGGAGTCAGGAAAGCAGAAAGAAACTACTTGGTATTTTCCAAGGTCCCTCTCGAGGGAGTTAGCCCAATCAAGTTGGAGAAAGAAAAGCTCTCCATCCTCCCTTTTGGTATTGTCGGCGAAGAAAGGGATCGCCCGGGAAACAGGCGTAGAATGCGGGGCAGCTAAGGGAGATTACCACGGGTATTCGACGACCCCTTCTTACATTCCTCCCCGGTCAAGAAGCACGGAATCTCCCTTACGCAAAACGTGTAATCAAGAATAAAAAAGTGTGGAAGGAAGACATGCAATTCATTACAATATCGCACCTCGCCTCAAGAATTCAGAAAAAAAGCTTAAGCACAGCTCTGATTTAATCCCATTTAAGCTTTTATGCCTTTTCTAGATCAATTTTAACAGCGTGCAAATTTCTTTATTTTCCGCCTTTTTTTTCTTTGTGTGAATAATTCCCTGTTTAACGTCTAACAGCTTAAAGTTTTATAAAAGTTGATAGTGGTACCACAAAATCTTTACATGATATGAAAGCAAGACATCCTAAGTTCTTATGTTTCCAGGCCTCTCATTTGTCTTGTTATTTTCATGTTTTAATCTTAGACCATAAATCCAATCTACATGTCAGGAGACATGTTAGGATATTTAGATATTAATTAATGCATTCATCTAAATACTAGAACTTTTAGAGGAATTGATAGTTATGGACACCTAAATTTTGACTATTTTACTTTCTTATTTGTCATATAAAAATTACATTATACATTTCATAACATGGCATTTAGGTAGCAATAACATTTAGGACCAAATTTATCTTTAAAAAAAATGTTCTAAAAAAATGGAAAACAAAAAAAGAGAGGATAAGAAATAATTTATAAAATAAAACATTTGGTTGTGGGGGGGGGGGGATTTTGAAAGATTTTAGATTTTGGATAATGAAGTCTTGTTTTTGTTAAGCTTATCCTCTTGTTTCAAAAGATGATCGTCTGTGGTTGAGTGAATTATCTTGAAAAATCTTCAAAAAATATTGTAGCTTTTGGAGCCATTTTCTTGTTGAGCGTATATCCTCTTTTTGAAAGATGATCGTTGGCGGTTGAGTGAATATATGCAATTATCTTTGAAAATCTTCACTTGCAAAACAAACCTTTTTTTTCTCTATACATAGAGAGTGTAAGGCTTTGTTTAAAGGGGGGAAGAAATTAAGTGTTCGTGTGGTTTCATGGGGAGGCTTCGTTGAAAGAAAGTAAGAAAGAGGTGGGGAATTTGCAGAGTGCTTGCAAGTGACACAGGTGAAAAGGAAAGGAGAGGACGGAGGAAAAAGCCTTAGGAGAGAGAGAGTCACGGCTGAGATCCCTCATGACCTTGCCTTGCTATTTCGCCTACTGCCGAGCACCACCATAGCTGCTACCTCCCTCGTGATTTCGTCCCACGTCACCGCTGTATTGCTCCTTGCTACTTGTCACGATTTTGATGCCGGCGCTGCTCCCCGCCCACGCCTTTCGCTCCAAGACGACTGCTGCTTTCCGATGAGTTTTCTCTCCATCCTTCATCCGATTCAGTCCATCAACACGGAGGTTGATTTTTCCTGTGTAGGTTTTTGATTCATTGGCCGGGCCTCACGGTGGTGGAATCGTCGTTAGACCACCAACTTTTAAACATCGGTTACTCATCAAGCACTGGTGAATTCTCGGTCATACCTCATTTGTCAGTCCACAAGCCTTGCCGCTGCCCCCTTCGAGAAAGCCGTGCATTGGACTAGGTAATCTCTTTAGACTAAATTCAGTTTTTTTTTTTTTTTTTTTTTTTTTGTCGGTGACTAAATTTATTCAAATATTTGGTTTCCTAGTTTGTGATTTTGACTTGATTTGTTTTGATATTTTTAATCATCATCCGATTAGGAAATTTGTCATGTTAAGTCATAATAATCAAGAATATTGAGCCGCGAGACGTTGGGTTAGATTTTTGATTATTTTGACTTTTAATGGAAAATTTACGGATTGCTTTGCGTAATTGATTCACATTAAGATAATGTATCATTGACTTGTATTGGTGGATTATCAATAGGACATATATTTCAATGCATCATTTGACAAATTAATCATTACATACACATTGTATATCATGCATTATATTTCATATCTAGAACTTAGGTGCATACGTAATTCATGTTTAAAGCAATGCATGTGATCTTTAAAATCCTTATGGAGTTAGGATAGTATAGAGTTTTCTTTAATAAAACAAAAATCAAATAAAAATGTTATTTAAGTCAAATAGATTTCATAGTATGCATGTCATGTGTTGCACGTTGGTTAATGAGTCACGTGCTCATTGTCATAATACTCTTGTAATGCAATCGGATCATAATTAATTATTTTTTTTTCATGCATTATTAATGATGTATATAGTTCAATTTCTGATGGGATGGGGCCAGATTTTTCATTGGATCGGATATAAGTTTCTCGGGTGATCTCGTGGTGGTGTCTCAAAGCACCGCCGTCCTTTTAGCAATGCGAAAAGTTTAGGGGTTGATGCATTATGTAGTCTAGATTGTCTTCTTTATGAATAAAGGAACCTTTTTTTCACACAAAAAAAGAAGAAGAAAGGAAACGCCAAAATATTAGCGTTGCATCATTAGGTCACTTTCTTTTCAATAAAAGTTATTATGCTATGTTAGTTTTTTTTTTTTTTATCTATTTAAAAGGTTAACACAAAGGTTATTTGCTTGGTTAATTAATAGGATTAATTCATAATTAATCCCATTTCATGTCATTGTTATTTCATGTAGGTTGCATATAAAAAAAGAAGAAGAGAATTTATCGGAGTTGCATTATTTAAAAAAAATCATAAAAGGGACATACATGCATATAGAATTCTATGTCATCCGTTCCATATCATGTAGCACATGCATATTTAGGATCATGTAAATTAGATTGTACACATATTGTGATGGTTCAAGTTATGTCATATGAATTGTATCTCACATGTCATTAAAGTAAAAATCATGCATATTAAATTTAGATTAAAATTGCATATAATTAACATTTTAAAAAAATAGAAAAGTTAGGTGTCATTTCATTCACAAATCATGGTTAGGGCATGCATTTTTAATCAACATTTTGTAATTTTTTTAGAGAATAAACCTTAATAAAGTTGTAGTTTGTTCTGGTTAAGGTTAGTTATAATTTCTTACAATTCATCACTTGGGTTTATTGAATGTTATTTTTTTTACTGTGTTTTGTATGTTAGTGACTTAGGTTAAAATTAATCAAGACTTCTTATGAAATATTTTGGAAATTAAAATGAAAAGGTATCGAAAGAGTGTTAATCTAGTTAGATAAATCTAGTGTAACCATGTCCCTAAACCTATTGAATTTCTGGTTTGCAAAAGTAAATTGTTTTCCCATACTTTACTTGGATTTCTAATCAACCCTAATTGATTAGTGGCCGCTCCAAATTGAGTAAATTGCATGTTTAAATGGATTAACTTTTTAGTGTCAAGTTGCGATTGATAAAACTTGGGAGGGTCCGTGCTAAGCCTTCAAACTTAGTAATCCATTAGCTTGCTTTGGATAATTCACCTTCGGGAAGGTCTTAATAGCTTGGCGACCCCGTTGGGGACAGATTTAAAATTCATAGTGGACAAAGGCCTTCTTTTTTTGTTTCTTTTGAAAAATATTTTTTGTTTGGCAACATGGAAACAAGGTACACTCCTAACATAAAGTGTTAAATGTTTTTGGAGAAAAGAGTTATAAGAGGAGTAGTGCTTGTTGACCCTTTGTTTTGTAAGAAGGTGTTGAGATTGAATGTATTTCTTATATATTGAAGTGTTGCTTGTATTATTAATTGTTGTGCATGATTTTAAAATAGTTTTAGTACTACACATTGCACACACAACCTGCCATCCGATCTAGGCCGCATTTAAGGATTCTAGGATGGTGTTGAAAAATGAGCCAACCTTCAATGCGAGATTGCGATGTAGAGGTTACCTTTCTAGACCTTGAAAATTTTTCTTTGTGTCAAAATGTTTATCCTTATCCGCGAAACTACGTGTTTATAGGATTTCCTTTTGACTGAGCTAGAGCTAAGATGACTCAACTTTTGGACGCGAGACTCTGACTAGTTGGACCATTCTCTTGGCTCTAACTTGGTAAGCCTTGTAGTTTAGATGTCGAGCCTCACATTTCATGCGCCTGTCTATGTGGTTGCCATTTTTCCTTTGTAAAGTAAGTATTCTTATCTTTATACTATGCAATCTATTTACTTTATCGCACTTTCTTTTGGTCCATGACAAAAGGTCGATTGTGGGTCTTAATCTATATACAATGGGGAGATCCGATGTTCAATTCATTCCAACTCCCAAGATTGAGCTTAAAGGGTGATGGAATAAACTGAGTAAAGAAGGCCGAGCTTATATGGAGTCGATACTGAGACGGCTCATCCTTTTTTGGATATTGGAGTCCATAGTGGTGTTTTGCAAGCCATATCACACTTTTGATGTCCCAGACAATTACTTTTATTCTTGGTAAGAATAAGCTAACTCCAAAGCTAGAAGAGTACAACGTTATCTTAGGAATGTCCCTTGAGATTGAACTTCTTAGGCCGGATCTTGGTATAGAGCCCCCATCAATTTTGTCTCAATTTTAATTGATGAGGTCAAGAATTTTTTTGAAAGCTAATTGTAATACATGCCTATTTTCATTTTTGGCTAATCATTTTTTTAAATCAATCTTCAATGCGTCAAAAGGGTAGGATATTCATCTTACCATTTTTTGAACTTATAATCTTTCCTCATTGAAAAAATTCTAGTAATCCTTTGACGGCATGGGTGCTTAGACAAGTATGTGCTGACATGAACTTCATAAACATGATTTTAGCTGAGACATTTTTATCCCTCAATTGTTTCAAATAAAATGGAGGAAAAATCATGACCACCTCTCCTGAACTTTTACAAATTTGGTTTCTTTCTCACATGAAAGAGTTTGGTCATTTCATGCGTTGTTGTGAAATTGGTGATTCTAATCATCCAATAAAGAGATTTTCAATCTTAGAGAAAAAGTATACAAGAAAGTCATTTTCCAATTAGGTAACTATTCTAAAAGATCTAGATCCTTATGGTTTCATTTGGTATGCTAAATGGTTCCATGTTAGTGTGGCTCGTTTCTCTCACAAAACGAATGATTCAGTTCCATTGATGGGAATCACTGGCGCGACATCTTACTACCCTTGCAGAGTGGCTCGCTAGTATCGAGTGCTCCAGGATATACCACCCCCTCTCCGGATGGACCTATTCCAAGCCCACTTCGTGCACGCTTTGCATTATTATATCCACCAGCACAAAATCCCTCCAGCTCTACTTCCCATGATAGCTGAGGTGATTGTAAAACTCACTCGTAAAGCGCAATTTGAACATCTTAAAGAAACGGTGGAAAGGAATGAGGCTTGTATCTTCGAGTTGGTTCGACAGAACAAAAAGTTTCAAAAGACAATGATCTCCCAATTGTATATGGAAGATTTAGGAGTTTATGTCTAGCTTTAGGGTGTTATTTCAATTTCTTAGATTGATGTTTTAGGAATTTAAGTTCCTAGGGAGCTATTTTGAATTCTTAGGTTGATGTCCTTGGAATTTGATTTCACTTAATAAATTGCGTGATCGACTGTTGTCATGGACCAATCTCATTCGTTATGATGCTGATTGTACTTTTTACATTTTTAGGTAACATTGATATAACGGCTCACCCAAGATCGACAATCTGTACTCGTTTAGAGCAACAATGGCCGATAACACTGAACAAATGCGTGTTGTTGAACAAGCTCGCATCGCTGTCCTTGAAATGGAGATAAAGCAAGTCATGAATGTCCTGAGTAGCTCTCTAAATAGATTGATTACCTCTAAGAAAACATTGTCCCACTAGCTCCGCAAGTTGAAGTGATGTTACCACAACACACTCCCATGGCTAATTCGAGAGATAAAAACAAAAAAACATCCGGGAGTGGCCCCTCAACCGCTGATGATACCCAATGGATAAAATCACTGACACACCTCAAATTGTTGCTATGATGAGTTACAAGTGATACATTCGGCTATATTGGGAACTGAGTAAGAAAAATGCTTAGCAAAAATTGAGAAGAAACTTAAGCAGCTGCAGGGTTCACTAAGCCAAGGCCCGACTAACCTGTCTCATCATACAAAGGTCAAGATGTCAAAAATGTTCAAAATGGTAGACTTTGAAAGGTATGACAACTTTCGACCAAAAAAAAAAAAAGAAAGGTATGACAACACCTCTTGCCCGAAGATCCATCTACAGACTTATGTGGTCAGGATGACCTAATATGTTGAAAATATACCCTTGATGATTCAACAATTTCAAGCAAGCTTGACAGGGCTAATGCTATAACGGTACATCATGAAGAAAATTAATCTTTTAGAGACTTGGGAGGATTTGACTGATGCTTTCTTCAAACAATATAAGTATAATATGGACGTCACTCCATCTCGAGAAGATTTACTTCGCACAGAAAAGAAGAAGACAGAATCTTTCAAGGCATATGTCATGAGATGGAGGACTCCAAAGCCGACGGAAAAGGAGCTGATGGATTTGCTCACGAAGACACTCCCGCCCTAATATCGAAATCGAATGCTGGGTTCGATTGCTGAGTCATTCAATCAGCTAATCCCTGTCGGCAAGTGAATTGAAGTAGCCTTGCGTGATGGATGGGCATCTAATCAAACCGGCTCGTATAGGAGATTCTCAACCAAGAATGATAAGGAACCTATAGCGGAGGTTAATGCAGCTTATATTCAAACACCTCGCTCTTCTCCGAACACCCAACAGGGAGGAGCACGATCATTCTTTGGCCAATAGAAGAACTCTTCTAGGCATCAGTTCATGCCACTTCCTAAACCCTTGTCCAAGATCTTGCCGACCCTTCAAAAGAAAGGATTACTCGCTAAGGAGCCTAAGTGATCTAATCCCAAGCATTTTGCCAACTATGATCCGTCCAAAACATGTGCTTACCATATGGGGGAGGGAGGGTATTTTGTTAATGATTGCTATACGTTGAGACACAAAATCCAAAATCTTCTGGATGCCAAGGTGGACTCATTCTGTGATGCATAGCCAAACATCCAGAATAACCCGTTCCTTGATCACGCCGAAGCTGTGAACGCTATCTTTAGTTTTGATGTTGGTAGAAAGAAGAGCTTGAAGATACATGTAGACGATGTTTATAATGGTTTAGTTCGAGTTGGGTATTATTCAGATGCGGAAGAGCCTACCATGTTTCAGAAGATGCAAAGAGTTTCGACTATCAATCCAATCATTATTGATTTGGAGGACAAGTTTACTGATCTTGAAGATGAGTTTACTGACTTGAATATTGAAGCTAACGATTCCCTAGCTCTTGTCATGCCACCGTTGGAAGACGCGTTGGATGCGAATGGATTAATCATTAACGATATGCCACTGTCTAATGATGAATTAATTCTCGATGTTACGCAACCCTATGCATATACGAATGATAAAGCAGTCCCATGGTGTTATGATGCAAAGGTAGATGTGGTCACTTGATCGGGACACACCTATACTCAGGCCAGCTCACAACTTATCAAGCTGATCATTGATGAGGAGGCTAAAGAATTCTTAGCCGTAATTAAGGCAAGTGAGTATAACGTAGTGGACCAACTTCATAAAATATTAGCACAAATCTGCCTATTAGAGTTGCTCTTGACATCGAAGAAACATCAAAAGTCCCTGAGGGAAGTCCTTAGCGAGGTCCACGTCCTAAAATCCATTGAACTTGAGAAGTTGAAGGAATTCGTGGGGGCCTTTTTGTTAAAGGACTAGATTGCCTTCTCAGATGAGGAGTTCCCAAACGAAGGAAGAGGACACGACAAAGCCCTCTATATCTTAGTCAAGTGTCGGAATATCTTGGTGTCCCGCGTACTCATTAATGATGGATAAGTTTTAAACATATGCCCTCTAGCAACTCTGAAATGCCTTTGGTATGATTTGAAAAGATAAACACTTGGAAGTCACATCAAGAGTTTAAAGATTCAACAAACAAAATTCACACTGGACATTTGAAAATATTTTATAAATGGGTACCTAGAATTCTCATCAAGTATTCCGAAGATTCAAAAGTGATTAGACAAACTCAGGGCTTCAAAGACGAATCCTTTGGTCTTTGAGGAAAAATTCATTCTTTAAAACTCAATGAAGGTCCATGCATAATGGTCTTATCAAATTTCCATTGGAAAAAATTATCATTAAGACAGTTTTCACTTATAGCATGGACTTCTTGAACATGCTAAATGAGATACTTTCAATCTGAAAAAGCTTTTTACTCGCTCTCGTTTAGAAAGGGGTTATTTGTCCCGACCATTGATGCGAGAATATATAAATCACTCAATCTTATCATCCTGTCGACAAGAGTTCGTGTTTTCTCATAAGTGGAACAATTTTCCAATCTGAGGGATCTTTACCAGGATCGTAATATGAACTTGGTCAACGGCTCAAAAAGGAAAATTTGACAGCTCAGAAAGGAATATTTTATGATTATCATCTTCGGATTTACAAGTAAAAATTTTGCAAAACAAGATAGAAAAAACCTTGCTTGCACTTTTTCAAGCGAATATTATAAACATATGAAGTCCTACGTTATATAAAGTGCCTTGACATGAAGAGACTTCGTAAGGGATGTAACGTAGGTTAGGTTACAAAAGGATTCGTCGGGCTCAAAGGTGTGTATAGATGGGGTGAGAGTTGGTGATCATTCAAGCCTTGTCATTGGTCGTTTTCTTCACCACGGATTGTCTTCTTGACAGATGCCCTCATCGGCTTCGACAGTTCACCACTTGATTCATTGTAGTACAATGATTACTCTACTCAGGATCTTTTCTTAACATTTTTTTCCCAAGTTTTTTTTTTTGGGTTTACTTTTACCAGATACGTTGCTTTTTCATGTCCCCAATTCATCAGTCATTTCTCTTTTTTATTCTTTTTTTAGGCTTTTGTGCTCGGAGGTCTTTATCTTCAAGTGGCACTCCAGATTAGCTGCTCAAACAGTCGGCTTGCCCTAAGATCGCCAATCCGTACTCGTTCTAGAGCATCAATGGCCGATAACATCGAACAAATGCATGTTGCTGAACAAGCTCGCATCGCTGTCCTTGAAACGGAGATGAAGAAAATCTTGAATGTCCTTGAGCAGCTCTCTAACCAAATCGATTCCCTCCAAGCAAACATTGTCCCACTAGCTCTACAAGTTGAAGTGGTGTTACCACAACACGCTCCCATGGCTGATCTAACAGATAAAGGCAAGAATATGTTCGCAAGTGGCCCATCAACCTCTGATGATGCCCCCATGATTAAAATCACTTACGCGTCTCAAATTGTTGCTGATAATGAGGTACAATAGTAAAACTTCAAAATCTCTATAATTAAACATATCACGAGTCCTCCTACCAGGAATAAAACTGGCATTAAGTGGGATTGATTAAATCGTCAAGTGAAATGATTTATATCCACCGTATTGCAAAGGCTTATCAGTTTATTGATTCGAGAACTTATGGGCCTTTGCCCATTAGAATAAGAAGAGCACCGTGTTAATCTGCGGTTGTAAAATTGTCTTTAAAAGTCTTGCCAACTGAGGAACCAATCTCCAGCTCAGTTTCACACTAATTCTGCCAGCATGAGTATTAATAAAAATTTACCAAGTTCTCTTTTATGGTTATCTTCACTCATAAGCAAATCACAAAACTCTTTCTTGACCTAGAGAAATTGCTAACTTTAATATTCCAGCCAGATAATGGAATCAAAACATACACCTTATTCTCAAAATTAATCTGACTTAGTTAATGAACAACCAACATTGAATATATTAATATGATTGGCAATAAATGCACTTTCAATTATCTTTAAGTGAAATAGATGTTGCATCAATTATACTTTCTTGGCCTTTAAAGGGCTTGCATAGATGTTGGACAAGGTAGTGGTGGTGTTCTCTTTCATGATGTTAAATGCGAAATTACAAATTAATGTTAGATGAATGATACCTAATGCCTACATATCTAACAAATCCTAATCAGTTTACTTCATCGAATCTGTCTTATCCCCATACATGAGTAAATTCCTTTAATATGGATAATTCTCAATTTGTATCTTTCAGAATCCAAAAATGATTCCCATCAAATTGGTCAATTTTCACTTTTCTTTTTTCTGTCACCATCATTTATTTCAACTAAGCCAGTATTAACTATTGTGAAATACAAAGGATAAAGTAAACAAAATAAGAAATTAGATCAGGCAGCAAATTTACATGGATGGGTTGGTAGGATCTATTGAATGCAGAGAATAGAGAATTTCACTATAAATCAAACGATGTAACTGATATTTTAACCACATTTGAGTCGTTCAAACACTTTCCCAACTTCAATTATACCTAATAATTCTTATAGTGATTAACTTTCACAATTTCTCGCAAAGTAATCTCTAAATATCATTAAAAAATTCGCTACTCTCACTGCAAGATTTATTGGCTTGAGAACCAAAAGCTCTTCCTAGATCCTCTTCATGGAGAAGACCCGTTTCTTATAAAAAGGTGATTTGGAAACCACTCAAACTGTGAATCCTATCGAAACCTACTCAAATTAGAAAAAAAAATGTTCTATAGAGGCTGGAATTCAAAACGTATTTTCAACAGTTTTTATGGCTTGAGATGCAGGAAGCTTTTGATTTTATCGCATGGGATCTTACTAATTGTAAGGGCAGCAAGCAAATTACTATTTGTATTGAGAAGAAAAAGAATCTAGAAGATAACCTGTATATGAGAGAATTATGTATTCTGTAGTTGTTGAACAATCAATTGCAATACATCAGTTGAACATTTCTTTTCATCTTTCTTCTTGTTCAACCTTACAAAGCTTTACTAGATGAAGAAGAACAAAAATACAGAGAGAGAAAACTTGAGAAGAACAGAGAGAATTAAGAGAACAGAGAGATTCGAGTTTTCAGAAATGTATCTCCCTTCGTTCATCAGTTTTCTTCAATCCCTTTATACTAAAGCTTAACTACTTAGACTTTCTTTCAAAACAGATTTAACAACTTTAGTAACAGAATGATTAATCTTGACACATGTGCAGCTCCTTCAGTAGCTTGATCAACTTCTGTTCCTGGTTTTAATCTTTTGTATAGTCGGATTCTTCACAGGGATTGCCAGCTCAGCTTTTCTACGGATCACCAGCTCAGCTTTTGTTTCTTCGACTTCTTTATAGCTTGCCAGCTCATCTTTCAGCTTCACTTCGATCTTGCTCTACTTTGGTTTATTCAGCTGCCTTGTTCAGCTGTAGTTTGCTCAGCTCCTCTGCTTCTATCAGCTTCTTTGTTCTGTGTTTTTAATCTTTGTTTTGTCTCTTTAACATGTATTGCTCCAGCTTATGGCTTTTAACATCTACATCTCTTCAACCCAAGAAAACTCGTGAATAGTCTTATTTGGGTGACATCCAGACCTAAGTTTTTCTTCTAGAGACGCACTTTGTAAAGCGTATATTGATCAACATCCTGATTAAAAAACTAAGATGTGGGTCGAGTTTATTTCATGAGCATGTTCAAATTTTTGCTTACGAGATTCTTAAACCGAACCTGCAATTTTCATATCACTGTGGCAGCTAGGGTGTCAATGGGTCAGGTTGGGTCGGATTTTGATGTTACCCGACTCGACCCGAATCGTAATGATTGCATGCTATGACCCAACCTGACCCAAGCCAAACCACATAAGACCCGAGTCGAAATTTCGAGTCCAGTCGTGTCGGGTTTCTGGATTTTCCTTTTTTTTTTTTTTTTCGTGGTAAGATTTTTTGAAGTGAAAAGTCATTTAACTTTTGAAGAACAACAAATCTGAAAGATAATACCTTCAGCTTGAGGCTTTAGGAACTTTTACCATAAGCAAAAATTGAAAATGGACTTGCCCATAGGCGGGCAATCCACCATAAATCGTAGACATATACATTGGAACAGGTAAAGATGCAATAGGAATAACAGCCGAATTGAAGGGAATCATCCCGAAATTAAAAAATTATAAATAAAAGGTCTAACATGGAAAGTAGCATTCTCAAATGGAGAGACACAGCTCAAGCAAATGACGGCACGGTGCCACAACTCGGGCAAATTACCGTTTCTCAAGGCCTCTCTTATCACAATGTTTTCGCCACTGATAGCAGCGCATCCTCGGGCGAGATCCTTTTACCGGACCGACATCCTGCGACCATCACGGGGATTAATCTTTAGAAGAATAGAGGGTTGGATAATCCCAATATAGGGCCTTTATTTTTATTTTTTTAGGGAAAATAATAGCAAAACTTTTAACATGCAAAATATTACTGGTTAATACCATCAAAAATTTAAATTGATATACTTGTAACACATTTATCTCAAACTAATTTTCAATTCACAAAAAATCTTAAATATATACACCCACGCTACATTTGCAACAAACTAAATTTTACATTGCAAAAAGTCACAAATTGATATATTTATGATAAATCTATCATTTGTTAGCTTCTATTTAAAAATTCTCGTTAAATTGCTAATGTGCAACACAAGTAGCAAGCAACTCGGACAATTAGCATGTGACGTGAAAATTTAACATAAATAAATTTCCAAAACAACATTGTTTTGGGGAAACCGGATCTTAAAAAAAAAATGAATGGAGATTTGAAAATATGCCAGAATCTACTAGTTATGTCCTAATAACTCCCTCACGTTTTGAAAACTGTTAAAATCCTTAGTGTTCCCCAATTTTGCCCTAAAATTTTGATAAACGGGATAGGTGTGTATTGGTTTGAGATTTTTTGTGATGCGGATATCAATATATGGTACATATGGCCTGTTTGTACTAATATGAGATTTTTAATGATATGAAAATTAATTTAGGATAAATGTTATATGTGCATCGATATATGATTTTTGTTAGTATTAACTCTAATTTCTTTTATAGGATCATCCTAATCATGAAAAGGAACTTCCCCCGGACGGCATTTTCGACTTGGCAAAAGTCCTAACCAAGAAAAAAACAGCATTTAATTTAAGCTGTCCGAAGTTGGGCGCGGGGTGAAAAGGACTTTGACTTTTACTCGAGACCGCCATGAATCGCCACAGGTCGAATGCTGTCCTTTTCACCTGTGGCGACTTCGCCAACTTCGCGAGTCGAATGCTGTCCATTTCACCTGTTGGCGACTTTCGCCACAGATCGAATGCTATCCTTTTCACCTGTGGCGACTTCGCCAACTTCGCGAGTCGAATGCTGTCCTTTTCACCTGTGGCGACTTTCGCCACAGGTCGAATGCTGTCCTTTTCATGGTGAGCAAACGCCCTTTCCATCCAGACTTGTGCCCGAGACTGCTGGTGAGCAATCTAATACGCATACATTTCCTTTAGTAGCTCAAGGCCTCCTTCGTTATAAATAACAGCACAAGGTTTCACTATTCTCAAATCTCGAATGAACATCTTCTGAACGTTCCTCTCTCTCTCTCTCTCTCACACACACATTCATGTGGAGCCTCTTGAAAGGTTGTGCCTTGAGAGGGTCCTGCTCTTCCCAACAAAAACCTTCAACATTTGTGCAACACCATTTCTGATCCATTAAACATTTACATCTCTCTTGTGATATTATTCGTTGGTCATCATCGTGCACAGGTACTTCTCCGAACGAGAAATGGCCGGTCACTGGATTTCGGCGACTCGTTCATGGCTCATCTCATTCTTCCTCAACCTCACTTCCCATATTCCATCACTCGCATCATCATGCGACGACCGGATCCCAAAGCGCACCAACCCTTCTGCTTCTGCTTCACACGATGGCAGTAGCCCAACACCCTGCCCAATGGTGGACAATTTCTTCTCCGTCAGAGTAGACGTCCCTCCGCCAATCGATGATGGAGCCATACGCACGTTGAATGCACACGGAACCAGAAGCACAACGACCGCCAGAAGCTCTTGGGCCAGAACGTTCGACTCGTCCCGGCCCGGCCTTTGTCACCCGATAGCATCCCTCTTCCAGAGACAAGAGCTGGGGAAGGAGGTGATGGGGTTTGCCATTCCCATGACGACGGGGCTCCTCTTCAACCAGTACCAGGGGTTGACCCACCTGCAAGCCAGCGCGGCTATACTCGCGCTCTCCTTCGGGGTCACCATGACGTGGAACGGCATGCTGCTGCGTGGGATGTGCCCTTTGTTTGCGACTGCGATGGAGTATCTCGGAGTGGGGTCCGTCTTGGTCACCTTCTTCGGGCTGGTGAGCTCTTTTCTTCCGCCCAGCCTCGCGTGGGCGTCTTGGCTGTGTTGTGGCTTGTCGTGCTTGCCCTTCCTCTTGTGCCTTATTCTTCCAACGGCGGTTGAGGAAGAGAGGAGCGCGGAACGGCTGGATCAAGGTATTGTTTAGCATGAACATGCATGTCGGATTCAACGGCTCACATGGATATCTAGAGCAGGCAATCGGTCTCTCCCTCCCAGATGAGCCTATCGTCTCGTCCATGCTTGTAGAAAGCAGATCAAAGAAATGACCGAATGAAGTCGTGCATCTTCATGTCCTAGTTGAAGCATAGATCACGGTTTATCGTAATTTCCATTTTGACAATTTCTCGGATTGTGTTTACTGAGGAGACTACTTCGTGTCGCCAACAAATCAGTATTGCTTAAGTAAAATATTTTTGTGTTTTCTGATCTTAGTTTGATCATATTGGAGAAATAGTAAAATTATAATATTAAGATTGATTTATAAAATTGATATATTAAATGATGTGGCAAATTATAATTAGGTGGTGTTGCACACTGTCTACTTATATAACAGCCCCACTTATGGTCTCTCGAAATAGTCAACATGCCAATTTTGTACATCAGTCTCGATATATATAGCATTATTGCTAAAAAGAGTATGTCATAAGATGATCACTTGATCATCACTTTAGTTTTGCTTATAAAGTGATATTATGAGATCCCATAATTGAGGACCTTCTGTTATCTTAGAATGAGCAAAATGCCTCTTTTTTTTTTTTTTTTGCAAAATTTACCCTAAAAACTACTTGCTCCATACATATATAGTTTCCCATGAAGCACACAGGGAGCTTGTGGTGGTCACAATCTTGCAACCATAGAGTTTGCGACCATTGCAAATGGCCGTCGAACCTAAGATCATCTGATCATGGGGCTAAAGAGAAGCCAGTCAAATTTTTTCCTATTTACAGTAAATTTATCTTTTATATAGAAAAAGCATGTGATTATCAATAACTAGTTATTTTCATGAGTAATATTTACTTTGGTCCAGAGAAATACATTTTACCTATCTAAAATTAGTAATTCTCAATTGATAAAAATTTTCAACATAAGAATAGCATATAAGACCATTTCCCCCGATAATATCCCCGTGTAGTTAATAATATAAATTCAGAACCGTAACAATTTTTTTATCTCGTCTTGCTCATCAAGTTGATAATAGACTCAGGAGGAGCTGGGCTATCGAAGAGAGTATAACTTTTCACCCGATTCAGTAAACATTCTAATAATCCAACTAAATCAGCTATTATGAATAAATTGTGGCTAAGAATTTGAATTCATTTGTGGGCACGAGATGTGAGAGCCTAGTATCCCCTCGTATGCATTTACAAAGCTCATGTGCTCAGATCATCCATATCCAATGCCAAGAGACACACGCTTTTAGATTTGTTTCAGCTCATGCAAAAGTGCAGCACCAACATTGATTAAGATATACGAAAGCAACGTGTGGAAAGAATATACTTCTAAATATCTTAGGAACTTATTTCCCAACCAAACTACATAGCAGCAGTTTACAGATTGAAAAGAATGCCGACGTTCAAAGAATCACTGGGCATAGCATGAACCAGGAATATTTGGCTGATGTGCATATTGGTTCACGATGGGAGCAGCTTGGACCCCCTGCTCATTCAGGAGGCACTTGAAGTAATGTAGACGCGGTAATGCCGTTTTATTTACAGTTCTAGTGGATAGGGCACCTCTCCTACTCCATAGTCCCTCTGCAAAATAGAAACAAACGAATAAATATGGATCTATGTAAAAATCACTTCACTATACTTATCGATTTTCTAATCTGCATAAAGGACTACACAGCTTTTAGTACACTTGGGCTGACTGAGTTGGCTCAATTTTGTATTAGCATCGAGCAGCCTGTACATTGCATTTTACATCTGTAACTAGTACTAAGCACTCAAGCTCTCTAGGCCATGCCAAGAAGAGAAAGCTAAGACAAGAAAAAACTAAAGTCCCGGGGCTACTGAGTTTTCAGGAGGGTTTGCTCATACGTGATACATCAATGGAAGAGGACAAGATAAGGCATGAACTGGCAAATTGAGGTTTAGGGAGTCTAGAAACACAATCAAAGGCCATGAGGAGTTCCTTAACCTAGAAAGCCATTTCACAATGCCAAAAGTTATTTTTTATGTTCCATCTCTCTTTCGATCACTTAAAAGACTGATTTTCAAGGATATACGTTCGTTCACCGAAAAAGAAAGGACCATACGCCATTCATTGCCTCAGCACGAAAGAGAGTATCAGAAGGCTTTAAGGATAAATGGTAAAACCCCCCGCTACCCCGTATGTCTTCAAAATCCATACAAGCCTAACACTCATACAGAACCATTGGGTGATATCCAACTTGGCCCTTTTATTTTGGAATAAAATTTCATATGGTAGAGAAACAGCTCTACAGATTATAAGACAGATGATAATAGGTAACCGGCCAGGACCCCAAAAGAGAGATTACCATTTGTCATGCTTGAAGGGATGTAGATATAACTTCACCGCTGCTCAAAGGGTTCCCTTGCGATACTAGACAACTAAACCCCTGGTAAAGGGCACAGAGACTAAAAGGGCACGGCTGGCTATATCCTATGAGAAAAGCACTTTCTTGAACTGTCTTGATCACACTCACTGTCTTCTCTAAGATCCTTGCGCTTTCTGTATATTCCGCCGCTTGTTCGTTAGCTCCTTAGGAATGAAGGGGAAGACATAAGGACGGGGACGAAATTTTCTTATAAGGGAATGGACACTAGACAGGGGCTTCTATTGCTTATCCATAGTCAACTACTTCATGGACTACATTAAGCGGAGACTGCTACAAAGACTGGTAGAACCATTGGTAGGAAGAAAAATCCAAATACGGATGATACTGGTTCGAGAAATCCAAGGACTGAAAAGGAGAAGTCAGTTTCCTCAAACTCAGGGTTTAGGTTCAGATAGCGGGAAATCTCAAAACCCCTCATGCATAACCACGGATACCTTCTGATTGATAAACCATATCTAGAGCCAAAGGTAGAGCGGAGCTCCCTTTTGCCTTTGCACTCGAGGGCCAATCTCCGTCCGGCCCGAGGAACAAAAAAAAGAAAAAGGAAAGAAACTCTAAATCGACAAAGAAGGACCAGAGGCGAGAAGAAAAAGACTCAATGGCCAAAGATGGCTTACCTGCAGCAGCAGCAGCAGATCTAGGTCATATCGTTTGCTGGACATTAGAAGAGTCGGCTGTCTCTCCCCACATGCAAACTTCACCACCAATCACAAGTTTTTGTTTGGAAGCATCGCTTATTCCTTCGAGGGGCTCTGCAGTGTAGACTTGATCCCATGGCCCATCTAAATGATCTAAGATACCAAACACCTTGATTGCTGCAAATGCATTTAAGGCCCTTAGCGACAGCATTTGGACATACACCAGGTCCCAGCCCCCAGTGATATACACCTTGATTGCTGAAAATGCATTTCGGTGTGTATTAGAATGGGATCGCTCCGTTACTCCACATCTATGGCTGAGCGCCTGGATTTTCTCATCTTTTTGGGTTTTGATTGTTGTTTGGTGTGTAGGTGAGAATTCAATTGGATCGGGGATCGGCTGTTCAGGTGACAAAGAACTTGCTTAAGGAAGAGGGCTTTGGTGCTTTTTACTAGGGATGAGCATGGTGCGAAGTTGAGCCGATCCAACACTTAACCTAGGGATCATTCCACACAATGTTGATCCTTAATTTTTTGGACCGAGGACCGACCCTATTGAGCCTAGGACGGATGACCGGACTGACCCTATGGGTCTAGTCCGGTTCCGGAGTCAACCCGAGACCAACCAATTTTTTTTTAAATTTTTTTATTCTTTAAAAGGATAAACATACTATTTCAAATTACATATTTATCAACAATGCGATATTAAGCAATCAAATTATGAACACCAATACATATCAAACATAAAAACAAGATAATGTAACAACTGAAATTTACACTTACTAAAAGTAACAAACCATAAAAACAAACTCGCGAGGCAAGGGAACAGAAGTAAGTGGCAAGGCAAGTGGATAAAGGCGAGAGATGAGGCGAGGGAGGCAAGCAAAGAGATGCGAGCAAGGCCAAGGCGGGTGAGCAAGGCCGAGGCAAGTGAAGAGGGTTTCTTTCTACTTTATAGTTTACACGATAAAATTGAATTGCAAAGAGAGTAGAGGAGGAGGCACTAGAATTTAGAGTAGGAAAAAGCATATAATATATAATGTATTAGATATATTATATATATCATGTACATGGTTGGTTTGGGTTGGACTAACCATAAACTCCTAGAACCGATGACCAACTAGCACATTGTAGGGTCTAGGGATATTAGGACTAGGAACTAACCCAATCTTCCTGGGAACCGGATCAGGACCTATCGGGTTGGGTCGGTCGAGGATCAACCCTGGACCGACCCCTACTTTTTACAAGGTATCTGGCTCTTGTGGTTTTGTTTAAGTCTGTAATTTTCCTTCCTACCTGCCTACCTAGTGTAGGAACCATCTCGTATATTATAATGATTAGCATGATTGACTCATAAGTTAATAAAAGTGACAGCTTCTGACCTTCGCGTTGTTAAAATCGATTTTCATTTCCTAAGATCATGTCATTTTGTGATTTCAAACTTAATCACTATACAATTGGATCTTGTATTAAAATCGATTGTTGGTAGAACTGTAATAAAATGACTTGCCACGGTCATAAAATCGGTGTAAGATCTATGGTGAAATTGTTAAAGTTTGAGATTTACCTTTTGCTTTTCAATCTAAAAGCAGCCAAAAAAAAAAAAAAGAGTAAAAGGAAGATTTAAAGAGCATAAACCGTAAATAATATTCAGCCTAACCCTCTCATCAACCACCTCCCAGTTTTAAAGTAAAAGGGACATTGAAGATGGCACAAAAGACAATTGATAGCCATTAAAAGTTTCAAAATGTTTGAATATCATGACTTTGAATTGGATGATGGAAAAATGAAACGACTGATTTCACTTTGCTGTAAATCAACGTGGGATCAATTTTTTTTTTCCTGTAATATATTATGGGTTATTTACATCACATCGCCATTTTCTTTCATGGATAAGTGCTTTATTTTTTGGTAGATTTTTTTTTGTAAGTTCAACTAGAACAATATGAAGAGAAATTGATGAGAAATAATTACTTTTAAGGTTATATTTCTTTACAAGATTTCAAGATCCGATGACATAGATCTCCCATCCATATCATACGAAAGAATGATTTTTGCTTCCCTTATCACAGGATTAGGATTTGTTTGGCAACTTGCCAAATAGTGAAAATTTATGTTCTTTTGTTTTCGGGAATAGATTTGGAACAAAAATCCGTTCGGTAAATTTTTTGTTCCTAGGAACAAATTTGTTCTCGGGAATAAATTTGGAGTAAAATCGAAAAGTAAAAAAGTTGATTCTTTGCTCTGGGAACAATTCCAAAATCAAGCCAACCTATTTTTTTTTTTCTATTTTCTCTTCTTTCTTCTTGTTCTTCTTCCATCTCTCTTCTTCTTCAATCGCCGCCGCCCTCCACCCCCGCCGCTACTGTTCGCCGCCCACAGCCGCCGGTTGCCGGTGATTGATCCAGCAAGCTCGCCTGAGGCTCGCCCAGCCCCGGCGAGGCTTGACCGACGAGGCCCGGCCTTGCCAAGGGCTGACGACACTCCGATGAGGTCGCCGACCCTCATCTAGTAGGTCACCGGTCATCCCAAGGTTGGCGGCTGGCAACCTTGAAGAAGAAGAAGAAGAAGAAGAGAAAGAAAGGAAAAAAAGAAAAGAAGAAAAAAAAAAAAAAGGACAAAAGTAATAAAATTATTTAAAAATTAAAAGAAAATGATTTGAAGTAGAAATTTTGAGGAACGGTGTCAAACGCAATTTATTCCCCTTAATTGAAATTTTGAACAGTTTTCAAATGATTTAAAATACTTAGAAATTATTTCTGGAAATAGAATAAAAAAAATAATTTCCAATCAGAAATTGTTTTCGGGAGTAGAAGTATTACCAAATATGCGCCTTAGTGCACTCGAATCCCTCTATGGGAGCAGGAACATGCAAATGCCACGTGTCGCAAAAGTAGAGAGAGATAGAAAAGGCAAGGTAATGACTTCCGCGAGACTATGGAGGAAATGGAGGTGGAAGGCTTTAGTTCTGGGCAATTTCCTAGCAGTCCGCTTTGTACTCTTCACAATTTTCTTATAAGTTCATTATGGCAAGGAAACTTCCTAGAAATATACATCTTGATCCGTCAAAACACGCTTACAAGACTAATTAAAGATTCAAATTGGAAATGAGCAATCCTAGTCATTATTTTTTTTCTTTTTTACACTTTGTGATTTTGGGGGTAGGTGAGCCTCCGTGATGAACGTGGATGCCAAGAAAATCCAAGGGACTCCTCGAAAGAGCCAAGAAGACCTAAGACATGGGCTCTCTCACACGCACGCAGGCAGTAGTAGGTGAGGCGTATAACCTCGTATGTGAAAGGGCGCACAAATTCCTAAAAGTTGATATATCAAATTGAACAAACACTATTCACGACCATATTGAATTTTGAGGAAAAGGTATAACCTCATATGTGAATAAATTGAATAAATAGTATTCATGGGACTATATTAAATTACGAGGAAAAGCTCTCTCTCCCTCCCCCTCCCCCTCCCCCACCCCCACTCTCTCTCTCATGCACTAGTGGCTGAGGTCTATGACCTCATATGTGAAAAGGCGCACAAAGTCCTAAAAGTTGATATATTAAATTGAACAAACAGCATTCACAGATCATATTGAATTACGAGGAAAATGTATATAACCCCATATGTGAAAAGGCGCAAAAATTCCTAAAAGTTATATATTATATTAAACAAACAATATTCACGGATCATATTGAATTACAAGGAAAATTATATCAACTTGAACAAACAATATTCACTTATCATATTGAATTCCTCCCTCCCTCCCTCACCCACACACTAACACTAGTGGTTGAGGTGTATAACCTCATATGTGAAAAGGCACACAAATTCCTAAAAGTTGATATATTAAATTGAACAAACAGTATTTGCAAACCATATTGAATTACAAGGAAAAGTTTAGAAGTAGCGTCATCCATAGTTTTTCTTTTGATTTTATTAATATTATTTATATGACTACTATTAACAATAGCATAGTAAATTAGACCTGTCACAATATATATCACGACCCGTACTTTCTATGGGATCTAATATCATATCTCTTTTTTTTTTTCTTTTTTGTATGTGACTAATCTAATATGATAAGATGACTTCTGAAAATAATAATAGCTCTATTATTTTTCACAATCGTATTCCTTCCATTGAACTCGATTCCAAAACCAAGTGAATTCATAGGGACAACTTCTAACAAACACCTCAATTGTAATGTACTTCATGAATTCATACCCTCAAAATAACATAACAGTAATAGTTTGAATTAAAATGTAAGAATGTCAGAACATGAAGTTTGGGGACAAACGTACAGTTTTATGGCAAAGTTGAGGGAGCAAAGATGAAATCAAACCCTATTATCTCCTCCAAGCTGTCTCTGAGGTAATTAATCCACTTTAGCAGAAGTGTGAGGAAGCTCTCAGCATGAAACATAGTGTCGGAAAGGCTTTAAGAACATAAATTTCCCCCGCGATTTTTTAAAAGAAAATGAAACTCTAAATAGACAAAGAAAAATGAGAGCCGAGAGGAAAAAGACTCAACGCCCCAGCATAGAACGGTGCCCACAGACCGGCTTACCTGCAGCAGCAGCAGCTCCAGGCCATATCTAAATGATCTAAGATACCAAACCCCTTGATCGCTGAAAATGCCTTTAAAGCCCCTTGCCACAGCCTTTGGGCACACACCAGGTCCCAGCCTACAGTGACAAAAAATGAATTAGCTTGCAATCAACATGTCTTGAATGCTGATCAAAACTTACCAGTTATGTACTATCGTCCTCGGGTTAAGGCTCTGGGGAAACGCATGGAATGTTTCCTCCCCGAAGCAACTGAAAAATCAATGTCAGATTCTATACATACATATGTTATGGAAATTAGAAAAGAAGAACAGAGATTAGGATGGCTGCATACTGATTGCAACAAACATCAGTGCTATTAGCACACGGCTTCACTTTCCAATTACCTATGAATCTTACATGCATGCTCTTTCACGTTGTTATGTTCCAACCTAAGCAAAACTAATACCTGGAGTTTCCGCACTTGAAAACAAGCGTAAGCCTCAACCACCAAAAAAAAAAAAAAAAAAAAAAAAACTGTAATTCAAGCGATCAAACAGATGAGAGACCACCAATCAACCAAGTGAAAAAGCACGCAGCCAGAACTATGACGACTTCATGATATCATTTCAGGCATTAAACGTTCCATCGAATTTTCAACCTCTGGGTCGCAATTTGTTGAGCATATGGATGAAGTTAAACCGCATCCATGACATTTTCCTTAGAACATTTTGCATCTGATGGCACCAAACGTTCCGAAACCTTCATTCTTGTCGACCCAGAAGTAGGTTTTTGGACCCCCAAGAAACAGAGTACGAAGAAACAGAGCTAGGCAACGGCAAGGGGCATTTGAATCGACTAAATTAAGTCGCAAGAACTTAACACTGCTACAATCGAAGGGAATCGAAGTGGAAAAAAGAAGAAGCGAGAGATGCAGAACGCCTTCCTTCGTAAAAGTAAAATACAGCACAGACATACGTAAAGATAGATATTGTTTGCAACACTATGAATACGGACTTTGCAAGTACAACAACACGGACTTTGCAAGTACAACGACTACAAGGATCCGTCAACAAGCAAGCGCAAAGATTCGACTCACGAGGAAACGAGCGAACAGAGACGAATAAACGATAAAAGATGCGAAAGAGACGGACCTGCGAGTGCGTTTCGCTCGGTTCCGATGTCCCTAGAGTTTCTCTGCGGAGAAGATGAGACCTTCCTCTATATGGCGCAGATTGACATTTCTGATCTCGTTGCTGGGCTTTATATGGGCTGGGTTCCCAAGCACTTAGCCCAAGTAATCCACAGGCTACGATTTGTGTCGGCCCAAGATGCGAAGAAGGACGTCCTCTTCTTGGAACATCGATGTGTGTTTAGGTCTCCTTCCTAAGTTTCGACTTTCGAGCACTCATATTGCTCTATGCATTTGCAAAATTAGAGAGCGAGAGACAGAGAGAGAATACTTAATCTCATAATAAAGGAGTAAATCTTTAATAGATGAGGACATGTTTAAACAACGTACCTTCCAACATATAAGTGATTTGCACCGGTTTAAAAGTTTTTATAAGGCCCGATGTGGACATTTTGGGCTTAAGAAGGGAATTGCTTGTCCAAGCATACCTATTTCGGCCTTTAAGCTGTGCAGGTCTAGTCGAGCATAGTAGACTATCATACCAATGATCACCTCTAATAAAAGATTAATAATTTATTGAGTGTGTACTGTTTAATACATACTTTTAATTGTGGTCAATTTATCCTTTTCTTGGAAAAAGCATGTAAATTTCATTAAGTCCTTAGTTCTATAATTAGTGAATTCTCAATTCTTCGATATAAAAATAGCATGCGTGATCATTTCTATTGATGATATTCCCATCTAATTAATAACGTTCAATTAGAACTGCAATGAATTTTTCATGTTAAGTAAATTATTCATCTTGCTGGTAATTTCATACACAAACAATAACTTTAATTAACTTTCATATATATTGAGGTGACTTTGGACACAATTGATTATTTGTATGTAAACCATTTTTTACCCAATTCAGTAAGCACTCTAATGATCCAAGAAAAATCAGTTAATCAAAATAAACTGGGCTAAGAAATCGAAATATAGACAAAAGATGCCTCGAATCACCGAGCATGCATTTACAAAGCTCACGGGGTTGGATCATCCATACTCTATACCCAGAGACACACACTTATAAATTTATTCTGTCTACCTCAAAAGTGTAGCTTAAACACCAGTTAGGTATGCAAGCAAAGTCTAGAAAAGCTAAACTTCTGAGTATCTTAGGAAATTATTTTTTGGCCAAAGTACAGAGCAACATTTCATGGATTAAAACGGATAGCGATGTTCAAAGAATCATTGATCAAGGCAGGAATCGAGACCATTTATCTGGCTTCGTGCATGTTGGTTAGTGACATGACAAGCTTGCAACACCCTCCTCCCAAACTCCCAAACAGCCATGGTAATGCCATTTCATTTACAACTCTAGTGGATATGGTATCTCTCCTGCTCCATGGTCTCTCTGTGAAGTAGAAAGAAGCGAATATATACGGATTAATGTAAAAGATTATCATTACGTTATCGATTTTCCAATCAGTGTCATAAAAAGGGAATACGCAGCTTTGACTACACCCGGGCTGTTAGTGTTGGTTTGGTTTTGTATTAGCATCGAGCAGTCTTGTCCATACATTTGGAATCTGTAACTAGTACTAAGCACTCAAGCTCTCCTAACCACATTAAGAAGAGAGAGCTAAGACGAGAAAACTCCCGTTCTGAGGCTACAATGATTTTTTAGGAGGCTTTGCACATACAGGATACATCAAGGGAAAGGAGAAGATAAGGCATGAAGTGGCAAACTGAGGTTTGCGGAGTTGGGGTGTTGACACCTAATGTTTTTTTGAAAATAAAAATAAAAAATAAAATAAAAATTCGATTTTGAAAATCTTTCTGGTTGAAAATATATCCTCATTTTAAAATTCAAAATTCAGTTTTTATTTGATTTTGGAGCCTTTTTATTGTTGGATGGTTGAGTGAATATTTGCAAATCTTCAACAACTTTGGTTGAGCTTTTTACTATAAAATGCGAGGCTTCATAACCGAGCAAGGGGGCTCTCTCGGTTTCAAAGGAGAAAAATCACTTTCGTGCTTTTAAAAAAGTTTCTTTTCCTCTAGTGTGAAGGGAGGAAATGGAAGAAAGGAAATTTCTCCTTCGATGGAGAAAAGGTCAAAAGTCCTCTAGGCATCTGCTGAAAGTGTGTCAGGAGAACTGCAGAGAGAGGCGAGAGAGAGAAACAGCAGGGAAAGTGACGCGAGAAGACAGAAGGAGAGAGAAAAAAATTAAAAGGAAAAGAAGAACACTGTTCTTCTTCTCCGGCACTTGCTGCCGTCTGCCCACGCTCTGTCCTCTGCCCCCGGACGCCGCCGTCTCACCACAGCGACGCCGCCCTGAGCCGAAGACCATTGTTCACTGCTCACCGCCGCCCGGCTTCCGCCGCTGCAGCCCGACGACAGAAGACCGAGATCCAACGCCTGACTCCGCCTGCGCCGGCCGACGTCGCCTCTCCTGCTCGTCAACGAACACCCCAGTAGTTCGTCCTCCGGAGGCCGCGACGATCCTGACGCCAGCCATCACCTCCACCGCGCCACCGCTCGCGACTTCTCCGTTCAATCGCTGACCCCGCGCCGGCCCGCGACTCGCCCACCGTTGGAGTCCTCCGCCTGCAACGCCCTATCTGCGAAGCCACCGCCGATTCAGCTCCGACCGCGACGTCCTTGTTCCGCCGGTTGTCCCTGCTGCCCGGGTGTCGCCCCGTTCCTGCCGGCCCGCCTTCGCCGGAGTTCCCTTTGCCAGACTAACGATCAGTCCCTCGGTGACCAGCCGCACGAGCTGCCGAGCTTTTCTTTTGGAAGCAAAGGAAAAAGGAAAAAAAGAAAAAAGAAAAAGAGAAAAGCAAATTAGGTAGTTTATTTTTCCTTATTTTATTGTCATTTATTTATTCGTTTTAAATTTGTTATTATTGTTTAAGTTAGAATATGGTTTGTCAATGTTAATATTTGTGCATCTGTAGGCATTATTCATAAGGATTTTGTCCGAAATTATTGTAATTATTAATTTGATCCGAGAGACATCGGATCATTTTTTTTAATTATATTAATTTTTGGGCTTTTTGGTAGAATTTTAATTGTTAAATCACAATAATTATTTAATTTGGTCCGTAAGATTTCGGATCAGATTTTTAATTATTTTTTTTTCCTTGTTGTGATAATTAGGGTTAGAATAATCGTTAATTTGACCTGTGAGACAACAGTTATTTTTCTGATTATTTTAATCCTTTGTTGGTTGATTATGTTGATTATTTAGATTTAATATTTCATAATTCCGCATCTTTTAAAAAAATTAAAAAGAAACAAATTTTTTTTAATAAAAAAATCAAAATCTTGCATGAGCATATAGGACATGTAGGTTTAATAAATTAGACACGTAGGTTTATTAAATTAATTTTTAGGCTTAGTAAATTAGGATTGCATCATGTTGTTATGTTTTAGTAATCCCATCATGTAGTTTTTTTAATACATCATTATGTTGTTTTTTTAAGAATTATTAAGTAATTTTAAAAAAAAAAAAAGAAAGAGAAAAAAAAAACACAAAAAAGGTCATTTATTTGGTTAGTTAATAGGTTAGCTCATAATTAATCCCATCCCATGTCATCATTGTTTAGTGTAGGTTGCATACATTAAAAAGAATCATTATAAAAAAATCATAAAAAAGAACATGCATATAGAATTATTATGTCATTCATCACATATCATGAAAGGCATGCATATTTAGGATTATAAAAATTAGATTACATACATATAGTGATAGTTCAAGTTATGTCATATGAATTGCATCTCACATATCATTAAAGCAAAATTCATGCATATTAAATTTAGATTAAGATTGCATAATCATAAAAATTAGGTGTCATGTCGTTTAGAAAATCATGTTTAGGGCATGCATTTTTATTAGCATTTTTGTAAATTTTTTTAGAGGATAGACCTTAATAGAGTTGTAGTTTATAATTTCATACGAATCTAGCATTTCGATTTATTGAATGTTATTTCATTAATTGTGCACCCGCATAACTACCATTTGCATGTTAGTAGCTTAGGTTAAAACTAATCAATACCGCCCGCAAAACATTTTTGAAAATAAAAAGAATGGTACCGAAAGGGCATTAGAGAAATCTAGTGTAACCAAGTCCCCGTACCCTTAGTCTCTCGAGTTCGTAGGAGTAAAATAATCCTCCCATTATTTTACTTAGGTGTCTAATCGACCTACCATAAACCGATTAGTGGCGACTCTAGTTAATAATCATTTGCATGTTAAATATTTAAACCTTAAGTCGCGAATTGGTATGGGCTTGGGAGAGCCCGAGTTAAGTTTAAAAACTTGACAGTCCATTAACCTAGTTTTAGGTGGTTTGCCCTTGGTAAGACAGCATCTCTCGGTATGTGTGTGCTTTACCCAGAGGTTGGGGAAACACAATCAAAGGGGCAATAAGGAGTTCCTTTTCCTAGAACAGCCATTCTTCATGCTAAAAGGAGTTCTTATGTTCCATCTCTGTTTCAAATGCTTCAAAAGCTGATTTCGAACAATACATGTTCGTTCAATGAAAATATAAAGGAATATACATTTTCTCCCGAGAGAGAGAGAGAGAGAGAGAGGAGGGAGATTCCACATAAAGGAGAACATAGATTTCCTTTAGCAGTCTCTGAGGTAATGAATCCATGAATCCACTTTCAGTAGAAGTGGGAAGAAGCCCTCTGCATGAAACATAGTGTACAAAAGGCCATAAGGATAAACGGTGAATTAAGAAACATTCTTGGATCGAATTTTCTTTATAGGTTCAAACTCAATACATATTTTTGACAATTTTCGTGGCTTGAAATGCCAAAGCTCTTCACTTTATAGTAAGGGATCTTACTAATTGCAATGGCAACAAGCAATTGCTATTTTGATGGTTCCAGCTTCTGGATTTTAACATCTACATCTCTTCAATCCCAAGAAAACTCATATGTGAGTATCATCCAAATCAAACTACAATAGTATACTAGTGACAAATTTATCATCTGTCAACTTCCATTTGATATCCCTGCTAAATTGCTTATGTGGAACTCATGTGGCAAACAACTTGGATAATTGATGTGTGACGTGGAAATTCGACATGGATTAGTAACCTAAACGACGTTGTCTTGGGGAAACCATATCTGAAAAATGAGATTAGAAAATTTCCCCAAATTTGCTAGTTTTGCCCTAAGAATTCCCTCACGTTTTGAAAATTGCTAAAATCTCTATGTTCTTCAATGCTGCCTTAAGATTTTGCTAATGGGTGCACCTATTTGAGATTTTTAATAACTTTGGGGTATTATAGTTTGTGTGTACCGGTATGAGATTTCCTAACACAAAAATTAGTTAAGGATAAATATAATTCATGTATTTTAGCTTATGATTTTTTATAATATTAACCCTAATTCTTTATATAGGATCACAACTTAGTCACACTTTTTCTCTCCACAAAATGGAACTCCCTAGGCAAACTTGATCATGGAAAGGAAGACATTCGCAATTAAATACTGCGACAAAGCGATGAGAAGGGATGTTGCATATTGCGATCAACATCCCTTCTCATTGCTAAATTGCAATCGAGCAAAAGTCCTGACCATGTTTCAAACTTGAGATAAAGGGTTGGTTCCAGGGCGTTGTTGCGATTCCATCGCTTTATCGCAAGATTGAATCATAATGCAATTTTTTAGGGAGTTTTTGCAATTTTCTTTTGCAACACCTCTTCCCATCGCTTTATCACGAGTTTTGTCCGCATTTGAATACCGTGGGAAGTCGAGGGGGGAGGGTTTGTCTTCGGCTAAATACGAGGGACGCCTTTTGTGATTCTTTCCAAGGAGGAGGGAATATGGGTTGACATTGCAGTGTCCCATCCTAGAGCGAATCTCCCGCCTGTTTCTTTCCATGAGTCTTTTAAGGACTTGCTCAAGTCCAATTCGGCTAAAAACAAGGGACGCTTTTTGTGATTCTTTCATGATGAAGAAGTTTCTATAGCCGATGGAATTCAAACTTTGAAAGCCGCCATTGATATATAGTAGTAGTACCGCCACCTTCGGGCAAGCCCCCCTTTATCTTTTCCTTTTTCCTTTTCTATTTTTCTTTTGGGGTGGCAAACAGGAAATCAAGAACTGCTTGCTTCTTCTGTTTTTTACTCCGGGCTCTTAAGGAAAAAAGGAGGAAAAGATAATAAATTTTCGAGGGGTGTGTGCGATGGGAAGGGATGTTGCACAAGAAACTTGCAACACTCCCTTAAAAAATTGCATTCGAGCAAAAGTCCTGACCATTTTTTGCCCTTATGTTTCAATATTCCGATAAAGCCATGGTAAGGGATGTCGCTGCGAGTGCTCAGGACTTTTGCCCAGAGACTGCTAGTCAACAATGTATACGCAAACCAGATCGAGGAGGATGCGAATCATCTAAACATTAGCTTGAGAGGTTCTCCTTCCGTTATAAATAGCAGCACCAGGTTTCACTCCACTCTCAAGTCTCAAGCGAACGTCTTCCAAACACTCTCTCTCTCTCTCTCTCTCTCTCTCTCATTCTTGTCGAGCCACTTGAAAGATTGGGCCCTGAGAGGATCCTGCTCTTCCCAACACAAACCTCCAGCATTCGTGCGACATCATCTCTGATCCTTTAAACGATCACATCTCTTGTGATATCATCTCATTCCCATCATCGTGCAAAGGTCCTTGTCCGAACGAGAAATGGCCCCTCACTGGACTTCGGCCACTCGTTCATGCCTCATCTCATTCTTTCACGTCCTCACTTCCCATATTGCACCCCTTGCATCATCGTGCAACGACCAGATCCCAAACCGCACCACCGCTTCTGCTTCACATGGTGGCGCTAGCCCAACACGCTGCCCAGAGGTGGACAATTCCATCTCGGTCGTAGCAGATGTCCGCCTCCAATCGATCATGGAGCCATACGAACGTTGAACGTAGAACCAGAAGCCCAATGACTGCTGGAAGCTCTCAGGCCAGAACTTTCGACTTGTCCCAGCCCACCCCAGTTCACCCAATATCAAAAGTTTTCCAGAGAATGGAGCTGGGGAAGCAGGTGCTGGGGTTCGCCGTTCCCATGACCACGGGCTCCTCTTCAACCAGTACCGGGGGTTGACCCACCTGCAAGCCAGCGCGATTGCAATCGAGCTCTCCGTCGGCTTCGCCACCATTTGTAACGGCATGCTGCTGGATGGGATCTGCCCTCGGGTTGCGAGGGCGTTGGAGTATTTCGGAGTGGGGACCATCTTGGTCGCCTTCTTCGGGCTGGTGAGCTCTTTTCTTCCGCCCAGCCTCGTGTGGGCGTGTTGGCTGTGTTGTGGTTTGGCATGCTTGTCCTTCCTCTTGTGCGTTGTTCCTCCGACGGCGGCTAACGAAGAGAGCAGCGCGGAACGGGCGGATGAAGGGATGGTTAAGCATGAACATGCATGCCGGTTCTCCGAAGCAGATGATGGTGCCGTCACTTTGTGGAAGTGACGAAGCCCTGGGGACCACACATCCTAAGTGTGGCATTTTGACAACCGGAGTATCAAATTAATAAAATTAATTACCAAAAATGGCCCTGCTGTAAAATCGCAAAAACTTACAGCTCTTTGCTTTTGTTTTTATTTTTGCTTTTATGAGGTTAACTTTTGAGGTTGTATGGCATTACCCCCATTGAGGCTGCGAAAAAAAAAAAAAGGATTTTGCTAATAGATTAGTTTTTGAACTACTGTGTAATAATAATTTATTGCAAATAAAAAATTCTTGAAAAATTAAACCTCATAATATTTTATAATTATTTATTACTTGATTTTTTGTGGTTCAAAACACATTGTTACTCTCATAATAAATTAAAGACTGTTACCTAATAATTTAAAAAAAATGTGAACATAGTCAACTGATATTTTGTGAAATTGTAATTGACAAAATACCTCTGATTACTCAATTTTAAAATTTACTGTTAAACGAAAAAAAAAAAAAAAGGTCAAACGGAAACGGAGACAAAGCAGAACCAATGAAGTGGAAATTGACAAATAGTGGTGTTGGCGATGGTGGCTGTGAGCGCAAGACGAGGACTGCCAAATGGTGGTGGGGCTGGGTCCGTGGGAGGGAAGGTGAGGTCGTTCGGCGGCAGTGGAGGTTGCGACGACGAAGGAGAGGCGGCAGCGGCAGCGGCTGTGGCGGCTTCGTCTCCCTGTCATCTCTCTCCTCGCGATCAAAGCTTGTAGTCACCCCTTCTCCATCCTCCAAATGTCCTTCTTCTCTGGTAAAAACTCCATTCTTGAATTTCACGAATTGCCTTCGTTCTCACTCGGGTTTAGTGGAAGGCAAAAACATTTCTTTGGTCAGAGCAATAATTTGGGATATTGTATTTTCCAATGTAATTCAGTGAATATCATGGCAATAGTTAACATCGTTAACGCTAACGATAGGGTCGTTCACAGGGGAATATAAAGCACGAACGAGTCCATAACGTGTAAAAAAGAGATGTGGCTATACTGCAGAGACATTAATGGCAATTAACTTAGTCAATTTAATACTCCGGTCATCAAAAGGTGTGTGTGTGTTTGGGAGGTCTCCGTCGCTTCGTGGAAAGTGATGGTATCTACGCATTTCCCTTCTAGCAACGTGCTTTACGAAAGTACTTCACCGCGTCAACAAATGCGTATTGTCTAAGTAAATCATTTCTGATATTCTTTTCCTAGTTTGATCAAGTAGGGAAATACTAAAAATATAATGTAAAGACTGACTTATGAAATTAAGATATCAAGTTACATGATAGATTCCAGTTAAGTTTTATATATGGTCCACTAATTTAAAGACTCACTTATACTTTCAAAATATTTAACACACCAATTTCATAAATCAATCTTTATATAAATAGTATTATTGCTAAATCGATCAACCCAGCACCCGTTATTTTAGAATCAGAAAAATCTTTCTACTTTTTTCAAAGCACATGGGAAGCTTGTGATGGTTGGGGACACTAGTGTCACAAAAAATCTCATATAGATACACCCGCTCTACATTAGCTGCAAACTAATTTCCAAGTCCCAAGAAATTTCATAACAATGCATCCATAACAAATCTACCGTCCACCAACTTCCATCTAATATCCCCATTAAATCGCCGACATGCAACCCACGTGACAAACAATTCAAATAGTTGGCATGTGACGTTGAAATTCCATCTAATCTCCTGAACAATGTCATTTTGAGGAAATTTGATTGAAAAAAAAAAGATTAAGATTAGAAAATAAGCCAAAATCTGCCAATTTTGCTCTAAGAACTCCCTCTTGTTTGAAGATCTACTAAAATCCTTAATGTTCCTCAGTTTTGCCGTTAGAATTTGATAGATTAGTCATAAGTGCACTAATTTGAAGAATGGCAAGTGTATACTAGCATAAGTTTTTTATGATGCAAAAATTAATTTTAAAAAGATGTGACGCGGATGCATCAATTTATGATTTTTGATCGTATTGACTTTGATTTTTTTCTAGGATCATTAGTTAATAGCACTTTTTCTCTCCATAAACCCGGGCAAAAGTCATGAAGAATCCCTTGCTAATGTATATAAATTGCAAGCCTCCAATATTCCTCAGCCGGGCAAAAGCCATGAAGAATATAGGAGCGATTGCCTCCAATTTACTTCATCGGGCAAGCGATGAAGAATATTGGAGGCAATGGCAATTTTGGAGGCTTGGAATCTATTTACATTAGCAAAGGATTCTCAATGACTTTTGCCCTGGACTGCTAGTCAACAATGTATACATTAGGTTAAGGGGCTCTCCTCCGTTGTAAGAAACACAAGGGTTCGCTTCTCTCAGGTCTAGAATGAACGTCTTCTGAACATTCCCCTTCCCCCCTGCCCCTTTTTCTCTCTATCTGATCTCGCTCCGTTCCTCTCTCATTCTTGTCAAGCCCCTTGAAAGGTTGTGCCTTGAGAGGGTCCTTCTCTTCCCAACCGAAACCTCCAATATTTGTGCAACATCATCTCTCTGTTCCATTAAACAATTACATCTCTCTTGTGAATTCATTCTGTGGTAATCACCTCGCAGAGATACTTGTCCGAACAAGAAATGGCCTCTCACTGGACTTCACTGGACTTCAGCAACTCGTTTGTGGCTCATCTCGATCTTCCACAGCCTCACTTCCCATATGCCATCGCTTGCATCATCATGCAACGACCAGATCCCAAACCACACCACCGCTTCCGCTTCACACGATGGCGCTAGCCCAACACGCTGCCCATTGGTGGACAATTCCATCTCTGTCGTAGTAGTCGTCTCACTGCCAACCAACAATGGAGCCCCACGCATGTCGAATGCGCACCGAACCGAAAGCACCACTACCAGAAGCTCTTTCGGCAACAGTGAGCTACCGCAGAGCGTTCAAGTTGATGAAACTTACCTGATCAACGCGTGACTTTCTTGGTCTGGATGTCATACATCTTCTTGACCGGATGTTTGATATTTTTCTCGTCAGCACGGATGTCAACAATGAAGACAAGCATGTTGTTGTCCTCAATCTTCTTCATGGCAGATTCAGTATTAAGCGGATACTTCAGAATTTGATAATGATCCAACTTATTCCTTGGGGGTGCACTGATTCTGGGATACTTAGGATTTCTTTCCTTCTTCAATGTCTTCGGGCGATAAGATGTCGTGGCTGTCCTGATCTTCTTAGCCTTCTTTTTCAAGGTTGCTGCACCTGATTTGACAGCCTTGCCAGCATTCAGTGCCTGCGCCTTAGGGTCAGCCTTTTTCGTAGGGTCAGCTGGATACAGAATAAAAATAAAGAGTTAATAAAGGGTATTCAAGCCAAACGCATAAATAGAAAGTTACCACAAGCTGGAACTTAGTATTCTTAGTGTTAACTAATTTGCCAACCAAATATTATGCACAAACTACCGGTAAGAAAACACGGCTTTCACACTGAAATACAATCTGTCAATGAAGATTGATACTCTCAATGCTGCCATTCTAAGTTCTGTTCATTAGTATATCACAAGACATGCATAAAAAAGAGCATCAGCCATCATGAATTTCAGGACAACATAATGGCAGAGCATCTTTTTTATTCGATGCAATGAAACTCTCAGATTAAGATAGGCCTCCTGATCATAATTAGACAAAATCGACCGGGAGTGAAATGCTCATAAGCTTCTGATCTGATCATAGTCCAACCTCATGCCCTCCCGGTATCCATATAGCAATGCGACAGAAAATAAATCTTAAGAACTGGAAAAATTACAGCTATTTTCTTCTTTAATACTACCAATACCAACACACCAAAAGTTCCCAGAAACGATATCAGCACACGCCTTATCAAGACGAACCCTAACTGTACATCACGTATCTAGTAGCACAAACATCTCCCCATATAAGTATTACCAACACGAATTTCAAAGGACAAAGTGCCAACGGATGCAAAACCTCGCCCTTAGCTGGAGCCATTTCCCCGTCGAACGAAATCCTACCTAAGCAAAGCTAAAAAACCTGGAGAATCAGCAAATCAAAACAAGCATTGTGAGCCTCCAGCGAGCTCACCAAACCCCGCCAAGCCGATCATCAGCCACAAAGAAGGAGGAAGAAGAAGAGAAAAGAAAAAAGAAAAAAGACGAGAAAAATAAGAAAAATATAATAATAGTATTCAAAAATTGAAAGAAAAAAAAAATTAAAAGTCATACTAAATACATTTCTATTCCAAGAATAAAAATTTTAGGTAGTTGCCAAGCAGATTTTAAAACTCATAAATTATTCCTGGGAATAGAATGAAAAAAATCATTCTGAACAAACATTGTTCTCGAAAACAAAATGGTTATTAAATGCACCCTAAATGAGCTCACTGCTACATTTGTTCTAACTATCACAAAATTGCAGCATAGACATCCATTAGGTTAAACAAGCAAAGTCTGGAAAAATTAAACTTTCAAGTATCTCAATAACCCATTTCTTAGCCAAAGTGCAGGGCTGCATTTTACAAATTAAAATGGATTGTGGTATTCAAAGAATCATTGGTTATAGCATGAATCGAGACCATTTAGATGACTTCTTGCATATTGGTTTGTGATAGGATTGGTTTGGACCTCTACCCATTCAAGAGGCATATGAAGTAATTCAGTCGCGGTAATGCAGTTTTATTTAAATTTATGTGATGGATATTGCATCTCTGTTGCTCTACGATTGCTCTACCAAATAACATTAGTGAATATATACAAATCAATATAGAAGATTATCATTACAGTATCATTATCAATTTTCTAGTGTGTCATAAAGAAGGAATGCACAACTTCTACTACACCTAGACTGAATTTCATATTAGCATTGAGCGGTCTATCTCTACATTTTACACCTATAAATAGTACTGAGTGCCCAAGCTCTCCTAATCACGCTAAGGAGAGAAAGCTAAAGGCGAGACAAAACTAAACCACCTTTCTACTGTCGAGTTCAAAGATGTAGGGGCTAATGAATATTGAAAGGGATTTGCAGATACATGATGCCTCAACTGAAAAGGAGAAGATGAGGCATGAAACGCAAAGTGAGGTTTACTGAGTTGGGGAAAACACGATCAAAGGGGCAATCAAGATCGAGTAGTCAAAAAAGATCACTCCTAAAAATTGTTTGAATATAACTAGAAGATAATTGGGCTCGAAAATGTTGAAAATAGTTGCATTTCGGTCGCTGGGAGGATTCTATTCTGGGACAAGATCGAATAGGCAAAAAAGACGGGGAACAAATCCTGAGATATTTTTCGCAAGTAATCGGGCAGAAACCATATGGACGGTCCAAGGGAAACTGGAGGTTGGAACCATGTCGGTGGATGGACTGTTGAACACGACCAGAAAATCCCAAGAAAGTTCCGTCCAAATGTGAAACCGGAGAGAGATCGTGACAAACCCCGCCCAGGAAGCTGAACTATATTATAAATTGTAGAAAAGATCTCACCTTTCCCTTGCCCTTCCAAGAAATCACGCCTCAGTAGAGAGGAGAGAGAGAGAGAGGGGAGACTACCTTTTGACCTGTCTTTTTTCATTGGCGACATGAGTAGAATAATTCGGTGAAGTGACAGCAAATTGACGAAACCACGCAAACTCTACTCTCTCTCTCTCTCTCTCTCTCCGTGGGGTTGTTGGCGAGTGTAGCCGCTAACGCCTTTTTTCTTGCCGGACGTCGGTAGGCGGGAGGTCTGCGATCCAAGAAGCGCGTGAACGGCTTCCAACTCATGGCTTTTAACATCTCCATTTCTCGAACCCAAGAAAACTCGTGTCCGAATATCGTCCAAATCAAAGTATTTCTTCTAGACTCACGATTTGCAAAGTGTATTCTAATCAACATTACGATGAAAACTACGACGTGAGTTGTCACAAAAGGAGATGAAGAAAAGAAGAATTTTGGAATCGTAGGCTGAAGGTCTATAGAGAAAAAGTTGTATATCTCTATATTGATTTGTAATCTCTGTACAATGCTGTATTTAATTACAAGTGAGGAATCAATAAAAGAAAAGAAGATATTTTCTAATCTTTCTAATCCTAAAATAAACATGATTCCCTATCAATTTACAATTGATACAAATCTGCTAAATCATATCTTCGAACATGAGTCTTAACTATATTTCAGGGACATGTTTAATGTTTTGCTTGCTAGTATCTTAAACTAAATCCGTAATTTTTTTTTTAATATCGCTATTATTGCGAGGCGTCCTCTCATGAGATCCCTATACCGAATAGACATACAGTGCTTTAATAAGGTGCCGGCGCCATGTCCTATAACCACCCCGGGCTTTAATATTAGAAGAAATGAGGGTTGGATGAATCGCAAAGTAGGGCCTTGAATTTCTTTTTAGGGAAAATAGTAGCAAATTTTTTACCATGCAAAACGTTTAGGGTTATTATCATTAGAAATTTAAATTGATGCATTCCTAATGCATTTACTTCAAACTAATTTTTGCATAAATAAAAAATTCAAACAAATACACCATGCGACATTTACTGCAAACTAACTTTTTAGTCGCAAAAAATCCTAAATTAATATACTTGTGACAAATTTACCATCCTTGAACTTCCATCCAAAAGAATATCCCTTTAAATTGCCGACGTGGAACATATGTGGCAAAGAACTTGGCTAATTAGCATGTGGCATGGAAATTCGACATAAATTGATCCAATAAACAATGTTGTTTTGGAGAAATCAAATCTGAAAAAATGAACCAAGATTAGAAAATGCACCAAAATCTACTAGTTTTGTCCTAATAACTCCACCATTTCAAAACAGTTCCCCAATTTTGTCATAAGATTTTGGTAGATTTGTTGTGGATATACCAATTTGACATTATGTATGAACTAGTATGAGATTTTTTATAGCACAAAAATTGATTTAGCATAAATGTAATTTTACCCTTCGTGACACCTGACGGATGTATCGGTTTAGGATTTTACCCTCAATTTGTCACAAGTATATTAATTTGTGATTTTTCGTGATATTAATTCAATTTAACATAAACTAACAAAGGGTTAAAAGAAAAAAGACAGAGGGAGAAAGTAATCTCATAATTAAGGAGTAAGTCTTTAATAGATGAGTAAGTCCCGACGGTATGTTAAATCTATGTACCTTTCAACGTATAAGTGATAGACATGGTCAATTAAATGTTTTGGCCTAGCACCACTCTAAAAATTTTTGCGCGGCCACTCTTGATTAAAATGTCATTAGATTCTCAATATAAAACATGACCAAGCTTGAGTAAGCTGACGTTGGCATTTTGGGCTTAAGAAGAGAATTGCTTGTCCAGCTTGCCCATTTTAGCCTATAAGTAGGATAAGTCTAATTAGGCATAGTAGAGTGTCATACTCATGATCATCTTTAATAAGAGATTAATTTCATATCAAGAGCGTGCTATTTGATACGGACTTTTCATTGAGGTCAATTTGTCTTTTTCATGGAAAAATCATGTAATTACCAATAGCTTGTGAGTAATGAGACCTATGAATAAGCAGAAATAGTCTTTTACCTATCTAGAGTTAGTGAATTCTCATCTGTTGATAATATCGCATCTAATTAATAACATATTTCTTGTGGTGAGTATATTAGTCATCTTGTAGTGAGTATATATTGGGGCGACTTTCGTTATAATTGATTATTTGTTTGTAAATAACTTTTTACCTGGTTTAGTAAGCATTATAATGATCCAATCAAAATCTGCTATTTAGAATTAACTGGGCTAAGAATTAGAATCTGTTTATGGGCACAAGATGTACGAGCCTGGAATCGCCCTGTATGTATTCACAAAGCTGGTGAGGTCGGACGCGCACCTTGTAGATTTCTTTGCTACCTGCAAAAGTGCAGCACGCAAACGAAGTCTGACCCTGATTAGGATATGCAAAAAAGGCTTAAGCTCGTAAAGACCATGGTAGCCGGCACAAATCAAGGCAAGATAAGACTAAGCAAGCTATTTACCCTCAAATTCAAATATCTGTGGGCTACGGTGAGTTTTGAGGAGGGTTTTCCCATTCATTAAACATCAACAGAAAAGACAAAGAACCTCTGTAGAGGGGCAATCAAGGATGCATTGTTAAACCGACAGAACTAAAGTAGAAAAGGCAGGAATCTTTGGCCGACACCTACCCCATGCAAAAAAGTTATCTTAAGATTAACAGGGTATCCTCAAAGTTACCACATACCACAAAGCCCGTGGTCGGATCATCGATTTGCACCTTCTAGAATTACACTTTTTACTAAAGTGCAGCACGAATTAAAACGGATAGTGGTCTTCAAAGAATCATTGGTTACAGTATGAACTGAGACCATTTAGCTGACTTCGTTCATACAGGTTAGTGACAGAATTGGCTTGGGCGCCAACCATCCCGGGCTCTAATCTTAGAAGAATAGAGGGTTGGATGAATCGGAATCCCAATGTATGGCCTTGATTTTTTTTTTTTTTTAGGGAAAATAGTAGCAAAATTTTTACCATTCGATATGTTTAGGGTTAATACCTTTTCAAGTTGATGCACTTGTAGTACATTCATCTTAAACTAGTTTCCGCATTGCAAAAAATCTCCTATAGATAGACCCTTGCTACATTTGCTGCAAACTAATTTCCACATTGCAAAAAATCCCAAGCCAGTTTACTAGTGGCAAATCAACCATTTGTTAATTTCCATCCAATTTTCCTGTTAAATCGCTGACTTGCGAGACACATGACAAGCAACTTAGATAATTGGCGTGTGACGTAGATGGGTCTCCTTAACGACGTCATTTTGAGGAATCTAATGTAGAAAAAAATGAATTGAGATTAGAGAACATGCCAAAATCTGCTAGTTTTGTCCTAAGAACTCCCTCATGTTTCGAAAATTGAAAATTTTTTTTGCCCTAAGATTTTGATAGATTTGTCATAGGTATACCGATTTGGAGAATGGCACGTGTATACATGTATGGGTTTTTTTTTATAATACGAAAATTAATTTGGAAAAAATGTGATAGAGTTGTGTTAATTTATAATTTTTTATGGTATTAACCTTAATATTTTTTTATGGGATGATAAGCTTATAGCACTTTTTCTCTCCATAAATTAGAACTTTCCGGGCAAAAGTCCTTCAAAAAAATGCCAAAAACGATGCGAAAGTCTCAAAGGCTAAAAAATTTGAGGACCCTTTGAAAGTCCTGAAGGCGAAAATGTTGACGACATAATTTCTCATAATTTCTCATAATGAATTTTTCACTCGAGAACGTGACGTTCTCCAAATTTGTCAAATGAACTGTTCATCTCGAGAAAGTCACGTTCTCAAAATAAGTGATGAACTTCTCAAAATGAAGTGACGTTCTCAAAATTATTGACGAACTGCTCATTTCGATAGTCACTTTATCGAAATTATAGAAATGAACAGTTCATTTTGAGAAATTCTTTGTGTTATGTCATCGAATCCATCCTGCGAACGGGACTTTCGTTGGGTTGCTTTGTGCGTTTATAAAACACGAGATTTCACTTCTCTCAAGTCTCAAATGTCTTCTGAATATTCCCCCCTCTCTATCTGATCTCTCTCTCTCTCTCTCTCCGAGCCTCTTGAAAGATTGGGCCTTGAGAGGGTCTTGTTCTTCCCAGCCAAAACCTCCAACATTTGTGCAACATCATCTATCTGATCGGTTAAACAATTACATCTCTCTTGTGATATTATTCCGTGGCCATCATCGTGCAGGGGTACTTGTCCGAACGAGAGATGGCCTCTCGCTGGACTTTGGACCCTCGTTCATGCCTTACCTCGTTCTTCCTCAATCTCGCTTCCCATATTCCGTGGCTTGTATCATCATGCAACGACCAGAACCCAAACCGCAACACAGCTTCCGCTTCACACAGTGGTGCTAGCCCAACACGCTCCTCGGCAGCGGACGTTTCCAACTACGTCGTACTAGACATTGATGCTGGAGCCATATGCACCTTGAATGCGCATGGAACCAGAAGCACAACGATTGTCGGAAGCTCTCAGACCAGAACTTTCGATTCGTCCCGGTCCGGCCCAGTTCATGTAATAGCGAAAATGTTCCAAGGACAGGAACTGGGGAAGGCGTTGCTGGCGTTCGACGTTACCATGACCATGGGGCTCCTCATAGACCAGCACCCAGGGTTGACCCACCTGCATGCCAGCACGATTGTGCTCGCGCTTTCCGTCGGGTTCGTCACCTTGTGGAGCGGCATGCTGCTGCATGATATCCACCGTGGGGTTGCAAGCGCGTTGGAGTATATCGGAGTGGGGACCATCTTGGTCGCCTACTTCGGGCTAGTGAGCTCTTTTCTTCTGCCCAGCCTCATGTGGGCGGGTTGGTTGTGTTGTGGCTTATCGTGCCTGCCTTTCCTCCCGCGCCATGTTCTTCGACGGCGTGAGGAAGCGAGCACCACGGAACGGCTGGATCCAGGTACCGTTTAGCATGAACCAACAACAGTTCACATGGATTTCTGGAGCCGGCACTCGATCCGAGTAGATCCTCTCGTCTTGTCCACGTCTAGTCGATTTTAATATTCCGGTTGTCGAAAGGTGTGTGTGTGTGTGTGTGTGTGTTGGGTTCAGGTTTGAAGGCTCTGTTGCTTTGTGGTTTATCTTGGTTCTGTACTGTAAGCATTTCCCTTCTTGCAACGCGTTTTTTAAGGAAAGTATCTCACCGTGCGTATTCTCTAAATAAATCATTTCTAATGTTCTGTTCCTAGTTTGATCAAGTGGGTAAATACTAAAAATATAATGTTAGGACCGATTTATGAAATTAAGATATCGAGTGACATGACAGATTCTAGTTAAGTTTTGTATATAGTCCACTAATATAAAGGCTCACTTACACTTTTAAAATTGTTAACACACCAATTTCATAAACCAATCTTTATATAAATAGTATTATTGCTAAATCGATCAACACAGCTCCTCTGCGTGTTAGGTTGCTTGTAAGGTTTCATAAATTGAGGATTTTCGGTGCTCATCATCCATTATTTTAAAATGAGAAAAATCTTTATATTTTTTTCAAAGCACATAGGAAGTTTGTGGTGGCTCGCAACTTAGGGCGCACTTGGTAACGCTTGTTTCCGGGAATAATTTTTTATCAGAAATTATTCTTTTTTATTCGGTTTTCGAGAACAATTTCTAAGCATTTTGAACCGTTTGATAACTATCCAAAATTTCAATTCCTGGAATAGAATTGCATTTAGCAGTGTCCTCAAAATTTCTACTTCAAATCATTTTTTTTATTCTTTAAATAATTTTTTCTTTTTTTTTTTTTTTTCTTTTTTTCCTTTCTTTCTCCCCTTCTTCTTCTTCAAGGTGGCCGGTCGCCAGCCTTGGGATGACCGGCGACCGGCCAAACAATGACCGGCGACCTCATCGGAGCATTGTCGGCCCTTGGCAAGGCCATGCCTCGTTAGCCGAGCATCGGAGCTCGTTGGATTGGTCGCCGACGACCGGCGGCGGCGGGTGGCGGACGGCGGATGGCAGTGGACGGCAATGGCGGCGGCGACGGCAGTTGAAGAAGAAGAAAGAGGGAAGAAGAGCAAGAAAAAAGAGAAGAAAAGAGAGAAAATAGATGCTTGATTCTAGAATTGTTTCCAAAAATAAAGAATCAATTTTTTTTTACTTCTCGATTTTGTTTCAAATCTACTTCCGAGAACTAAAAAATAGAAATTTGTTCTAGGGAACAAAAATTTTACCAAACAGATTTATGTTCTAAATCTACTCCCGGGAATAAAAGAACAGAAATTATTACTGTTTGGCAAGTTGTCAAACATGCCCTTAAAGGCGAGTTTGATAACTATTCTGTTCCCGGGAACAATTTCTGATAAAAAATAATTTGTTTTTATTGTGTTTCCAGGAACAAATTCTAAGCAAAAGAACGCATTTGGTAACTGTACAAATTTTTTTATTATGGAATAGAAAATGAATAGAAATGCGTTTAGTAACTATATAAAATTTCTATTCCAATTTTTTTTCAATTACTTTTTTAGATGAGTGTAAATTTGATATTAAATTCTCATACACCACTCACCAATATAATTGTCTTCTTATGAGTGAAGAAATCATATTATATTTTATTGTATTTTCAATTTCAAAAGAATTCGAATTTAGAATTCTATTCCATTCTAAAATTCTATCAAATCATAAAAATTCAATTGATTAATTATATCTATATTAAGTAATACAAATATTAACTAATCAAATTTGTATTAAATAGTAAATAATAAACTATAGTATAAATTATAAATATAAATAAAAATTAAAATAAAAAATTAAATATGTATTCTATATATAGCAAAATTTCAATTCCTACTTCAAATCATTTTTTTATTTTTTAATAATTTTATTCTTTTTTTTTTTTTCTTCTTTTTTTTTTTTCCTTTCTTTCTCCCCTTCTTTTCTTCTTCAAGGTGGTTGGTCGCCGGCCTTGGGATGACCGGCGACCGGCCGGACAAGGGTCGGCGACCTCACCAGAGCGTCACCGCCCCCGTGAGGCCGTGCCTCGTCGATAGTTGGGGAGGCTTAACCGAGCGACCTTGCCTAGATCTAGTGAGGCCGAGCTTGCCCAACCGCCAGCGGGGCTCGACCTCGCGTTGGCCGAGTGACGCCGACCTCGCGATGCGCCGGCGAAGTCGAGCCCTACCGGTGGCTGGGCGAGCTCGACCTTGCCAGATCTGGGCGAGGTCGAGCCTCGCCCAGGCAAGGCTCGCCGGTGGCCGGGGGAGGCCCACCTGGCCATCGGCGAACTCACCAGGCCTTGCCGGATCTCACCCTAGCCTGGAGATCCTCTAGCGAGCTCGTCGGCGACCGACGTCAGACGACAATGGCGGCGGCAGCAACACTTAAAGAACAAGAGAGATGGAAGAAGAACAAGAAGAAAGAAGAGGAAAAAGAAAAAATAGGTTGACTTGATTCTAGAATTGTTCCCGGGAACAAAGAATCAACTTTTTTTACTTCTCGATTCTATTCCAAATCTACTTCCGGGAACAAAGAAATATAAATTTGTTCCTGGGAATAAAAATTTTACCAAACGCATTTTTGTTCCAAATCTACTTTCGAGAATAAAAGAATAAAAACAAACACTGTTTGGCAAGTTGCCAAACATCCCTTGGTAACCGTCCCAAATTTCTATTCTCGGATAGAAATGCATTTGGTGAGATTCTTAAATTTTGTTTGTTTCTTTTAATTTTTTAATACATTTATTATATTTTTCTTTTTCCTTTTTCCTTTTCTCTTCTTCTTCCTCCTTCTTTGTGGCCAGTCGCCCTCGGCGGCAGTGGCGGTAGTAGCGGCGACGGCGGTAGCCGGTAATGGTCACTGACTAGCTAGGAGGAAGAAGAAGAAGAGAGAAGGAGAAAAAGGGGAAAAAAGAAAAAAGTTGGACTTAATTATGAAATTGTTCCCGAGAACAAGAAACTATTTTTTTTTCTACTTCTTGATTCTATTTTAAATATATTCTCAGGAGGAAAAAAAATGGATTTTTAAGGCCCAAGTAACTTTTGTATATGTCAAAGTGACTTTCGATATGACTAATTATTTGTATGTAGATAACTCTTTACCTGATTCAATAAGCATGCTGATGATCTAACTAAAATTAGCTATTTTCAAGTATACCTGGCTAAGAATTAGACCGTGTTTATGGGCATGAGATGCGAGAGACTTGTATCCCTCTGTATGCGTTTAAAAAGTTCATGTGATTGGATTATCCATGCTTTATATCTAGAGACGCACACTTTTAATTTTGTTTTGACTATCTCAAAAATGCAGCACGAACACTGATTAGAGCATACACAAGTAAAGTCTAAAAAAAATGTACTTCTAAATCCCTGGCCAAAGTACTAAGCAACAATTCACGGATTGAAACGAATAGTGGAGTTCTAAGAATCTGACATTATATCTATGTTCCCCGAAAAAGAAAGGACCATAATTTTCTCCACAGAGAGAGAGAGAGAGAGAGAGAGTCCACTCGAAGGAGAACACACATTTCCTCCACGCAGTCTCTAGGGCAGTGAACCCACTTTCAGTAGAGGTAGGAAGAAGCCCTCCGCATAAATATCGCGTCCGAAAAGCTTCAAGGATAACCGGTGAATTGGGAAACATGCTCGGATCGAGTTCTCTTTACAAGCTCAAACTCGATACCTAATTTCGACCGTTTCCATGGCCTGAGATGCAGGAAGCTCTTGAGTTTATAGTAATGGATCTTACGAATTATAATGGCAACAAGCAAATTGCTATTATTATTGTTACGGCTTCCCAGGTCTTAACATCGGCATCTCTTCAACCCAAGAAAACTCGAGTTCGAGTTCCATCCAAACTAAAGTTGTCTTCTACACTCGCAATATGCAAAGTGTATTAACCAACATTCTGATGAACTCTACGATGTGGGTTTTAATTTTATTCCGCGACTTTAATTATCGCTTTTGCTGCCACGCGTCCTCCTGTGAACACGTACCACACATAAACAATTCTTTGAGAAGGTGTGGGCACCACATCCTGTGACCTCCTGGGCTTTGATCTTAGAAGAATAGAGGATTGGATGAATCGGAATGCCAACGTAGGGTCTTGTTTTTTTTTTTTTTTTTTTTTTGGGAGGGAAAATAGCAATAAATTTATATCATGCGAAATGTTTAGGGTTACTACCATCAAAAATTTAAATCAATATACTCATAACATCTTCATCTCAAACTAATTTTAGTGTCGCCAAAAATCTCAAATAAATATACTCATGCTATTTTAGCTGCAGACTAATTCTCGTATCGCAATGAATTTTAGACCGGTACACCAATGACAAATCTATCATCCGTTAACTTCCATCTAATGTTCTTCTTAAATCGCTGACGCACAACACAAGTGGCGAACAACTGAGATAATTAGCATGTGACATAGAGTTTCAACATAGATGGGTCTCTTGAACAACGTCGTTTTGAGGAAACATGATTGAAAAAAGATGATTAAGATTAGATAATATGCCAAAATCTACCAGTTTTGCCCTAAGAACTCCCTCATGTTTTGGAAATCTACCAAGATCCTTAATGTTCCCCAATTTTGCCTTCAGATTTTGGTAGATTTGTCTCGGATGCAAGCGTATACCAGTATGAGTTTTTTTATGATACAAAGAATTAATTACAAAAATGTGATATGGGTGTATCAATTTATGATTTTTTGATGGTATTAACTTTAATTTTTTTTATAGGATCATAAGTTTTTTTTCCGGTCATATCATAGGATCATAAGTTAACACCACTTTTTCTCTTCACAATTCGAACTACCTACAGAAGAAAAATGCGAACAGCAATGGGATGTTCTCTAAAAGCCTGGAAGGCAATAAAGGCAATATGCAAAATATACTTGTATGTTCTCTTTGACGATATTCTCAGCCTGAAACATAAAATCAACCTGAAACATAAAATAATTGTATGCTGAATATTCTTAGTCCGAAAGATATTATCTTTCAGGCCGAAAATATCGTCAAAGAGAACATATAAGTATTTTTCGCATATTGCCTTTATTGCCTTTCAGGCTTTTAGAGAACATCCCATTGTTGTCCACATTTTTCCTTTTTCAGAAATCGCTCATAGACAATAGTTAATACGTTCTTTTTTTCTTTTTCCTGGGTCGAATAATTAATACATTCTACTCTCTCAAGTCTGAAATGAACATCTTCTGGAAAAAAAAAATAAAAAGAGAAAAAGAAATGACACATCTTCTCTCTCTGTTTCTGTCTCATCTTGTCGAGCGAGCCTGTTGAAAGGTTGGGCCTTGACAGGGTCCTGCTCTTCCTAACCGAAACCTCCAATATTTTTGCACAACATCATCTCTCTGATCTATTAAACAATTACATCTCTCTAGTGAATTCATTCCGTCGTCATCACCGTGGAGAGGTACTTGTCCGAACGAGAAATTGCCTCTCACTGGACTTCGGCGACTCGTTCGTGGCCCACCTCGTTCTTCCACAGCCTCACTTCCCATATTCCATCGCTTGCATCATCATGCGAAGACCAGATCCCAAACCACACCACGGCTTCCGCTTCAGACGATGGCGCTAGCCCAACACGCTGCCCAGTGGTGGACCATTCCAACTCCGTCATACTAGACATCGATGATGGAGACATAAACACCTCGAATGCGCACGGAACCAGAAGCACAACGACTGCCGGAAGCTCTCAGGCGAGAACGTTCAACTCGTCCCCTCCCGGTCCGGTTCACCTAATAGCGTCCGTGTTCCAGAGACAACGGCTGGGGAAGTCAGTGCTGGGGTTCGCCGTTCCCATGACCACGGGGCTCCTTTTCGAGCAATACCAGGGGTTGACGCATCTGCAGGCCAGCACGGCCGTACTCGCCATCTCCCTGGGGTTCACCACCATTTGGAACGGCAAGCTGCCGCGTGGGATGTGGCCTCGGTTTGCGACTGCGTTAGAGTATTTCGGAAGAGGGTCCGTACTGGTTACCTTCTTCGCTGGTGAGCTCTTTTCTTCCGCCCAGCCTTGCATGGGCGTGTTGGCTGTGTTGTGGCTTGTCGTGCTTGCCCTTCCTCTTGTGCCTCGCTCCTCCGACGGCGGTTGAGGAAGCGAGCAGCCCGGAACGGCTACATCAAGGTATTACTACTTCCCAAGGTCAACAAATCAGTGCGGTTTAAGTAACTTATTTTTGTATGTCCTGTTCTTGGATTGATCGAGCAGAGAAATAGTAAAAGTGTAATATTAAGATTGATGTACGACATTGATATATTAAATGACGTGATATGTCAATTTCGTATATCAATCTTGATATATATATATAGACATACATATATTGTATTATTGCCAAAAAAGAGTGTCATGATCACTTGATCATCACTTTAGTTTGTTCATCAGGTGATATTATGAAATCACGACCTTTTCTTTATCTTAAAATGAGCAAAATGCCTCAAATTTTTTTTTTTTTTTTTGGGTGCAAAATTTACCCAAAAACCTACTTACACCTTAGATACTTATCTCCCCACGAAGCACTTGGGGAGCTTGTGGTGGTCGCGATTGTGCAACGTTCTGTTTATGAAATCATGACCTTCTGCTTATCTTAGAATGAGCAAAACGCCTCGAATCTTTTCTTTGCGCAAAACCCAAACACCTACTTACACCATAACTACTTATCTCCCCATGAAACACATAGGGAGCTTGTGTTGGTTGCGGTCTTGCAACCTTCTGTTTATCAAATCACGATCTTCTATTTATTGAGCAAAATGCCTCAACTCTTTCTTTTTCCTTTTTTTTTTTTGTGCAAAATTTACCCAAAACCTACTTACACCATAACCACTTATCTCCCCATGAAACACATAGGGAGCATGTGGTGGTCGCGATCTTGCAACCATAGAGGTTGCGGCCACTGCAAATGGCCGCCCAACCTCAGGTGAACCCAAATCTTTGGTCATCTGAGGTTAGCAATGTCACGAGTAGAGGGAGAGGGGGAGAGAGAGACCTGCCTTATGGTGGAGTGAATGATGGCATAGCATTGCACGATGACCATGGGGCTACAGAGAAGCCACTCGATTTTTTACCTATCTGCCGTTAGTTTATATTTTGTAATTATCAATAGCTAGTTATTTTCATGCGTAATAATAACTTTGATTAAGAGAAATATAATTTACCTATCTATAGCCAGTAAATTCTCAGTTGACAGCAATCAAGTGTGACCATTTCTACCCCGGGCAAAATTCGGGTTTTCTCAATTCCATTTATAAATTTCAATTCAAAACTATAATAAATTTTTTGTGATAACTTATTCATCTTGCTTGTATTTTTGCATAGAATCGGTAACTTTAAGTAACTTATATATATATAGTCTCATATAACCGATTATTTATATGTAGATTAAAATCCTCCCAATTCAATAAGCGTTCTAATGATCAACTAAAATCAGCTATTTTCAATTAAAATGGGCTAAGAATTCGAACCCGTTTATGGGCACAAGATGCAAGGGCCTAGCATCACCCCGCATGCATTTACAAAGGCCATGCGGTCAGATCATCCATGCCCTACATCCAAAGATTTGATTTATGAGGGAAGGAAGCGAGAAGATGCGAAAGAGAGACGGGACCTCCAAGTGAGTTTCGCTCAGACGGCACCGGCGGCTTCCACTGTCCCGCTAGGGTTTCTCTGCGGAGGAGATGAAAACCACCCGTCATTGCGCAGGTTGACAATCTCGGCCTCGTTGCTGGGCTTTATTTGGGCCGTGGCATTCCCAAGCACTTGGGCCCAAGCAATCCCCAGGCCACGATTTGTATGGGCCCAAGGATGTGGAAGGACGTTTTTGGAATATCGATGTGTGTGTGTAGGGTCTCCTTCCTGCGTTCCGAGCATTCATAATGATCAAAACCGCTCATGATTAAAAAGTCAACAAATTTTCTACATCGAAATAAACCATACCTGAGAGAGCTAACGTTGGGCATTTGGGCTTGAAATAAGTAATTGCTTATCCGAGAGTGCCTATTTTGGCCTTTAGGCTAAGTGGGTCTAACTAGGCACGGTGGAATAGTCCCATGATCATCTCTAGTGGAAAAAATTATTCCTTTTGTAGTTAATTTCATACACAATTGGTAAAGTTAGGCGACTTTTATATATATTGAAGTGGCTTTCCATTTTGTGTATGTGAATTACTTTTTACCCAATTAAATAAGCATTCTAATGGCCTAGCCAAAATCAGCTATTTCGAATGAATTGGGGCTAATCCTGTTTTGGTATCTTAAATCCACGTGGCTTGGCAACGTATATGTACTGTAAACATGGAATGACACTTCCAATTTTAACAAAATTATTGAATGGAAACTTAACATAATCGAATTTTGGTGGACTTTTCATTTTAGAAAAGAAAAGTTGGATTAGAATCGAGAAATTGCCTAAAACTGGGTGCTTTCTAAAGCAAGTTGGCCCATTTCAAGCAAATTATTTCCCAAGAACCAGAAGCTGTTTCTGAAAAACCTTGTTTGTTCCGATTCAAACGCCCACTGGGAAGATGATCCGCCATAGAATTTGAGACAAAAATCGAAGCCCCAATCATCCGGGGGAACTGCCTCCGGGTTTCTTCCTGGGCAATCTCATAAGCAGAATTGAGGAAAAAAAAAAAAACTCCATTCGAGGGATGTTTTTAGCAATGTTGCAGATCCCCTATGAGTAGAAAGATCATTCATACATAGCGAACCCACTTAAAACTTTACTGAATTATGACAGTTCTTTGGTAGTTACGAGTCAGGAAATAAGAAGAACCAAATACGATGTCGAATAGAGAGTCAGGAAAGCAGAAAGAGACTCATGGATATTCCAGGGAAAAGCCCCGGGTTAACTCCAATTAAGTTTTAGAAAGGAAACTCTCCCTATCCTCCCTTGTTGGTACTGTCAAAGAAGAAAAGGATCGCCGGAAACAGACGTGAGAATATCATTCGGGTCAGCAGTGGGGAGATTCCCCACTGGTTTTCGATGGCCCTTAGGTGCCCAAGTGAGAAATACGTCCACACAAGTCAAGCACGCCACTCCTTAGGGCCCACACCCCGCCCCCCACAAAAAAAAAAAAAAATAAATAAATAAATAAATAAAAACCACCTACTCTCTCTCCGATTACACACACGTCTCCTCTTTTTTTTTTTTTTTTTGTAAAGTACACGTCTCCTCTTTCTTCTGCGTTTTTTAAGAAAAAGAGCTGTTAAGGAAAATAAATCAAAAACACCAGCTGTACCAACTATCTATGCTGCTGATATTGATAATAGAGAAAAGAGGGTGAAGACTGATATTAAAAGAGAAAGAACAGAGGCTGATATTAGAGAGAAGGAAGAGCTGCAAAGCAACAAAGTGAGTAACACAGACTGGAGAAGACATGACAACTCAAATAAACGATCACGATGAAGGTTGATATGGATCGTCATCAATGGTGAAGAGTTTGTGATGAAGACTGACACGGATTGCCAACTCATGAAGACACGTGAGCAGTTATTCAGTTGAGGATTGAAACAGATTGAGAAACAGTCTTATTAAAATCAGTTTTTCTGTTGTATCTTCATCTTCTTCGATAGGAAAAGATATAAAGAAGTCTTTGCAGGATTATCTTTGTGGTTGAGAAAAAAAACAGATAGAGTGCTCTGTATTTTACAGTAGAGATAGAGAGAGAGAGTATGAGAAATTTAGAAGTGTAAATCTTCTTTGTTCATTGATGATCCGAGATATACAGATTTTTTGTGTTACAATCTCATTGAAACAGAAGAATTCAAAGCTTCTTGATTGATCTTTAGTTCTTCGACATATCTCTTCATCTTTACATTCTCTAGTTCTTCAGTTTTTGTTTCTTCATCTTCACAAGAGCAAGTATATCACGAAAAGTGATAACTTTACCTTCAATTAATTTTTTTGATCACTAAAAATTCTAAATTATCTCAAATTAATTTATTAATTATGAAAAATCTTAAATTAATACTATTGTTAAAAATTTATTTCATATTAATTTGTTGACCATCAAAATTTTGAAATTGATGCATCCGCGACAAATTTATTTCGAACTAATTTTTTTACTGCTAAAATCTCTAAATTTATATTTTTGTGATAAATATATCCTCTTTTAAATTGGATTAATACAACGAAAAAATTGCAAAATGGGTATACCTATGATAAAAAGAGGGTAAAACTTTAATACACTCATCAATTATCGCGTGTCATCTAACTTAGCAAATTGACTGTAAAATTTAATAGAAATGAATGAAGGGTAAATTGATCACATGCACTAGTTTAAGGTTTCTCGTGATATTAACCCAAAGACCAAAGCTCACTCTCTTTTTTTCAAAATGCTCTCTCGCTCCCAAGACCTCGCCGCCTCCATCTTCACCCTCTTCTTCTCTGGCCTCTAGCAGCATTGCCTCCTATCCAACTCCTCTTGCGCCCTCTGCGCAGCACCTATGTTTGTTAGGAGCTCGAGGCTCTTCGCTGCATCGACGAACCATGCTGCCGCCACTGCCGCCACTACTTGTCGACTTCGAACCAACAGATTTGAGGTTCTAGATCAAAAATTCTAGAGCTTACTCGAGCTTAGATCCAAAATCAAAGGCTCAAGTTCACCGGCCAAGCTCGAGCTCGATAATAGGGGACAGAGACAACGGTGAGATGGTGATGGAAAGCGATTTGTAGGATTGAGTTGAAAGTGGGTCTGAGATGAGGCATTGAGGTCCCCAGCGAAGTGAAAGGAGGAGGAAGAAGAATTAAAAGGAAGAAAGAAAAAGTAAAAACATTAATTGAAGAGAGAGAGATATAGGAGTTTCTAATAGGTGGGCCCCAAAATGACTTGAGAGGTGTATATGTGTTTATCACTTCGAACAGATCGTGGAGAAGTAGCTCACGGCTTTAAACAATCCACGAAGAAAACCCCGGAGACAGGATGTCGGGTTCTCTGCATAAGAGAGGTGCGCCACTTTGAAGCCTCACGAACAAAACCCACCGTACGTGCGGATTCTGCCCGTTCATGGCCGTGCCGCCATAAACGAGGAGTCCACTTTTGCTCTCTAAAATGTACACCTATTAAACGGAAGCCCCCAAAATCAAAAAAGAATGCGATCCCCTTAATTACAACTTTATTTGTTCGGTCGACCCTTAATTACAACTGGACCATAATAATGAAACAAACTTTACAGTGAGGGGACCTCGTTCTGAGTACACTTCCCCTTTCTTTTATTCCTCTGAAGATGTTGAGCTGAGAGATCATCTTTCTTGTCTCTCGTTTTCTTTTCCGAACAAATCAAACAAACTAATGCATCGAACTCAAACATCAAACTGCCTGTTATATCTATTAAAGGAAAGAATCAACCCATCTCAACAATAAGAAATAGATCAGAATTATATCTGCTCTTCCTGAGATTATGTAACCAAAATCCCAGCAATCTTCCCTTACCGAATGGAAAAATGTTTTCAAGGCACTTGTAAGACCTTAAATCTTCTAGCAATAAGAAGTTACCTCCTATTATCACAAATCAAAAGATGAGGGAAAAATTACCAAAAAATTACTAAACCTATTGCAATTATGCAAATTGAGTCCTAAGTTTTTTTTTTTTTGTCAATTGAGTCTTAAACCTTTTTATATTTGTGCCAATTTAGTTCATTCAACTAGTTTTGCCATAAATTACACTATATCTTATGTGGCGAGATTGATGCTAACGTAGACAATTTTAAATAGGAAAATTAGAGGATGATAGCACCATCCCTCAGTAATGGTGCTGCTTCCACCACAAATTTTATCAAGAAAACCGAATTCCTTGATAAAGTTGTGGATCCCATCGGGTGGGTCCGACCAATTGGGATTCAACAAATAAAAAAAGACTAAATCAAATAAAAAAAGAAAGTAGAAAAGATACTTACTAAAAACATCATCAATATAAAATCTCTTTACATTGAATATTGAATATAAAAAGAATGGTTTAAACATTTTTATTATAAGACAAAATAAATGTGGGATTTCTATTAACAACACCTCTACAATTACATATTTTTCACACTTGTAGTCATGAATGACAATATTCATCAATGAACAAAATGAACACAATTGTCTGAGTAAAGTGTTGAATACCTAATTTACATAACTTAAAGCAATTATAAATTCTACTCAAGCCATAGCGGTCCAACTTAACTCAAAAAACAATATGATGATCATCTCATGACTAACTAAAAATGGATGTTTTTTTTTTAAATAAAGTATATTGAATTTGTTTGATTAAACTTTTTTACCTCGATGCTTTTTTTTTTTTTACAGCCCCACTTTTTTTTTAATCATTCTAGCCACCTTTCAAATTTTTAATTCTTTGAAATCTCAATAAATTAGGTTTAATATATGTGCGGGTTGCTAATTTGACTTTTATGGTATTTAAAATTGGGAAAACCTTTTTGTGAGTACTCTGCAAAAGATTTGAGTTTTATATTTTAAGTAGTTATTCAATGTATTAATTGGGCAAAAGCAAGAATTTTCATTTTCTTTATGGATAAAATAATTATTGTTCATTATATGAGAATTTTTTATCAAGATTTATTTTCCAAATTTTTTCCACCGGTTGTGCATTCCCATTAGGGGTAATCGGGTCCAGGGTGGGTAGGGTCTAGACCTGGACTCGTACTGACCATGTTATAATCGGTTCCCCTTTTTTGGACCCTATACCCAACCCTGTTTGTATTGTACATTGTACCCGACCCATATTGTTTTTCCGGTCCGATTCCAGGGTCAACCCGTTTCCACTAGAACCTATTTTGCAACCTCATGATATCCTATACGATTTCAAATTTTACATTAATATGCGAGAAAAAAACATAATCATCATAATTTGTATTGAAAAATCAAGCATTTGTAATAAATAAATAGATTAATTTTTTGACTAAACGAAAATTAAGGATCCACATGGCTAATTATCATAAATAAAATCATACCGCATAACAAAAATCATAACATTACATAAATATTAGCAACAAATATAGGTCTAATATTATTCTTATTCCCATAACTATCACATGAAGCTATTCATTTATGCAAGCATAACTCCTCCTACAAAAGAGAAATTAGGCGAGCCAATCCACGTGATACACAAGAATTTGGCGGTGACGAACGTTGTCCGTTCGTCGGATGGTGCAAGAGGGAGCCGGTGAGGGAGGGAAATGAGTGAGGAAGAGGAATGATGAAGGAGGAGTGTTGTACATGTTTGAGAGAGTCAAGAGGAAAAATGCAATGTGATTGCAGGAGTAGAATAGAAATCAGAGGAAAAAAATAGGGTTTTGGACCTCTACTTATAAAACTGGTTCCAAAACCCGTCCGAGAACCGGTTTTCGGATAGGTAATCACTCGGAACCGGTTCCCAGACCGATTTAAACCGGTTCCAAATTTTGGGAACTGGTTCCCAGACCGGTTTCAACGGGAACCGGTTCCAGCCCCTATTTTCCGGGTGGGCTGATCTGGTTCCCGGGTATACCTGGTCCGATTGCACACCCCTAATTTCCATTGAATGAGAACTAGTGGTCCACAACGCACCACTATTCCCTGTGAATAATAATGTCATTCTGTTAACAACGTCCTTTGGAGGAAACATTGAAAAATAAAGTGACAAAAATCTTTTGGCCTTCCTCAACTGGTTTTATCCTCCTACACTAGAGACATCTCTTGCAACAAGAACTAAGAATCACCCAACCAAACCCTGAGGTTCATACTATTTTGTTTTTCCGACGTCCATAGGCTTTTGTCACAAATAATTGGCAGCATTACCAATGCTCCACAAATTATAGGATAATATTTTTAAATTATTTATTTACTTTTATTTATTTTTATTTGCTTTTTCCATTTTTTTTTTATTTTCTTTCTCTTTCTGTCATTGGATGATTATTCGATTCTTTTTCCTTTTTGATCATAATTCAATCAAAACTTATTGATTTTTTTATTCTCTTCTTCCTTTAGCGACTAGCCAAAAGCAAGGTCCTCACAGCAATAGTGAGGGCAAATTGCTATTTGTAATAGATAAAGACTGACCTTATTTCTTACTATAAATTTGATGTTTGAGTGCAAATTGCTAATATTTTAGCATCTGCATCTCTTCAACCCAAGAAAAATCCCAGCACCATCCAAACCGAAGCTTCTAGATTTGCGTTTGCGAAGTGCATTGATCTACATCCTGATAAGAAGTTAAGAACTACGATGACGGGTAAACATTATTCCTTGCTTTTGACCAAAAAAAAAAAAAAAAAAAAAGAGAAGAACTCTACTCCATATCTTTGACCAAAAACAAAAACTTTATTCCATGCTTTTTTCGTCCGACTATAATGTGCAGCTTGACAAGTCTTCACGCGGGATCCCTTCACAATGCGAGTTAAAATGCGGGGCTTTAGTCTTAGAAGAGTAGAGAGCATCGGATGCATCGGAATCTCAACGTATGGCCTTGGGTTTTTTGTAGGGGAAATGGTAGCAAAATTTTCACCACGAGAATTGTTTATAATAAATACCACAAAAAATCTAAGTTGATGTACTCATAGTATATTTATCTCTAATTAATTTTCATATCACAAGAAATTACAAATTGATACATTCATGCTACATTTGTCATAAACTAATGTCAATATTATACCGACCAAAAAATGTCAATATTATCAAAAATTCCAAATTAGTATACTTGTAATAAATCTACCGTCTGCTAGATTCCATCTCTATTAAATTACTGACGTGCAAGGGACTCGGGTAATTGCTGTGCAACAAAAATAGATCTCGTCAACGAATCTACTAGTTTTGACCTGGAGACTCCCTCATGTCTCGGAAACTGCTAAAATCCCTAATGTTCCCCCTCCACTAGCAGAATGGTAATTATTTCTCCAACAATATAAATTGAGGTCTCTGAACTGAACATTCCCCCCTCTCTCCCTATCTGGTCTCCTCTCTCGGTTTCTCCCTCATTCTTGTCGAGCCTCTTGAAAGACTGGGCCTTGAGGGGGTCCTGCTCTTCCCCAACCAAAAGTTCCAACATTTGTCTCTTTCGTGAAATTATTCTGTGGCCATCATCGTGCAGAGGTACTTGTCCGAGCGAGAAATGGCCTCTCACTGGACTTCGGCGACTTGTTCATGGCTCACCTCGTTCTTCCACATCCTCACTTCCCATATTCCATCGCTTGCATCATCATGCAACGACCAAATTCCAAACTACACCACCGCTTCCGCTTCACACTGTGACGCTAGCCTAACACGCTGCCCGGCGGTGGATGATTCTATATCCGTCGTAGTAGACGGTGCTGATGGAGCCATACGCACGTTGAATTGCGCACGGAACCAGAAACACAACGACTGCGAGAAGCTCTCAGGCCAGAACGATCGACCTGTCCCAGCCTAGCCCGATTCATCCGATTGCTGTCCTATTTCAGAGACAGGAGCTGGGGGAGGCGGTGCTGGGGTTCGCCGTTCCCATGACCACGGGGCTCCTCTTAAACCATTACCAGGGGTTGACCCACCTGCAAACCAGCGCGAGCGCAATTGAACAGTCCGTCGGGTTTACTATGACGTGGAACGGCATGCTGCTGCGTGGGATCTGCCTTCAGTATGCAATCGCGTTGGAGTATTTCGGAGTGGGGACCATCTTGGTAACCCTCTTCGGTCTGGTGAGCTCTTTTCTTTCGCCCGGCCTCGTGTGGGCGTGTTGGTTGTGCTGTGGGTCGTCGTGCTTGCCCTTCCTCTTGTGCCTTGTCCTTCCGACGACGGTTGAGGAAGTGAGGAATGCGGAACGGCTGGATCAGGGTATTGTTTAACATGAACATGTATGCCGGATTCCATGGTTGAGCCTAGATGGGTCATAAATGAGTCATATATGAGTCAGGTAATGTTTGACATGAACATACATACCAGATTCAACAGTTGAGATGGGTTAACTATGGGTTAATTAAGTTTTAATATATATTGTAAATAGGTTTTAATATATGAGTCAAGTAATGTTGATGGATTTGGGTTGTATGTAAGTTCAATAATACATGGATTGTAAATAGGTTTGTCTTTAAACCCATTTAACTTATAAAGTTTATTAGTTGAGTCAACCCATTAATGAGATATCTTCCTCTTCAGCAGTTTTTATAATTTTTAATATTTTAATATTTAATTATTTTTCTTTTCTTTTCTTTTCTTTTTTTCTTTCTTTCTTTCACCTTTTTTCCCCTACGAACTCCGGCAGCCAACCATAGGCCACCGGACCGCTTCAATCACACCGGCGAGCCTTGAGCTCACCGATCAGGCAAGACCGATATCTTGTCGGCTTTGGGCAAACTCGAGCTTGCTGGATCTGGTGAGGAGCTCGCCAGCCTCCACAGTGGCTAGACTTCAGCCTCCCTAATTTGGTAAGCCTCAAGCTTGCTGGCGTCGAGCGAGCTTGAGCTCGCGATCGAGCGAGGCCAAGGCTTGAGCGTTGCCGATTTGGTGAAACTTGAGCTCGCCGACGTAAGCTCACGATCGAGCAAGGCCAAGGCTTGAGCGTTGCCGATCCGGTGAAACCGAGCTCGCTGACGTTAGGACTCACTTTAGCTCGGCTTGGCTTGGCTCGACTTGGCAGAATCAAGTGAGGTTGAGCTAATTAAGATATATGCAAACAAAGTCTTGAAAGGATGTACTTCTAAATATCTTAGGAACATATCTTCTAGCCAAGGTATAGTGTTCCAAGAATCATTGGGTATAGCATGAACCGGGACCATTTGGCCGACTCCGTGCATATTGGTTTGTGACAGGAGAAACTTGGACCCCCCCACCCCACCCACCCCCGCCCGGGCCATTCAGGAGGCATCTAAAGTAATGTACTCGTGGTAATACCGTTTTATTTACATTTCCAGTGGACATGGCATCCCTCCTACTCCACAATCGCTCTACAAAACATAAACAAATGGATAAATTTGGATCCATGTAAAAGATTACGACTACACTATAATTCTCGATTTTCTAATCTGCATAAAGAAGGAATACGCAGCTTTTAGTCCACCCGGGCTCAATGCGTTGGTTCATTTCTGTATAAGCATCAGCAGTCTGTCTATAACATTGCATTTTACATCTGTAACTAGTACTAAGCACTCAAGCTCTCCTGCCTGGCCACACCAAGAAGAGAAAGCTAAGACAAGAAAAAACTACCTTTCCGGGGCTACTGAGTTTTCAGGAGGATTTGCACATACGTGATACAGCAATGGAAAAGGAGAAGATAAGGCATGAACAGGCAAATTGAGATTTGGGGAGTCGGGGAAACGCAATCAAAGGCCACCAGGAGTTCCTTACCCTAAACAGCCATTTCACATGCGAAAAGTTATCTTTGTGTTACCATCTCCGTTTCGATATCTCCAGCAATCTTGTTCACTGAAAAAGAAAGGACCATACGCCATTCTCCCCCACCGGTTCTTCTTCCGGGTCGTCAAAATCTACGCAACTATAGAACTTCTAAACACACAACCATGGGGGTGATATCCAACTTGGCCCATTTTTGCGAAATAAAATTTCATATAGTAGAGAAACTGCTCTACAGATTATAAGACAGATGACAATAAGTAACCAGCCAGGGCCCCAAAAAAGAGATTATTGTCGGACCGGTCATGTGCGAAAAGATGTAGATATTACTTCATAGTCACTAAAAGGGTTCCCTTGCGATTAAAGTTAAAAAGGGAGAAACTCTAAAGGGACAAAGGACGAGAGCCGAGAAGAAAAAAGACTCAATGCCCCAGCATAGAACGATGCCCAAAGATTGGCTTACTAGCAGCAGCAGCAGCAGCAGCAGCAGCTCTAGGCCATATCGTTTACTCGACATTAGAAGTGTCGGCTGGCTCTCCCCACATGCAAACCTCAACCTTAATCACAAGTTTTTGTTTGGAAGCATCACTTATTCCTTCGAGGGGCTCTGCAGTGTAGACTTGATCCCATGGCACATCTAAATGATCCAAGATACCAAACCCCTTGATTGCTGAAAATGCATTTGAAGCCCTTTACAACAGCCTTTGGACATACACCACGTCCCAGCCTACAGTGACAAAAAATGAATTAGCTTGCAATCAACATGTCTTGAATACTGATCAAAACTTACCAGTTATGTACTATAGTCCTTGGGTTAAGGCTCAGAGGAAATGCATTAAACGTTTCCTCCCTGAAGTCATAGAAAATAGTGCCATACTCTGTATACAAATGTTATGAAAAAGGAAAAAGCAGAACAAAAATTAGGACGGCTGAATACTGATTGGAACAAACATCAGTGCTATTAGCCCACGGCTTCACTTTCTAACTATCTATGAATCTTTCATGCATGCTCTTTCACGTTGTTATGTTCCAACCCAAGCAAAGCTACCACCTTGAGAATCCGCACATGAAAACAAGCACCGTAAGGCTCGTCTGCAAAGAAACTAACTGTAATAAGCGATCAAACAGATGAGAGACCACCACCACCACCAATCAACAAAGTGAAAAAGCATGCAGCCAGAACTACGATGACTTTGTGATATCATTTCAGGCACTGAAAGCAACAAATTAATTTGCCACACCAAGAACTCATATTTCTCCAAATTGTTTTTGCAAGTACACCGAATACAATGATCCGTCAACAAGCATAAAAGAGGATTCGATTCACGAGGAAACGAGCGAACAGGGACGAATAAACTATAAAAGATGCAAAAGGGACGGACCTGCGAGACTTTCGCTCCGTTCCAAGTGTCCCTGGAGTTTCTCTGCGGAGAAGACAAAACTTTCCCTCATATAGCGCAAATTGACATTTTGTACCTCGTCACTGGGCTTTATATGGGCCATGGTTCCCTACCAGTTAGGCCCAAATAATCCACAGGCCACAATTTGTGTCGGCCCAAGATGTGAAGAAGGACTTTCTCTTCTTGCAATATCGACGTGTTTAGGTCTCCTTCCTAAGTTTCCACATTCGAGTACTCATAATGCTCTATGCATTTGCAAAAAAGAGAGAGATGCAAAGACAGAGAGAGAATAAGTAATCTCATAATAAAGGAGCAAGTCTTTAATAGATGAGGACACGTCAAAACAATGTACTTTTCAATATATAAGTGATTGGCACCGATTTGAAAGTTTATGCATAGCCGGACATGGATAGTTCGGACTTAAGGAGGGAATTGTTTGTCCAAGCATGCCCATTTCAGCCTTTAAGTTGTGTAAGTCTAGTCGGGCATGGTAGACTATCAAACCCATTATCACCTCTAAAAGAGATTAAGTATTTATCAAGTGCGTGCTATTTAATACATACTTTCATTGTGGTCAAATTATTTTTTCCATGGAAAAAAGCATGTAAAGCCCAACAATTCGTTAGCAGTGATACCTTTGAATTAGAATAAATATTCTCTTACGTATCTAGAGTTAGTGAAATCTCATTTGTTCGACATAAAAATAGCATGCATGACCATTAATACTGATAATATCCCCATCTAATTAATAACTTTCAATCATAATTGCAACAAATTTTTTTGTGGTGAGTAAATTATTCGTCTTGCTATTAATTTCATACATTAAGTAACTTAGTATATATAATATATTTTGAAGTGACTTTTGATACGAATGATTATTTACATGTAAATTACTTTTTACTCAATACAATAAGCATTTTAATGATATAACAAAAATCAACTATTCAGAATAAACCGGGCTAAGAAATTGAATCCGTTTGTGGGAACAAGATGCATGAGCCTAGAATCACCCTGCAAGCATTCACAAAGCTCATGTGGTCAGATCATCCATGTTCTATACCAAAGTCATGCACACTTCTAAATTTGTTCTCACTATCACAAAAGTGTAGCATAGACAGTGGTTAGTATACATAAGCAAAGTCTAGAAAAGCTAAACTTTCGAGTATCTCAGGAACTTATTTCCCGACCAAAGCATAGGGTAGCATTTTACGAATTAAAACAGATTTTTGTTTAAAGAATCATTCGTCATAGCGTCAATTGAGACCATTTAGCCGACTCCGTGCATATCGGTTTGTGACAAGATCAGCTTGGACCCCCGGCCATTCAAGAGGCACCTGAAGTAATTTAGTCACAATAATGCCATTTTATTTAAATTTATGTGGTGGACATAGAATCTATGCTGCTCCACGATCGCTCTACAAATTATACGTAAGTGAATATATACAAATAAATATAGAAGATTATGATTATACTATCACTGTCAATATTCTAGTGTGTCATAAAGAAGGAATGTAGAGCTTCTACTACACCTAAGATGCATTACCTATTAGCATTGAGCGGTCCATCTAGACGTTTTACATATGTAACGAGTACTGAGCACCCTAGCTCGGCTAATCACGTTAGAGAGAAATCTAAAGACTAGACAAAACTAAGCGAGCTTCTTACCATCAAATTCAAAGATGTGGGGGCTACAGTGATTATTGAGAAATATTTGCATAAACATGATACCTCATCTGAAAAGGAGAAGATATGGCATGAACCGCAAAGTGAGGTTTCCGGACTAGGGGAAGACACAGTCCAATCAAGCCCGTCCTTGATGTCCTTGACGTGGAATCTCTCTCTCTCTCTCTCTTCAAAAACTGATTTCCAACGATACTCACGTTTCCTTCACCGAAAGAGAAAGGAAAGAGGACTATACATTTTCCCCGAAGAGAACATAGATTTCCTGCACGCTGTCTCTGACCTAATGAACCCACTAGTGTTCAAAAGGCTTTAAGGATAACTGGTGAATTAGGAAATAAGCGTGGATCCAATTTTTTTTAGGGGCGCGAACCCAATAAGTATTTTCAGACAGTTTTCGTGGCTTGAGAGGCAGGGAGCTCGTGATTTTATAGCAAGGGCACAAGCAAATTGGTATTTGCACTCATGGCTTTTAATGTCTCCTTCTCTTAAACTAAAGAAAACTCATATCCAAGTATCGTCTAAATCAAAGTCTTTCTTCTAGACTCGCGATTTGCAAAGTGTATTTTAATCAACGTCACAATGAAAATTACAACGTGGGTCTTAACTATATTTCAGGAACATGTTCAATTTTTGCTTGCCGGTGTCTTAAACTAAATCTGCAATTTTAATTATCACTATTATTGAGACGCATCCTCTCGCAAGATCTCTATACCAAACTAATATAAAGTGCTTTGAGAAGGTGCGGGCGCCATGTCTTGTGACCGTCCTGGGCTTTAATCTTATAGGAATGGAGGGTTGGATGAATCGCAAAGTAGGGCCTTGAATTTCTTTTTAGGGAAAATATTAGCAAAGTTTTTACCATGCAACCTATTTATCATTAGAAACTTCAAATTGATACATTCCTAATACACATATTTCAAACTAATTTTCGTGTAATAAAAAAATTCAAACAAATACACCATGTCACATTTATTGCAAACTAACTTTCTAGTCACAAAAATCCCAAATTAATACACGTATGACAAATCTATCATCATTTAACTTCCATCCAAGAGAATATCACTTTAAATTGCCGACGTGGAACATATGTGGCAAAGAACTCGGCTAATTAGCACGTGGCATGGAAATTCGACATAAATTGATCCAATAGACGATGTTGTCTTTGAGAAATCAAATCTACAAAAATGAACCAAGATAAAAAAAAAAAAAAAAATGTGCCAAAATCTACTAATTTCGTCCTAGAAACTCCCTCACGATTTAAAAATTGCTTAAATCCTTAATATTCCCCAATTTTGCCATAAGATTTTAGTAGACTTGTTGTGGATATATTAATTTGACATTAATGTGGCATATATATACTAGGATGAGATTTTTTTATAACACGAAATTGATTTAGCATAAATGTAATATGAGCGTCAGTTTATAATTTTTTTTATAGTATTAATCCTAATTTTTTATAGGATCACAAGTTAGTAGCACTTTTTCTTCCCCACAAAATGAAACTCCTCTGGGCAAAAGTCCTGACCATAAAAAGGGCAGATTGTTGACCGGAAGTCCTCGGGCAAAAGGCCATCATGCGCTCTGACAATGTTGCCGCAATAAATGGTCCCCGTCTCTCCTTTGATGTTGATGGAACTTCACCGTCCCAACGGGAAGTGTTAAAAAATCACAAATTATATATATATATATATATATATATATATAAACTTAATCATAAATTTTCTTTATGTCAATTTAGTTATAAATATTTTTATTTTGTGCCAATTCAGTCTTTTTTCGGCTAATTTTAGTCCGATTTTGCTGATTAAGACGGTGGCCGATCGACGCTGACTTAATTCCAAGACCGGGACAATGTTGATAACTTTTAATAATATTTTTAATTTTTTAATTTTCTTTTTCTTTTTCTTTTTCTTTTTTTCTTCTCTCCTCCTTTCTCCAGCGGATTGCCAAACCTTGACGATCGGCCAGAGGTGACGGCCGGCAAGCCTCGCCGGCCATGGGCGAGGGTGAGCCTTGTGCCCTCGCAGCCATTGGCGAGGTGACCAGCGAGGTCAACCTCGAACTCACGGCCATTGCCTCTAGCCTGTCGCCGAGGTCCAAATGCGACTGGAGGATGGAGGAAAGAGGAGGAGAAGAAAAAGAAAAAAATTCAAAAATATTAAAATATTAATAAAAGTTGTTTATATCAAATACAATCAAGTCACGACAATGATCCGCATCTAGTCAACAAAATCCTACCCAATACACTTCACATGTTTCTAGCGATTCACATGGACCAAAATTGGTTGGAAATGATTAAAAAATTAAGATTAAATTGACACAAAAAAAAAAAATTTAAGACTAAATTGGCACAAATACAAAAAGTTTAGGACTTTTTGACGCTCCCCCAAGTCAACAATAATCTATACGCAAGCCGCAAACATTATCTCCTCTGCTTACGAATGCCACAAGGTTTCACTACTCTCGAGTCTCAAATGAACATCTTCTGAACATTCCCACCTCTCTCTCTGACTGATCTCTCTGTGTCTCTCTCTCATTCTTGTGGCGCGTCTCGAAAGATTGGCCCTTGAGAGGGTCCTGCTCTTCCCAACCAAAACCTCTCACATTTCGGGAACATCATCTCTGATAGATTGAACAATTACACCTCTATTGAAATTATTCCATTGGCATCATCGTGCAGAGGTACTTGTCCGAGCGAGAAATGGCCAGTCACTGGGCTTTGGCGAGTCTTTCATGGCTCATCTCATTCTTCCTCAAACTCATTTCCCATATTCCATCGCTTGCATCATCATGCAACAACCAGATCCCGAACACCACCACCGCTTCCGCTTCACACAGTGGCGCTAGCCCAACACGCTGCCCGGCGGTGGACGATTCCATGTCCATCATAGTAGACGTCTCATTGCCAACCGATGATGGAGCCATATGCCCGTCGAATGCATGCGGAACCAGAAGCGCAACCGGACGCTCTCAGGCCAGAACGTTCGACTCGTGCCGTCCCGGCCTGGTTCACCCGATAACGAAACTATTCCAGAGACAGGAGCTGGGGAAGGCGGTGCTGGAGTTCGCCGTTTCCATGACCACGGGGCTCCTTACAAGCCAGCAACAGGGGTTGACCCACCTGCAAGCCAGCGCGATTGTGCTCGCGCTCTCCCTCGGGTTCGCCACCTTGTGGAACGGCATGCTGCTGCATGGGATCTGCTCTCGGGTTGCAGGCGCGTTGGAGTATATCGGAGTGGGGATCATCTTGGTCGCCTTCTTGGGGCTCGTGAGCTTGTTTCTTCCGCCCACCCTCGTGTGGGCTTGTTGGTTGTGTTGTGGCTTGTCGGGCCTGCCTTTCTTCCTGCGTCTTGTTCTTCCAAGGGCGGATGAGGTAGCGAGCAGCGCGGAACGGCTGGATCAAGGTATTGTTTAGCATGAACACCTATGTTGGATTCAACAGTTCCCATGGATATCTGGAGCAGGCACTCGGTCTACCTTGCAATTTGCATAGCGGCAGCATACAATAACTCTCCCTCCCAGTTGAGCCTCTCGTCTCGTCGACGTTTTAGAGAGCAAATTAGAGAAATAATGTCCGTGTTGAAGCAAAGATTGCGGTTTACCGTAATTTCTATGGTGACAATTTCTTGAAATGTGTTTATTACGTAGACTACTTCCCGACGTCATCATATCTGTGTTGTTTAAGTAATTTATTTTGAAATAGTAAAATTATAATAGGACTCTGCTAGCTTGACCATCCCTTGCAGAACGACAGTAGGACAGTCGAAGGCTAGCCACAAGATACCTTGGAGGAAATCGATATACCTGCTCAGCTGGTTTCAATTTTGACTTAATTTTTTTTAATATATTTTTTTTATTTTATAAATTTATATGTTTCCTTATTGCAATATCAAATTGAAAGACCAAAAATCATATGAGGACCCATATAATTAATTTTATTGAATATGAACAAAGAAAAATTAAATTTAATACCGAAATATAAATAATTACAGGATCACTTATTAAAAAAATATTAATGTCATTACATAAATCTATTAAATTTAAAATATGAAAAAACACTTGAAACATGAGCTTTACTACTAATGACAAAGTCATTGTGTAATGAAATGGCTTCTAATTCCTTTCGCTCAAATTAAATTGCTCTAGAAGAACTTTCTAATGATCTAAAATTAAGACCAAAGTGGTATCAATTATACATAAAACCAATGAAGTAAAGAGAAAATCAAGGTAAGAATAATGAATTAGAAGAGAAAAAAAAATTACCTTGCTAAAAAAAAAAAATCGATTCTCCATCGATTTTCTTAGGCCGAGAATAATGTAGACTATTTTAAAAGTTGCAACTGAGTTCTTTATATATTTCTTATAATTTGAATATTATCACTTTGATTTTTTTCTTTAAATAAGACAAGAAAATCATTTTTATATGGAAAATGCATTTTCATATAATAAAAACAAAAACCCGTTAACTAAGGGCGCATTTGATAACCTTTTATTTCCAGAACAATTTCTTATCAAAAATGATTCTTTTTGAATTTATTCCCTGGAATAATTTCAAAGCATTTTAAGCGATCACGTAATTGGTCAAAATCTCAATTCCCGGAATAGAATTGCGTTTGGTACCATGCTCAAAATTTCTACTACAAATTATTTTCTTTTAATTTTTAGATTATTTATTTTACTTTTTTTTTCCTTTTTTTCTTTTCTTTTTTTTTTTTTCCTTTCTCTCTCTTCTTCTTCTTCTTCAAGTCACCGGCCGCCGGCCCTCGTTGGCCGAGCCTTGCTAGTAGCCGGGCGAGGCTCGGCCGAGCTATGGATGGGCGAGGTCGAGGCGAGGCCGACCTCGCGGTGGCCCGCCGAGGTCTAGCCCCGCCGACGGCCGGGCGAGCTCGGCCTCGCCGGATCCGGGCTAGATCGAGCCTTGCCTAGCAATGTCTTGGTCAAGCCTCGCCGGCCGGGTGAGCCTCGGCGGTGGCGGCGAGGCCCGCCTCGGCGGTGGCTAGGCTTGCCTCCAAAGAAGCTCGCCGGACCTCGCCCGGCCTTTCGGCGAGCTCGTCGGACCCGCTTGCCGGCGATCGGCGGCGGTGGGCGACGCGGCGGCGACAAAGCAACGGAGCGGTGGCAAAGATATGAAGAAGAAGAAAGAGAAGAAGAACAAGAAAAAAGAAAAGAAAAGGAGAAAATAGGTGCTTGATTATAGAATTTGTTCCCGAGAACAAGAATCAACTTTTTTTTTTATTCTCGATTCTACTCCAAATCTGTTCCTGGGAACAAAAATTTTACCAAACGCACTTCTATTCCAAATCTACTCTCGAGAACAAAAGAACAGAAAGAAACACTGTTTGGCAAGTTGCCAAACAGTCCCTAAGTCTCCCACCTTGAAGATAGAAAACGCCTGGCTGATGTTTGACATTCCTTTTTCTTGGTTGACGGTACCGTCAACCAAGCATTTTCCATTATAATATTAAGATTGATTTATGAAACCGATATATTAAATAATGTGGCAAATTATAATTAGGTGTTGTATATGATTCACTTATTTAACGGCCTCACTTAGAATGTCTCAAAATAATCAGCATACTAATTTTTTACATCAATCTTGACATATATAGCATATAGCATTATTATTAAAAAAGCGTACGTCATTATATGACCACTTGATCAGCACTTTAGTTTGCTTGTGACGTGATATTATGAATGACATAATTGAGGACAATCTGTTATCTTAGAACGAGCAAAATGACTCATTTTTTTTCGGCAAAATTTACACAAAAACATAGTTACACCATACATATATATCTCGCCATGAAGCGCATAGGGAGCTTATGGACCTCTATGACCACTTCAAACGGCTGTCTCAGGTCATCTGACCATGGGGCTAGAGAGAAGCCGGTCGATTTTTCACCTATCTACACTAATCTTTTACATAGAAAAATCATGTGATTGTCAATAATGCAATAATAATTCTGATTAAGAGAAATGAATTATACCTATTTATTGTTGGTAAATTCTCAATTGATAGAAATTGTTAAAATAAGAATAGCGTGTGTGACCATTTTCACTGATAACATCACCACGTAATTAATAAATTTCAATTCAAAACTGTAACATTTTTCTTTTTGTTGTTACTTATACATCTTGTAATTTCATATAGAATTGGTAATTTTAAGTAACTTATATATAAATTTTTATATAACCGATTATAAAATATGTATATAACATTTCCCTTGCTTTGAGTAAGCATTCTAATGATCCAACTAAAATCAGCTACAACGAAAAAACTGAGCTAAGAATTCGTATCCGTTTATGGGCACAAGATGCGAGAGCCAAATATGCCCCCGCATGCATTTACAAAGCTCATGTGGTCAAATCATCGGTCTCACCAAAGATCGATCTAGACTTGCGCAACCAGAAGCTCCAACATTAAGTCTAACTCAAACAATGATAAGGAGGCAAAAAACGTCCCGGTACCTATATGTCGCTCCTTTCAGACCGCTTTTCTCCTCTAGGTACAATAACCCCCTTGAAATCTCATGTTTGCCCCACGAAAAATTTGAGATTCGGCACAAGCTTTCGAATTTTTCCATCACCACCTCGAGTGTAGCTTGCATCGATGGGTTGAATCGAGAGCGAGTTTTAAAAAAATCTACATCGAGTTCTGTGGAAAAAAATGTTTCTGTCTAAGTTAGAGAACCAATGGCATGATGGGTGTTTGTCAAAATCTAAATTGGAGAAGCTGTTATGCTCGAGCTTAGTCAAATATTTTAGATTTACTAATTTCGAATTTTTTTAATATTAAAAATTAATATATTATTATAATATAACCAATCCGGTCCGGTCCGGTGGGCGGATCTGTCCATGGAATCGGGAATCGAACCAAGTACCCACCGGTTCTCATAAATTGGGACTGAACCGGACCGATTCCCTTAAGAACCACCGGTTCCGAGCAGGTCCAATTCAATTCCGAGCGAGTCCCAATTCCTTTGCACACCCCTAGTGCCAACAAAGCTAGCCGGTCGAAGTCGCCCAACGTCATGCGACCTCTTATGACAGTCGCACGACCTAGCCGAGGGCTGTAAGAGGTCGCATGACCTTGGGCGACCCTCAATAAGGGTCGCACGACCCAAGCGACATGCAACCTATGTGACTGTTGCCTGGGTCTCACAGCCTCAGGCGGCCCTCACCTAGTTGTCGCAAGGGTCGAGCAACAACGGCCGTCAATCACGCGACCCTCGCGACACCCGGCGACATTACGACACCCGGGCGACGGTCGCTTGGGTTGCGCGACCCAAGCAGCGTGCGACCCAGGTGACTGCCACCTGGGTCTCGCGACCTTAGACGGCCCTTGCTTGGGTGTGGGGAGGGTCGCGCGACAGCGATCATCGGTTGCATGACCCTTGCGACACCCAAGCGGCGGTCACCTCAGTTGTGACAAGGCCGTGCGACCTCCAACAGCCCTCAGCTAGGTCATGTGACCCTTGGTGGAGGTCGCCCAATGTCGGGCGACCTCGATCAACAGCGCCAGATTTGGCTCACCGACCGCCATAGCCCTTCGCCGGTCTGGCGAATGGTTTGCCATTTAAAAAAAAAAAAAAAACATATAATATCCAAAATTCATTGCAATTTTTTTTTACCAAACACACATTTAACTCAAAGTCCATTTACAAAGAGGTTTTAACTAAACACAATTTGCATTTCCCCAAATAACTTTTACTTCGGCATTTGCATTACACCCAAAGCCCATTTACAAAACCGAACCAAATGCACCCTAAATATCTCAAGAACTTATTTCCCTAGGCCAAAGTACATAGCAAAGATTCTACAAATTGAAAAGAATGGCGGCATTCCAAGAATCATTGGGCAATAGCATGAACTGGGACCATTTGGCCGACTCCGTGCATATCGGTTCATGACTGGAGCAACCGCAACCCCCGCTCATTCGGAGGCATCGAAGTAATATAGGGCCTGTTTGGTAACCATCCAAACAAAGTGCTCGATTCTCGATTTTTTGTTCCCAAAATCGCTTTGGGACGAGAATCACGTTTGGTAAAATTTTTGTTCAAGGGACCAAATTTGTTTCCGGAATAGATTGGGAAGAGAATCAAGATTAAAAAAAAAAAGTTGATTCTTGTTCCGGAACAAAATTGAGAATCAAAACTTTCTTCTTCTCTTTTCTTCTTCTTCATTGACCGCCATCCCGCGACCGTCGCCCACCGCCGTCTCGCCGCCACCGATCGCCGGAACCGGTCCGGCGAGCTCACCTGAGGCTCTCGTCGGCCTAAAAAAAAAAAAAAAAAAAGAATAGGAGAAAAAAGAAAAAGAAAAAAAGAAGGAGAAGAATAGGAGAAGAAGAAAAAAAGAATAAAAGAATAAAAAGAAAAAAAAAGAAGAATAGGAGAAAAAAAGAAAAAATAAATAAAAGAAAAGAAAAAAGGAAAAAAGGAAAAAAAGGAAAAAAAAAAAAAAGGAAAAACAATAAAAGGAAAAAGAAAAAAATAAACAAATAAACAAATTAAAAAAATAAAAATAAATAAAAATAAGAAAATAAAAAGAAAAGAAAAAATATAAAAAATATAAAAAAAAAAAAAAAAGAAAAAAAAAAAAAAAAAGGAAAAAAATTATAAAAATTATAAAAATTATTTAAAAATTAAAATAAATTGATTTGGAACAGAATCACCGAACACGGTACCAAACGCAATTCTATTCCGGAATCGAAATTTTGTACGCTACCAAACGCGTTTTTTTACTCGAATCGGTTAATGTAAAACAAAAATAATCATTTCGATCGAAATTTGTTCTTAAATGTAATCGTTACCAAACGCGCCCATAGTCGTGGTAATGCCGTTTCATTCACATTTCCGGTCGTTATGGTATCTCTCCTACTCCACAGTCTGCAAAATAGAAACAAACGAATAAATTTGGATCTATGTAAAAAATTATGACTACACTATAATTATTGATTTTCTAATCTGCATGAAGGACTACGCGGGTTTTAGTACAGCTGAGCTCATTGCGTTGGTTCAATTTTGTATCAGCATCAAGCAGCCCGTCTATGACATCGCATTTTACATTTGTAACTAATACTAAGCACTCAAGATTTCCTGGCCAAGCCAAGAAGAGAAAGCTAATTGTGGCTTGCGGCCTTAGATCTTCCCTTCACTTTCTTTCCGCATTAGGTGCCCAAGTGAGAAATACATCCACACGAGTCAAGTCCACGGCCGACGCACGCCACTTTTGGGCCCACGTGTCCGAAGCACCCCCCTCCCCGCGGGCGGCCCCCAACAAAAAAAACAAAAAAGAAGAAGAAGAAAAAAACCACCTGCACTCTCTCGGATCATACCCACGTCTCCGCTTTCTTCTGCGTTTATTAAGAAAAAGAGCAAGGGTTGATATCACCAAAAGTGATAAATTTACTTCTAATTAATTTTTTTGATCACGAAAAATTCCAAATAAATATGCTTGTAATGATTTTATCTTAAATTAATTTTTTAATCAATCTTAAAATTTCAAACTCGATACAATCGTGATAAATTTATCGCATTTTAATTTGCCGACCACCAAAAACTTAAAATTGATGCATTCGCGACAAATTTATTTCGAACTAATTTTTTGATTACTAAAAACTCTAAATTTGTATATTTGTGACAAATGTATCATATGTTAAATTGCATTAATACAACAAAAAATTACAAAATTAGTATACCTATGATAAAATGAGGCTAAAACCCTTAATACACCCATCAATTGTCAAGTGTCATCTAACTCAACAAATGAACTGTAAAATTTAATAGAAATTAATGAAGAGTAAACCGATTACGTGCGCACCGTTTGAGGTTTTTCGAACCGATTACGCGCATCGGTTTGGCGGTTTTCGTGATATTAACCCAAAGACCAAAAGTTCACTCTCTTTTTTTCAAATGCTCTCTCGCTCCCAAGACATCTTCACCCTCTTCTTCTCTAGCCTCTAGCACCGTTGCCTCCTATCCAACTCCTCCTACGCCCTCTGCGCAGCACCTATGTTTGCCAGGAGCTCAAGGCTCTTCGCTGCATCGACGAACCATGCCGCCGCCACTACTACGACCTTGGCCTCATTTGTTGCCTACGCCAACCCTGTCAACTTTAAACCAACATATTTGAGGTTCTAGATCAAAAATTCCATAGCTCACTCGAGCTTAGATCCAAAATCCGAGGCTCAAGTTCACCGGCCGAGCTCGAGCTCAATGATAGAGGACAGAGATGACGGTGAGGTGGTGATGGAAGGCGATTTGTAGGATTGAGTTGAAAGTGGGTTTGAGATGAGGCATTGTGGTCCCCAGCAGGAGGAGGAAGAAGAATTAAAAGGAAAAAAGAAAAAGAAGAAGAAAAAAAGTAAGAACATTAATTGAAGAGACAGAGAGACAGAGGATATAGAAGTTTCTAATAGGTGGGCCCCAAAATGACTCAGAGAATTTGTGTAAAATTGATGTGTTTATCACTTGAACACCAGAATCTCCCTTAATTGATGTTTAGCCATGTAATTGTTATCTTAAACAGATCGTGGAGAAGTAGCTCACGGCTTTAAACAATCCACCCGACAGGATGTAGGGTTCCCTGCATCAGAGAGGTGCGCCACTTTGGAGACTCACGAACAAACCCATCGTACGTTCGGATTCTGCCCGTTCATCGCCGTGCCGCCATAAACGAGGAGTCCACTTTGCTCTCTAAAATATACACCCATTAAACAGAAGCCCCCAAAATCAAAAAAGAATGCGATCCCCTTAATTACAACTTTATTTGTTTGGTCGACCCTTAATTACAACTGGACCATAATAATGAAACAAACTTTACAGTGAGGGGACCTCATTCTGAGTACACTTCCCCTTTCTTTTATTCCTCTGAAGATGTTGAGCCGAGAGATCATCTTTCTTGTCTCTCGTTTTTTTTCCGAACGAATCAAACAACCTAATGCATCGAACTCAAACACCAAACTGCCTGTTATCTATTAAAGGAAAGAATCAACCCATGTCAACAATAAAAAAAAAATAGATCAGAATTATATATGCTCTTCCTGGGATTATGTAACCAAAAACCCGGCAATCTTCCCTTTCCGAATGGCAAAATGTTTTCAAGGCACTTGTAAATCCTTAAATCTTCTAGCAATAAGAAGTTACCTCCTATTATTACAAATCAAAAGATGAGGGAAAATTACCAAAAAATTAGTAAACCTATTACAATTGTGCAAATTGAGTCCTAAGCATTTTTTTTTTGTCAATTGACTCTTAAACCTTTTATATTCGCGACAATTTAGTTCATTCAACTAATTTTGCCATAAATTGCACATGGATGTAGCCATCCTATGTGGCGCGATTGATGCTAACGTAGACAATATTAAATAGGAAAATGAGAGGATGATAGCACTGTCCCTCAGTAACGGTGCTGCCTCCACCACAAATTTTCTCAACAAAACTGAATTCCTTGATAAAGTTGTGGATCCCATCGGGTGGGTCCGACCAATTCGGATTCAACAAATAAAAAAAAGAAAGCAGAAAAGATACTTATTAAAAACATCATCAATATAAAGTATCTTTACATTGAATATTGAATATAAAAAGAATGGTTTAAACATTTTTATTATAAGACAAAATAAATGTGGGATTTCTATTAACAACACCTCTACAATTACATATTTTTCACACTTGTAGTCATGAATGACAATATTCATCAATGAACAAAATGAACACAATTGTCGAATAAAGTGTCGCATACCTAATTTACGTAACTTAAAGAAATTATAAATTCTACTCAAGTCATAGCAGTCCAAGTTAACTCAAAAATAATATTATGATCATCCCATGACTAACTAAAAATGGATTTTTTTAAAAAAAATATTAAGTATATTGAATTTGTTTGATTAAACTTTTTACCTCGATGCTTTTTTTCTTTTTGTATTGCCCCACTTTTTTTTTTATCATTCTAGCCACCTTTCAAATTTTTCACTTATTCAGTAATTCTTTGAAATCTCATTAAATTAGGTTTAGTACATGTGCGGGTTGCTAATTTGACTTTTATGGTATCTAAAATTGGGAAAACGTTTTTGTGAGTACTCTGCAAAAGAATTGAGTTTTATATTTGAAGTAGTTATTCAATGTATTAAATGGGCAAAAGCAAGAATTTTCATTTTCTTCATGGATAAAATAATTATTGTTCATTATATGAGAATTTTCTTTCAAGATTTATTTTCCAAATTTGTTCCACCGGTTGTGCATTCTCATTGAATGGGAACTAGTGGTCCACAAGGCACCGCTATTCCCCGTGAATAATAGTGCCATTCCGGTAACAACGTCCTTATAAATAATATTTAATATTTTTAAAATTATTTATTTATTTTTATTTGCTTTTTCCATTGTTTTTCTTTTCTTTCTCTTTCTGGATGATTATTTCGATTCTTTTTCCTTTTTGATCATAATTCAATCAAAACTTATCAATTTTTTTATATTCTCTTTTTCCTCTAGCGACTAGCCAAAGGCGAGGGTCTGTGAGGATGGGCCTCCCCAGCAACAGTGAGGGCAAATTGTCATTTGTAATAGATAAAGACTGACCTATTTCTTACTGCCTTCAGTATGCAATCGCGTTGGAGTATTTCGGAGTGGGGACTATCTTGGTAACCTTCTTCGTTCTGGTGAGCTCTTTTCTTTCGCCCGGCCTCGTGTGGGCATGTTGGTTGTGCTGTGGGTTGTTGTGCTTGCAATACGCAGCTTGCAGTCCACCTGGGCTCAATGCGTTGGTTCATTTCTGTATAAGCGTCAGCAGTCTGTCTATAACATTGCGTTTTACATCTGTAACTAGTACTAAGCACTCAAGCTCTCCTGGCCACACCAAGAAGAGAAAGCTAAGACAAGAAAAAACTACCTTTCCGGGGCTACTGAGTTTTCAGGAGGATTTGCACATACGCGATACAGCAGTGGAAAAGGAGAAGATAAGGCATGAACAGGCAAATTGAGATGTGGGGAGTCGGGGAAACGCAATCAAAGGCCACGAGGAGTTCCTTACCCTAGACAGCCATTTCACATGCGAAAAGTTATTTTTGTGTTACCATCTCCGTTTCGATATCTCCAGCAATCTTGTTCACTGAAAAAGAAAGGACCATACGCCATTCTGCTCCCCCCCCCTTCCCTTCCGGGTCTTCAAAATCCACGCAACTATAAAACTTCTAAACACAGAACCATGGGGGTGATATCCAACTTGGCCCATTTTTACGAAATAAAATTTCATATAGTAGAGAAACTGCTCTACAGATTATAAGACAGATGACAATAAGTAACCAGCCAGGGCCCCCAAAAAGAGATTATCGTCGGACCGGTCATGTGCGAAGAGATGTAGATATTACTTCATAGTCACTAAAAGGGTTCCCTTGCGATTAAAATAAAAAAGGAAGAAACTCTAAATGGACAAAGAGGGACGAGAGCCGAGAAGAAAAAAGACTCAATGCCCCAGCATAGAACGATGCCCAAAGACTGGCTTACTAGCGGCAGCAGCAGCAGCAGCTTTAGGCCGCATCGTTTGCTGGACATTAGAAGTGTCGGCTGTCTCTCCCCACGTGCAAACTTCAACCTTAATCACAAGTTTTTGTTTGGAAGCATCACTTATTCCTTCAAGGGGCTCTGCAGTGTAGACTAGAATCAGCTATCCAGAATAAGCCGGGCTAAGAATTTGAATCTGTTTATGGGCACAAGATGCATGAGCCAAGAATCACCCTGCAAGCATTCACAAAGCTCATGTGGTCGGATCATCCATGTTCTATACCAAAATCATGCACACTTCTAAATTTGTTCTCGCCATCACAAAAGTGTAGCATAGACAGTGGTTAGTATACATAAGCAAAGCCTAGAAAAGCCAAACTTTCGAGTATCTCAGGACCTTATTTCCCAACCAAAGCATAGGGTAGCATTTTACGAATTAAACAGACTGTGTTGTCTAAAGAATCATTGGTCATAGCATCAATTGAGGCCATTTAGCTGACTCCGTACATATTGGTTTGTGACAAGATTAGCTTGGACCCCAGCCCATTCAAGAGGCACCTGAAGTAATTTAGTCACACTAATGCCATTTTATTTAAATTTATGTGGTGGACATAGCATCTATGCTACTCCACGACCGCTCTACAAATTATACGTAAGTGAATATATACAAATAAATATAGAAGATTATCATTACACTATCATTATCAATATTCTAATGTGTCGAAGGAAAACATAGCTTGTACTACACCTAAACTGCATTACGTATTAGCATTGAGCGGTTTATCTAGATGTTTTACATATGTAACGAGTACCGAGCACCCTAGCTCCGCGAATCACGTCAGAGAGAAAGCTAAAGACGAGACAAAACTGAGCGAGCTTCTTATCATCAAATTCACAGACGTGGGGGCTACAGTGATTATTGAGAAGTATTTGCACATACATGATACCTCATCTGAAAAGGAGAAGATATGGCATGAACCGCAAAGTGAGGTTTGCGGCCTAGTGGAAAACAAAGTCAAAGGGGCAATCAAGAGGTACATGCCCTCCAAAGCGAGAGAATATCTCCCTCTGTCCCACGCCTAGCCCCAAGCCCGTCCTTGATGTCCTTGATGTGGAATCTCTCTCTCTCTCTCTCTCTCTCTCTTCAAAAACTGACTTCCAACGATACACCCATTTCCTTCACCGAAAGAGAAAGGAGAGAGGACTATACATTTTCCCCGAAGAGAACATAGATTTCCTGCACGCTGTCTCTGAGCTAATGAACCCACTAGTGTTTAAAAGGTTTTAAGGATAACTGGTGAATTCGGAAATAAGCGTGGATCCAATTTTTTTTAGGGGCGCGAACCCAATACGTATTTTCAGACGGTTTTCGTGGCTTGAGAGGAAGGGAGCTCTTGATTTTATAGCAAGGGCACAAGCAAATTGGTATTTGTATCGTTCCAACTCATGGCTTTTAATATCTCCTTCTCTTGAACCAGAGAAAACTCATATTTGAGTATCGTCTAAACCGAAGTCTTTCTTCTAGACTTGCGATTTGCAAAGTGCATTTTAATCAACATCACGATGAAAATCACGATGTGGGTCTTCACTATATTTCAAGAACATGTTCAATTTTTGCTTGCCAGTGTCTTAAACTAAATCCACAATTTTAATTATCACTATTATTGAAACGCATCCTCTCGCAAAATCTCTGTACCAAACTAACATAAAGTGCTTCTAGAAGGTGCGGACACCATGTCCTGTGCATCCCGGGCTTTAATCTTATAGGAATGGAGGGTTGGATAAATCGCAAAGTAGGGCCTTGAATTTCTTTTTGGGGAAAATAGTAGCAAAATTTTTACCATGCGAAGTATTTATCATTAGAAACTTCAAATTGATAAATTCCTAACCATTTATTTCAAACTAATTTTTGTGTAATAAGAAAAATTTCAAACAAATACACCATGTCACATTTATTGCAAACTAACTTTCTAGTCACAAAAATCCCAAATTAATACACACATGACAAATCTACCATCATTTAAATTCCATCCAAGAGACTATCCCTTTAAATTGCCGACGTGCAACATATGTGACAAAGAACCTGGCTAATTAGTACATGGCATGGAAATTCGACATAAATTGATCCAATAAATGATGCTGTTTTTGAGAAATCAGATCTGCAAAAATGAACTAAGATCGGAAAATGTGCCAAAATCTACTAGTTTTGCCATAAGATTTTGGTAGATTTGTCGTGGATATATCAATTTGACATTATTGTGGCATATTTATACTAGTTTGAGATTTTTTTTTAGCACGAAATTGATTTAACATAAATGTAATATGAGCGTCAGTTCATAATTTTTTTTTTTTATAGTATTAATCCTAATTTTTATAGGATCACGAGTTAGTAGCACTTTTCTTCCCCACAAAATGAAACTTCTCCGGGCAAAAGTCCTGACCATAAAAGGTGAAGATGGTTGACCGGAGGTCTCGGACAAAAGTCCCATCATGAGCTCTGACAATATTGCCTCACTATATCGTCCGTCTCTCCTCTCATGGGACTTCACTGTTCCAATAAGGGAGAAGTGTTAAAAAACTCATAAGGAGAATGGAGAAAGGAGGAGGAGAAGAAAAAGAAAATAAATATTAAAAAAATTAAAATATTATTAAAATTTATTTGCATCAGTACTAATTAAGTCATGATAGCCGGCCCATGCGTTCGCAAGCAAAATTCGGCCAAAGTTGATCGGAAATGACTAAATTGACATAAAATAAAAAATTTAGAATTATATTGGTATCAAAAAAATTCATGACTAAATCGACATAAATATAAAAAGTTTCGGACTTTCTTAATATCCCCCAAGTCGACAATAATCTATACGCAAGCCGCAAACATTATCTCCTCTGCTTACAAATACCACAAGGTTTCACTGCTCTCGAGTCTCAAGTGAACATCTTCTGAGCATTCCCCCCCCCTCTCTCTCTCTCTCTCTCTCTCTCTGACTGATCTCTCTGTGTCTCTCTCATTCTTGTGGCGCGTCTCGAAAGATCGGGCCTTGAGAGGGTCCTGCTCTTCCCAACCAAAACCTCCCGCATTTCGGGAACATCATCTCTGATCGAGTAAACAACTACACCTCTATTGAAATTTTTCCATTGTCATCATCGTGCAGAGGTACTTGTCCGAGAGAGAAATGGCCAGTCACCGGGCTTTGGCGAGTCTTTCATGGCTCATCTCATTCTTCCTCAAACTCATTTCCCATATTCCATCGCTTGCATCATCATGCGACAACCAGATCTCGAACCCCACCACCACTTCCGCTTCACGCTGTGGCGCTAGCCCAACACGCTGCCCGGTGGTGGACGATTCCATGTCCATCGTAGTAGACGTCTCATTGCCAACCGATGATGGAGCCACATGCCCGTCGAATGGGTGCAGAACCAGAAGTGCAACGACCGCCGGAAGCTCTCAGGCCAGAACGTTCGACTTGTCCCGTCCCGGCCTGGTTCACCCAATAGCGAAACTATTCCAGGGACAGGAGCTGGGGAAGGCGGTGCTGGAGTTCGCCGTTTCCATGACCACGGGCCTCCTTACAAGCCAGCAATAGGGGTTGACCCACCTGCAAGCCAGCGCGATTGTGCTCGCACTCTCCCTCGGGTTCGCCACCTTGTGGAACGGCATGCTGCTGCATGGGATCTGCCCTCAGGTTGCAGGCGCGTTGGAGTATATCGGAGTGGGGATCATCTTGGTCGCCTTCTTGGGGCTCGTGAGCTTTGTTTCTTCCGCCCACCCTCGTGTGGGCGTGTTGGTTGTGTTGTGGCTTGTCGGGCCTGCCTTTCTTCCTGCGTCTTGTTCTTCCGAGGGCGGATGAGGTAGCGAGCAGCGCGGAACGGCAGGATCAAGGTATTGTTTAGCATGAACACCTATGTTGGATTCAACAGTTCCCATGATATCTGGAGCAGGCACTCGGTCTACCTTGCATAGCTGCAGCATACATAAACTCTGCCTCCCAGTTGAGCCTCTCGTCTCGTCGACGTTTTAGAGAGCAAATTAGAGAAATAATGTCCGTGTTGAAGCAAAGATTGCGGTTTACCATAATTTCTATGGTGACAATTTCTTGAAATGTGTCTATTACGTAGACTACTTCCCGACGTCATCATATCTGTGTTGTTTAAGTAATTTATTTTGAAATAGTAAAATTACAATAGGACTCTGCTAGCCTGACCGTCCCTTGCAGAACGACAGTAGGACAGTCAAAGGCTAGCCACGAGATATTTTGGAGGAAATCAATATACCTACTCAGCTGGTTTCAATTTAGACTGAATTTTTTTTAATATATATATTATTTATTTTATATATATTTCTATGTTTCCTTATTGCAATATCAAATTGAAAGACCAAAAATCATATGAGGACCCATATAATTAATTTTATTGAATATGAACAAAAAAATTAATTTAATACCGAAATGTAAATAATTACAAGATCACTTATTAAAAAAATATTAATGTCATTACATAAATCTATTAAATTTAAAATATGAAAAAACACTTGAAACATTAGCTTTACAACTAATAACGAAATCATTGTGCAATGAAATGGTTTTTAATTCCTTTCACTCAAATTAAATTGCTCTAGAAGAACTTTCTAATGATCTAAAATTAAGACCAGTGATATTGATTCTACATAAAACCAATGAAGTGAATAGTAAATTAGAAGAGAAAAAAAAATTACTTTGCTAATCCAAATCTCATAGATGAAGATGTGCAGGGACCTAAAACATTACAAAATTAATCTTAAGATCACATGATTCAAAGCTAACATTTAAATATTTTCCGTTGATTTTCTTTGGCTGGATAATGATGTAGACTATTTTAAAAGTTGTAATTGAGTTCTTCATATATTTCTTATTATTTGAATATTATCACTTTGATTTTTTTTTAAAATAAGACAAGAAAATCATTTTTATATGGAAAATGCATTTTCATATAATAAAAACAAAAAACCTGTTAACTAAGTGCGTTTGTTTATGTTTACGTTTTTTTTTAAGGAAGAAATAGAAAAACTATTTCTGCTCCTAACAGCTTTTTGAACAAAAGAACGCGTTTGGTAAACTTATTCCCGAAATAAAAAAAGAACGAGAAACATGTTTGGTAAATTTGTGTTCTTTTTTTGTTTCTTTTTATTTTTTAATATTTTTATTTTATTTTTCATTTTTTTCTTTCTTTTTCTTTTTTTCTTCTTTTGGCTCGCCGCGCCTCGCCATGGTCGGCGACCGGCCGACGAGGGCCGGCGGCCTCGCCCGGCCCACGGCGAGGCCGAGCCTCGCCGTGGTTGGGCGAGGCTCGGCCACCTTGGCCGGGCGAGCTCGCTCGCCCAGATCCGGCGAGGCCGAGCTTCCCACCTCGCCCGCGCCTCGAGGCTTGGCGAGCTCGGGCTCGCCCGATCCGTGAGGCCGAGCTCACCCAGCCAAGGCGAGGCCAAGCCTCGCCAGGCCGGCGACGCTCGGCCTCGCCGGGACCGGCGACCCTCCCGGCGAGGTCGCCGGCCATGGCCGAGGCCGGCGACCGGCCAAAGAAAAAAAGAAGAAGAAGAAGAAGAAGAAGAAGAAGAAGAAGAAGAAGAAGAGGAGTGGAAAGAGAAAATTTGTTCCCAAAAAATTGTTCCAAACAAGAAACAACTTTTTTTTTTCTTTTTTTTGTTCCTAACAAAAAGAAAAATCTGTTCATAAACGAAATGAGAAACACAAACAAACAGGCCCTAAGTCTCCCACCTTGAAGAAGAAAACGCTTGGTTGATGTTTGACAGTCCTTTTTCTTGGTTGACGATACCGTCAACCAAGCATTTTCCATTATAATATTAAGATTGATTTATGAAACCGATATATTAAATAATGTGGTAAATTATAATTAGATGTTGTGTATGATTCACTTATTTAACGGCCTCACTTGGAATGTCTCAAAATAATCAGCATGCTAATTTTTTACATCATTCTTGACATATTTAGCATATAGTATTATTATTAAAAAGCGTACGTCATTATATGACCACTTGATCATCACTTTAGTTTGCTTGTGAGGTGATATCAGTTTGCTTGCGACGTGATATTATGAATGACATAATTGAGGACCTTCTGTTATCTTAGAATGAGCAAAATGCCTCATTCTTCTTCTCAGCAAAATTTACACAAAGACATAGTTGCACCATGCATATATATCTCCCCATGAAGCACATAGGGAGCTTATGGACCTCTATGACCACCGCCAACAGCTGTCTCAGGTCATCTGACCATGGGGCTAGAGAGAAGCCAGTCGATTTTTCTCCTATCTACACTAATCTTTAACATAGAAAAATCATGTGATTGTCAATAATTAGTTATTTCCGTAAGCAATAATAACTCTGATTAAAAGAAATGAATTTTACCTATTTATTGTTGGTAAATTCTCAATTGATAGAAATTGTTAAAATAAGAATAGCGTGTGCGATCATTTCCACTGATAACATCACCACGTAATTAATAAATATCAATTCAAAACTGTAATATTTTTCTTTTTGTGGTTACTTATACACCTTGTAATTTCATATAGAATTGGTAATTTTAAGTAACTTATATATAAATTTCCATATAACCGATTATTTATATGTATATAATTTTTCCTCTGATTTGAGTAAGCATTCTAATGATCCAACTAAAATCAGCTACTACGAATAAACTGAGCTAAGAATTCGTATCCGTTTATGGGCACAAGATGCGAGAGCCAAATATGCCCCGCATGCATTTACAAAGCTCATGTGGTCAGATCATCCATGCCCTACACCCAAAGACATACACTTTCATATTTGTTTTGGTTAACTAAAAAGTGTAGCACACACACTGATTTATATGTACGCAAGCAAAGTCTAGAAAGGATATACTTCTAAATATCTCAAGAACTTATTTCCCAGCCAAAGTACATAGCAGCAGTTTACAAATTGAAAAGAATGGTGGCATTCCAAGAATCATTGGGCATAGCATGAACCGGGACCATTTGGCTGACTCCGTGCATATCGGTTCGTGACAGGAGCAGCTGCGACCCCCCGCCCATTCAGGAGGCATCTGAAGTAATGTAGTCGTGGTAATGCCGTTTCATTTAAATTTCCGGTCGATATGGTATCTCTCCTACTCCACAGTCGCTCTGCAAAATAGAAACAAAAAAATAAATATGGATCTATGTAAAAAATTATGACTGCACTATAATTATTGATTTTCTAATCTGCATAAGGACTATGCAGCTTTTAGTACAGCTGAGCTCATTGCGTTGGTTCAATTTTGTATCAGCATCAAGCAGCCCATCTATAACATCGTATTTTACATTTGTAACTAGTACTAAGCACTCAAGCTTTCCTGGCCACGCCAAGAAGAGAAAGCTAAGATGAGAAAACTACCGTTCTGGGGCTACTGTGATTTTTGAGGAGGATTTGCACATACGTGATACATCAATGGAAAAGGAGAAGATAAGGCATGAACAGGCAAATAGAAGTTTGGGGAGTTGTAGAAACACAATCAAAAGCCACGAGGAGGCCCTCACCCTAGAAAGCCATTTCACATGCCAAAAGTTGTTTTTATGTTCCATCTCTGTTTCAATCACTTGAAAGGCTGATTTCCAACAATATACATTCGTTCACCGAAAAGAAAGGACTATACACCATTCATTGCCTCAGCACGAAACATAGTACCAAAAAGGCTTTGAGGATAAATGGTAAAACCCCCAGCTACCCCCCGTATGTCTTCAAAATCCTTACAACCCTAAAACTCAAACAGAACCATTGGGTGATATCAAACTTGGCCCTTTTTTTGTGAAATAAAATTTTATATAGTAGATAAACTGCTTTACAGATTATAAGATGGTGATAATAGGTAACCGACCAAGACCCCAAAAAAGGAGATCAACATTGGAACCAATCATGTGGGAACGGATGTAGATATAACTTCATTGTCACTAAAAGGGTTCCCTTGCAATTTATTTAAAAAAAAAAAAAAAAAACTCTTAGTGGACAAAGGATGATAGTCGAGAAGAAAAAAGACTCAATGCCCCGGCATAGAACAATGCCCAAAGACTGGCTTACCTGCAGCAGCGGCAGCTCTAGGCCATATCGTTTGCTGGACATTGGAAGTGTCGGCTGTCTCTCCCCACATGCAAACTTCACCACCAATCACAAGTTTTTGTTTGGAAGCATCACTTATTCCTTCGACGGGCTCTGCAGTGTACACTTGATCCCATGGCACATCTAAATGATCTAGATACCAAAAACCTTGATTGCTGAAAATGCATTTAAAGCCCTTTGTGACAGCCTTTGGACATACACCACCTCCCAGCCTACAGTGACAAAAATAAATTAGCTTGCAATCAACTTGTCTTGAATATTGATCAAAACTTACCAGTTATGTACTATCGTCCTTGGATTAAGGCTTTCGGGAAATGCATTAAATGTTTCCTCCCTGAAGCAATTGAAAATCAATATCATACTCTACATACAAATGTTATGAAAAAAAGAAAGCCGAACAACAGTTAGGATGGCTGAATACCATGTGCAACAAACATCAGTGCTATCAGCACATGGTTTCATTTTCTAATTACCTATGAATCTTTCATTTGTGCTCTTTCACATTGTTCTATTCTAAAAACCTTCTCTACCTCTGGAACCCAAGGGCCACAAACCCGAGATAACCACTTACTATCTAAAATATTAAAGCAGGTAGAAGTTAGTAAACTGGATCTCCAGGCCAAAACCCATTAACTTTAATCTAGTTCGCACATCATTTTAGCAGTGAATCCACCAAAATTCTTTCAAAATGATGGGCCCAAATATAGGGACGTGTCAACAAAGTCCTCTTTTATAAGTAAACACGATGACATTAATGACTACTAGTTTGAGTATTATTTTCATTTTTCTATAGACATGCTACAGAAGTCTGAAACGCACTCTTGCATGCAAAAGTGATAGTCCTTTAACAACATGTCATCTCACAAGACGGCAATTCCATGGAAATATCTTTCTCAAAATGATGCAGAAACCAGTGTTGAGATGCACCTCCTAAACAAATGTTCTGTCATATTGTTGTGGAGACTCAATGTCAACTAGGAAAATTGGCAAAGAGAAGAAGAATAACATGTTCAATTATTGCTAAATCAAAAACAATGTGCAGAACCAACTGTCTCCAGGAGGTGTTAGTAAGTTAGTAACATGTGCATACCAGTTGACAGGGGTCCAATTTTTTGAAATGGCAATTTCTTGAGCTTTGAGGACAAAATACTTGTATGCATCTTTACCAGTCATGTTATGATTTTGGAGCCTGCATTTAAAGCAACCATCATCTTAGCATCTGACATGAGCTGCTAGAAGTAAGTATTGGGGACTGCATTGAGAGAAAGGGGGGCATACAGGGAAGGTATCCCCACAGAGAAACAAGTTAATGCTAAATCCATACAATTTTCAACGAAAAACCTTTAAAGAAAAATTGCATTTTTGAAAATAAATAGTTTGATTCAATACCAAAAAAGAAAGAACAGTGAAAATTGCTTCCAGACTGTAGCAGTGATCTCAAGAGATCTAATTAAAAGTGTCAGGTTACAGCCCACTATTGTCCTCTATTCTTGAGGATCCTAATAATGGAAAGACTTAACTCCATCCAAATTTTCTAGAATATAATTTCTAATTAACAGGGAGATATTTTAGTCATGGTAGTAACACAGTCTCACAATGTTTCAAGACTGAATAGGTTGCATGCTCATTCACAGCAATGAAAAACCAAAAGGCACTCCTGTAATTGTAACTTAACAAAATAAATAAGTCTGTTGCAACAGCTTTGGAATAAGAACTAAGACCATAAAACAATAATGAGTTGGTTGAAAAGACAGCTTAGTATATGATAAAAATAGAGAATAATTTCAATTTCCCAGGCCAAACTTCCGGAAGTAGAACAAAGCTCAAGTAAATTAGTTGATTAATATACCACTGCTTCACATGAGGGGTGGATGTCCAACAATCTGCAAAAGAAATATCAGATAATAATAATCTCTTATATATTTTGTGATCATAAAACTTAAATCCAGAGAAATGTCTGAAATTGCAGAATGCTGTCATTTCACAAGTAGATGTCCTAGCCCATTAGATATCACTTGACATTACAAGTGTTTACGCTGCCCCTGATCTCACTAGAAAATTAGGTGATTTTTCAATAATATTAATAAATTCTCTATGTTAGGTAATCCCATGTCCATCACATATATGCAACTCCAATAATGTCTACATGATCCTTTAACAGCATACAGAGGATGACCAGAAAGTAAAATTCAGATTTTCAGTTCTTTTAAGTAAGGGACCATGCATAAACTAAGTAGCAGATATTTTCCTTTTTAAAGCCTTCCATTTTCTTCATTTTGTTCCTCTTGTGCTAACACCAATGACATAGGATGGAAATGAGGATATTTGCGACGGTTTACCCAGAATAAGTTAGCATTCTGAAGAAACTAAAGGATATCCCATATGCAGAGTAGAGACAGTGACAGAAACAAGAGCCCCTGTTAATTCCTAATCACATACTGCAAAGTACTTCTAAAATTATGAGGTAGAAAAGGTCTACCGATCATTCTGTAGCTAAAGAACAAATGAATGCCAAAGAAAAACAGAGATGCCAAGGTCACCTGCACTAACCTGTGTTAACCTCATCACCACCCAAATGAAATAGCTCAAAGGGGAAAATTTTTCTCATATCTGCAACGATAGGATTTGGGTTAGATCTAAGTGGCGCATAGATCATCAGGAGATTACCAAAGCAATAGGGAGGATGCACTCTTACTTCATGCATTTTAGCTCTCAGAGTAAAGCATGAACTTTCATAATTTGATATTTGAAATATTAAGAACAAGCCAATGGGTACTTAAGTCATCAGGTATCAAAGACTCATCAAACAAGCCCCCTTCCCAACCAAAATGAAGGAGAAGAATGAAGTTTCAGCAGACACCCTAACATCTCAGGCGTTTACTAAGTGACAACAACTCCTTCCCTACTAAAGTAGTGCCTTGCCCATGCAGAGATTTATTTAAGAGCAAAGCTTTATGCTACAAAAGTTTCACACATGTTATTACTCAAGATGACATGGCTTTCTTCCTTCAGGAACTCATGAAACATAAACAGCTATGTTATAATGGATGTGTAGATAATTCATACATCAAAGCAGCAACAAGAAGGCGCAATGGAAGATTTAGCACAGTAGATAAAGATACTGGATGCCTAACCTGATAATAGGCCAGAAATTAAGTCAAAAGTAGTACTTTTGGAAACATCAAGTGGCTCTCTACAGGATGTAGAAGGCCATAATTCAGGATACCCTTTTCCCCTGTATTAAAGAACATCAGAAATTTATGGTAGCTTATTTAAGATACACGACCTAAAAACGTCCGCGTGGTCTCATCACAGGCTGAAAAATCTACAAAAAGGAAATGGCTTACCATGATTCTGCATGACCAGGGACATCGACTTCAGGCATCACATGGATACCTAAAATCAGTTAATAAAGATGCTCAGCAATTACTACAATTGTACTAGCTGTGATAATAAAAGTAACTCGGTCATAATTATAAAATACACTCATATAGTAAAGCAGCAGTTCTAAGGTCTACTAGATTTATTTGAGTTTTTTGTAGCAGTTGACACAAGCAAACAAGTTCAATAGACATATCAAATTTATAAAACTACAATTGCAATGAAATACATGAGAACGCATTCATCAAAACCTCAACAAAGAAATAAAGGTGAGAACATACCTCTACTTTTGGCAAAGCTTCATATGGTAAAAGCCAGCAAGAAAGGAAAGGACAAAGTTAGTACATCACTGGGTGCCAGATCCAGGAAGTCAATCACAAAAAGGAGAAGAATTTGCTCATCATGGGACAAGCAATGGATATCTTACTTCACTATTTCATATGCATCCTCAACTGTATATCGCTCCCATCTTGTATACGCCCCTTGCCACAACTTAGGATAGGTAGGCACTTCTAGAGGAAATGACTGTTCGTCTATGATGTGCCAATGAAGGACATTCTACTGAATGTAATTCCCATGGGAGGAACACATTCATGGGAATTAAATGAGCAAAACATAGAATAGTGATCAGCGGGGTGTTACAGGAAAAGTGCACTGAGAATAAGAGCAAGAAGGGATTGCAAGTTTGTCATATCTTACAAGTTTAGCATATGACATGGAATCCAGTATGTGCTTAATCACATCGACAGGATAGTAGTGCCTCGATGTATCTGTTATGAAAAATGCCATGCCGCCAATAAAATAAACATCACATAATGTTGAAGGATGTTCGCCATTCAACATGTTCAATTAATAGGATCATTGTTCTTACCAAGTAGTAGTCCGCGATATGCAAACCTTGGCTCATCTCGGATATACCACGGAGCCTTGGGCACAAGTACCAACTTTGTACTATAATCAAAGGTACATAATTGGCTGAATGTCTGAAACGATGTAAAAGAATGTTTGAGAAAGATGCCTAACATATCCAAGAAACTGCCGCTTGAGGATCCACCAAATACAGAGATTTCACCTTGGAAATATGACCAAAATACTACTGAACAATACATACAAAGAAGATATATTCTTACAATGCCTCTGACACAGAAATGGGTGATGGTGGATGAGAACTGTGAGTTTGCAGCATAGAATGTAGTACCCAACACAAGCTTACATTTGGCTTGAAGAGTACCTTCTGTTTTTTTGTAAACCATAAACTTCTGCCAAACACGAGATTCCATGTTCTATAGATGAGGTAGCATTAGGATGCCGCCCATCACAAAACCAATGCTTGTAACTGTTTGGAAATTCTAAGATCACATGCAAAAATAATTTTCTTGGTATTACAACCACTATCACAATGCACAAATCTAGCTCAAGAAAGGAAAATGGGAAAAGAAAAGGAAACATTCCTCTAGCATCTTACCACCATTAGCAAAACAAAAATCAACTATCATGGCAATGCAACACCACATTCAAAATATATCAATACACGAAGAGCGAGTTTAATAACATTTGTACATACCTCCAACCCTCGTAACGCACCATAAACAGTGTTTGCCTGCAGCAAAGGGAGACACCTCTATTACCACATGAATATCTCATGCTCTCGTGCAAATGCAGGTCATGTGCTCATGCCCGTATGTCAAAGGTATACTAGACTTTGTCTAGGGATGGAATTGGACACGTGAAGATGATTTGGCTGAAACCTCTGTCTCTTTTCAATTCAGCAAACTCCACAATTGACTGTCAAAGTTGGTCATTTACCTCAATTGTCGCCTCTCCGATGATCGACTTGCCAACGCTCTTCGTCACGAGTAAAGTATAGCTCTCATCCACCCCAAGTTGAAGCTGCAAAGAGAAACACGCACGCTCACCAACGACTCAAATTTCACATCGCGCAAGCGCGCCAATTCCCGCCGACTCAATCAAGCAAGCAAGCGAAAAAAGAAAAGAAATACATATATCCGCATCGCGAACCGGACGAACCTCCTCATCCCCGGAGCGAACCACGATCCTCAGCCTCCCGATGTCGTACCCGGACGCCTTCTTCCTGAAGGCGTTGAAGATGGAGAAGACGCCGCTGTGCTGGAAGATGATGCTCTTGTACCGGTCGAACGCGTCCTTCACGATCCTGGAGCCGCCGCCGTTGCCGCCGACGACGAGCGCGAGGGCAGGATCGACGGAGAGGGTGTCGGCGCCGGTGGTGAACTCCGCCGGGAGCGGCCAGAGGTACGCGAGCTCCTCGCCGCCGCCGCCCGTCGCGAGGCTGGGCGGCGGGAGGAGGAGGAGGAGGAGAGCGAGGACGGCGAGGCCGGGGAGGATCGACCGGGGAGGCGAATCGGGCGGGGGCATGGCTCCGATCGGCGGATGGATCGAAGGAGGAGGAGGAGAGTTTAGTTGGAGTTGGAGTTGGAGTTGGAGATGGAGATCACGTGTGAGGAGTTGAAAATAAGCAGACGATAGAGTTTGGAATCTCTCTCTCTCTCTCTCCCTGCAGACGGACGGAAGGAGGAGACGAAGACGAGACGAACGACAGAGAGTAGTGTCTGAATTGAAACAGTTGGGGGGGCTGGACCTGCCCGACCACCTCCGTCTCCCCCTAATTCTTTCCTTTTGTATTTTTTATTTTTTGTTTGGAGTTATTGTCTGCTAGTTTCTGGCTTTTTTTCCATTTGTTGTAGAAGGGAAGAATGGAATCTCAGGGTTGTGATCACGCCAACGGCAAGTCATCTTTGCTGATTTGTGAATCTATATACAATGATTACAATCTATCCATTTCTTTTTATTATTCAAAGAATATTCTCATGCAATTAACTTAGATCCGTCAAAATAGATCGTAAATACATTTCTTAACTTGTATTTGATAGACTGAGTTGTTGTATGAGTTAATTATGTTCAGTAAACAAGTCATAAATAAATTTCAAGCCGTAAAACCTAAAATAATATGGGTGGTAAATGAATTCGTAACTGACTTAGACCCAACTAACCTATATAACTCTCTCTTTATTTTCTGCGCTCTACCCTTTCACCTTGATTTGAGTATAAGTTTCCTAAATTAAATTAAATATGGAAGTAATCTATTAATATGAGTTGGATTGGGTATGGGTATGAGTATGGGTGACTCGATTTGTATTGCATTGAATTGGATTAAAACGAATTAAATGGGTTAATTTGAGTCGGACCATTTTCAATCCAACTTGAATCGACTCGATCCACTCATTTGATGTGTGCAAATTAACTTTAGCGCATGTCAATGCATTATTGTATTCTAACAAATGGAAACTCCATTTAAAAATATCCCATCTATATCAAAATTTTAGTAGGTGGCTCAAACACATAATTTTTTTACAAATGAAGGATTGCGACCAATTCATGAATTATGTTTTATTCCTTCTATCCCCACTTGTTTCGTCAAAGATAAAAAGAGCAACGGATCGATTTTTGTTCGAGTGCACTTCCAAATTCACGCTTTCTCCGAAGAACTCGTGTTCATCACTTTTTTGCTTCATCGTGTCGCCTACTGTACGTCTTTGCAACTTTGCGTCTAACCGCGCGCTTTGCTTCTTCCTAGATTTTACCACTATTACTATGCGGCTCGGGAAAAGAAAAGGAAAAAAGCCACGCGCATACCGCATGCGTGAGAGCAACACGTGGCATGTGCATCTTATTCTGTTGTGCTACATATCAAACTGATCTATGTTTCCAATGCTTTAGCGACCCACAAAACCTTTTCCCAAACTACTGTAATCGGAAAAGCTAGATCACCTTTTGTTTTTTGTCAGTTTGAAAATAAAACCTTTATCCGAATCTCAAACTCGTATCATTCATACATTTTGAATGAATTGCTTTGTGTTTTTACACAAATATTACTCGAGTCATGAAATGTAAAAAGTAAAATGTGAAAAGAAATATGTATTTTTCTTCTTCATAATGAGCCTCAACAAAAAAATAATGTCAACATTAGCATGAAATCTGAAAGGTAAAAAGTAAAATGAAATTTGTATTTTTCTTCTTCATAATGAGCCTCAACAAAAAGATAGTGTCAGCGTTAGCAACAAATTTAGGGATTAGTACTATCAAAAAATCTCAACCCAGTATAATCATACCATATTTATAATATATTAATTTTCGTGTTATAAAAAATACATCAGCGCCGTATTCATCCAAGACTGATTTCTGTGGCTCAAAAAATTAGTCTGTCAATTTTGTGCTAATGAATTGAAAAATATTTTGTTCTTCTTTTCTAAAAACCAATGGCACTAATTATAAAGTTGCAATTGCATAGGGAATGGAGCATTCGGTTTCTTTAATTTTGCGGAGTCGTACGAGGTTGCACTCGTGGGAAGCGGGGTTACTCCCACGAGAAAGGACAAATATTTATTCAAGCGGGATTAAATAAAAGGAAGAGAACAGAGTAGCTGGACAGCATCGGCCTCGGCTTAAAAGCCAGCATTAAAAAAAGATTTAATAAAGAAGTAGTGGAGGCAAAAATAAAAATTAAAAAATAAGCATGGCCAGCTCTTTAGATGATACCTTGGGGGCCTTTTGTCTCCAGGACGGCGTCTTTCCCCTCCCCTTGGTGCTAATTTTCTCTGTTCGTTTCACAAAAATTATAACACTTTTGAAAAAAAAAATTAGAAATAATTTTTTGAGAAAGTGATAGTATTGACTAATATTCAACTGAAACTTGAAAATGAAGCAAGAAATATTTTCCACCGTTTAATATCTAATTTGATTTTTCTTCATGCACTTCTTTTGATCATTTTTTTTTTTTTAATTTTAATTTTATTTTTGTGTTCTTTTTTATTTGTTAAAAATCAAATTTTAATTTTCTATTTTATTTTTTAAAAAATCGAATTTTAAATTATTTTTATTCTTCTTTTATTTTCTTTCTTTTTCTTTTTCTTAGCCAGTTGCGGCAACAACTGGAGAGCGCTGCCTCAAAACTCATTGTGGATCCATGAGGGCCAAGCCTTGCCACCTTTTGGTGACACTTGAGCATCGCCAATCTTGTGAAGCCTGAGCCTCACAGCCTCTCGCATGCTCTATTCACCAGTGGCAAGTCATCAACCTTTACTTGGGTTGGCGATCGACCAAAGAAGAAAGAAAAGAAAAATAACTAAAATTGATTTTAAAAAAAAAAGTAAAATGAAAAGGTTTGGTGAAAGAAAGTGAGATGAAAGAAGATATAAAAATCAGAAAATATTTTCTCCTCTTTTAGAGAACTTTTTTTCCTTAGTGAGAAATGTTTTCCACAGCTAGCTCAATTTTTATGAAACCAACACTGGAAAATTTGAAAAATGTATTCCCTAAATTTATTTATGTGAAATGAACGAAACTTAAATATCAGAAATTTTGTTAGGTATACAAAGACAAGTAGAAATTTTCATGCGGTTGGATTGTCCATGCTTTATACCCAGAGGAACATACGCTTTTAGATATACAAGCGAAGTCTAGAACAGCGAAACTTCATATTATCTCAGGAACTTATGTCCTAGCCAAAAAACAGAACAACATTTTACAAATTAAAGTGAATAACGATGTTTGAAGAGTCATTGGCCATAGCCTGAACTAAGACCATTTGGATGACTCCGTGCACATTGGTTTGTAATGGGAGCGGCTTGGACCCTCTCGCAAATTCAGGAGACATTCGAAGTAATGCAGTCGCGATGATACCGTTTCGTTTACATTTCTGAATGATGTGACATCTCTTTTGCTCCACAATCGCTCTGGCAAAATGGCGAATAAAATGCGGATCCATGTAAAAAGATTGCGACTACACCATCATAATCGATTATGTAGTCTTTGTCATAAAGAATGAATCACTAGCCACCGGACATGATAATACACGTACAATATAACTCATTGATAAGTGGGTGACTCTTACATCGAATTAACAACGCTAATTTGGGTGTCTTTGAATTATCAATTTTCATGATAACCTGTTGAATTCTTTTGCATAACTTGTGCAACGTCCTAAGGTCAATAACTCTTATACAAAACGATGTAAAAGAATGTTTGAGAAAGATGCCTCACTTATCCAAGAAACTGCCGCTTGAGGATCCACCAAATACAGAGATTACACCTTGGAAATATGACCAAAATACTACTGAACAATACATACAAAGAAGATATATTCTTACAACAATGCCTCTGAAACAGAAATGGGTGATGGTGGATGAGAACTGTGAGTTTGCAGCATAGAATATAGTACCCAACACAAGCTTACATTTGGCTTGACGGGTACCTTCTGTTTTTTTGTAAACCATAAACTTCTGCCAAACACGAGATTCCATGTTCTATAGATGAGGTAGCGTTAGGATGCCGCCCATCACAAAATCAATGCTTGTAACTGTTTTGACAATTCTAAGATCACATGCAAAAATAATTTTCTAGGTATTACAACCACTATCACAATGCACAAATCTAGCTCGAGAAAGGAAAGGGGGAAAAGAAAAGGAAACATTACTCTAGCATCTTACCACCATTAGCAAACCAAAAATCAACTATCATGGCAATGCAATACCACATTCAAAATATATCAATGCATGAAGAGCGAGTTTAAAAACATTTGTACATACCTCCAACCCTCGTAATGCACCATAAACAGTGTTTGCCTGAAGCAAAGGGAAACACCTCTATTACCACATGAATATCTCATGCTCTCGTGCAAGTGCAGGTCAGTGTGCTCACGCCCATGTGTTGAAGTTGTACTAGACACTGTCTAGGGATGCAATTGGACACGTGAAGATGATTTGGCTGAAACCTCTGTCTCTTTTCAATTCATCAAACTCCATAATTGATTCTCAAAGTCGGTCATTTTACCTCAATTGTCGCCTCTCCGATGATCGACTTCCCATCACTCTTTGTCACGAGTAAGGGGTAGCTCTCATCCACCCCGAGTTGAGGCTGCGAAGAGAAACGGGCACGCTCACCAACGACTCAAATTTCATATCGCGCGCGCGAACCAATTTCCGCCGATTCAATCAAGCAAGCATGCGAAAAGAAAAAAAATACATATATCCGCATCGCGAACCGGAGGAACCTCCTCATTGGCGGAGCGAACCACGATCCTCAACCTCCCGATGGCGTCCCCCTCTTCCTGAAGGCGTTGAAGATGGAGAAGACGCCGCTGTGCTGGAAGATGATGCTCCTGTACCGGTCGAACGCGTCCTTCACGATCCTGGAGCCGCCACCGTCGCAGCCGACGACGAGCGGGAGGGCGGGATCGACGGAAAGGGTGTCGGCGCCGGTGGTGAACTCCGCCGGGAGCGGCCAGAGGTACGCGAGCTCCTCGCCGCCGCCGCCGCCGCCGCCGCCCGACTCGAGGCTCGGCCGGAGTAGGAGGAGGAGAGCGAGGACGGCGGGGCCGGGGAGGACCGGGCGGGGAGGCGAATCGGGCGGGGGCATGGCTCCGATCGGCAGATGGATCGACGGAGGAGGAGGAGAATTTAGTTGGAGTTGGAGTTGGAGATCACATGTGAGGAGGAGCTGAGAGTGAGCAGAAGACAGCGTTTGGAATCTCTCTCTCTCTCTGTGTACGGGGGCGATGCGGGCGGACGGAGGAGACGACGAAGACGAACGAGAGAGAGAATGTCTGAATTGAAACAGTTGGAGGGGCTGCACCTGCCCGTCCACCTTACGTCTACCCCCTAATTCTTTCTTCCCTTTTTTTTTTTTTTTTTTTTTTTTGGAGTTATTGTCTGCTAGTTTCTGGCTTTTTTTCCATTGGTAGTAGAAGGGAAGAATGGAATCCCAAGGCAGTGATCGCGCCAACGGCAAGTCATCGTTGCTGATTTGTGAATCTATATACAATCTATCCATTTCTTTTTATTATTCAAAGAGCATTTTTGTGCAATTAAATTTAGACCTGTCAAAACCAATTCTAAATCCATATATTAATAAGCTCAGTTATTAGATAAGTTAATTACATTTGATACATGAATCATAAATGAATTTGAACAGTAAAGCATGAGTTCACAACTTATTTAGATTCAACCCACTTCTATAAATCTCTTCTCACTCTCCATCAACCTTACTTTAATCTCTCGTTCGTTCACTTTATGCTCTCACCTCAGTTTGGCGCATGAGTTTTCACAAATTGAATTAAATGTGAAAATGTTTAATCAATATGAGTCGAATCGGATATAGGTATTAGTTACTATATTTCTATTGCATTGAAATGGATCAAAACGGATTAAATGGATCAATTTCAGTGAGATAATTTTCAACTCGACCTGACTCGATCCATGCATTTGACTAGTCTAAATTAACTTCAACGCATGTCAATGCATTATCATATTCTGACTATTGGAAACTCTATTTTCTAATATGAGTACAAAATATTCTGTCTATATCAAAATTCGAGTAGGTGGCTCAAACACAAAGTTTTTTAACAATTGAAGGATGGCGACTAATTCATGAATTATGTTTTATCCGAACCGCATGCGTGAGCGCTACGCGTGGCATGTGCATCTTATTCTGTAGGAGTATAAAGAAACCATACCAAACTGATCTAAATATGCAATGCTTAGCTTAGCCACCCACAAAAAGTTCCCCAACTACTATAATCGGAAAAGCTAGATCGCCTCTTATTTTTTATCAATTTGAAAATAAAATTCTTTTATCCGAATCTTAAGCTCACCTCACTTATACATTTTGAATGAATTGCTTCATGTCTTTGTACAAATGTTGCTCAAGTCACGAAATCTGAAAAGTAAAAAGTAAAATGAAATTCGTAATTTTCTTCTACATAACGAGCCTTAACAAAAAGATGACATTGGCGTTGATAGCTCTGCTTAAGCAACAACCTAAAATGATTTATCCAATTAAAAAGTTAGGGATTAATACTACCAAGTATCGTAAATCAATATAATCATTTTACATTTATCATAAACTAATTTTCGTGTTGTAAAAACATACTTGCGCCATTTTCGTGCAGAATTAATTTTTGTGGCTCAAAAATTATCTGTTAATTTGGTGCTTATGAAATGACAAATATTTTGTTCTTCTTTCCTTAAAACCAATGGCGCTACATATAAGTTGCAATTGCATAGGGAATGTGGCATTTGGTTTCTTTTATTTTTTGGAGGGCAGGAGGACGAGGTCGCACTTGTGGGGAGCGGGGTCATTCGACTCATTCCCACAAGAAGGGACAAAGATTTATTCAAGTGGGATTTAATAAAAGGAAGAGAGCAGAATAGCTGAACCACATCGGCCCTGGATTAAAAAGCAAGCATTAAGAAAAAAAATAGTGGAGATAAAAATAGAAATTAAACAAATTAAACATGGCGAGCTCCGTTGACGGTATCTTGGGGGCCTTTGGTCTCCAGGACGGCGTTTTTCCAACCTCTTGTTTCTAATTTAAATATCGGAAACTTTTATTAGGTATACAAAGAGAAGTAAAAACTTTCATGTGGTTGGATTGTCCATGTTCTATACCCAAAGAGACATACGCTTTTAGATTTTTCTTGGCAACTGATTAGGATATACAAGCGAAGTCTAGAACGGCGAGACTTCGTATTATCTCGGGAGCTTATGTCCTAGCCCAAATACAGAACATCATTTTACAAATTAAAGGCCGTAGCATGAACCGGGACTGTTTGGCTGACTCCATGTACATCGATTTGCGACGAGAATGGCTGGGACGCTCCCGCCTGTTCAGGAGGCATCCAAGGTAATGCAATCGCAATAATACCGTTTCGTTTACATTTCTGATGAATATGACATATCTATTGCTCTAGAGTCACTCTGGCGAAATAGAAACAAGCAAATAAAATATGAATCAATGTAAAAAGATTATGACTATACTATCATAATCGATTATCTTTCATATCATAAAGAATGAATTACTAGCCACCAGACATAATTATACATGTACAATGTAACTCGTCAATAAGTGAGTGACTTCTAGATAGAATTAGCCACGCTTATTTGATTGTTTTTGAATTATCAATTCTCGTGATAACCCGTCGAATTTGTTTGCGTAATTTGTGCAACGTCCCAAGGCCAATAACTCTTATTTGAAACCACGGATTTTATTTCAAGACTTAAATGGTGATCCCCACCACCGTCCTTTGGAATTATTAATTAAAAGCTCGCCCGATATAATTCTACTATCAAGCATTCCACCCAATAGCACTCGTGCAAGTACTTACAACTATCCCCAAGATCACGTAGACGCAGTCGCCAAGAGCATCTAGACTCTACAAAACGACGTAGATCGTATTGTACGTGGATCATACGATAATGTATCGTATATGGATACGTAGGGTGCATTAAAATAGGTTGTTGGGTAAATTTTGCGAGAGCCACAGAGAGAGAGAGAGAGAGAGGGGAGAGAGGCGGCATTTTAATTAAAGAAATTCCTCAATTACATGATTTCATAATACCTTACAAATGACTTAATAAGCATAAGAGGTGTGTTGATCAAGAGATCATGTAATGACATATACTTTTTGGCAATAATACCATACGAATCAAGATTGGTCTACAAATTTGGTACGCTAATTATTTTGAGAGGGGCCTTTAAATAAGCGAACCATATATAACACTTTAAATATAACATGCCACAATACTTAATATATTAATATCATAAGTGGACCGAGTGCCTGCTCCAGATATTCCGTGTTAACTGTTGAATCCCATATACTGTTCATGTTAAACAAGACCTTCATCCAGCCGTTCCGCGCTGCTCTCTTCAACGACCGCCATCGAAGGAACAAGGCACAAGAGGGAGGGCAAGCACGAGAAGCCACAAAACAGCCAACACGCCCACGCGAGGCTGGGCGGAAGAAAGAGCTCCCCAGCCCAAAGAAGGTGACCAAGACGAACACCACTCCGAAACACTCCAGTGCGCTCGCAAAACGAGGGTACATCCCACGCAGCAGCATGCCGTTCCCCATGGCGGTGAAGCCGATGGCGAGCGCGAGTACGGCCGCACTGGCTTGCCGGTGGGTCAACGCTTGGTACTGGTTGAAGAGGAGCCCCGTGGTCATGGGAACGGCGAAACCCAGCACCTGCTTCCCCAGCTCTTGTCTCTGGAACATTTTCGCTATCGGGTGTACCGGGCTTGGCCAGAACGAATCGAGCGTTCTGGTCTGAGAGCTTCCGGCAGTCATTGTGCTTATGGTTCCTTGCGCATTCGACGTGCGTATGGCTCCATCATCAATTGGCGGAGGGACGTCTACTACGACGGAGGTGGTGAGGTTTGGGATCTGGTCGTTGCATGGGGATGCAAGGGATGGAATATGGGAAGTGAGGATGTGGAAGAATGAGATGAGCCATGAACGAGTCGCCGAAGTCCACTGATCGGCCATTTCTCGTTCGGAGAAGGGTAGGGCACAACAGAGCTCGACGAGAATGAGAGAGAAACCGAGAGAGATCACAGAGAGAGAGAGAGAGAGAGAGAGAGAGAGGAAGAGAGATGGAGTTTTTGTTGGGAATTACTGTCGCCCACCCCTCATATCCCCGTTCCTTTACTCGCAATTAATCGACCGAATGGACTCAGATTGGAAAGAGATTTGAGAGGAAATCGATATGCCCCCTTGTTTTCTATTTGCATCACAATGCTCCCGACGGAGCAACGTGACACGAATTGACTTCGTGCGAGATGGTCAACATAAACGGATGGATTTTTCTATTAGGATGGCCAACTTTCGAGGAGGGGGACGCAAAGTCTGGAGCATTGCGAGGCAAATTGTTTTCTATTTGCGTCACAATGCTCCCGACTTTGCGAATTAACTTCGTGCGAAAATAATTTGCGTCGCAATGCTCCAGACTTTGCGTCCCCTCCTCGAAAGTGAGCCATCCCGATAGAAAAATCCACCCGTTTATGTTGACCATCTCGCACGAAGTCAATTCGTGTCACGTTGCTCCGTCGGGAGCATTGTGATGCAAATAGAAAACAATTTGCGTCACAATGCTCCAAACTTTGCGTCCCCCTCCTTGAAAGTGGGCCATCCCAATAGAAAAATCCACCCGTTTATGTTGACCATCTCGCACGAAGTCAATTCGTGTCACGTTGCTCCGTCGGGAGCATTGTGATGCAAATAGAAAACAATTTGCGTCACAATGCTCCAAACTTTGCGTCCCCCTCCTTGAAAGTGGGCCATCCCAATAAAAAAATCCACCCGTTTATGTTGACCATCTCGCACGAAGTCAATTTGTGTCACGTTGCTCCCGACGATGCAAATTTGTCGAGTGATGCCGCGGATTATAGTTAAATGTTGTATATGGTCCGCTTATTTAAAGTCCTGCTATAACTCTCAAATCGTTACATATCAACTACGTAGGCAAATATATATATAAAATATAATAGAGAGGGCGGGCGGCTTGAGGGTGGAGCGAACAGTGGCATTAATAGTGAAGAGGCGCTGTAGATAAGTCAGTCGATTTTTGCTTATCTATTTTATCTCTAACATAGAAACATATAATTATTAATAACTAGTTCTATTCCTCCCGAGTAATAATGCTTTGAGTTAGGAGAAATATCGTTTTAGCTATTTATATTTAGTAAATTCTCTGTTAATAGCAATTTTCAATATAAAAATAGTGTGGGTGACAATTTCCATTAAGTGTCTCTCCATGTACTTAATAATTATCAATTCAGAATTGGAACGAATTTTTTGTGGTAACTTATTCATCTTGCTTGTAATTGTACCACAATCGATAACTTTAACTAACTTTTGCATATATTGAATGACTTTGGATAATCCAGTTCAATAAGCATTCCAATGATCCAACAAAAATCAGCTATTTCGCATTAATTGAACTAAGAATTTGAATCCGTTTATGGGCATGTTTAGGATTCGTACTTTACGTAGTACCCCCTTGATCTGGGATCCTTCGAGGAAATTAAGGTATGAATGCGCATCATGTGAGCTGCTCCCAACCACGCCAAAAAGAGAAAAGTAAGACAAGAAAAAGCCACCATTCTGGGCCTGCCATGACAATCGAGGAGGATTTGCACATACACGATACAGCAGAGCAAAGGAGGAGATAAGCATGAAGAGGCAAAACTGAGGTTTGTGGAATTGGGGAAACACAATTAAAGGGGCAATGAGGAGTTCCATGCCCAAGAAAAGTCATTCTCCCATGCCAAAAAAGGTGTTTTTATGTTCCATCTCTGTTTAAATCACTTAAAAACATTGATTGCATACAACATATGTTTGTTCACCGTGGAAAGTAAGGACTATACATTTTCTTCAGAGAGATAGAGATATCACTTTCAGTAGAATTGGGAAGAAGACCCAAGCACGAAGCAAGGTTTCAAAAAGGCACACCTAAATGATCTAGATACCAAACACCTTGATTGTTGGAAATGCATTTAAAGCCCTTTGCAACAGCCAACGGACATCCAATAGGTCCCGGCCTACAATGACAAATTAATTAGTAGCTTGCAATCAACATGAATTTGAGGCTGATCGAAACTTACCAGTTACGTATTATCGTTGTTGGATTAAGGCTTTGTCAAATGCAAGGAATGTTTCCTCCCGTAAGCAATTGTAAATCAATGTTATACCTTCTCTACACAAATGTTATCAAAAATATATATACAATGCAGAATAAAAAAATCTATCATGTGAACTGTCTTAAATACTTATCACAACAAACAGTAATTCCGTCGGCGCTACCTACAAGTCCACACATGCTCTCGCACGTTGTTACATTCCAAAACCCTTCTCTGCCTCTGAAGCCAAGGGCTAGAAGCTTGACATAACCTCTTACTATCTAGAAAATTTAAGCGGGTAGAAGTTTGTCAACTGCATCGCCAGGCCACCACCCGTTTATAACTGTAATCTAGTTCCCACATATTTTAGCCGCAAATTCGCCAAAATATTTCAAGATTCGTATTATGCATCATCATATTCTAATGATTGGAAACTCCTTTATTTTTTTATATGTTTGCCCGAAAGTCAAGAAATATCCCATCCATGCCCACAATTCGAACAAGGTTCGTAAAAAGTGCAGTGGATCTATTTTGCTCGAGCGTACTTCCAGTTTATACCTTCTCCCAAGAACTTCTTCTGTTCATTGCTTCATTTTGCTTCTTTGTGTCACTATGTCCGTCTTTGCAACTTTGCTTTTGGTCGCGCGCTTTGCTTCTTTCTAGTTTTGTTGCGTTGAATTCGTACTTTAGATTCTTCTACTATTGAACTTCCAGTTTTATTACTAAAAAGGTTGATATATTATCTTTTTTTGGGCTTTTCCCAATATTGTACAAAGAGTTGACATCAATAAGCCCATGCACAAGCTAAATCTATCAGCTGGGCGGAGCCCACAATTCAATAAGATTAACTGTTGAGAAAACTCCTATTTGGTTTTGAAGTTGACAAAACTTTTATTCTCTTATTTTTTATTCTGAGGAATATTGGACTTATGTGGAATGCTGTCAAAGTCTTTTTACATCAGAAATCTTTCTCACTCTGACGAAGATACAAACTGAACCCAAGTCTAGAATGAAGACATAATCAGCCTCAGGCTTATTGATTTTCCAACTATGATTCAGTATGATCAAGACATATTTGGCTTTTTGGCAGAGAATCTCACTTACCTTTTCTAGATATGTTGATGAAATCAATTTCAAAGACAAGTTCCTTTTTGGGAAGATATACTTATGGAAACCTAGATTCCGATTGTATGGGCAACTAGGATCATTGAATTTTCACCTCAATCTTCAAACGGCTACAAGATTTCCTTGATAGATTATGTCCAACGGGTTGATTGGAAGAAATTCCTCTGGAAAGTTTTAACGGCTAGAAAGGCATGAAGGAGTATTTAAGAAGATTATTCGGTGCATTTGAGAGAGAGCGTGAGAATTAAAATTCCAAAGTCTAAAGTTACCAAATCACTTGTTCTTCATCAATTGCGCTTACAACTATACTCAAAGAGAAAAAAACACAAATGAGTGACTTAGTGAGAGAGAAAGAAACTCTTCACTGAGTGATCATGCTCAAATCACTGTAATTCTCTTTTGATTCCATAGTGAAATCCAGCCAGAAGGTTGTCAACGTGGGAGAGTGGACATAAGCTTGATCTAAGCCGAACCACTATAAATTATGTATTCAATTTTCTCTTCCCTTAACTCCTTTAATTTGATTGTTACCATATTTTTCTGTATTATGATAAATTCCAAAATATCTTATTTGAGTCCGAATTGAACTTAGAAGTCTGGTATTAATCAGACCTTATTTGAGAAAATAACTTTTATTACTTTTATTTTCCAAATTTGTTTTCACATCTATTCACCCCCCTTTAGGTAGTAATATTAGCGTTTTCAATTGGTATCAGAGCTACAATACTTATTTTATTGAAGTGTTTTTACTTCTAAGCTAAAGATCTTCTATGGCTAGTATTTTGGCTTCAGGATTGGTTTAAGGACATAGCAACACCAGACCACCTTATTTTGATGGAAAAGAGTACAATGTGTGGAAGAACAAAATAAAGGCATTCTTAAGATCTAGAGATCCTCTAGAATGGGATGTTGTTGAAAGAGGAATTAATCCAAAGGCGGCATCAGCTTCAGACAAAGGAAAAGAAGTGATAGAAAAAGATGCTGAAGAATCTGTTCAAGCTGAAATTACCAAGAGACAAGCTATTTATGCTAAAGCTATTTATTCTTTATACTGTGCATTGTCTCCCACTGAATATAATAGAATCCCTTCATGTGAAATAGCAAAAAAAGTTTGGGATAGGCTTCACGTCACCTATGAAGGGACTGACTGTGTGAATGAGACAAAGAAAAACGTTCTACTTGGACAATATGAGTCCTTTAGAATGAAACCTGGAGAGTCTATTGGTGATATGTTCAGCCGCTTTATAGAAATTGTAAATGGATTGGCCTACCAAGGTCAATCAATTTTTGGACCAATGAAGGTCAACAAATTACTACGTGGGCTTTCAAAGAGCTGGAATCATGTGAAGACTTCAATCAGAGAGACTCAAAGGATCATGTCTCTTTCTGTTGATGAGCTGATAGGCACACTTCAATCATACGAAGTGGAGCAAATCAATGATGAGGAAGACCCAAAAGGTAAGAAATCAATTGCATTAAAGTCTAATGTTGATTCTGATGACACATATACGGACGATGACATGGATGACGAGGAACTGGCCCTGATGATAAAAAAAATTCAGAAAACTGAATAGGAAAGGAAGAAGGCTGAATTGGAAGAAGCAAAGCAAGCAAAGTTTTTAGAAAAGACTAATGGAAGATGTTGAAACAAGCAAAAATGTAACATGCTTCGAGTGCAAGAAAAAGGGACACATCAAGTCTAATTGTCCCTTGCTGAAAAAGAAGAAAGAGAAATATGAGAAGTACAAGAAAGCTCTTAAAGCAGAAACCTGGAGTGACGCCAAATGTGAGAAAAGCAAAGAGGAATTTGCAAATATCTATCTGATGGCTCACTCAAAATTAGACACAGATTTAGATTCTGATAAGGAAATCGAGGTAAGTTGCTCGAAATTCTGTGAAGGTTTCTACTTATATAGATGAATTTTGCCTCAACCTCAAATCTTCTCTTAAAAGGATTTTTGAACTGAAAAGGGAAAATTCTAAGCTTAGGCAACAAGATGACTCTTGGAAAGAAAAGTTTGAAAATCTGAAAAGTGATTTTGATAGTCTGAAAGAAAATGTTGACTATCTTTCAAAGGAAAACGTCTATTTGAAAAAGGAGATTTTAGATATATCCAAAAGGTTTTCTAAAGGATTAGAAAAGTTAGAGAAAATTCTTTCAGCTCAAATACCCTATTTTAATAAATCTAATTTGGGTATGAATAATGAAACGACTTCTCTGATTGATTTTCCCAAAGTAAAAGAAAGACTCAGACAAAGACCTCCAAAATCATTTTTAAAATTTTTTTTTTTTTGTAAAACCTATTGGCCGGAGTGCTCTCATATGTTCTAGGTATAATAGATCATAACATTTTGAAAATGAATGTTCTAAAGTTTGGAAACCTATTAAGAATGATTGGGCAAACGCTATTTTTAACACTAACTCCCCTGGAAAGGAGGAAATGTCTCTTTTAGTGGGAAAATGTCTCTTTTAGTGGGAACAGTAAAGGAAAGATTATTGGTTTTGGAATAGTGAGGATTGGAAGTCTAATCATCAACAACGTTCATCAACAACATTTCACTGGTAAAAGGTTTAAATTATAATCTTCCGAGTATAAGTCAACTGTGTGATACAGGTTTCAGAATCAATTTTCAAGAAGATATTTGCTATGGAGTTAATCGAGATCTGTCACAATCCTTTACTAGGGAAGGCATGGCAACATTTATTTTTTGGGCATAAGTCCAAAGAGCTCTCAGTGCCTCATTTCTATTCAAGATGAAGCAAACCTTTGGCATTGTAAGCTTGAACATGTGAATATGAAACAAATTGCCAAACTTTCTTCTAAAAAGCTGGTTTGAGGTCTTCCCAAAATGGCTTATCAAAAGTCTGAATTGTGTACTCCGTGTATTTTGGGAAAACAGGTCAGAAGTTCCTTTTAACCAATAAATCAAGTTTCTACCAATCATGTTTTGCAACTTCTTCATATGGATCTTTTTGGACCAACAAGAACTCAGAGGATTAGTGGAAAGAAATATTGTTTAGTAATTGTGGATAATTATTCAAGATTCACTTGGGTCTTTTTCTTAGCAAGTCTGAAACTTTAACTTACTTTTCAAAGTTTGCCAAGAAAGTTCAGAACGAGAAAGGTTATGTTATCTCAAGCATAAAGACTGATCATGGAGGAGAATTTAAAAATCAAGTTTTTGCAAAGTTCTGTGATGAATCTGGTCTTCAACATGTTTTCTCATCTCCGTATACTTTAAAACAAAACAGAGTTATGGAATGGAAAAATAGATTCTTATAGGAGATGGCCAAAACTCTACTGATACAAAGTAAAATCTCTTCTTGTTTTTGAGCAGAAGTAGTTTCAACTGCCTATTATATAATTAACAAGGTATTTTTAAGGTCCATCTTAGAGAAGACTCCCTATGAAATATATAAAGAGAAGAAGCCAAACATCTCTTATTTTCATGTATTTGGCTGTAAATGTTTCATCTTGAACAATGCAAATGATCAAGCTGGAAAATTTGAAGAAAGATCAGATGAAGGAATATTTCTTGGGTACTCTATATCAAGTAAAGCTTATAAGGTGTTCAACAAAAATACTCAATCTGTCAAAAAATCTATGAATGTCAGATTTCAAGAAAGTAGTCAGATTCAACTAGATCAAACTCCACTTGAAGAGTCTAAACCAGTTTCAGACCTAATAAAGTCCGATTCCCCAAGAGAACATCAATCTTCTGAAGATCAAGGTCAAGCAGAACAGGAGTCAGAATATTGGAAAGAAACAGATGTTCAGCAAATTTCAACAAGACATGATAAACTGAATAATAACTGGAAGCATAAATCAAGTCATCCCAAAGAGCTCATTATTGACAATATAGAAGAAGGAATCCGCACCAAATCTAAGGCAAAAGAAGATTCCAGTGCAATAACACTTATTTCAGAAAAAGAACCAAAAGGAGTAGAAGAAGCACTGTCTGATGAAAGCTGGATAGAAGCTATGCAGGAAGAACTCGGACAATTCACTATCAACAATGTCTGGGAGCTGGTTCCTAAACCAAAAGGCAAATATGTGATTGGAACGAAGTGGGTTTTCAAGAACAAGATGGATGAAAAAGGGCAAAGTAACCAAAAACAAAGCCAGGCTTGTTGCAAAAGGATACACACAAGAGGAAGGAATAGACTATGATGAGATTTATGCACCTGTAGTCAGGTTAGAAGCAATTAGACTACTACTTGCATATGCATATTTTCATAATTTCAGTTTATTCCAGATGGACGTCAAGAGTGCTTTCCTTAATGGATTTATACAAGAAGAAGTCTATGTAAAACAACCACCAAGATTTGAAGATCTCAGAAAACCAGACTTTGTCTACACACTGAAAAAGGCTTTGTACGGCCTAAAACAGGCACCTCGAGCTTGATATGAGAGGCTAAGTAAGTTTTTGATAAATAATGGTTTTGAGAAAGGAAAAGTTGACACAACCTTGTTTATCAAAAATGAAGAAAAAGATTTCCTACTCGTTCAAATATATGTAGACGATATAATCTTTGGATCTTCTAACGAAAGTTTGTGCAAGAAGTTTTTAAAGTCTATGCAGGAAGAATTTGAAATGAGTATGATGGGAGAGTTAACTTTCTTTCTAGGTCTACAAGTCAAACAATCGAAGAAAGGAACATTCATTTATCAAGAGAAATATGCCAGAGATGTTATCAAGAAGTTTGGAATAGAAAACTGCAAGAAAACAGAGACTCCTATGTCAAGTTCTTCAAAGCTTGACAAAGATGAAGGTGGAAAGAAAGTCGATCAAAAGCTATACAAAAGCATGATTGGTTAACTTCTTTATCTAAGTGCTTCTAGACCATATATTTTATTCAGTGTGTGTATATGTGCTAGTTTTTAATCTGATTCCAAAGAGTCACACCTTAGTGCTGTTAAACGTATCATAAAATATATTGCAACTTATCCAAAGCTAGGTCTATGGTATCCAAAAGGAGGAAACTTTACTTTACTTGGTTACTCTGATGCTGATCTGGGTGGTTATAGAGTTGACAGGAAAAGTACCTCAGGGATATGTCAACTGCTGGGACAAATGTTAGTATCCTAGTTTTCAAGAAAGCAGAATACCGTGGCTCTTTCAATAGCAGAAGCAGAGTATGTTGCTCTTGGAAGTTACTGTTCACAAATTTTGTGGATCAGACAGCAACTAAGAGATTTTAGAATAGAAGTATCATGCACTGAAACCATATGTGATAACACAAGTGCTATCAATCTCACCAAAATCCAATTCTTCACTCAAGAGCAAAGCACATCGAAATTCGTCATCACTTCATTAGAGATCATGTTCAAAATGGCGAGATCAATGTTCAATTCATTGATTCGAATAATCAACTAGCAGATATTTTTACTAAACCTTTGGAGAAAGGCTTATTTGAGTCTATTCGTGAAAAGCTAAATATCACTTTTCCATCTGACTAAAGTCTATAATCGTGCAGACTCAACAGACCAACATGAGGTATTTGCATATGTCTGAAAATCTTCAAGACTCAAGTAGTTATATTTAAATTTTTGGCGCGTAAGTTTCTTTCCAAAATGAACAGGTATGTTTATTCTTAATTTACCGCTTGTCTTCTTCTTTTTTTTTTGGAAATTGAAATTTCCTTGCTGATTTTTCGGATTTATTATTTGTAGTTATCTTTTTGAATTTTTTGAAAAGGTATTTTCCTTTATGACGGTTCAGTTGCCTTATTTCAATTTCTTTAAATCTCTTGAAATTTTCCACTATTGCAATTGCTTTCAAACCCTAACTCTCAAACCTTCATCTCTCTTGAATCCTCTCTCAAACTTTTTGTAAATTTCCTACTCAATCCTATACAAACATGTTGTCGAAATCCTCCAAGTTTGCTTCAATGTCGTTTCAAAAGAAATCTTCTCGTATTACTAGTTGCGGGCCTTAGAATGTTCCTAAAGGACCAACTCATTTTGATTTGACCGGAGAAGATTCACCTCGGAGCTCTCCTCGCCGCTTTGGAGATGAAGAAGTTACTCAGGATGCCACCCCCATTTCAGTGAGAAGGCCTGATGTACTTCTTAAACATTATAACTTTTCGAAGAAGAGAGGAAGCCCTATGAATTTCATAAGTAACTTTCTGAAAGAAAATGGCTATAGGACTGAAACCATATTTTTGCAAGCCATGGAACGGTTAGGATTAGTAGAACCTAGAACTGCAGAAAATGAATTTTTGAACTTTCCTTCCAATCCTCATTTTGGGTCTGAAAATTAGTCAGAAAACAAAGATGATGATGAAAGGATCTTTAAGAATTTCCAACTCAAGTTTGGAGTTGCGGCTGAAATCATTGGAGAAATGACGAAACTATTTCGTTCAAAAGAGCATAAGAAAGTTTTTGCTCAAATGATGAACAGAGGAGTTATCAACCCTCGAACTGTGGATTTTGACTTCCTGGATTCCATCAAGATTAACTTGAGGGAAAAGTTTGCCAAACTTCAGTTGGAGAAGTTTTGTGTAGAAACGTCGGAGGCATATCCTAAATTAACAGCATACTTTTACTCTAATCTATCTGTTTTTTATCCCACTCATATTCAATTTACTATGTGTGACATCGTTTTTGATGTAGATGTGAATCTCTTGGATGACTTGTTGGGTGTAGAAAGAAGTGGATTTCTGCCTATTAATGTGTCTAATGCACAGGCCACAAGGTTTCTAATACGTGACAGGATTCCTAGTGGCAATATTACTTATTCTAGAATGCCTGCTTCAAATATCTTGCTACACAAGATAGTTATCAACTGCATCAGACCCAAGGCGGCATCAAAAAACTGATGTATCCAGATTTGAAGCAAAAATGATGTGGGCGATATGCAATGGTGTTACTCTTTCACTCCCTCACACCATCATTCTGCATATTTACAGAACAATCATGAAAGAAAAAGTACAACTGCCATACTCTACATTGATAACCAAACTCTTTAAATACTTCCAGATACAACCACCATCTCAGCTTTGCTCCAGAACACTTGCTCCAATGCAAATTGGACTGAAAATGATTTCAAAAATGAAATTGAAAGATCTCTTTGCAGCACTGGATCATTTAAGGAAAGAATCGGCTAGCAAAATCAAGCAAGGATCTGCTACTAAGAAGAATCGCAAAGGAAAGAGTGTTGTTTCGAAGACACCAAAGAGAAAAAGATCCGTCCTTCTGCAGGATGAAGAGGAGGAAGATGATGATTTGACAATCTCTGCCATGGCCTTGCATAATCTTCAAGGTTTTGCTGAGTCAGAAGAAAAAGATGAAGATGAAACTGAGAAGGAACCGGAAGAAGAGAGTGATGCTTAAGAGACTGAAGTGAAAGAGACTGACAGTGATGACTCAAATGGAGATGCTGGTGTGAACCTAGAACAGGATGAGACTAACAAGGAAGGAGAATATACTAGGGAAGTTGATGCCCCATAAATTGAGGAGACTACAACTAATAAACAAACTCGTGCTGGAAAAGAAAATGTTCAAGAGGAAGAAGTTACCTCTCGGCCTGAAGGGACCAAAACAGGGGGAGCAGGTGAGAAAACTCTCATTGTTGAACCTACTACTAATGATGGTATCAGTCAATCCCCTCCAAATGCTGAAGATCTATTCGCATCTCATTTTCCTAAAGTCTCACCTGAAGGTCTAGAGAAATGAACTACTATTCAGGGGGAGCAACAAACTACACACGTTCAGGTTGATGTTCCTTCCTTTCTGGATACTCCATAGGTGCAATTCACTGAAATTAGTGCCCAAAATAGAACCGAAAGCAAACTATCCTAGAATAGTAGAACTTCTCTTGGAGATTAAGGCACAGCAATATGCTATGGAGTTTGAAATTCAGAAGTTACATATTGCTCTCAGATCTACCTCAGAATTCCTTACAGGCAAGGTACAATCTCTTGACACTCAGGTTCAAACTTTGAATCAGCAGGCTTCACAAATTATGGCAAAAGTGGAGGCTGTTTATCATCAGTGCCAAGATAAGCTTGAGGAGACCGTGTAGTCTTTGGAGGATTTCCGACTTGTTCGTGTTCCTAGACATCCCTGATCTTTTTCGACTCAACCTCTTTTTACCAATCATTGACTTTATCTTTTTACTGTTGACAAAAAGGGGGAGAGTTTATGCAGATTTAAAGACTTTTGGAGACTTTTGGCAGATTGAATTTTTTTGTGGTGTTGGTTTTGTGATTGTGTTTTGAACTTAAACTTGTAATGCGTGAACTTATGTTTGAAATATATTTGAACTTTAATTGGTATTGGTATGTGTTTTGCAAAACTGATAAGACTGATGTGTTTTGTGGATGAAGACTACTATGTTATTCATTATCTTTATGGTTTGTTCTTTATCATGTGCTACTAAAGTGCTGTTTTGTAGGATATAATTTCATACTATGATTAAATCTGCATGAAAGTTTTGTCACCATAAAAAATGGGGAGATTATTGAGAAAACTCCTATTTGGTTTTGAAGTTGACAAAACTTTCATTCTCTTATTTTTTAGTCTAAGGAATATTGTACTTTTGAAGAAAGCTGTCAAAGTCTTTTTACATCAGAAGTCTTTCCCACTCTAACGAAGATACAGACTGAACCCAAGTCTAGAATGAAGACATAATCAGACTTAGGCTTATTGATTTTCTAACTATGATTCAGTATGATCAAGACATATTTGGCTTTCTGGCAAAGAATCTCACTTACCTTTTTTAGATATGTTGATGAAATCAATCACAGATTGATGAAATCAATTTCAAAGACAAGTTCCTTTTTGGGAAGCATCTACTTATGGAAACTTATATTTCGATTGTATGGGCAACTAGGATCATCGAATTTTCACCTCAATTTTCAAACGGCTACAAGATTTCCTTGATAGATTCTGTCCAACGGGTTGATTGGAAGAAATTCCTCTGGAAAATGCTAACGGTTATAAAGGCATGGATGAGTATTTAAGGAAATCATTTGGTGCATTTGAGAGAGAGTGTGAGAATTAAAATTCCAAAGTCTAAAGTTACCAAATCACTTGTTCTTCATCAATTGCGCTTACAACTGTACTCAAAGAGAAAAAAAACACAAATGAGTGACTTAGTGAGAGAGAAAGAACCTCTTCACTGAGTGATCATACTCAAATCGTTGTAATTCTCTTTTGATTTCATAGTGAAATCCAGCCAGAAGGCTGTCAACGTGGGAGAGTAGACGTGGGCTTGATCTAAGCCGAACCACTATAAATTCTATGTTCAATTTTCTCTTCCCTTAACTCCTTTGATTTGATTGTTGCGATATTTTTCTGTATTCTGATAAATTCCAAAATATCTTATTTGAGTCCGAATTGAACTTAGAAGTCTGGTGTTAATCAGACCTTGTTTGAGAAAATAACTTTATTGCTTTTATTTTTCAAATTTGTTTTCACACATATTCACCCCTCTCTAGGTGGTAATACTAGCACTTTCATTAACGTCTCCCATCGCGGGCTACGCATGGCATGTCCATATCATCTCAGACTGGTCGGTTGGAGTATGAAGAGATCATATTTCACCGAGCCGGACCCAACAATTGGGTAGGGACGTTGCGGGACATGAGTAATCTAAGGTGAGCATTAATTAATCAATTAATTTAAGTCGGCAAGACTTTGGCGACTCGAAACAAGTTTCCAACCATTATAATTAGAAAAGCTAGATTAATTTTTAATCTCTCTGACCTCGCCCGAAGACCATATATTTAGCATCACTTGAGGTTGGGCAGCCATTCACGGTGGTCACAACCTCTATGGATGTAAGATTGCGAGCACCACAAGTTCCCTATGTGCTTCTTGGGGATATATATTATACAAGGTTTAAGTTTTGGTTTAGGTTCTTGGGTAAATTTTGCAACCAAAAAAGAAAAAAAAAACATTTTCCTCGTCCTAAGATAATGTGTGATAAGAAAAGAAGACCCTTCATTATGTGATTTCATAATAATACCTTACATGCGACCTAATAAGCATAAGAGTTATGTTGATCAAGTGGTCTGGCATATACTTTTTAGTAATAATACCATACATATCAAGATTGGTCTACAAATTTGGTATGTTAATTATTTTGAGAGGGGCTTTTAAATAAGCGGACCATAGACAACACTTTAATGATAACGTACCATATCACTCAGTAAAGGACAAGAAGAAAGAGAACTTGGAAATTCAATAAGGCAAGAATGATTGCGAATCTATGCAAATGTTGGTGCAATCATAAAAGTATCTTCTGCGAAGATTGGTTGAATTCGAGAAGAGCTTGATTGAAGAAAATAAATTTCTGCCTCGAATTTCAAAAAGCAAACGATTGTTGCGGATGTTGTTGCTACAAAAGAAATAATGGAAAAATATTATGTTCAACGTGCAAATATTATCATGATGATAAGGGGAGAACGTGAATCCAAAAGAAATGAAAAGAATCGTGATCACCTCAAAAAAGCAGGGGAAGCATTGATTAATTATGGAAAAATCTTTTTGAATCGATCGTCATCTTGATTATTATGGAAGGAAGGCAAAAGTAAACGTGTTAGAACTTGTCAAGTTCTAAAAATTCCGGTTAGTGCATTTTTTATTACCTTTCGTCATTAACAAATCTCTTATTTACATTATCATTTTATGACAAAAAGGGTAAGTGAATTTTACAATGCATCCGTAATTTTTATTGGATATTTGCTGATATATATGATTGAAGTGAGCTATATTACATATCTTTAATATTCAACTTACTTTGTAAAAGCTAATTTTTTTTTTTTGAAATTGTGTTTCATGCGAGATATATTTGTTATCGCTTTATATTCTCTACATGATACTTTTTATCGCTTTTTGATTATGACAAAAAGGGGGAGAGAATATAAATATGCATATGTGTTGATTGGTTGATATTATTTATTGCATAATATTGAGCTGCGATTATTTTTCTATATATTGTTATGCTCAATCTATTTGCTTTCTTTCGAATCACATTTTTTGAAAATCTAAAATTTGGTGATTGATTTATCAATATTTTAGAAAGTGTGATTACACATCTGCAAATTCAGATATTGTTTTGTCATCATAAAAAAGAGTGAGATTGTTAAGGAAATCCCTTATGATGTTTTGAAGATGACAAAATAAATCAAAGGCTACTAACGTGTTTAATAGTTAAGTAACGGACTATGCAGATGATAGAACATATAAAGGATATTATCAAAGTCTATACTTAGAAGAATGAGAAGACAGACTTTATGTTGAAGCTGGACTTATTCAGACTGTATCCATACCTCAAGGGTAAATCTATTCAGAAGCAGAATATGTTCAGACTTACGTCCAGATTGTAAAGTCTATTTCAGACAGAAGACATTCAGACTCTACTTCAAACAGAATATTCTCAGACTTTACATCCAGAACGAGACACAAGTCCAGAACTTGACAAGGTCTAGAACGAGACATAAGTTCAGAACGTAGCAGATTCAGAACGAAGCATGTTCAGAATGAGACAACTCGACAGAACGTAACATAAGCCCCAAACATGTAACGGCTAGTAATCTGGTTTGAATTCTACATCAAGATAGATTTGATTGACTCAATCTAATTGATTGACAATTGAATCTTGAAGACAAGAACTTTTTATACAAAGAAGCTCTACTTATGGAAACCAAGATTCTGTTTGTATGGGCGATTAGAATCAATTTGGAATTTTCTAGATACAGATCTGTCCAATGGGTATATTGGAAGACGATCTTCTAGATACTGTCCAACGGCTAATTTGGAAGTGGAGGAGTATTTAAGGAGACCAAAGACCGATGAGTAAGTAAAAGACGGAGTGTAAAATTTATAATTCCAAAGTCCGAGCGACATTCGATCATACACTTGTCTTTGGTGAGCTTAAGCGTATGTGATCGTGAGAAAAATACCAAAAGAGTGACTTAGTGTGATAGTGTGATCTACCAATGAGTGTTTGCACTCAAAGTTGTAATCTCTTGTTGATCACATTATGGAATCCAGCCAGAAGGCTGTTAGCGTGGGAGAGTGGACGTAAGTTTAATCTAAGCTGAACCACTATAAATTTCGTGTGCAATATTCTCTTTTCTTAACTCTTTATATTTAAGTCTATTGCATACTTACGAGTTATTTCAGAAGTATGTTCCATTGTATAACAGATTCTGAACATCTACTAGAAGTCTAGTGGCTCGTTTATCAGACTCTGATATTTATTCATATTTTGCTTGCAACTTATTTTATTCCTCATTTATTTGTCAAGATTTTTTTTAACACCTATTCACCCCCCCTCTAGGTGTTCGTACTAGCACTTTCAACTAAAACTAAGCACTTGAGCTCTTCTAACAAGGCCAAGAAGAGAAAGCCAAGATAAGAAAAAACTCTCGTTCCGGGGCTAATATGACTATCGAGGAGGATTTGCATGTCCTTGATGTGGCGGCGGAAAGGAGAAGACAAGACATGAATAGGCAAAATTGAGGTTTGCGGAATGGGGGAAACACAACCAAAGGGGCAAATGAGGAGTTCTTTGCCCTAGAAAAGCCATTCGCACATGCCAAAAGGTTTTCTTATGTTCCATCTCTGATTTCAATCACTTTAAAAACCCGTTCCATCTCTATTTCAATCACTTTAAAAACACTGACTGCGAACAATGAGAGAGAGAGAGAGATTCCACATAAAGGAGAACATCAATTTCATCCACACAGTCCACGAGGCAATGAGAGAAGGTTTCAAAAAGGTACGCCTAAATGATTGTTGAAAACGAATTTACATCACTTTGCACGAGAAGGCACGAACCAGGGTTTCAAGGAGACCCAAGTGTCACGGTTCATGAATCCTCCCGTACTCGTGACACTTGTGAGTGGTGTTTGGGGTTATCAAGTGAAGAGTGAAGAAGTAGAGGGGACGAACAAAACTGGTCTATGGGAGTGGCGTCAGGATGGTTGGTGTTAGGAGTTCTAGGATAAAAAGATTATATTATTTAGGAGCTCTGAAGACGGGGTTGGCCTCCCGTGCACAAACTAGTCGGGAGCTGATGCCGCTCTCCTGATAAGACTAGGGCAGGTCGAAACCAATTGTTGAGCCTAAAGAGGACTGTTGTCTCGCTTGATGGACTAGATGCCCAAGCCAAACTGGGCGTGGTACAATCTTGTATAAAAGAGCTATTCGCCGTATTGTTCGCTAGAACAACTATAAAAGGAAGGCTGGCCTGGCGAATTCCGCTCACCAGGCGTCGCACGAGTTGATCTGTGGCCAAGGAAACTACCAACCCGTGACACATGGTATCAAAGCAGGAATCCCTCCAGTAAGTGGGTGAGTCGGAGAATCGGACTCCTCGCTCCAATGTGGGTTTAACTGAGAAGTACTAGTGGTCTACCCGGTCCTACGAAGGCGGAGAGTGAATCGCTGAGGCAAAAGACGCTCGAACAAAGCGTAGCTCTCGACTAAACTTCTAGGATGACAATGGGGGCACTAGGAAGAATCGGTTCCTCGCCGAGCGAGTAGAGTTAGAGAAGAACCGAATCCTCACTGAATGGGGATAACGTTCCTGGATCAATCGATGAATCCAAAGAAAAGGTCTATGCCACATTTTCAACAAGGAAATAACCTCCATTTGGTTTGCTGGGGTCGAAATGCTTAGTAGGCAAAAACGGTGCTGCCAAAAGATGCGGTTGGTGAAAAATGCCACACTTGCCAAAGAAAAGCGCGGGTGACCGAAAATGACCTGAATAGCTGAGATCAAAAGAGGCTATCCAAGGAGCAAAACCTGTTTTGTTGGGTGAGCGTGACCATTTGATGTGAGATCCCAAAAGTGGTGCATCAATGGTTAAAGGACGCAAGGAAGCGACAAAACAGATCGCAACGAGGGCGTTGCGAAATTGAGTGAGAGAGAATGTCATGGTCAGTGAATCCTCCCGTACTTATGACACTTGTGAGTGGTGCTTGGGGTTACGAGTGAAGAGTGAGGAAGTAGAGGGGACGAACATAACTGGTATGTGGGAGTGGCGTCAGGTTGGTTGGTGCTAGGAGTTCTAGGATAGAAAGATTATATTACTTAGGAATTCTGAAGGCGGGATTGGCCTCCCGTGCACAAATTGGTTGGGAGTTGATGCCGCTCTCCCGATGAGGCTAAGGTAGGCCGAAACCAGTTATTAAGCCTAAAGAGGACTGTTGTCTCGCTCGATGGACCAGACGCCCGAGCCAAGTTGAGCGAGGTACGATCTCGTATAAAAGAGCTATTCGCCGTATTGTTTGTTGGAACAACTATAGAAGGAAGGCTGGCCTAGCGAATTCCGCTCGCCAGGCGCTGCACGAGTTGATCTGTGGCCAAGGAAACTATCGGTCCGTGACACAAGTATGAAACAAAGTTTCGAAAAGGCACATCTACATTATCTTAGATACCAAGCACCTTTGATTCATGAAAATGCATTTATGGTGCGTTTGAATCAGCATTCTCACGGGACTTTCGGCCTCCAAAACCGCTAGGGAAAATTATGACCATTTTAAATGAGCTTTCGGTCAAATGCTGACCTTAGAAAAGTTGAAAACCCAATTCTAGTAGCATTGGGCTTTCAGCATTTGACCAAATGCCGAAATTAATTTTCTCCTTTCAAAACTGTCCTCACCAATTTTTCAAATTTCCAATTTTGTCCTCGATTAATTTTTTATTAAAAAAAAAAAAAAGACAACCCTTTGCCGATCCGGCGAAGGGCGACGGCTGCCGGTGAGCCGATCTGGCATCGACAGCCATTGGTTGAGGTCGTCCATCGCACTACCTAGGCGATCACCGCCTAGGTCTCACGGCCTCATGGCCATCGTCGCGCGACCCTCGTGAGACCAAGGTGAGGACCGCGAGACCTAGGCGGCGGTCACCTAGGTCATGCGGTGAGTGTCGCCCAAGGTTGTGCGACCTCCGGCAGCCCTCAATTAGGTCGTGTGACCCTCGCCAGAGGTCATCTGACCTCGGGCGACCCCAATCGACGCCAGATCTGTCTCGCCAGCAGTCGTAGCCCTTCGCCTCGGCGAAGAGTTTGTTTCATTTAAAAAAAAAAATGTATATATGTATGTATGTATGTATGTATATAATATATACCCAACGTCCATTACAAAAGTATTATTGCTAAACACACATTCAATTCAAAGTCCATTTTTGAAAAGGTTTTAACCAAACACAATTTGCATTTCCCCAAATAGTTTTGAGTTTCAGCATTTACATTATACCCAAAGCTCATCTGTAAAGCTAAACTAAACGCACTCTTAAAGCCCTGCAACAGTCAAGGGACAACCAACAGGTCCTAGCCTGCAGTGACAAATTAATTAGTAGCTTGCAATCGACATGAATTAGAGGCTGATTGACATTTACTAGTTACGTATCATACTCGTTGGATTGTGGCTTTGGTCAAATGCAAGGAATGTTTCCTCCCCGAAGCAATTGTAAATCAATGTCGTCCTCTACATACACATGTCATCCAAAAAAATAACAGGTATGAAGAACCAAGAGTTAGGATGACTATCACATTAATTATCCTGAATACTGATCGATTGCAGCAAACGTTAATTCTGTTAGCGCTACCTACGAGTCCACGCATGCTCTCGCACGTTGTTTCATTCCAGAACCCTTCTCTACCTCTGAAGCCAAGGGCCAGAAGCCTGACATTACCATTATCAAGAAAATTCAAGCAGGTAGAAGCTTGTCAATTGTATCTCCAGGCCACAACCCATTTATAACTGTAATCTAGTTCCCAAATCATTTTAGCAGTGAATCGGCCAAATTCTTTCAAGATTTGGACCATGCACCATCGTATTCTAATGATTGGAAACTCTTTTTTTGGACATGTGTGCCCGGAAGTCATGAAATATACCATCTATGCCAAAAATTCGAGCAAGGTCTGTGAATCCGTCTTATTCCCTTTATAGTGCTGACTCATTTCATCGAAGTTAAAAGATTGCCGCAGATCCATTTTGTTCAAGTGCACTTCCAATTTATACGTTCCCCCAGGAACTTCTGCTCCTGGGTTCGTTGGTTCAATCGCGCGCTTTGCTTCTTTCTAGTTTTATTGCGTTGAATTCGCACCTCAGATTCTTCTACTATTGAACTTTCAGTGTCGTCACTAAAAAGGTTAAATTGATATCTTCTTTGGGCTTTTCCCAAAATTGTTCAGTGAAAAGGCCCATGCACAAGCTAAATCTATCAGCTGGGCCGAGCCCATAATTCAATAGATTAACGTCTCCCTTCGCGAGCTACACGTGGCACGCACATATAATGTCGGACAGATCGAGATCATATTAAACCGAACCGGACCCACCAATTGTGTAGGGACGTGGCGAGAAACGAGTAAATCTAAGATGAGCATTAATTAATTAATTAATTAATTAAACTAAGTTGGCAAGACTTTAGCTACCCGCAAAAAGTCTCCAACCATTATAATCGAAAAAGCAAGATTGATAGTGGTGTCACATGATTTCGTGTATCATTACAAGAGATCTTGAGTTTTAAATTTGATTAATCCTTTTTCAATGGTTAACAGCGAATTCATAATATTTTATTAGAATAGTAGTGAATTTCTTGATTACTACATGACTGACGTTTTATCTTTTTTGCTAAAAATAATGGTACTACTTAGATGTGCAATTGCATAGAGAATGACATCTAAATTTTCTTTTTAATTTTGTCGTGGCGTACGAGACCGGATATGTTGGAACTTTGTTATTCCCACGAGAAAGGACAAAGATTTTAGTCATAAAGAAACTAAATACAGGAAGATAAACAGAGTAGCTGAACAACATCGCCCTTTGGATTAAATTGAAACCAAGCATAAAAAATAGGGAAAAAAAAAAAAAGTGGTGGAGACACAATTAGACAACGGTAGGCACGCGGGCTCCCACTGAGTTTTGCACGGAATCTTTAGGCATCTTTAGGCTTTTTCTTTTTATTTTCTTTTCTTTCCCCTCTTGTTTAATTTTAATATTAAAAGATTTTATTCGGTATATACGAATATAAATCGAAATCTTTTGCTTGTTCAAAGTATATGGCATCAAAGCAAAGCTCTCGTAATTCAAGCACGACCGTTCATTGTCCCAACTCCAAAGGTCATGGAGTTCACGTCATGTTGCGAACCAAATCGGAAAATGGAGATCACATAAGGTTAAATTACAACTCTGATTTCTTGTGGTGATCGGTACAATTGACGAGACTTCATGTCAAAATTAAAGATAAATTATATCCATTAATTTCTTTTCAATTTATCTGGAATCGAGTGGACCACATGCACCATTACACTTTTTTCATCTTCCCATTCTCATATTGTCCTCTTCCTCCCTAATAAGTCAACAACGTCAAGAGGCGTGCACAATTACACTTTTTTCGTCTTCCCATTCTCATTTGTCCTCGTCCTCCCTAACAATGGCTCCGTTTGGGAACCACTTCCCAAAGCCCTTTGGAAGCCTAAAGATCCTTGGGCAAATGCCAGCCCGTTTGGCAAAAAATTTTGAACCCCCCTTCTCCAAATGCCGACATTGTGAAGTTGAAAGCCCAAGGCAGTGAAGACCTGCCTTGGGCTTTCGGCTTTTTCAAAGGCATGTCCACGACCCGCACGCATATATATATATATATATATATTTTTTTATATATATATTTTCGAAATTGTCCTCACGAATTTTTTGATTTTCCGGGTGCATGCCCTTGTATGAGCACTGTTCATCTTCTCTGGGCGTAGAGGGACACTGCGACCTAGGCGATCGTCGTTGGAGATTTGGGCGACCTCCGTGAGTCGCAGATTTGGTTGCCAAACGCACGCGGTCGCCGAACCGTCGCCGCCGCATTGCGACCTCCGCACGGAGCTCGCCGGGCCTCGCGACCCATCCGGTCGCGCAGTCCGGTCGCGACCGGATCTGTGCCGGAGGCTCGAGCGATGACCGGATCCGGGTCGCGCGACCTCGCCGCCCGGATCGGGTCGCGGCGGCATTGCGCGACCTCCCGCGACCTCGCCGCCCTAGATCCGGGTCGCCCGAGGTCGAGGCGGCGTTGCGTGACCTCGCCGCCCCCTCGATCCGCGCCCGAGGTCGCAACGGTGTCGCGCGACCCGCCGCCCCCGATCCAGGTCGCCCGAGGTCGCAACGGTGTCGCGCGACCTCGCCGCCCCGAGATCCGGGGTCGCCTGGGTCGCCGCCGACACTACCCCTTGCTGGTTAATTTTTAAAAAATTTTCTTTTGATAATTTTTTTTTATCACAAAGATCCTTTGTAAATGTAATTCCCCAAACACCATTTTGTTCAAAGTACTTCACAAAGGGGCTTTCAAAGTACAATTTACCAAACACAGTTGCATTTTGGAAAACACATTTAACTCAAAGGTCTTTGCATTTTCCCAAAGACTTTCCTCAAAAATGGTTCCCAAACGCACCATTCTCTTGAATCAATGCTTGAATGCACGAAATCCAAAGGCAAGAAAAGTTGCGGAAGTAACAGTTTCGAAAATCGTAACAGAAGTCGTTGTCAAGAAAATTATTAAAAAAGTTTTATTTTTATTATATTTTTATCAATTTAGCCATAAATATATCAATTACACTAATTCAATTATAAATATTTTGATAATTTGTTGATTCAATCATATAAGCCCATAAACCGTGCCAATTTAATGATAATTTTTTTAATGATTGGCCAATTAAGTTCTTCCGGATAATCTTGGCTAAAAAATACTAACGGAACGATGATTTAGTCAACGCTAGCTGTCCTACAAAATAAAAAATTCTAAATTTTTCTTTTTTAAATCTACATTAACGCTAACTGTGCTGTGCTAATCTAGGATGCCATGTCAACGTTTCCGGACCAAAATTTGCAAATCTTCAAAAAATTTATGATTGAAATGGCAAATCATCATAAAAAGTTTATTGGAAGATTTAAAATTAAACCGGCACTGTTACAATCAATTTAGGACTTTTTTCTTTTTTGTTAATTTTCCAATCGCTGTTACGTGCCTTCTTTCAAAGCATTAGTCGCAGCGCCTTTTAACTTGTTCGATCAAAGATTTATTCGCAGATCGTAAGATGTGACGGATGATTGCAACTGATAGTGGTCTTTTGGTCGTATTACACATGTGGTCAGGTATGATGCCAAAGCTGATGATGTCGTGGTTTCTAATATTCCAAGTGGGGCTACAATACAATATGGCGCTATCCATCGTTTCTCAATCTCACCAGAATCAGCTACACGACACAAATTTGACATTGCTAAAGGCCTCCGTGCCCTACGAAAACTGCCAACCATCAAATTTTGTATGAGCAGCAGAACCCATACGGACAAAAGGTTCTAAAACCCTATACGATGAATGGTCGCGCCGGACTCGAGAAAAATATAATACGACGAAGTCGACGGTGCATATCCATAAAGTTTTCGAGCTCGAAGGAGGGTGGAACGAAGGGGACGATGCGGGCTCGCGATGTTAAATTCTAAGATCGGCTTGGGTTTTCCTCGCTCGTATTAATTTGCATCCTCGCTTTGCAAGACTTGCCACGGGCACCTCCGAATAAAAATCCGAAAGATTCTTGCTTGCCTTCAAATAGAAAATCACAAAATTAACCGATCAAGGTCCACAGCCACCCAAATCGAAAATTAGGCAGCTCAGCCACGGCAGCCAAAGAGCTTAAGCCTGAACTTTGTTGGAGCTCGGCGTTGACGTTAATAAATTTTAATAATATTTTATTACATTTTATTTAATTATTTAATTATTTCTTTTTTTTTCTTCTCCCCTTCATTCTTCCTCTAGCCAGTCGTCAGACCTTGATGACAGGCTAGAGATGACAGGAGATACCCACTAGTGAGGCTGACCTCACTCTCTCTAAGCAAGGCATGGCCTTGCCATGGCTAGGCAAGTCCTCACCAGATTTAGGAAGGCTTGGCCTCTCTCAAAGACAACGAGGTCATCCTTGCCAATGGGTGCCACCCCATGCCTTTCTCAGTGACTGACTAGAAGAAGAAGGAAGGGAAGGAGGAAAAAGGAAAAAAGAAAATAAATAAATAATTCAAAGAAAAATATTATTAATAATTGTTTATGTTAGTATTGATCGGTCAAAATTGATTGGATGAATTGAATTGTTAGAAATGCAAAAGGTTCGAGACTCAATTGGCCAAAAAAAACATGTTTATGATTGAATTTGTACGATCGTAATAGGTTTATGATATTTTTTGTTGTCCTTCCACTTTTAGAATTAAAGTTTTCTTCTAGTAAGATCGGATAAGTTCATTCCCAATTTGAACCAACTTAATTCTGACCCTATTCATGTCAATGCGTTTGCCTATTTTTGGGAAGAGAAAAGAGCAACACGGAGTGCGATCAAATCACAAGAGACTCCCCACTTGTCTGAATCCGTGCCCGAGTATCAAAGTATCAATAACTGATCGACGGGAAGAGCCAAACCGTACAAGCCTCCAGCCCACCATAGCTGGGAATGTAAGATATTCCCTCTTTAGGCCATTTATTCCACAGAAGGGCAAGCGACCAACGCAACTTGTCCAGCATTATCATAATTGTCTCAAACATCCTTAAAAAATACTCAAATTAAACCAAACCTACTTCTCTAATCACAAAAGATATACATACACACACATACCTATTTTCATACATACCGAAATTTGAAAATTCGATATTTATGAACTTGTCAGCATGATCTTATCGAAATGTCAACAACGAGAAAGTCTCTTCACACGACTTATGGAATAATTAAATAACATGCCATCATCTATTTTAAAATTCATTTTTAGCATGAATCAAACTTTTAATCTCATGCAAGACAATTTATTCTAACAACTTAAGATTGTTTTTAGTCCCAAGTGTTTTTCACTCTCATATTTCCTTTAGTCAATAGACTCTAGCATTATTTGATTGTCATATAAATTTTCTATGAAACCAAACATTATAAATTTGAAATTTTGGATACTTTATTTAGTTTTCACTCTCCATTTTAAGATACCACCTACCAATCGCATGTGAAAAGGCTAGTTCCAAACTCGAGAGTTTATGAGAACGTGAATTCTAGGTAACACGCGATGCACATTACAATAAATACTTATTCGCTATGTCATCCCGACACATTAAATTCTAAGCTTTTATTTGTGAGTCCAGATCCAATTCGAAATTTTATCGAGGTCCTTTGGGCTGCATTTGGAATGCTGTTCGAAGCAATTTTAATCAAGTAAAGGTCCTCAAACAAAAGTTTCGGGTATGTGATGAAGATATTTCCTGAAAACTTCGGCTTGAAAATGCTTAGAGCTCACGACAAGAAGGCCCTTTCGACTAAGCTTTTCCACACGGGAAACTCTGATCTATGATGACTATTTTTAATTTCCATTTTAGCCCTGTCGACTAAATATATTTCCGGAACGCCATTTTGGAAATTTACAGCAACGCTCCGGTCAGGTTACCATCATTCATCCAGGTACGATTTCCCTTCAGTTGAGAACGAGTTGAACGCATTTCGTCGCTGGCGGCAAGAGTCAGAAAGACAGAGAAAGGTCGGCCGGGGCACACGTCGGAAGAAGTTTGGAGACGATCACGTCAATCACCTGCCCCGCCATCGATTACACAGGGGCCGTACACGTGTCGGATGAGATCTGACACGTAACGTGCCCGAGGGCCGAGAGAGATGGTTTGTCCTCGTCCGACGATCGCGCCGCGGCGGGAACTGCGAGCACCCACCAATCCTGGGATCCCACGTCACGCGAGCGAAGGGAACGGATCTGGCGCGTGGGGGGTACGCGCCCTGGTCCAGGATACGGCCCTCGTATATCCGCGATTTGCCAACTCACTGTTCCACTGAGAAGACCAGGAAGGGGGAGAGGAGAGAGTTAAACACAACTACCCCCGCCGCCGCCGCCGCCTCCGCCGTGAATTCCCCATAAAGCCCCTGCCGCCTCGGGTCTCTCGCCCGTCCGTGCTTCTCCTCTCCTCTCCTCTCCTCTATTCTCTCTTTCTGCCCCGTCCGTTTCCGCGAGATTCGGAGCGCTCGCCGCGGTCTCTTTTCGTCGAGCAACCCCACCGGGAGAATGGCGGAGGCGGCGGCGCCGGAGCACGACGAGGAACGGCTGCTGCTGCCGGAGGCCGCCGGCGCCGGCGGCGACCGGTCGTGGCGGCTGAACTTCGACCGGTTCAAGATAACGCCGGAGCGCGCGCAGAAGAAGCAGGCCGGCGGACTCCACGACTGCTGCCTGGGCCTTCTAGGTTCTCTCTCTCTCTCTCTCTCTCTCTCTCTTTTTCTCTGTGGCCGGGGCTTTTTTCCCTTCCTTTTCTCGACGAGTTTCCGGCGAAAGGAACATGCTTTTGCGGTCTTTGCGGTTGCTTCCTTGCTTTCCTGTTCTATACTTAGCGTGAGGAGAGGTGGTCGGTCGCCGTTTTTCTTTCTCCTTTTCTTGGTTACAGGTTCGAGCGTGAAAGACAGAGATGGTGCTGTCCAATCTCCCTGTGCCTTGTTCTTTCGTTGTTTAACTTTACCTCTTTGTTTTTCGGGTTAAATCTTCGTATAGCTTTTGGTGTACTTTACTGTTCTCCATCCGCCGTGGCATGGCGTGACGGAGCTCTACCCTAGCGGCCTCTTCATCAATCCGATCTCTTCTCCGTTCCGACATCCTATCGTCTCCCTTCGCCTCTGTCGCGGGCAGTTTTCTTTTGGTGTGCCGCGCGAACCCATCATCTCACGTTCTTCTGGATTCTCAGCGCTTCCGTGATCTGCAGGATCTTTTTTGTTTTCTTTGAATCGGGTCGACACTCCGTTTCTTCTCTGGCTTCTTTTCTTCTGGGGAGGCAACCATCTTGTAAACTGAAGAAGCGTGCTCCGTTCTTGATTGAAGTTTCTGCCTGGTGGCCCCTTTTACAGCTGAAAGCTTCTTGTGAACGAGGGGGATTCGCCCCCTCGAGTCAAACCTGCTGATTTCCTCTTTGCGTTTTCCTTTCGCTGCCTCCATCTAGTTGGTAGAGGCTCGCCTTGTATGTGGTGATGCAACTAGTCTCTGCTATGAGCATCCTGAAATCTTGAACCCAGAATGATAATTGTTGAAAACCTGGAGCCTACTCGAATTTCCAATGTTATTTGGGAAGGAGATACTCCCTTATATACTTTTTTTTTTTTTTGGTCGAAACCTTAGATACTTGAATGACGCCTCTTGCGTGAGTGCCATATGGCTTTGATTGAGTAAACGATTCACAATAATATGTCGGAGGAAATTTGAAGATTTTTAAAAAGTAAAAAGAGGATTTTCCTTCCTTCTCTTTTTAGAGTTTAAACAGATAAGATGCAAGAAAGGAAGCTTTCCTAGGGACTGCTTCACAAAAACTTCCTAAATATACCCACTACAGAAAAACTTATACGTTTGAGTATTCTACAAGGTAATTTTTATGTACAAATGCTAACTTACAAGAATTCCTGTAAATCTCAAACGACATTGCTTTGAAAATGGGGACTTACATTGATTAAGGGGTGGTGGTCCGTTGGTCAGACAAATGGGAGGGATACATATGAGACCTTGGAAAGGTGCCATAGATAATTACAGAAAACAGTCTATAGTTACAAGGTGCGATCAGCAGAAGCGAGGAATTCATACCAGCAAAGCTTTCCTACAACTTGTAATGTCTTTGGTTCATCTTTTTTTTTTTTTTTTTTTTTTTTTGGGGGGGGGGAAGGGGCTTGATTGGGGATGGTGATTGTTACAAAAGTAGCTTTCTTCTCTGGATAAGAATCTCTTAGCCTTTGGAAATAATCTATTCTGTTTTGGTCTTGTCCACTTGATTGTTAGTTTAGTGATCATTTTAGTACTGTAATTTAGCGAGAAATTCTTGGGTGTCACTGATTGAGACAGGTCCACTGAGAAATGCTAAAGATGCTAAAACTCTTTTTCTGAACTATATTTATTAAGGGATTCAGCAGGATTACATTGGAAACTAATCACTTGGTGCACAATTCCCACCTGTTTAACATCTGAGGTCTTCCTAAATCCCTCTGCACACAAGTTTAGTGGAGGTTTATAGTATTCTTAGCATCGCTTCTTTCTCGTACTTAGTGGTTTTAGTTTGGTGCTTGAGTCATGTTAACTAGCATCCTTGTTTGTCATTTGTTGCATTAATACAGAAATCTATACTTATTTTAATTTAAGCTTACTCTCGCTTGATATATCTAGTGATGCTATCAACACCTGGGATTACGTCATTGGCATGGAGTGAGCAATTAATATATTAATTCTTCAAAAAAGATGGTCGGTAAGAAACGTGATTGATGGTCTAGCAGTATGAATTTTGGAGATGGATAAAACGTGGGAGCATGGAAGGCCTGCGTAATTGTTCCCTGCAATTAAGGTTGTGCTTGTGTCGTGAATCGGAAATCAAGTCTCAGCCTTTTTGTATTTTGGCAACGTTGACAGACTGAAATGAGAGTACCTCATCACATACCCTTGGCTACTAGCCTGTGTACAAGCATGTCTGTTGCTTAGGAGAGGCCCACTTGTTTGCATGCATGACATGTTTGTGCACTAACAACCACAGTTAAGGTTGTGATTGTGTCGTGACTCTGAAATCAAGTCTCAGCTTCTTAGTATTAGTTATTCGATGAGGAATGAGGGTTGACGCTGGTGATTTTTAACGACAAAGGTTTGGTGCTTACTGGCATATGGATTTCGAGTTTGTTGTACATGTTTTTGAGCGCAATAAATCTATACTCCCTTCATCTGTCGCTCTTTACATGCACAGAATGTTGGATTTTGAGATTCAGTTACTTTTTTTGACTTAGGTCCTGAGGATAATGTGGCTGAGTACTATCAGCAACAAGTGGAAATGCTTGAGGGCTTCAATGAAATGGATGCTTTAACTGAACGTGGTTTTATTCCTGGAATGTCAAAGGTCATTCTTGAATTTTGATGCTCTGTACTGTCTACTAAATTAATATGGTACCTCAATCTGATAGAAAAAAAGTTTAAGTGCCTGTCTAACAATTCCATTTGGAATGATTGGTGTTCTGTTTGCAGGAAGAACAGGAGAATTTGGCTAGAAATGAAACATTTGCCATAAGAATATCAAATGTTGCAAACATGGTTCTTTTTGCAGCGAAAGTATATGCTTCTATTAGAAGTGGATCGTTGGCCATCATAGCCTCCACATTGGACTCCCTTCTGGATCTGTTGTCAGGCTTCATCCTGTGGTTTACTGCATTCTCTATGCAAACGCCAAATCCCTATCAGTATCCTATAGGAAAGAAACGGATGCAACCATTGGTAAGTCCACCATAAATTATTGCTCCTGAGAATTGTGTTACCTAATTTTCTCACGTTAGCACGAGTGCTTCTTGCAATGTTCTTGGTTATTAAAAAGTTTCTCCTTTTCTTTTCTCTTGCATAGGTTTATAGGGCTCAAAGGCCAATGCGCTTTCATCCTGAATTCATTTATATTTCACGGCCCTGCTTGTATGAGATTGGTTTCATGGCATAGTAAGTCCTTGATTGATGACAGAGGAGGAATTCATGGTTTAGTATTCCCCTTATTCGACCATCTTTAAGAAGGCTGGTTTGTTTTATGGATGAAAATTCTTCTTGTTGCCTTCTTGAGCCTTTCTTTATGATGTCTATACTTTCGTAAGTCAAGCTCTACCTGAAAATTTTGTTCTCTTTTTAATTTTGTGAATTGGCCAGTTGGATGATATATATATATATTCTCTTTACCGTAAGAAATGGACACCTCCTTTGTTAGATGACAAAGAAGAGTGATTTGGGAAGAAAAGTAAATTATTATCCTTTGTATCTTGAATAGATGCTTTCATCTTCATTTTACCTTGAAAATCTCGCAATGCCATCCGAAATATCAAAATCCAGTCCTGAATCAATTGAATGAGAGGCAAAAAATCGACTCATTGAGTTCCTAGCACTGATTAGAGGATTCACTATAATTCATGTGTTTTTCCTTGATTTTTTGATCTTGTGTCTCTCCATACCTCCCTTCCGACTTGGACCTCTTGGCCTCTTTCCACTGATATGATCATCTGATTTTCACACTTATGTTGTGAACCCGAAATATGAATGGGTAATCTATTTAGCTCATAGGGACATCATTGTTTATATACTTGAATATATAGCTCTTCCGATTGCATCTGTTATTTTGTTTTTGATTCTTGAATTTAACATTTAAATGGCATCCAGGGAATCCTTGTTTTTGCCTCTGTGATGGCTACTCTTGGACTGCAGATTATCTTGGAGTCGGTGCAGCAATTGGTATCTGATGTATGTATTTCATTTTCTTTAAGGCATGAAGTTGGGACCGATTACTTCAAGAATCATGAACATTTTAACCCTTTTGAGTTTCTTCTGTTGTTCCCAGGAGGCTGAATTTAGTCTAACAAAAGAGCAAGAACAATGGCTTGTGGGTATCATGCTCTCAGTGACTCTGGTCAAATTCCTCCTAGTCCTTTATTGCCGGACATTCACAAATGAGATTGTCAAAGCGTATGCCCAGGATCACTTTTTTGATGTCATAACCAATGTCATTGGTCTCATTGCTGCACTCTTGGCTAATTATGTCGTCAATTGGATGGATCCTGTTGGAGCTATTATCGTGAGTGAATCTGCCTACTCCCTCTCTGTGATGCGTATGCACAATCACTCCCGTGCTCTTTGGTTCTCTTTTTGTACTCATGAAAGTTTGATCATCTTGTAGCTTGCGCTCTATACCATCCGGACATGGTCAATGACAGTCTTGGAAAACGTAAACTCCCTCGTGGGGAAATCTGCAGCTCCAGAATACCTGCAGAAACTCACGTATCTCTGTTGGAATCATCACAAGGCAATAAGACACATCGACACCGTCAGGGCCTACACCTTTGGATCCCACTACTTTGTCGAGGTGGACATTGTCCTGCCGGCTGACATGCCTCTGCAAATGGCTCACGACATTGGCGAATCCTTGCAGGAGAAGCTCGAGCTCCTGCCAGAAATCGAGCGCGCCTTTGTTCATCTCGACTATGAGTATTCTCACAAGCCAGAGCATGCTCAAGCGCATACTTAGTGGTAATGCTTCGATTATGTTTCCAAGTCCCACTTCTCAGGCAACCGTGTATTATTCAATTGTACGGAAAATGGAAAGTGACATGTGGCTGCAGCTTTTGTAGCTTTTAAATGTAAAATTGCTTCACATCGAGCCTACTACTGCATTTCCCCAATGACTTAATACTGGGTTTTACCGTAGAAGGGGCGATGTATATTGCTACATATTTTGGACGCAAAACTATTTGGATTAGGCTCGGTGAATTGTGTATTATATTATCCATATAGGGGGATCTTTTGATGGAGACTATCCATTGATATGAAATGTCTATCAACCGTACTTTATCTATATACTTAAAACCAATGATTCATTATTGGAGCAGATAACGTCTTACTAGTGGACATGCGTAGTACATGCATAGTAATATTTTCAATGGAATTACCCTTCTTATTGGAAATATATGCAATTATTAAAAAATTATTGTAGAGGCAGTTCTAATCATCCATAGATAGCATTTTGATCTATGATCTCAATTCTTACGTATTTCCGCAGCAGCATATTATCTTGTGCGATCGGGCTAAAATTGGGAAGAAAGAAGCGATTTTACTAACTCTGTTCCACTTAATCCCCATTTTATGGCATACATATATTTCCTTTTACGTAATGGGACGCGTGGTTGAGTAGTGAGCAACCGTCTGTTTTCAAATCACGTCGAAATCCGGTGGTTTTCCAGAATGGTCAGTAACCTGTCTACGCAAGTCGGTTTTTAATCTCCGGCACGTTTGCGTTAATTAAGAAAAGGAGGAGAAAACGACGCGCCTTAATTAAAAAAAAGTGGGAGAAGAAAACGGTGCGTTCGAGTTTCGGGTTCTTTCCAAACGCTCGAATCGGTCCTCGCATGGATAACGATGCGGGTTCGTGAACATCGTGGGGATGACGTTGGAGCTCCTTCCAGAATCGGAACTCGGGGGAATTGAAGTCGGGTCGAACCGTCGATCGAGACGCTCAGATGTCGCTGGGCCGTCCAAGAATAGAAGCACGCGAGATCTTTTCATCGGAATCGGCGAAGGCTCTTACTGACCGATTGATCAGCGTGGTGATTCGTCAGTCTAATCAGCTCCTCGAGAAGGGACGTGTGGGGTTTGACTGGTCGAGTCGTGAGCGAGAACGTGGGGGGAAGACTGGATTGCGTGCCGGCATCGATCGAGGTCGATGTGGACGCGATCGCGTCCTCGTCCATTTTGGGGGTGGCGGAGGAGGAGGCGATGACCGCCCAAGTGCGGGGGCCCGCACCGTCGGCCAATCAACCAAGCCGTGTCGTTTTTGGCTCCTCTGCAGCGAAAGGGGCGCGGGCGTTCCTCTTTTTGTTCTCTTTGTATTATCTTTTGTGGGGGCTTATGAAGGGAAAAATGACACGGTCAGTTTCCGAACTTTGACTATCCTTAAATCTTTAATTTTGATAAAGTCTCTAATTTGTATATATTGAATAAATTAAAAATTTAAGGATCACATTATATATTACGTTAAAGTTTGAAATTTATATTGAACAAATTAAAAATTTAAAAATCAAATTATACATTAATTAAAAGTGTATGAATTTTCTGCATCATTATTTATTTATAAAAAGGTCATGTGTCCTTCTCAATAGGTACGATTTTCTCGATTTCTTATAAAAAGAAAAAAAAAAAGAAAAAAGAAGGAAGCATCGCCAATGTGTCCAGGTTCATCCAATCACAACAGAACTCATCCGTAATTATTTGAAACCCGACCAAAAAACAAAAAATCAAGCCAAACGACCCACCCCGAAAAATCACCACGCATTCCAGCTGAGTGACCGATTATTTTCCCGGAAAAATCCAACGTTCTCCGCGAAAGCGCACGCCCGTGCGAGACAGAGAGAAGAGAAAAAAAAAAAAAAAAAAGAAAGAAAAAGGGGGGGAAAAAAGCCATACGGAGGAGGGCCCTTTCGGCTCCGGCTCGGCTTGCGTGGGGCCTTGCTGCGGCTTCCCTCCCTTAGAAATGCGCCATCGACGGCGCTCATGGAGATAACGTGCGCCTCCACGAGCTCCCGCGACCCCCGCCGCCGCCGTCGCCGAGCGCCCCGTCAGGCCGTCCTCCATCTCGATGCCTCAGTCCCGCCCCGTCAAGGTCATCCCCCTGCAGCACCCGACCGCCGCCCCGTCGTCGTCGTCGTCGTCGGCGGCGGCAGCGGCCGCGGCGGGCGGCTCGCTGTGGCTGCGGTGGAGGTCGAAGGTGAAGCGGATGACGTGGGTGCAGTGGATAGAGGTCTTCCTGCCCTGCGTCCGGTGGATTCGGACGTACAAGTGGCGCGAGTACCTCCAGATCGATCTCATGGCCGGGGTCACCGTCGGCGTCATGCTCGTGCCTCAGGTAAATTGCGTCAACGCCTCTCGTGTCGCGCGCGACGTTCCTGATTTTCGAAGCCTTCTTTCGTCTTTTCTTCGGTTTGAGCTCGGGAGATTGCGATTGCCTCTCGGGGAATTGGATTCTCGATGTGGTGCTGTTTGAGGTCTTTCTTCTCAGTGTTTTTGACAGTCGAAGATGTGTAATCGTCACAGTTCACTGGCGATGCTATCGAATTTCGAGTCGATTTCTCGTTTTTGCAATTCTGGATTTTGTTTTCCAGTAGCTTCCATTTTGAACATTTCTCGTTGAATTCAAATGTTTCTGGGCAACAGAGAGGGTTCTTTGTTTGCATCTTGCTCGAAGCTTGGCTTCGAAGAACTCCTTTGCTATGTCGTTTTGCAGACTTTGGTCGCTCTTGCGTTTGTTGAAAAATTGATTTTTTGGTTCTTCTCGTTCCGTCTCTGCTCTTTTCTCGTTCACAATGCGTCGTCTTCAATTCTTGCCCAGCAGCAGAAGGCGCTGTTCTTCGTGTCGTCGTTTCAGCCTTTTTTTCATGTGCGTATGGTTGTGAATCGCGCTCTGTACGATCTCCGAGTTGACTTTTCCTTGTCGAATAAAGTCGTCAGCTGGCGGCGATTGGGTAGATTTTCCGTCTTCCACTCATCATGATCCGCTTGTCACTTCCCTTGAGCTGTGGCTTCGAGCTGATTGGTAAAGCGTTGAGCCAGTCACTCAGTTTAAGCCTTGTCCGATTGTTGCAGCGTGATCGGACACTTGTTGTTCACATGTATCACGTTTCGTTCGCCTAACAATGCTTCTTTACTTTCTCTCACTGTTCTTGTTCATTTTTACCTTCTATCCGTAAACGTGGCAGCATCGACCACGTGAGAAATTTTAAATGAATAGTGGTCGTCCTCTTTTGGGTTTCGTCGTAATTTCCTAAAAACCTGACTGCTCTGTTCTGCCGTTGAATTTCATAAGACAGGAAACTTTTTGCCCTTTCTTCAGAAGATTGATGCCACTTTTTTTTTTTTTTTTTGACCGAAGATTGATGCCACTTTGACTGTATTTAATGAGTTCATGCTTTGTGGATTGGACAAATATAATTTAGTATATGGGGTTGACCGTTTGTTGTGACTGCCCAGGCAATGTCCTACGCAAAACTAGCTGGGTTGGAACCGATTTATGGCCTCTGTAAGTTCATTGCTTCTTTTCTTTTCATGGCTGCTTGGGAACTCCTGTAATAAACTTGACTCAGCTATGCTGTGGGGAGTGATATTCACCATCCTAAATGGCAACATAGAATCACAACTACCATTTACATCAAGCACCTGTCTACATGATACTGATAATGTTTTTAATGTTTGAAATGTACTCCTCTAAATTCTCCTGCCGTTATTGAACAATCATGTCGAACTGTTGGTGTTATTTCTATTGATCAAGATTTCCTTTCGTATCATTGAGCTCTTTGAAAAAATAAATTGCTCCTAGTTGGTAGATCAATCCATACTCAATGATACAAAAGACGTAATAGTGGCACTCTTCTTTTCCTTTTTATTTTCGAAATTTCTAGTAAAAGATTCTAATATAGTCACTTGAATCTAACATCCTTCATTGGGTTTTGTGAGACAGACTCTGGTTTTGTGCCTGTATTTGTGTATGCCATATTCGGATCGTCTCGTCAACTTGCGGTAGGGCCAGTAGCATTGGTGTCTCTCCTTGTCTCTAATGTACTGAGTGCAATTGTTGATTCTTCTGATGAGCTATACACAGAACTTGCAATACTGCTGGCTTTAATGGTTGGGGTATTGGAATGCATTATGGGGCTCTTGAGGTACTTACTGCCACTTGTGCTCTGAAATTTAGTCATGTGCGTGAAAGTGGGAGTGATGAATGTGTCAATATGAATCTGTGAATTATCTCATTAATTAATGTATTTTGGCTTGTGAGGATCTTGAAATGTCATTTCACTGTGAATAACTGTAATAAATGTCGAAGTAAGCTATTTCTTCCCATGAATCTTATGTTCCGAGATTCTTTCAATGACCAGTGTTGTGTTGAAGGGTATTATTATCATAATTATTTTAAAAAGAGATCCACAATAAGATCTTACCTTGGCAAGTCACGTATTGCTGGAAAATACTGAATCAATTATCACCTTTAAACAGCAGATGCAGCATTTATTTATGCTTTTAAGTTGAACAGAAATTATTGATATTTTGCTTGGGGTCCAAGGAAAAATTTCTGTTACAGAGGGACAATGTTATCTTTGGGCATTTGTCCTTTTATGTTGTTTCTTTCTGTAAATGAGAGCTCGTAGCAGCCCTAGTCTCCCTGCTTTATTCATGTTATTAATATCTCATTGGAAAACGAAGTCAAATCATAGTCGTACCTTGATTGTTGATCTCTCTCTCTCAAGAACATTTTTGTTAATTAATATGATGCATGGCCCTCTTTATTCTGTGGCTTCCTCGGTTCATATCTAATTCGTATATGTGGTTCACATTTGTCTTTTACAGGCTTGGATGGCTGATTCGTTTTATCAGCCACTCTGTAATATCGGGCTTCACAAGTGCTTCTGCCATTGTCATTGCATTATCTCAAGCAAAATACTTCTTGGGATATGACATAGTTCGGAGTAGCAAGATTGTGCCCCTGATCAAAAGCATAATAGCTGGAGCAGATGGGGTAGGCCCTGCATGCCCAGGGGGTACATCCGATGCAATTATTCGTGTCTATGCTAATGACATTACTTGAAGCTCATATTCTGACACCCGATGCAATTAACTAAAACTATCGACATTTTATGGCTGACCACTGTAGCCATTATGCATCAGTGTGGTTGCCTGGCCCATGTACAGATATTAATTTAATTTTTCTCTTGGATAATGTTATATTTTCTTGTGGATGGGTTTTACTATTTTCATCACGTCGGCCCTTAATTTGAAGTCAGGAGTCCCCTCTACCATCATTTTTTCTATTTGTTTCCTATTTATTACATTTTGCCTCATATTTGCACTTATCAAGTTCCTTTTTAACCACAGGTCATCTTTTCCTTTTGTAGTTTTTGTGGCAACCATTTGTTATGGGATGTGTTATTCTTGCGATTCTTCTTGTTATGAAGCACCTGGTATAAGCTCATTCACTCTTCTGTGGTGTAGAACTGATTTTATGCATATTGGCATGATTGCTACTTTATCGTTAGGGAAAATCAAGGAAGTACCTGCGGTTTCTGCGAGCAGCGGGGCCGCTTACGGCAGTGGTCTTGGGCACAGCTTTTGTGAAAATTTTTAATCCATCTACGATTTCTTTGGTAAGAGCGAGATAGATATGATCATTTTCTCTGCTACATTATTGTGCTGATCATTTCTTTCTCTGGATATCTTACGATATACGACTGAATGATCAAATTACATAACCTTGGGGTGGTTGTCATCTCAAAATTCCAGGCGACATAAAAAAATTTGTGTCAATCAATCATAACTTGAAATTGCTGTGTTTAGTATAGCATAAGTTCAATTGTGCAAATGAATATATATACATGGATACGTACATAAATATATATCCTATCATTTTCATGTTTTTATTTTCTCATATAAGTGGCTTTTGGAAGATCATTAGTTTTTACCATTTGTCTACTGGTGAATTTGAGAGTTTGGGAGGGGCAGTTTCTCGAGGAGCATCCTCATGGTCATTGGACCAGCTACTAGCTAAAATGTGTGCTTTGGATCAGGGACATCTCAGAGAATAACACTGAGGAATTTAAGCCTAAAATTTCAGAAGAACTAGCTGTCTAGTAAATTGAACACAGTTGAATGTCTTATAATTTCTGTGATTGAGAGTTATGAAATGCAATGTAGTTATAATGACAATGATTGGAACATACTATTCCTTACCTTGGATTTCTCTGCAAATATATATCAATGAAGTATAACTTAGTTGAGGGGAAATGACAACAAGCTGACAAAGGATGCTTTCCATTGTTTTAGGTGGGTGAGATACCACAGGGCCTCCCAAGCTTTTCTGTTCCAAAGAACTTTGGGTATATGACATCTTTAATTCCAACTGCACTTCTCATCACTGGCGTGGCAATATTGGTAAGATTATTCATCTGCTAATGTTGCTCGTACACTGATGCCAATCAGTACTACAGCTGAATAAATTTGCTTTGATCCCTTTTGGCAATTCAGGAATCTGTGGGAATTGCCAAAGCATTGGCAGCAAAGAACGGGTATGAGTTGGACTCCAATCAAGAGGTGTGCTTTTCAATATTTGAACTGTGGACATTAGACTTAAATGGAAGATAAAGGAGTGGATCCAACTGGTGGCCACTAGAAATTGCATACTTGTCGGTGCAGAGAATAATATGTTAGTTACTAGTGATGTTGTGATGGAGTAGGGATTTTTTACCACATTTGCAGATTCGTGGTTGCGTCTTATTCTTGCCACAAGCTTTATATTTGTAGATTGGGAAGACTGGTTTTACTTTGCTAAAGAGTTGTAAAACTGTGATGGCTGTAGGATTGCTTTACAATGTTGGTTTATAGATGCTATATTCATAAAATACAGATCTTGCAATCTCTTTTCAGGATGCATTTGCTATTTTCATGTCATTTGATGTTTTTATAAGACTTGGAGTAGGCCTTATAACTTAATTTTTCATCCTTGACATTCTACCACTTATGCTTCATGAACAACTCAAGCTGAAACTTAACGCATGGTGCCACAATGCTTTTTCATGCCATTTTAGTAGGATGTAGAGAAGATATTGAAGACTATATCCATGGCTGAATCTCTATATGGTTATAAGTTTGAAGCTCTCTTGGAAGGTCATGGCATGTCCTTTTTGTCTTTGCAAAATACAAAAGCTTTTTGGGCCCTTTATTGCTTCCCAGTGTTCTCAGCTTCCTTTTAAAGAAGAAGAATGATTCTGAAGAATTTGCGTTCTGGAATACACCAAGAGTACTTTGTGCCAATTTGAGCATAGCATGTACATAAGCTTTAAATTTTTCATGTCATGACCACTCATAATGGATCATCTCTTCGCTTTGGAACAGCTTTTTGGTCTTGGCGTGTCCAATATACTTGGTTCCTTTTTTTCAGCATACCCAACTACAGGTGAGAATTGGAGTTCTTAAGAGCAGTTTAGATGACTGTAATTTTTTGCTCATGTTAAAAGAACGTTTGAAAGTTTGCCAGTACTCTATTTGAGGCATTAGATAAGCATTTTATGTTAATTAGCTGATGAAATCACGTGTACTATGTTGCACTCAGGCTCCTTTTCCCGTTCAGCTGTAAACCATGAAAGTGGTGCAAAGTCAGGTGTATCTGGAATTGTTACAGGAATCATAATGGGCTGTGCCCTTTTATTCTTGACTTCATTATTTGAATATATACCACAGGTATGCATCCTTGTCAGCAATTGTTGTTCTTATGGATCTGCATTTATGTCAGGGTGGTGGGTTTACCATCTCTTTCTCCTAGTTTAGTAGCGCATGCATGCTGATTAATGGTACTTTGTTCTGTAACTGATGGCTCAAGGGAAGGATTTGAGGAGGTTTATCATGTACTTCGTTATTGTCTTAGTTCTATGGTCTCCTCTTCATTTGGAATACTAACTATTGGCTTAACATTTTTGTTATCTGCAGTGTGCATTAGCTGCCATTGTGATATCTGCTGTTATGGGCCTGGTAAGTAATCCTGTTTCAATTCGTATTAAATTTGATATGAGGAACCAAGAACTAAGGAACTCTTAGAATACTTCTGTTCAGTCATTTTAGTGTAGGTGATTAAAATCGAGGAGTTCATCTTTTCTTCTGATGATGTCGTGCTTACTTCATGCTGAATCACCAACTTTTTCAACATTCTGTGAAAATGATGGGGTACATGAATTGGAACTGTTAGTTCTGTATGCAAGAGCGTGTCTACCTATAAAAGAACTAGGGGTTGTCTCTTGAATGAATTAACAGAGAACACGTGATTCGCTGAAGCATGTTTGGTGTTCCCCTGCTTTTTATCAGTGATGACTGTCAATTTCTGGACAGATAGCAAGACTACGTTCTTGCCTACTGTACAAATGTTTCCAATGATGCCATAAGATGATGAAAGAATAAACTTATTTTAAGAGAGCAACCGTCTATAAAATTTTGATATAGGATAGAGGAGTCAAAGTACTTGCCTAAAAATATTGAAAAACGTATTAAGCATGCACCGTTTTTCTTTGCGACAGTTGTTCGCCATTTTAAAGTTGGGTAAACAAACCAACTGTAGTGCATAGTCAGATCAACTTGGAGTGCATTTTTTCCTATGTAAAAACATTATGTCAAAGGCGTTGATGCTGAGCTTTAAAGTGTCTGTCGTGGAACATATTTTGTGTATAGTTCTATGTGAGGATTGCACCTTACAGGTTACACATTTAGCTTGAAGATCACTAATATTACCTCCCTTGTTTTTTCATTGTCTCCCTTCCAATCTCACCAATGCCATCAACCTTATTTTATTGTTTGTGTTGCTCTCACGAAGATCTAGTCTTGTTTGTCTTTCATCTGCATTTCTGTCTTCTGATTTGCTTGTTATCTGAGTGATAAGTCTCCACAATATCCGTATACGAGGTTCTAATGGGGCTCAGAAGCCTATATCATCCTCCAGCTAAAATCTTTAAGTTATTAATCAATATGTGCTTATTTTTATCTTATCATGAGCTACATCATAGATTTCGCACAAGTAATGTAGTTCTGTGTTTATACTTGCAAATTGGGATTTTCTGTTTAATCTGCCATCTTATGACAGAAATTGTTGTCAATATTAGTTTCATATTCTAAATAGATCATTGATGTCCAAGTGAATGTTGATATTAGTGAAAAATTTTTGAGAACCGACTTAATCTCAAAGTACGGAAAGGATCGAGAATTACTGTTAGTTTATTTACTAATGAAATGGAAATTCAAGCTATTGCTAATTTGTGATACTATTTCAGGTGGATTATCAGGAAGCTATATTTCTTTGGCGTGTGGATAAGAAAGATTTTCTTCTTTGGACAATTACTAGCACAACAACATTGTTTCTTGGTATTGAAATTGGTGTCCTTGTTGGGGTGAGTACCTGGAGCAGCGGCATTTGAGCTACTGAGTTTCAATATTCATATTGTATATACATTCATTCAGGCATAGTAGACATTATGAGCATAAACAAGTCAGATTTTGCGATGGTAAATCTTTTTGGATTAAAGAGCATGAGCTACCTTGATGTACTTAGAGTTTAGGATGGAAATTGCTTTGAGAAGGTCACTATTAATTTGTAATAATCTCAACGTTAAGCAGCTTTATCATCATAGGAACTGCTGAAGGAGCTTGAAACTAATAATGCAATTTTTACACGTTGATGCTATAGGTTGGTGCTTCTCTTGCTTTCGTCATTCATGAATCAGCAAATCCACACATCGGTAAGTTGATTTGCTTATAAGCTGCTCCATGTTTTCAGTCTTCACTGCTGCTTATCTGGTTAACAATGCCATTGCCATATGTCCTTGTATTTCCTTTTTGTCATTATTGTCCTTTAAGTGTGAAAGTTGCTTCATTTGCTTTTCCAAATGTCTAATATCTCTCTCTCTCTCTCTCTCTCTCTCTCTCTCGTGTCGATGTGTGTCAACCTCATGATAACCCTCTTCCTCAAGGCTTCACAGCTTCTTATCTGTTTTGCAGCTGTCTTGGGGCGCCTACCTGGCACCACTGTCTATAGAAATGTAGAACAGTACCCAGAAGCATATACCTACAATGGCATTGTTATTGTTAGGATTGATGCTCCAATATATTTTGCCAATATTAGTCACATTAAAGATCGGTAATTATATGGCTTTGCCCTTTCTATCTTCATTTTTGTTCTGAACCTGTTGGTCATTCTCCTATGTCTATGAAAGGAAGCACTAAGTATTCTAAAGTTTCTTTTCAGGCTACGGGAATATGAAATTGAGGTTGATAAATCAACACGGCGGGGCCCCGAAGTTGATAGAGTTTATTTTGTTATCCTAGAGATGGCACGTAAGTCATCATTTAAGTGGTGTATGTGGTTATCTATACAAAAACAATATGGAAATGCTCCTTCATTGGAGTCTTCATCATGTTGAATTAATATGGAAGTGAAAGTACATGAGAGTTAGTTATTCTAGTCAGCTTGCAGTGTTTCTCTCCTGTCTCTTGAAAACTTAGTTTGATCTTACAACTTACTTTCCGAGCTAATTTTCTTCCAGGCTGGGAAAATTTATTCCAGGTGTGGACGTAATATATCATGCATATATCTGCTGTTGATCATCATAAGTTAAATTAAAGGCTTTATGGGCCTAACAATAGGTGGAGTAGTTGTAGCCTTTTTATTTGACAGAAAAAAAGTTGCCTTATTTAGGAAAAGGTTATGAAGTATGAGTTCCATGAACCATGGACTAAGTATTCTATATCGATGTGTTTTTTTTTTTTTTTTTTTTTTTTTTTTATGTCAATTTATCAGAATATAGTTGAGTTGATGTTTCACGAATAAATGATTTCTTAATTGACAGCTAAATTTTAAAGTCATATCTGTTTTGTTCTTTATGAAAATCTACTCCAAATCCTCAGGCCAAGAGCATGGATTAATGTTGTAACGGGCCACATAATTTGGTTTAATTGTTGGTGGATACTGAAGAATTCAGCCAGTCAAGCCTCACCTTAAAACAATGCAGTCTTTTTATAGCATTTCTATCATTTCGGCTTAAAGTTCATGGAAACAGATTTACACCCTCATTTATTGTTACTCATGCTGATATAGGCCTTGGCTTCACTGCATTGAGGTTCTTGTGCTGCCACATCTTAGAATCACATTTTCATTTCTTGTTGCAGCTGTCACATATATTGATTCCAGTGCTGTTCAAGCTTTAAAGGACTTGCACCAAGAGTACAAGTCACGGGACATTCAGGTTTGTTGATCTCTAGCGAGAACAATTCGTTCAATTTCTTGTCAGTCTCCCTGGAAGTTCCTTTTGCCATCTCCACAAGCATCTGAGAGATTTCTTGGTGTGGCAGATTGCTATTTCTAATCCGAACCAGGACATCCTCCTTACCTTTACAAAGTCCGGAGTGGTTGACATGATTGGCAAGGAGTGGTTCTTTGTTCGAGTCCATGATGCCGTTCAAGTCTGCCTCCACCATGTCCAAAGCATAAAAGAAATGCCCACAACACCCGATCCTCCACCTGAGGAGAGCCCCAGTCTCTTGCAGAGATTACTCAGGCAAACGGGAGAGGATCTTTCGATTACCGAGTTGGAGTCTGGAAATCAAAGGCCTCCAGCTTCTACAGATACTGATCCTCAATTGGAACCTCTCTTGCCCCGGAAGCCTTGAATGAGTCTTCCCCACGATGTATGTGCTGCCAGAAATTGTCTGTAGGAGGCCATGCTCAATTGTATGATCTATTAGTCCATTTTTTTTCCCGCTGTAAAGGATGATTCTTTGTTTTCTTTTTTCTGTGAGTAAAGTAGATAATCTTGTATAATAGGATCAGCATGTGTCACTGAATTATATTCACCAATAAGCATATCTCAATTAGCTGCATTCTATGAGCTTATCAATGTAATTCTGTTTCCCCCCCTCGGATCGATTTCTTTGCCCCTATTGTGCCTCTACTGTAACTCAATAATACCTTTTTTCTGTGAGAAGCGTCTATGGGATACAAGTACAACAATCTTTATGGATAAATTCTATGGGATGCTTTATTTGCGTTTATGGTAATTACTGGACTTAGAAATTGCTTTGCAAATCAATTATATAATGGGTTTATTGGCATCTCTACCATTGCTTCTAGGTTTTTTGTCACAGTCGGTGGTACTGTGTCGGGAAGTAGAAAAAACCTTGAGCTTAAGCCTGCGGGGGGGCGAGTGCTTAAAGCCTTGACATGAACTAAATTGTTCAATTATCTAGGTAGTACAAGTTTTGAAGCATTGAAATTGTGTGATAGAGAAATCAGAGAAATCACGAGCGCCAACCAGGGGTCAGGACCCATATTCACAAATTCTTGTTTAGTAGGCCCCTCCTAAAAATCTGTGGTCGTTCCAGCCCACACATTCTCTTCTAATTTCGAGTAGGCTGGTCAAACAGTTGGATTGAGTCGAAATTATCCGGCTTAAACTGATTCATTTAACTCGTTTAAACTCATTTTATATGTAATAAATATCTAGCTACTCATATTCGACTCGACCCATACTTGGGATTCATTTTAAGTAATTTTCCTCTTTAAATTATTGCGTTTTGATAATTGGCGACTTCACGGAAAGGCTCGTCAAGTTAATGGGGGAACTATAGAGTCGGGTTATGAACATATATATGAAGGCGATTATGAAAGTTCGACTCAAACCATCCATAAATCATGAAACGGATGCAGTATGACCTTATTGTTTTGGGACTTATAAAGTCAACCTCGCAAGCAATCTTGGCTGAGAAAAACAAACCGATACATAAAAAGGAGAGTTCTCTATGAGTAAATCCATCTTCAGCTTTTGGAGTGTAAGCAAGTTAAAATTAACGTAGCATTAGACCCCAATTAGAACTTTGAAGTATAAAGTATCTAAATTCCATCAGTTATGAACCTTAACAATGTTTGATCACAGTTCGTGGACGCTTCGAGCATTTCATTGCTTTGAGAGCGACAAACATAGAGACACGGACCTCTGGAGTGCCATAACTTGGCAAAAAGAGACACTTAAGTGCCATAACTTACAAAAGGTCCACTTAAGTGCCAAAATTGGAGCAAAATGGATCACTTGAGTGCCAATCCGGCCAAAATCCGCCAAAATGCCGACGTATCAATTTTCCGAAGCATGTGCAAAATAGCGTCGTTTTGGTGCCGAGGTGGTAAAAAATTAATATAAAAATTTATTAAATTAAATTAAATTTAAATTTATTTAAAACATTTATAAACAATACAAATATTAAATTAAAAAAATTTTATAAAAATTTTAAAAATTAAAAAGAATTAAAAAAAAAAAGGAGCCCTCACCGCCGCCGCCAAGGGTCGGCGATGGAGGGGGAGGGCCGACCCGGGGTCGCCGGGCCACTGGCCGGGGGGGCCGGCCCGGCCGACCGGCGGCGAGGGCCTGTGAGCCCTCACCCCGATCTAGGGCCGGGTCGCGGCCCTCGCCCGGATCCGAGGAGGATTGGCGGCCCTCGCCGGATCTGCGAGGCTCGCGGCCCTCGCCTAGATCTAGCGGGGGAAGGAGGAGGAAGAAAAAAGGGGGGGGAAGGAGGAGGAGGGAGGTAGCCGGCGGCGAGAGCTGGGGCCGCCGGCCCTCGGCCCGGGGTCGGCGGCCTCGGCCGACCCTCCCCCACCTTCGGCGATGGTGGGGAGGCGACGGCGGTGAGGGCTCGGCCCCTAGGCTGCCGGTTGCCTTCCTCCTCCTCCTTTTTTTTTTTTTTAATAAATATAAATTATATTATTATTTTGTTTTAAATTAAATTAAAGTTAATTTTATGTTATATTAAAATTCAAATTATGCCAAAACGACGTCGTTTTGGCCAATTTAAGGGCTCTATTTTGGCCAACACTCGAAACGACGTCGTTTGGGGTGAATTAGAGTTGACTCGGCTCTCCGGCGAGCCACCTCGGCGAGAAATATTAATATTTAATTGCCATGTATGATTTCCGGCCGGCTTCGTTGGAGGTGGCACTCAGGTGCCCCATTTTTCTTAAAATGTGGCACTTAAGTGTATCTTTCATAAGTTATGGCACTTAAGTGTCCATTTGTGCTAAGTTATGACACTTGAAGAGAGTGTGATCTCAGTTCCTGGACTTTTCGAGCATTTCATTGCTCGATTGCGACAAACATAAATGCATTCGTTAAGTAATGGAAACACCATCAACAAAAACTTACGGGCCCTAATATACATCCAAACTAAACCAAAATTGCATCTCCCACTCAGTTGACGCACATCGACTCCCTAATCGCTCTTTGTTTAGCAACAAAATTGCAAATGGCAGCCACTAGATCGATTGAGAACTCGCTGCCCTGTGGAAGAGGGGGTTGAGAGGGACGGAGATGGAGACCGGCGGTTGCAGCTGGAGGAGAGGCTGCGATGGTGGCTAGTGGCTGCAGTCTGAGGGAGAGGTTACGACAATGTGGGAAGCGGTGGTGACTCTGGAGGAGGGAGGTGAAGTAGAACAAGTAGAAGAGGGGGACGATCAGCAGATGAATAGGAGAGAAACTCTTCAAAGGTGGGTTAAGTGTTTTGTTTTGCCATTCTAAACCTGTTTACTAAATATAATTAACTCATATAATAACTCAGTTAATTATATATGGATTAAGAAATGGATTTATGATCCATTTTAATGAGTCTAATCTCAAGCGAAGATAGGAGAAACATAGACAGGGTCTTAGACTTGAGGTCCTTAAAAGAATCAATTGATGAGCTCCAAAATGTCAGGATCAAAGGAGTTGTCCATGAGATGTTGTAGATTAGGCTGTGTTGGTTATATGGGCGAGTATTTTTGCCCTTGTTTTTCCTATCACCCTACTACCGGTCCGATTTCTTCTATATACCCATTTGGACTAAGAAGTGGGACTTTGAGGTATCGGGATGAAGTCTAAGAGATGCAGAATGGTTGATTTAACTAAATCGTGGGAGTGTTGTTAGGGTTTTGTTCTAGAAATCTAGGGATTGGAGGATTTCCAAAGGCGAAATTAGTCTCTTGTGCGAAAATTGGCTAGGAGTTGATGTCACTCTCATGATAATACCTATGGCAGGCGAAAACCAGTGGTGTTAAAAAATAATGTTTACATACTCAAGTTAAGTTGGTTGCGATACGATCTAATGGAAGGATTTCATTCACTATAGTGACTATAGTGTCCTTGAGAAGAATATATAAGGAAGGCTGACCTGATGCTTCCATTCACCAAGTATTGCAACCTATGGTAGGCAAAAACTAGTTGTTGTGTTAAAGTGATGTTTATATACTCAAGTTGAATTGGTCGCGGTATGATCTAATATGAGGATTTGATTCACTATAACGACCATAATGTCCTTGAGAAGAATATATAGGTAAGGCTAATCTGATGTTTCCATTCACCAAGGGTTGCATGGGCTTATCTGTGATAAGGTTGATGATTTGATTCTGCCATTGGAAGATTAAATTAGAGTATGATTTGATTCTGCCATTTGAAATTAGATTAGAGTAGGAGATATGGAGATATGATTTGATTCTGATTATTCTAATTGTGGGTTTTTTTGATCCGATCAATATGTAAGATTAGATATTCGGAATATAAAATAGGAAATCTGGTAATCTTCTTAATATAAATAATCGTAAGTGCTATAGAAGCAAAGTGCGTATTATGACTTTCAATGAAGAACATTAAATTTACCTTTGAATGATTGTTTTCTTAATTCTTTTGATTTTCTTCAATCTATAGCTAGAAAACTTTCAGCCCGTGACACTAATGCGGCAAGATTTCTTCTTTTTGGTGCTTTGAATGGATGATTATTCACGTCATTGATAGCTTCATCCTGAGTTGAGCTTGAGTTATTCAATAATATATTGTCGAGTGGAGTTTAGGCTCGTTGATACTAAACTCAACAAACTCACGAGCCTGATCGAACTTCTATTATTCTTTACAAAAATATTGTTATATAAGTATAAAATGACAAAGAACTGCACAAAATTGCACTTTATACCTACGAATTTACAAATGCAGGAAAGTGGTCTAGCTTATTAAGCTCGAATATGAGTTTACCCATAAATCAAGTCGTGCTCGAGCATTTGGAAATTGCTATTCAAAATAGACTCAAGCCTGAATTCCGATACTCGATTGAGCTCAAGTCCGAGTTTCAAGCACCAAGCACACGAGGCTTGGCACTATCGGGACTAGATTACATTCCTAGTTGACATTTCGGCAGACGGCTCTCGCACCGTCTCTTATATTCTGCTTTAGGAGCGGCTTGAGCCGTCCCAACCGAAACAAAAGAGCAGGGGCAAAATCCTGGAAGGGCTATTTAGCACGGGGTAGCCGCTGCCCTCGACGTCCTTACGGACAGGAAACAACCCGTCCCTAGAACCTCAGCGATGGACTACGGGAGGCACCTGCGCGAGGACGCTCAGCGGGAGGACGGTTTTGCTCGTCCTTTGTCCATCATTTAGCAGCGGGGTACGTATGACCATGCAATATGCATGCCTCCTCTAGACTTTTATAGAACGAGCTGCTACTTTTCGAACATTTTATTATGCACTGTAACGTAGTCAACGGACTGTGGTCAGAATTCCTATATTGTTGGCTTTTTCTCCAGTAATTCCGATACCTCTTTTTAATTCTTTTGGCCAAGTCCAGTAATTCCAATGCTCTTCTCGTCCTAGTTTTCCCTCTTTTTCTCAATCAACAACTCTCAGACTGAAGGATAAACTGTCTTTTATCGCTTGAAGGCCTAGAGATTTTTTGTTAGCATTGTGTGTAAGCGGAAAATTGCAGAGACTAGTCTTGTATTGTTGCGTGTTACTCAAAAGAAGGGCTAGGCATGCTGCAGAAAGTGGGATTCAAGTTGAGTAATAGTGGAAGAGGAAAAAAGAAAAATCCTAGAAGAGGGTCACCATTTTCTTTGCATGAACTTAATTTTTTTTTTTTTACATTTCCACTATTCTTTTTTTTTTTCCATTAATCATATGGGGTTGATCTAGAGCTAAGCACATTGTCATTCTTTCAGCTTGGGAACTGGTGATTGCGAGTTTGGAAACTGCTTTGGAAACTCATTTCACTAGGGGGGCACCGCCGTGATGCGGGTGAGTTGATGTGCTAGCTCTCTTCCAGATAACCACCCTGTGGTGGTTGTGCCCTTGATTTGCATAAGAAAAAAGAAATAATTTCTCATTTATGATAGATGCCATTTTTTGAGTAGGCAGCTTCAGGTTCAGCCATTTTGCATGGTGCAAAAAAAGGAGACAAAAGAATAAGCAGAATAAGTATAATAAAAATATTGTTCTTTGGATATGGTGCAGCCACACCCACTTAATCATGTGAGAGGTATTACAACATAAGGCCAAAAGTTGGAAAAAGGAAAGCCAAAAAGAAAACAAGTAAAAAAGATGGGTGAGGACCGAGGTAGAGAGAAGATATCATTGTGTGGTGATGGGGAGGTGAAGTGATTCATCAGGGCTTCAGGTAGAGGGAACCAGATAAGCAGATTCTCAACTATGAAACTAGGATCATATGTTTCTACACATGCCTCCTTTTTTCACGGGTTTTTTCTTCTGTGATAAGAATGTGTGATATCAAGAAATCCTGGCCGGATTGCTAAAAAGATAAGGTCTCTAATTTCTTCTACTCAATGCTTTCTGTTTGATCATCGGTGCGTACATCCTTCATTGCAATATCTGGACAATAATTCACATCTAAGAGTCCATCAACAAGCAGGGATCGAGAATTTTTTTTTTTCCTTTTTTTGTGAAGTCAATAATGCGATGTGAGCGCATTTGCGTCATGACACGTGAGGAAATCTTTGGAGAAAACTATGATGGGACATTATATGATAAAGTATGTCATATTCGGGTTCCAAAATTCCAAAACTAAGATTAGTTGATTGAGTTTGGAGAAGTGTTCTACTTATAAATACTTTCATTCATATAATCTTGAGGATTATCGATGGAAAAAGAAAAAAATTACATTCGGTTTTCTTTTCTTTAGTTAGTATCATATTGTATGTAGGAAAGATTTTGCACATTGGAAAGTCATCCAGATCTTGGTCAAGAGATTCGAGAAGAATTCACAACTCTTGAACGCTTGATTACTCCTAAGGGTTTATGTTGAGCACCTCATTTTCCTCATTTTTCATGAAATTTAAGTTCGAGTCCAGCACGACACTTGTCTAAATGATATGATATACTTATGTTGTTGATCCGTTTCCTAATAGTATAAGTTCTTTAGACGATTAACGTGGTATTAGAGCACAAGCTAATAGTTCAAATGCTAGCATGATCTCTTATTTTTCTCTTAACTGTTATGACTGTTATATATTTTGCATGTATATGGAAGTAATCAAATATATTATTACTTCATCTTCTAACAATCTTAAATTTTTGAAAAAATCGACTCATCTAACAACACTAATCAAGGGCGGTTTGCTAATTACTCAATTCAACTGTTGGTCACTGTACTCTATATCATATGAAAATTAAAGTCATGTCACTTTAATCTATCATTCCTCTAAAGCTAAGATTGCAAGAACTTTTTATTATCTTGCCTATTTACTTAATGCTTGACATTTGCCACTCACAATAGTATGACTAAATCAAAATTGAAACCCATTGACATGTTTCGAGTGTCTTTTATAAAATTATATGATTGGATTAGACAAAATTTCCGTTAAATTTAGTGATAACTCAAACTATATATATCAATTCAAATTAGATGATATTAACATACGAAAAGAGTAATCACCATCCTTTGTCTGTCTTGAGTAGTTGATCCCACACAATTCATAATCTTTAACTCAGCAGTTCCTCTCTCTCTCTCTCTACTCCTCCTCTTCCTACTCCTACTCCTCCTCCTCCTCCTCCTCCTCCTCGATTCTCCGATCTTGAATGCTCAAAGAAGTGAAAAAGACAACTGAGAAAAGCAAAAGAAAGTGGTCTTCCACTAATCGTTTGTTTTGTTAACGTAGGACCAACTAGGGTTTTCACAAGACCATAACTGTTTGTATGTATGTCGTCTTTTGGTTGATGTCTCCCAAAAAAGATTCATATTTTTCTCTAAGCATATACATGGTTGTCATGTCTGATATCAAGTGCACACAAAAATACACCGCCTTATCGACATCGTGTGATTGATATTTTAGTGAACACGATTTTAAATAAAAGAAAGTGGTCTTCCACTATCGTTTGTTTTGTTAACGTAGTACCAGCTAGGGTTTTCACAAGACCATAACTGTTTGTACGTAAGTCGTCTTTTGGTTGATGTCTCCCAAAAAAGATTCATATTTTTCTCTAAGCATATACATGGTTGTCATGTTTGATATCAAGTGCACACAAAAATACACCGCCTTATCGACATTGTGTGATTGATATTTTAGTGAACACGATTTTGATTAAAACCAAATCGGGAAGTTTTGATAGCTATTGAACAGCCCATATGCCACTTGCTCCTGCAGCTATCATGCCAATTAGGATACGACACATTGCCGACCTCGAGATCGAATCATATCAGCTAGGTGTTGACGTGGCAGAACTGGCTGAAAGCATCAACATCAACTCATCTTATGATTTGTGAAACCTCGAATTCATCGAGAGACTTCTTGTTTCTAGCTCTTGGCTCTAGATGAAGATTAGCGAATCAACTGGAGGGGGAATGTTTTGTAGCTATATCGATTTATTTAGAGGTTACACAACCTACCCATCCTAGGATTGACCCAGTGGTGAGGGCTTTTCTCATGTTTTCAGTTCAAGAACCAAGGATTGGGTATTCGACTCCTACTCAAGATAACTTAGAGTTAAGTAGGGGTCATGATGACTCGGAGAAGAATTTTGTCCACCTAATTTTGTTGATAGTGGAATTTTTTGGGTGGACACCGATCCTGTGATTTTTTATTTCCTCACACCGAGGAGGTTTTCCACTTAAAAAAAAAAAAGATCTTGTGTTTGCGTGCTTGATAATTATTTTGCTCTACTATATCAGTTCATATTAGGTTTATACAAAATGAGAGATTATTTTATTCCGCCGCATTAATCTGATATTGTCCGGGTTGTTACTATTCTCCCATTAATGCATGCACCGGTGGTAGTAGAGGTAAACATGAACGACACTAACTACATTTCCAATGCATTCAATGAACACACAGAGGATGGACATTGTGGCTTAATAGTATTTTCCCCATGTCTTGGGAGAAACGTGTTTGCCAAACGCATTCAAGATGTGAGCATTAGGGCTAGTGGTCTCATATAGTCTATATTTTGTACCATTCTTGGTACAAGTCATGGCACCATCCATATACAAACTCGCTAAAATTTCAAGTGCGTGATATTTGTGTCTTTAATCCACCAATCCACCAATCCGATGCATGATAGAATTAAATTGTCACATCAACAAAGAGAATAAAAGGTGGCAGAGCTGATGATGCTGAACTCCCTATTATAGGGGGGGACCCCACGAAAGAGAGCAAAGCAAGACAAGACATTGATTGAGTTGACTGCATGCAAAAGCTTTCAGCGGAAGAAGGGGCTTATAATTTCAGAAATGAACAAGAAGAGAGTAAGAGAGGGTTTTGATCTAGGGCAAAGGTCGGTTTCAATTTTGGAGCAATGAGCAATGGTCCAATCACCGCTCGCCACCCCCTAGAGCATGGGCAATTCTTGTGCGATTGCGAATGCCAATTTAGCGGAGACCCGAGTGAGCAACAAGCCACTCAAAACCCAATCTTATTTCCAAATTTGGCCAGGCTTCAAAACCTAATTAAAATAATTAAAAATAATATCGCAATGGGACAATTGACAACATTGGAAATATAAAAACATATGTATATGCAACATTGGTTCTTTTTTCCTGAAACCCTTCCACTCGTTCGACATGTTGGTCAGTATAAGTGAAAGTTTTTGGTGACAGATTCCTTTTGTTGTATAGTTTGTGGTTCAAAGTCAATATATTACTAACCTTATTAAAAAAAACAGTATTTTTTTTTTAATTCATTTTCTTTCCCCCTCACGAGATAATACCATGTGTCCAACTTATCTTGATCCTTTCCACACCAAATTTTTTTATTTCTAAAGTCCAACTCATTCCTATTCCTCTCTCCTTCTCTTATAGCACAACCCCATAGACGGCCATGTCCCTCGCTGTCCTCAATCACCAGACCGACGACGACCACCGCAAGTATCATTGTATGTAAGCGGAAAATTGCAGAGACTAGTCTTGTATTATTGTGTGTTATTCAAAAGAAGGGCTAGGCATGCTGCAGAAAGTGGGATTCAAGTTGAGCAATAATGGAAGAGGGAAAAAAAAAATTCCCAGAAGAGGGTCACCATTTTCTTTGCATGAACTTAATTTTTTTTTAACATTTCCACAATTCTTTCTTTTTTTTTTTCCCATTAACCATTTGAGGTTGATCCAGAGGTAAGCGCATTCTCATTCTTTCGGCTTGGAAACCGGTGATTGCGAGTTTTGAAATTGCTTTGGGAACTCATTTTACTAGGGGGGCACAGCTGTGATGTGGGTGAGTTGATATGCTAGCTCTCTGCCAGATAGCCACCTTGTGGTTGTGCCCCTGATTTGCATAAGAAAAAAGAAATAATTTCTCATTTCTGATAGATGCCATTTTTTGAGTAGGCAGCTTCAGGTTCAGCCATTTTGCATGGTGCAAAAAAGGTGACAAAAGAATAAGCAGAATAAGTATAATAAAAATAATGTTCTTTGGATATGGTGCAGCCACACCCACTTAATCATGTGAGAGGTATTACAACATAAGGCCAAAAGTTGGAAAAAGGAAAGCCAAAAAGAAAACAAGTAAAAAAGATGGGTGAGGACCGAGGTAGAGAGAAGATATCATTGTGTGGTGATGGGGAGGTGAAGTGATTCATCAGGGCTTCAGGTATAGGGAACAAGATAAGCAGATTCTCAACTATGAAATTAGGATCATATGTTTCTACACACGCGTCCTTTTTCATGGATTTTATCTTCTGTGATAAGAATGTGTGATATCAAGAAATTCTAACCGGATTACTAAAAAGATAAGGTCTCTAGTTCTTCTACTTAATGCCTTCTGTTTGATCATCGGTGCGTACAGCCTTCATTGCAATATCTGGACAATAATTCACATCTAAGAGTCCATCAACAAGCAGGGATCGAGAATTTTTTTTCCCTTTTTTTATGAAGTCATTAATGCGATGTGAGTGCAGTAGCATCATGACACGTGAGGACATCTTTGGAGAAAACTATAATGGGACATTATATGATAAAGTATGTCACATTCGGGTTCCGAAATTTCGAAACTAAGATTAGTTGATTGAGTTTGGGGAAGTGTTCTACTTATAAATACTTTCATTCATATAATCTTGAGGATTATCGATGGAAAAAGAAAAAAAATTACATTCAGTTTTCTTTTCTTTAGTCAGTATCATATTGTATTTAGGAAAGATCTTGCACATTGGAATACAAGTTCACCTCTTCAAACCACTTTTCCAAAAATTAGGTCATCCACATCTTGGTCAAAAGATTCGAGTGGAATTCACAACTTTTGAACGCTTAATTATTCCTAAGGGTTTATGTAGAGCACCTCATATTCCTCATTTTTTATGAAATTTAAGTTCGAGTCCAGCACGACACTTGTCAAAATGATACGATATACTTATGTTGTTGATCAATTTCCTAATAGTTTAAGTTCTTTAGACGGTTAACGTGGTATTAGAGTACAACACCAATCAAGGGCAGTTTGCTAGTTGCTCAATTCAACTGTTGGTCACTGTACTCTATATCATCTGAAAATTAAAGTCATGTCACTTTAATCTCTCATTCCTCTAAAGCTAAGATTGCAAGAACTTTTTATTATCTTGCCTATTTACTTAATGCTCGACATTTGCCACTCACAATAGTATGACTAAATCAAAATTGATACCCATTGACATGCTTCGAGTGTCTTTTGTAAAATTATATGTTTGGATTAGACAAATTTCCATTAAATTTAGTGATAACTCAAACTATATATATATATATATATATATATATATATATATATCAATTCAAATTAGATGATCTTAACATACGAAAAGAGTAATTGTTGGGAAAATATGGCTTCAAATTGAGTAGAATAATAAAGTCGGATCTTTGAAGTAATCAAGTCAGATTTTGAGGCATGATATTACTTTCTTTAAGGATTTATTTGCCCCACAAAGTTGCTAATGGTCACCGGAAAATTTCCTCAAGGATACAACAAAATCTCAAAAGAGAATACTAGATAGCAATTCTAGTATTTCTCCTGGATCTCTCATGGGAAACAATTGGAATAATGGCTATAATTTCTCTCGAAAGAAAACGAAAAAATGGAAGAAGACGTGTTTGATCTCAAAACAAACGTACTTATTTTTGTCTTTTGAATAGAGGCAACCCTTCAAAATGTTGCAAAGAACAAAGGCAACCTTTTGGAAAAGGTTGCAAAATGAACAAGTACGTCTCAAAGGTTACGTTGAAAAGATATAAAAATTCGAAATTAAATAAATAAAAAATAAAAAATAACTATAACTTTTCGTGAACAGTCGCACTGTTTCAACAAGACTTTATAGTTAATTTTTATAGAAATAAATCCGAATTTTTCAATAAATAAAAATAATGATCGTTGGTTAATGCCAAATCTCGTTCACGTATGCACTCACATCTTTTGATGTGGGACAAGGCACTTCTTTATTTGTTTTATAAACAAACTACCAACAATCCCCCACTTTTGTTTATAAAACATAATTAGAAAATAAAACGTTAGAAATATACAGCCAAAATTTCCATGAGATTAATATACATATATAAAGGTCTCTTTCGAGTTAAACCTTTACTTAGTGCAAGTATCTCAAAGTTCTATCAAAGTGACAAGGAGCTCGGCTTTAAACTTGTACTTTTATTTAATAGAACCGGACATACCGCACATACACTAACATCTTGTTTCAGCGAGAAGTTTTATATTACTCCGCACTATTATGACCTTGTGCTTGATCCTGTTTCATGAGCTCTCTAGAAAGCAACCTTAACTTTCGTAAGAAGCGACACCACTTCTAAGCTCATATAGGTGAAGTATCTACCATGTGTTTCTGTTACTATTAACACAGTACAAATTTGTACTATACTTCATTAAGAATTTAATTCAACCTACAAAACGTAATAGACGATACTAACTTCTCATATCAGGACTACGTCAGTATCAAACAATCACATTTAATAACTTGTTCTTACCCATTAAACCTTGTAACTAGTGATATTCTAGAAAAATGTCGGGTTATCATTATTGGTGATTTCAATTAAAGGGCTTTAGCCCTGTTTCATATGAGATCATTTTTACCATGTCTATTAGTAAAGCCTTTGTAGAGGAATCAATAAGATTATTACTTGACCTCACGTAGACAATTGTTATGGTACCATCTTTAATCAATTGTCTCACATATTCTTGTTTTAGACTAATATGTCTAGACTTACCATTATAGGTGCTACTAGAAACTATTGCCAAAGTAGCCTAACTATCACAGTGAATAGAAATAGGAGGCATAAGATTAGACCATAATTTGATATTTAACAACAAATTCCTAATACATTCGGCCAATTTCCCAGTTGTCGCTAAAGCAACAAATTCAGATTATATCATTGAGTAAGTTATGTATATTTGTTTCTTGCTCATCCAAGAAGCAACACATTTAGGTAATGTGAAAATTAATCCATTAGTGGATTGTTTATCTCTCACACATGTAATCCAACTAGCATTGGTATATCTTTCTAATATAGCTGCATTATTATAGAACAATAAGATAACTCTCAAATGTTCTATATTTGGATTACTAGTATACTTACTTAACTTGCACAAAACAGGTTTAGTTTAATGCATCGCATATATTAAAGACCTTATAGTACTAACATATTATAATTGTGCTATTGCTTTACTAGTATTATAATTTAATTTAATACTGAATCAATTGGAGTACACATTTCTTTGAAGCCAAGATGTTTAAATTTATTTAACATCTTTTTTATGTCATCACTTTGGCTTAAAGAATAACCCCCACTATTTTATTTATTTTTAATTTTAACACCCAATAAAGTATCTACTTCACTCAAATCTTTCATTTTAAAATGAAAGTTAGATACTTTTTTGTCTTAATGACTCCAATCACATTGGCTCCATAGTCCCCTTTAAATACCCCCACTTCAAGACTATTTTAAGAGGTAATTAATTGAAATTATGCATCATCAAATTTTCATCCTCGATGAAATACATACATCAAAATAGAAAACCAATGCAATTCTACTCTCTTGACTTATTTATGCTATTCCATAGAATCAAATCTATGAGGGGCAAGGATAGGATTGTATAATTGTTGAAAAAGAAAGGGCAAAAGGGTAAAAGGAGCCGCGGGGACGTGCACGAGCGCGGTCCAACGCGCAGACGCATACAACGCACACACCTGGCAACTGCCACGCACGGGGGATCCATGTGCACAGCAGTTGAGCGCGTGTGAGAGCGCATGGCGCATGGGTTCCATGCTTCTGCAACTGCAGTGCGCGCGTGAAGCCCACGCGCCTTCTCCCTTGAGCACAGAAGCAATTTTCCGCCGGTTTTGGCTGTTTTCAGCCGCGATTTCGCCGCTGTTTCTTCTCCGGCAGCCCATCCCAGACACAAATAAATAATGGGTTTTGGAGAGCATGCCGATACGACCTCATGGGTCCAAGTTTCGGCGAAAATGAGCAAGAAATCAGCCCTCAAATCAAAAGAAAATTTCCCAAAATGCAATTCTTTAACCACCGCGACTTCTGCCGCCCGATTAGCCTCCGGCGAACACCAATATGCCGGAGTAACTCATGGCTAATGTTCCTCATGGCGGTGCAACCGTACAAGTCCGAAATCGAGGGGTGGGTCGCTGGAATTTGCCTGGAATCAGCAAGTTTCTCTCTTGGCCTCAAAACTCTGAATATTGTTCATCTTAAAAAATGTCCGAAAATATACCAAAAATTCGACAAAACAATGTAGAGACATTAAACTTGGCTCTGATACCAAATGTAAGACATAAAAAAATAAATGCGGAAACCAGGATCGATTATAGACAAACCGTTCTATGCGCTTCATCCTCTTGATTCCATTGTTGCGAAATAAATCCTTAAAATTGTTGGGAAAATATGGCTTTGAATTGGGTAGAATAATGAAGTCGGATTTTTAGAGTAATCAAGTCGGATTTTGAGACGTGATATCACTTTCTTTAAGGATTTATTTGCCCCACAAAATTGCTAATGGTCACCGGCAAATTTCCTCCAAGATACAACAAAATCTCAAATGAGAATACTAGATATCAATTCTAGTATTTCTCCAGGGTCTCTCATGGGAAACAATTGGAACAATATTTGTAGTCTCTCAAAAAATGGAAGAAGATATGTGTTTGATCTCAAAACAAGCGTACTTATCTTTGTCTTTTGAATAAAGCAACCCTTCAAAAGGTTGCAAAAGAACAAAGGCAACCTTGCAGAAAAGGTTGCAAAATGAACAAGTACGTCTCAAAGGTTACGTTGAAAAGACATAAAAAATTCAAAATTAAATAAATAAAAAATAAAAAATAACAGTAACTTTTCATGAACAACGCCTTTGTTTTAACAAGACTTTATAGTTAATTTTTATAGAAATAAATCCGAATTTTTCAATAAATAAAAATAATGATCGTTGGTTAATGCCAAATCTCGTCTACATGCGTATTCACATCTTTTTGATGTGGGACAATGCACCTCTTTATTTGTTTTATAAACAAACTACCAACAAGAATCACCATCCTTTATTCATAGTCTTTAACTCAGCGGTTCCTCTCTCTCTCTCTCTCTCTCTCTCTCTCTCTCTCTCTCTCTCTCTCTCTCCCTCCTCCTCCTCCTCCTCCTCCTCCTCCTCCTCCTCCTCCTCCATTCTTCGATCTTGAATGCTCAAAGAAGTGAAAAAGACACTTGAGAAAAGCAAAAGAAAGTGGTCTTCCACTGTCGTTTGTTTTGTTAACGTTGTACCAGCTAGGGTTTTCACAGGACCATAACTGTCCATACGTATGTCGTCTTTTGGTTGATGTCTCCCATAAAAAGATTCATATTTTTCTCTAAGCATATACATGGTTATCATGTCCGATATCAAGTAAGACACCTGAGAAAAGCAAAAGAAAGTGGTCTTCCACTGTCGTTTGTTTTGTTAACATTGTACCAGCTAGGGTTTTCACAGGATCATAACTGTTCGTATGTATGTCGTCTTTTGGTTGATGTCTCCCAGAAAAAGATTCATATTTTTCTCTAAGCATATACATGGTTATCATGTCCGATATCAAATGCACACAAAAATACACCGACTTATCGACATCATGTGATTGATATTTTAGTGAACACAATTTTGGTTAAAACCAAATTGGGAAGTTTTGATAGCTATTGAACAGCCCATATGCCACTTGCTCCCGTAGCTATCATGCCAATTAGGATACGACACATTACTGACCTCGAGATCGAATCATATCGTTAGGTGTTGACGTGGCGTAACCGGCCGAAAGCATCAACATCAACTCATCTTATGATTTGTGAAACCTCGAATTCGTCGTGAGACTTCTCGTTTTTAGCTCTTGGCTCTAGATGAAGATTAGCGAATCAACTGGAGGGGGAATGTTTTGTAGCTATATCGATTTATTTAGAGGTTACACAACCTACCCACCCTAGGATTGACCCAGTGGTGAGGGCTTTTCTCATGTTTTCAGTTCAAGAACCAAGGATTGTATATTCGACTCCTACTCAAGATAACTCAGAGTTAAGTGGGGGCCATGATAACTTAGAGAAGAATTTTGTCCACCTAATTTTGTTGATAGTGGAAATTTTTGGGTGAACTCCAATCCCGTGGTTTTTTATTTCCTCACACCGAGGAGGTTTTCCACTTAAAAAAAAAAAAGATCTTGTGTTTGCGTGCTTGATAATTATTTTGCTCTACTATATCAGTTCATATTAGGTTTATACAAAATGAGAGATTATTTTATTCCGCCGCATTAATCTGATATTGTCCGGGTTGTTACTATTCTCCCATTAATGCATGCACCGGTGGTAGTAGACGTAAACATGGACAACACTAACTGCATTTCCAATGCATTCAATGAACACACAGAGGATGGACATTGTGGCTTAATAGTATTTTCCCCATGTCTTAGGAGAAACGTGTTTGCCAAACGCATTCAAGATGTGAGCATTAGGGCTAGTGGTCTCATATAGTCTATATTTTGTACCATTCTTGGTACAAGTCACGGCACCATCCATATACAAACTCGCTAAAATTTCAAGTGCGTGATATTTGTGTCTTTAATCCACCAATCCACCAATCCGATGCATGATAGAATTAAATTGTCACATCAACAAAGAGAATAAAAGGTGGCAGAGCTGATGATGCTGAACTCCCTATTATAGGGGGGGACCACACGAAAGAGAGCAAAGCAAGACAAGACATTGATTGAGTTGACTGCATGCAAAAGCTTTCAGCGGAAGAAGAGGCTTATAATTTCAGAAATGAACAAGAAGAGAGTAAGAGAGGGTTTTGATCCAGGGCAAAGGTCGGTTTCAATTTTGGAGCAATGAGCAATGGTCCAATCACCGCTCGCCACCCCCTAGAGCATGGGCAATTCTTGTGCGATTGCAAATGCCAATTTAGCAGAGACCCGAGTGAGCAGCAAGCCACTCAAAACCCAATCTTATTTCCAAATTTGGCCAGGCTTCGGAACCTAATTAAAATAATTAAAAAAAATATCGCAATGGGACAATTGACAACATTAGAAATACAAAAAAACATATGTATATGCAACTGATGTTATTATAGATATGTGACTATTAATAATTTATGCTATCGCATGCCTATGTGATTTACTATACTACAGTATTCTAAACCTCTTATAAGATGAATGAATATCAACGGTCTTTATTTTTTTATTCATTTTCTTTCCCCTATAATGCCATGTGTCCAACTTAGCTTGATCCTTTCCACACCAAATTTTTTTATTTCTAAAGTCCAACTCATTCCTATTCCTCTCTCCTTCTCTTATAGCACAACCCCATAGACGGCCATGTCCCTCACTGTCCTCGATCACCAGACCGACGACGACCACCGCAAGTATCACCACCAGGCCACCGCCAACAATGATGGCGTGCATGTCTCACTCTCCGTTCTCTAGTCGCATCTTTGTTCTCTTTTTGCTCTCACGTCACCCCCTCACGTCTCTCTCTCTCTCTCTCTCTCTCTCTCTCTCTCTCTCTCTCTCTCTCTATCACAGGGCGAGCTCAAGGGCGTCAAGTTCATCGCCTATGCGGAGCTCGGCCCAGCATTTCAAGTCCCTCCCTCCTCGGTGTGAATGAGCTGCGCATCGATGGCGATAAATCTATATTTTGATGCCTCTAAATATGGAGTGGAGGGATTGAGCCTCTAGATCCAGAGGCTAGCAGCAAAATCAACGGCCTCGAGGCCTCAAGGGCCACCTAAAGGTCGTCAACGTCTCAACGGCGGGCCGATGCTAGGGAAGACAACGATTATACTTGTGAGGTGGGCAATGCATGAGATGGAGGGTTTCGGCGGAGATGGCTAGTTAAATAATGGGAGGACAACGACAATGGACACAGGGGTTCGAAAGAGATAGAGGAGTCATGCTTGAATATGTGGGATTGAATTTAAGCGGTGAACACCCAAATGAGATAAAACGTGTGACAACGATCTCGAGATGGGAAGAAGATACGGGTATATGAATAGTTATAGTGACTGCATCCAAGATCATTTTCATCCCTACTTTTGGCTATTTGACCATATTCATATGCATGTTTGATTGATGTGATACTCTGAAATTGTGGTCCGCTATTCACAATGGCACAAATGCTAAAAAAGACAACTAACTAAAGTTGATGTAGATTACATTAAATGAATGCCTACTCTATTAGCAAGTAGGTTAAAAGAAGAACATTCCGAATTTAAAAGAAAGAGCAGTATCTAATCCAGCTTGCTAATGATAACAACTGACCTGAAATCTATTTTTCTCAAAGAACAACATAGATAACAAGATCTAGCTAGGTGTATCTGGACACGATTCTCTTTGTTATAGGAGAAATGATACAAGAATATGGGAGTTCGCAAATGCAGAAGTTCACTGTCAATTGAAGCTTCAACATATATCAACAATCATCTATTCGATTTGAAATAAAACAAAACACCAGCAAAAGAGATGATCAAGAAATCGAAATGTTTAGTTAACTCAATAATCCACTCCTTGTCTCCCGCATAATTATGTTGATAAAGGTTATCTGCGATATAATAAAACACTAAGTTTGTTAGGACGCATGTATGAGTGACTTATGTAAGAGAAATTCCACATTGGAGAATTGATGTGATGTGGAGTAGTTAATATATCCTAGTTGACCTATAATTCATTGTCTTAAGCTTTTGAGTGAACTTGCGTTTAACTAGGTATATTGACGGGATCGAGCTTGGGCTCCTTTTCGGTGATCTCTCTAGATGAACGTATCGGATTGTTGCTGCGCGCTTGTATCAAAGCCGATAGTTGCAATTTCTGGACAAGTGGACATTGTGGTGTAGCAACGTGGGCCCATAAGGATGAAATTGGGCTAGAAGGACACCTAAATTATGGGGGAGCAAACCTAAGAGTGAGCTCATCGCACAGTTTTCGAATAGGTAGGCATTGTAGTGTAACAATGTGGGCCCATAAGGATGAAATTGGGCTAGAAGGACACTTGAATTAAGGGGAAATAGACCTAATGGTGAGCTCATGACACATGAGGGGGAGATTATTAGGATGTACGTGTAAATGAATTGTGTTAGAAAAATCTCTCATCGTAGAATTGATATGGTGCAAAATAGTTAATATATCATAGTTGGTATATAACTCATTGGCTTAAACTTTTGAGTAAAGATAAGTTTGACTGAATATATTGACAAGTTGGGTCTTGGGCACCTTCTTGGCGATCTCTTCAATTGAAGGTATTGGAATTCTACTGCGTGTTCCCAACAAAGATTACTAAAATCAAGCATGCAATATTTGTTCCAAAAAGTTTAAGCTATTTAGCCTAAAAGCTTAAACTATCATAGTACCATCACGTCTTTTTCGATATTTAAATATTCCCTCACTAAAAGCTAGTAGTAAGAAGATTTTAAAAGTGCAAATCGACATATACATGTAGCGAAAGAATGTTTAATCCTGTCACATCGATATAAATAAAATAAGACTTGTAAACAAGCGAAAAGAGAATACGAATTTTGTCCATAGTGTCATCCCGTCACATCGATATAAATGAAATAAGACTTGTAAACAAGCGAAAAGAGAATACGAAATTTTGTCCATAGTGTCATCCAAGTTGATCACCTAGTTATCCCATTCGAAACCAAATCGTCTTATTCGAAATTTGTTTTCATATCTTGGGGAAAATGAAGAAAATATCTAATAATGCAAGTGGAATGATGAACCTAAAACTTGGGAGCGGTCGACATACATGTGGTGCAGCTATGTGCAAGAGGAGGAATTGTTTTAACAAAAACAGCGAGGGGTGCCACCTCACCGTTTTTTTTTTAGGTCTTGTAGCGAGGATTTCCCTAGCAAAGAAAGCGGGGGACCGGGCCCACACATCACATGGAGGTGGCGCTTCTGTAGCTAATTGGCGCAAATCAAACCGCCCAAAAAAAATCAGAAAAAGGAAAAAGCTCAACCATGACAAAACGAGGTCATTTGCAAAATCTCCTCTAATCCCCTCTCCACCAATAATTTATCTCCCACGTGGGACTCTTGACCCCACCATTTTCTCTCTTTTTCTAAATTATTTTTAGTTTTTTATTTTATTTCTCAACATTTATTTTTTTGGGCCATTGGCATCTCCCCCTCTTATATGTGAAACCACATACGCATCGTGTTGCACCGAGTCTCCCAACTTGGGTCGTCAACGTTCGTTTCGATCATTAGTTTTCACTTTCTCGTCGATCTCAACACACGGGTTAGCGAGTTGAAAGATCAGCTGATCTTGTTCCATGGGGGATTCGTCGTCTGCTTCGTATATTCACATGGTCAGTCCTCCGCCGAAAAGTTTTGGCAGAGAGAAGACAAAAGGATCTGCTGATTGACTCTTTCCTCTTTAATCTTTATGCTCCCTTGTTTAACTTCTTTGTGCTTTTAATTCGTATCGTGCCTCTGCAGAACATGCTGTTGTTCATCGGCTCTCCCTTTCTTGATCTTCTTGTGCCCTTTCGATCCTTCTTCCTTTTCTTTCTCTTCGTGGATGAGATCATCGACCCCTTCGTCTTTTCTTTTCTTTCTTCCTGTCTTTATGTGCTCGGTTTGCTTTGAGATGATGAGTTGCCTATGCCAATGATAGGTCCATCACCTGATAGAGAAGTGTTTGATCTTTCGGAGGAGTAAGGAAGAATGCATGGAAGCCCTCTCCAAGCATGCAAATATCAAACCTGTCATAACCTCCACCGGTCAGCTTCTTATTCCTTCCTCTTCTTGTATTATTTCAGAAACCATCCTTATTTTTTCTTCTTCTCCCTCTCTAAATACATATATATTTTGGCACTGCAGGTAATTGAATCTTAATTCATCATCAGTGAGCTTGCTAACAAGAACGAAGGCAATTCGGAATCATACTAGCTTACAAATATCAAACAAAAGTAAACCCTATTGAAAAGATTTATTAAAACAGAATCCTTGTCGTGAAACCTACCGCTCATATACTTCCACCTTGTTCATAGAAATGTCTGATATCTTCAGCTCCTAGGGTTTCTTGGGAAATAATCTTCACTAACCTCCTGGTCTCTTTTGCATGAATAAGTTCTTGCTCAACTTTAAAACATTCTTGCACAATATACAAACACCAAGTTCTTGAGTTTTGTATTGATAGTCAGACATGTTGAGCAGAAGGAAGCTTGCTAAACACGGGATTTTGCTAACCCCGACAGCAAGTATAAGGGAAACTTTCGATTTTCAAAGTTTTAACTTTTCTAGTAAGAATATCATCGATGATTTGTAGACTGAAACTTTTTATTGCAAAAGCTAGCCTAATAAGTAAGTATTCGTAGATCTAATGTGATGGATTCAAGTGTCACATGAAATGCTAATGAATGCAGTGTGGAATGAACTGGAGAAAGAGAACAGGGAGTTCTTTGAGGAATATGCGCAGTCTCGAAGCAAAGACGATCGAATGTCGGAGGAAGAGACGAGTCAAATGATTCAGAAGATCATCTCCTCCTCTGATTCCACCTCCAAAGATTCACACCATGACGGCGACGATGGCGATGACGGCGACAACAACCATTCCAACCAAAACGTTTAACGTATTCTCTGTTAGTATAGTAACTACTACGAAAGCGATTTCACCTTGGTGTATGTCTTTGGTTGTCTCAATATGCCAAAACCACACACACCCCAATGACTCTCTCTCTCTCTCTCTCTCTCTCTCTCTCTCTCTCTCTCTCTCTCTCTCTCTCTCTCTCTCTCTGTGTGGTGGCCCATACAATGTGACGATGATCACCATATATGGAATGTACGGAAGAGCACGGAAGCTGCAATTGTCTTTAGCTAATATGATGCATCTGCTTCGATGATTGAACTCGTGCTGCAAATCTTACTGTGTAAGCAGATTTAAGTGAATGAAATTATAAGTTATGCATGTATATATGATGTTGGTAATGGGATCATATCGAATAGTCAATTATGAAATTCCATGTTGGTTGTTGATATTGTTATAAATGATTCGATGACCGTGTTATTGATTTTTTGACAGATTGTTTAAATATATATGGAACAAGAATATTTTTACTTATTTTGATGTATGGCTATCAATCAAGCTAGCATGACCCAAACCCCCCATTCAGAATTTAAAAAGTCCGGCTAGAACCTTAATATTATGCATGCGGTACGTTCATTTACTTATCAGCGCTTGCCCTCTGTATATAGCCAACCGAGGAATCTCCCTTGACATAACTTTAACATCATATTTGAGTCATAGTTCGTGAATTCTTCACCTCGTATTTGCACTGTTTATAACATTTTCCTCTATATATGTTATGTGCTTGCAATAACCTTTTCGGTCACGCGTGTCATTTGCAAGCTTAAGGCTCTCTCGGAAAACTTAAACGTTCAGAACAAATTCGTTGGATTATTGACTTCAACAAAGAGAATATGATTTAACTCAGACGAATTATTAGAAATATAAATGTTTTGATTGTGTGTGCCCACTCGAATCATATTTATAGATCAAACAATTTTGAGTAGATCTTTTTTTGGCCGAGATCTCTTAAATATTTACAAATGTACATGGGGAAAATTACAAAAAAAAAAGAGAGTCTTAAACGTATTTTTTTTTTGTGTCAACTCAGCCTTAAATATTTCAATTATGTCAATTTAGTCAATCCGATTAATTTTAACTAAAAATTATTGATGTGGCGGATTAGTCAGCGTCAGCTGTCCTAACGTGGTAATACCAATACGGAAATGAACAATTTTTCAATTTTTTTTCCTCTTCTCATGTTTTTCTTCTTCTTCTTTTTTCCCCTAACCCTAGGTCGGTGAGAACACCAGCGGATCCTTGCCAACACACAAGCGAGAGTTGACAACCCTCGCTTGGCCAAGGTAAGGGTCTAGGGTTAGGTAAAAAAAAAAAAGAAAAGTAGAAAAAAATCGTAAAATTTTAAAAATTATCCACGTTAATATTAGCATTGCCACATAGGCCGGCTAGTGCCGAGCGATTGTTATATCAATGATTTCCAGCAAAAAATGGTTAGAACAATTAAATTGGCAAGTCACAAATATGTTTAGGACTAAATTAGTATAATCGCAAAATTTGGGATTGAATTGTCATAAAACTTTTATGATAATTTTCCTAATGTAGATGTAGCTTAAAAGACTCATTATATAAATTCTTTTTGATAATAAGTATAGTTTTAGGGTGCGTTTATATTACTAAAAATTTCATGGTACAGAAAAATATTTTCCATGAAATTTCTCTAAAAAAATGGTTGGTTTTCATTTATTTTGTGATTTAAGAAAATTAATTTCCTTCCCATAAGAAAGAGGAGTTTTCCTCGATCTAAACTTATTATTTTTATGTCTATGAAAAACGTTCTTCATAAATCGATTAGTTTTTAGTTATCTAAATGTTGAAAAGTGAAGAAATAATTTTCCGGAAAGGATTTTTTTTTTCTCAAATAAACGGAATTTAATCATCTCCTCAGAGAAACACCTGATGCCAAACCCCGCCCGCCCACCGATGGGATCCTCACTTCCACTTCAGCAATAAGCGATCCCAACGCAGCGACGTGGCGGCGCGCCATTGGCCCATGCGATTTGCGCACGTACGGAAAGAAAGAAGGGGCGGTTGCAATTATGCAGCGAGGGGTTCTTTCTGCCTCGCTCTTTTGCGCGAAACGATGCCTGGAATCTTCCTGTTCATTCTGTCGTTGTATTGCGTGTGATGTTTAGTGGGGTCTAGCGGGAGGGGAATGCTTAATAAAGGAAGCGAATAATGTGGGGCTAGCGAAAAACGCCGCGTCGTTTCAATCAATTCTTTCTTAGTCTGACGCACCTGAGGGCGATGGCCGACGGTCTCTCTAGCCAACACCACCCCCCGCGCCCCGGGGTTCCCTTTTGGCTTAATGGTGTTTCCCAATCATGTGGAAGATATTCAGTCTGAGTTAGCTCGGAAACTTAGGGGGATAAGCATGTCCTTATGCCTTTTTTTTCCTTAATCTTTCCTGTATGGATGGTATTAAAAAATATCCATTTTTAGAGTGTCAATTGAGACTGTATTAAAGAATAGTAAAATCGCATGACGACATGTCTTGAAATTTGAAAAGAGTGCTTGTATAAAGGACTTTCAATGGAAGTTCGTGCATCTTCGAAACACGATTAATGACTTTTAATATGGCCATACTAGATTTCATGTTGCCTTATGTAAACTAAGGCAAAAATCGGAAAAAAAGAAAAAAAAAAAGCAAAAATAAATCTTATTAAAGAGTATTATAGGCGAGCGTGTTTCCATGATGGAATTTGGAACTTGAGAACGGGACTAGTAGGAATCTATTTGGTTCCAAGTTCTAAAATATACATGGTAGATTTGGTTCCAAGTTCTAAAATATACATGGTAGATTTTAGGTTCCAAAAAATTGGGGAACTCGTTTCAATGGATAAGTCGCAAGCCTTAAGTTGGTGAAATCTAGAATTTGTAACTTAGAATTTGGAACAAGTTTTTGTGCTTTTTTTAAAAAAGTTTTGTCTATGTCTTTCGCGCGATCCAACGGTATTCCAAAGGCGTTGGATGATTAGTGTATAATGTGGAACCCCTAATCTAAGCTTCCATTTTATGATCAAAATTTTTACTTTATTAATATTTCATATTTTTTGTATGTCTAAATATAAATTATAATCAATGAATTGTAGTGCAAGTAATGATCATTAAAGATGATAATTCACTGTCATCGTTCAATTAACAGTACAAGCATAACCTAAGTAGACCTTGTAACTAACTTTAAAATTTGTGACGGGTGTTGACACCTAAATTTTTTTTAGTGTTTTTTAATTAATTAAGCCTTAATTTCTTTTATTTTTCTTTTTTCGGATAATAAATAACAAATAACAAAAAAACAACAAAAACAAGAAAACAAAAAAAGAAGCAGCCAAAGGGGATGGGCCGACGAGCCCAGCCCCTCCTTCTCTCTTGTGTGGGCCCCCATTGGCTCGACCCACGCGACGCGACCCTTTTTCCCCCTTTCTTCTTCCGTCTTCTTTCTTCCCCCCTTCTTCTTCTTCTTCTTCCTTCCTCCTTCCTCCTTCCTCCTTCGCTTGTGCAGACCACGCGCTGCGACGACGACGCACACAAAGACAGCCTACGACGAAGTAGGGGAAGAGTAGCAGCGACGGGACACCGGTTCGGCCGCACCTAGCGCGCCGACCGGCGGCCGAACCTCCGCCGATCGGCCTTCCCCCGCCTAAAAATAGGGCGTCGGGGAAGGCCCAAAAAAAAAAAAAAAAAACACAGAGGGAGACGACGAAGGATCGATGGCTGCAAAGCTTCGAACCTCCCACCGAGAGACTTCAGGGGGGTCAAGGACAAGCAGGCCGAGATCCAAGGACGGCCGAGATCGGAGGAAGACCGGAGGAGCTCGTCGGTGAAGCCAGGGCCGAACAGCGAGCAAACCCGGAGAGAGAGAAGGAAAAGGGCCGGATATGGAAGACGGAGGACAAGATCCGAGAAGCCGAGGACCGGCCATCGCTACCTCGTCAGGACCGTCGCGACCGTCACTGCCCCGTCGCGTCCGTTGCTCTAGGCAGTCGCCTCCACGGCCAACGACGTTGTCTCGCCGACCAGCAACGCCACCGTGCCGTGCCCTCTTTACAGACAGGTATCAGCCCCGCTTGCCGCGTCGCTGTCACCTTTTCTGCCCGAAAACCTGGCCGCCGCTGCTGTCTATCGCCGTCGTCACCATAGCACCCCCTCTGTGAAGCCACGATTCCGGTCCCGACAGGCCAAATAGATCTGGTTGCCATCGCCGTGCGTCGTTCTCCGATCCTGTGGAACGACCAGCCACTGCTGTCCTTTGTGTCGCCGCCATCGTCGACGCCGACCCGCCGTCCCAGCTCCTCCATCGGCGCCGCGTTTAGGCGAAGGAGGAAGCATCGCGTCGGGTCACGACCCGGGTCGGATCCGGGTAGGGTTTCGTAGAACAAGCGGGTCGCCGGGTTGGGTTCGGAGCTCGAGCCGGGTGTCCTGGTTCTTTTTTTTATAAAAAACGGTACCGGTTTTGTCGCACGGGCCGGGCATTCTCTGAGCCGGGCCTGCGTTGCAGGCCCGTCCGGCTCTTGGGTGGGCGACCCGGGTCGGTCCCAACCCGGGTCGTCCTATATATATATATATATATATATAATAATATTTTAATAAATAAAAAATAATTTATTTTCCAGAAAATCAAAAATATAAAAAATAACCATATTTTCCCAAAAAAAGCCAAAAAGTCAGAAAAAGCCAAAAAAATGATTTATATTTTTAGAAAAAGATCAAAAATCAAAAAATGTTTTTATGTCCAAAAATGAGAAAAGACTCAAAAAAATGTTTTTCCTCCACAAATGCATGGAAAATTCCTCAAAAATCCAAAAAAAACATTAGGGTTTAAACAATATTAGGTACTGAAAGGGCATTAGTGATTAATTAATATAATCAAGTCTCCGATCCTAATTTCTCTAGTTGTGCGGGAGTAAGTAGTTAGCTCTCGATACTTCGTTTGGGTTTCTAATCGACCCACCCTAAACCGATTAGTGGCGAGTTCGTTTTAAAATTAACTTACGGGTTAAAAACTTGGACTATTAAGTCGTGAATTGGTAGACTTGGGAGAGTCCTTAAGCCTAATATACCTAGCCAAAACATTAGCCTTCGAAGGCGCCCGCCCCGATCGGGCGCCGAATAAAAAAAAAAAGAGGTTGCGATAGCTTAGCGACTCCGCCGGGGACACTTGAGGACTTAGGCCATTTTATCTTGTTTAAACACTTTACTGACTTGTTTTTGTTTTTTTATGCAAGTCAGTAGCTTAAAGGTTTATTTTCAGAATGTTTTGTGATTATAAACTGTTGTGAATGCTTTATTGTTTTAGCACTACATATGGCACACACAACCCGATCGCCGAACTTGGGCGGCCATAAGATATTTAGGATGGTGTTAAGAAAGATACGGCCTCGAACGCGAGACTACGATGTAGAGGTTGCCTTTCTTTTCCTCGAATTTCTTTAGCTGAGGTTAAGAGGGTATGCTGCCAACGAGAGACTGCGACAGGCGGACACCTTCTAATTTCAACAAACCTTCTCAGTTAGAAATCGAGCCGCACGTCCCATGCGTATGTCTTTGCGATTGCCATTTTCTTTAAAAGCAAAGTAATTTTTTTACTCTTACTCAATCCTTTTTTATTAGCCCATGGCAATTTAGGTAGGTTTTTCGAGTCCTAGTTTATATACGATGGGAGAAGATATCTAGTTTATTCCCGCTCCCAACGCAGAGCTCTTCAGATGGTGGGGTCAATTGGACCAATATGCCCAAGAGTGCGTGAAAGCCAAAGTCGGTCATCTCCTATCACTGTTCCAAATCTTTGTTCATCCTGAAGTCCCGCAGGCCATGGCATATTTCTGGTGCCCGAGGACATCCACTTTTACGTTTGGTGGGTTCGAGCTAACCCCAACTCTGGAGGAATACAACATCATCACTGGAAAGTCTCTCGAGAATAGGCTTGTTAGGCCACCAACAAGCATTGACCCGTTGCGTGGGTTAGCACGACTTTTAAGAATTGAAGTCCATGTTGTGAAGCGAACTCTTAAAAACAACCATAATACCTGCTCACTAGCATTTTTGATTGCCTGTTTTGAAAATCAACCCATGACCCAAAAAAGTGAAATTTTCCTTCTAGCCTTTTTTGGGTTCATCATTTTTCCCCATCAAAGAGTCGCCATAAGTCCCTCAATGGCATGGGTGGTTGATCGGTCTCAAGGGGGCAAAATTGCATAAACATGATTTTAGCCGAAATATTCTTGTCTCTTATTGTTTTAAAGAAAACACGGAAAAAATTATGCGGTCCTTCGTAGAAATTTTGCAGGTCTGGTTCTTTTCTCACCTAAGTGAATTTCGATGCCTCATGCAATCGTCTAAAACAAATGATTTCGAAAATCCATTACAGAAATTTGTGATCCTAGGACCATATATTCCCAACCAAAGCTGTGTTAACTGGATAAATTTCTTAAGATACCCTGCTCTTGAGACATTCCAATGGTGTGCTGGTTGGTTTCATGAAAAGAGTAGCCATCCAATTCCATTGCTCGGCCTCACCAGCGCCACTACCTATTACCCATATAGGGTAGCCCGATAGTATGGAGCCCTTTAGGAGATCCCGCCGCTTTCCAGGAGGAAAATACATCCACTCCGTTTTACCCATAAAAGCTGTGACTACGCATTCGAGATTGCCATTATCAAGGAAACATGGAGGAAATACCATCGCAAAAGAATCGTAGTACCTGAAAGGCTTGAGGGACGAGAAAAAGCCCACCACGCCTCTGAGTCATATATCCACAACCATCGTATCCCGACAAAATTGAAGCCATCGGTCCCTCACCCAATTAGCGAGATCAACCAACACGAGCAAACAGAGCTTATGCAAAGGGATTTGGGAATAGGCTGGATACACGTCTCAGAGCCGGTCCAAGAAAGGAAACACCTTTGCAAGAATAAGGCTCCCCGTCGCATATAAAATGACAATCATGTGCCCCTAAGTGTTAATATTGTGAAAATTTTGTCCCATTGTTTAGGGACTTTTGTTTAATACCTAGTATTTCGTTCTGTCATTTTAATTTCAAGTTTTAGATGTCAAAAGTCTGCGGTCTATAAAATCCTCTTTTGATAAATAAAAAACAGTTAGACCATTGCTAGGGGTCAATCTTTGTTTACTTTCATGCTCATCCATGGTTTTTGCGACATCAAGTAATTATGAATCATCAACTATCAGTCACCCGCGAATGGCCTCACGTGATAAGGCCCGATCTAAATGATGTACAAAATCGCCTCGCCAACATTGAAGACGGCATAGGACAGATTGCCCTTCGACAACTCTCAAGGCAAATGGAATCCACTCAAGCCAAGCCCAACTCCGTAACTGCTTTAAACACCGTCATAACACCCGCGAATTTGCTAGAGGATGACCAACAGGATAGATAGTTTGACCAACAGGATAGATAGTTTGTAAAGATCATGAAGAAGCTAAGCCAGCTGCAGGAGCAGGATCCCATGGACTTGTTTAATTATGCCGACATTAAGATCCCTGAAGAGCTCAAAGCACTTGAATGCGAAAGGTATGCTGATACCTCTCGCCCAAAGACCTACTTGCAGGCCTACCTGGTCTGAAGGATAATTCAATCGTACCAATCAAACCTGACTGGCCCCGCCTTGCGGTGGTACATTGTAAGGAAGATTAATCTCCTTAAAACCTGGGGGGAACTAATTGATGCTTTCCGTCAAGAGTATAATGTTGACATTAGCCCCGACATCGCCCGCCCTACGAAAACCCGATGGTCGCGGAGCACGAGGAGCCGATAGTCGCAGAGACAGGAGAAGAAGATCTCAATGAAGCCTTGCACGATAAATGGACGACCGAGCAGTATCCTATTACTGATAAGCTTCCCACTAGGAAATGCAAGGAACTCGTAGATGAAGTCAACACTACTTAGAGCCGAAGCATGACGGGATGGCTTCTCAACTTACTGCAAGAGCTAGAGTCCAAAGAATGCCGACCCCCATCAACCTGGGGAGCGAAGCTCCACCATCTCCCACTCCCCTTGACAAAGTCCAGCTAGTAAAACGAAGAGCTTTACTCAAAAGGTCCGGACCAAGAGTCAAGAAAAAAAAGCCTAAGCAACTCGAGTCAACGCCTGGCACTAAACGTAGGCAAAACTTGACAACCAATGAGCCGTCATACCAAGACTTCGAGTATCCCTTAGGGTACAATCCTGAAGGCTACCAGTCCCTAGGGTACAATCCCGAGAACTACCAATATTATACAAATGAAATCAGCCGTTCATTGTGTGACTGTCTCTTGCCCACACATAGGATCCAAGGTCTGTTAGAAGAGGGAACTTTTGTCCGTCATGACTTGTCTCCCAATCAACTGCTAAGCTTGTCACCTAACCGTGAGGATGATGTAAACGCCTCATCCTCGTTTGGTGATTTTGACCTGGAAGAAAGCAATGAGATGATCTTGGAAGAGTCCAGCTTTCTTGAAGCAGTAGAGTTCACCACCGCAATCACTATGCAATGGGAAAACTAGTGGCCCAACCAAGACACATCAGGCCCGTCTTGCCCTCATGGGATCATGACCCCCAGAGAAATGTGGATACTTAATCTCCGCAAGTATAACGGCACAACTTGCCCCGTGGCACACTTGCAATATCTCCACACAGAAATGAGTTGGCACTATAGCCTGATGTCATTCACAACTTGGGCCTTCCAAGAAATTCTTACAGGATCAACATTACAATGGTTTGTCACGACCAATATTTACCTCATAAGGGATTGGAATGAGCTATTTTTCACATTCCTACATCAGTATCAAAACCAGATTGGAATTTAACTACCTTGCAAGAACTTGGTTCACTTCAGAAGAAGATCAATGGAGGATTTCCGAGCATATATAAGGAGGTGGAAGGCTTTTATGATGCAAACCTACCCTCAACTGATCGAAGAAGAAACGATAAAGCTGTTCAATGGAGCTTTACCTCGCAAGCATTGTTGTTGGTTGCATGGGTTGCACTTCCGTAGCTTTAATGAAGTGGTCTGTCATGCGAATACTTCGAGTCTACTGGAGGCGAGGAACTCGAAGGCACTTGATTTTAGAGCCAGCACTATCAAAGTGCTCCTTTTCATGGGAGTTTGCATGGGTTTTTCTTGTTTTTATAATTTCATGTTTCTTATCATGACTAGTGCGCTACTGTTGCATTTTCCGTTCCGGTAATCTAATGTATAGTTCTAATATTTTTTTTTAAAAGCATGAGGCGGCATCACAAATTAGCCTGGTGATGTTATCCAACCATGAAAAGAAAATATCATCTAAGGAGAATACTGAGGGCTAGGCTTCCTCATGCTTTCTCCCTCCCAAAGATATATACTTCTGAAAATAAAAAATATTTTGTTATCTAAAGCTTTTGTCAAAACAATCATGTTTGTGTTTCTGACTTATTCACTTCATGTCTCAGAGTATAGTCCCTATCCCCTTCGACTTAGCATGACAGGGGGCATTTGAAGCTGGCACATCATGTGAACTCGTCGAGTTCAAAGAGACTCTTTCAAGAAAGCAGGGGCAAACGAAAAAGGATCATCCTACTTCAAAGAGGGGAGGAAATCTAGACAATCGAAGCAGGTCTCTAGCCCCCTACATTTGATGATGACGTTAGGGCTTGGAAATCTCACTTCTTGCTTCAGACGCATGCTCTCCCCAAGAAGTGATTGCCATAAGAGAATTGGAGGTTTTGATTGTCCATCTCGATTCCATGTAAGCTTGAGGTACATGACTTTACCAAATGCTACTAATGTTCATATGGTCAAAGACAGAAGAAAAATTCCACAGAAGAAAGGCGTTGAAGATAAATCAACAACCATCAATCATGCATATATGGCCACGAATGAGAAAGGCCAATCAAAAAGAGATGTTGAATTGAGTCAAGATGAAGAGGCTGTCATCGACATTCAAATATCCCTAGGAATTAGCAAATACAAGCTCTGGGGAATGGTAACTTGGTATTGTTTCCAATACTCTCTCTCTCTGAACTCGCTTTTGACATATTTTCTTCTATTGACAAGAAGCATAGGATTCAAGAATCAAGCTTAATGGTTAACTTGGGCAAATCAAGTGACCCATATTGATTTATCTAACTTGGTATGAAATGACGTGTCGTCCAGGAGCCGGTTCAGTTAAATGAAAAAAAAAACGCCCTATGGACACCACTGGCGCCTTAGCCTAGTGGTATGGGGGATGAAGCTGTCCAGACGCGATCGGGGTTCGAGCCTCGGGAGCGGCAACTAGTTGCCATATGTAAAAACTAATTAAAATTTTTTTTGCTTCTCTTGCGCCTGCAAATTATGAGAGAGCAAGTGACCTAACAAGGTGAAAAGTGCATGACTTCATATCCTCCTCATACCTCAGGATCACCTGATCGTCAAAGATGTGGCAAACAAATCAAGAAAAGGCATGTCGAACTCTGAGAAGCTCTTCTAAACAAAATGGTGTCTCGTTAATAAAAGTCTCTTTGAGTAAAAACCATTCCTTTGTTTTAAGAGTACAAACTTCATCATACTTAAAAATGCCGCATGCCTTCTCCAAATGGATTTTGTATGATGATTTTGTCTATCAAGATCACTGATTCCACTGAGGATTATGAAAATAGATAGCTGAATGAAGAATACAAGATTGATTGAGCATGCTGGAGAGGCGTGTCAGAATGATGAAAGGAAAGCCATATCCTACACACAGTCCTCCATCTATACACTTGTGAGATGAATGCAGAAGATTCCATGATTGTAGGGTAAAGAGTTCTCTCGCGAATGGTACGATAACCAAAACAGTGAGAGACATTTCATTGCTCACTCCTTTTGAGCCATATACACTGATGAAGTTTTTGTCCTACCCCCTATTAAGAACCACCCCACACGGGCAGATCGGAGGCGAAGCAACATCACAAGGTGAGAAGAAGGATAGAAATTTTCTTGCTTGCACTTGCATCAATCTTCAGGTGTCTTTATTGCATATGAACACTCGCATTAATTTAAGTGCCATGGAATGACGAAGAGCAATTCTTTCTTTACGTACTTGCATTCATTGTACAACTCAATTGAGTCTGTAATTTCACCCTCACATGGAGGCAAAATAGAAGTTACTGCCATTCGAGCAACATAATCAGGAGTGCCACCAAAAGATGAAGACTCAACAGTCTAACAACAATGTTGCTTGAACTTGCCTAGGCTAGTTCCTCAGACAACAAAAATGAAAAACTAAGGGCATGAAAAAGTAGTGTACCCGCTAAAAGCAAGGTCAATGCCTATAAATGAAAAATTAGAATAAAAACTAGGGGCATGAAAAAACAGTATGCTTGGTAAAAGCAAGGCCAATGCCCCCCAGAAAAAAAATACAGTCAATTGTATCCTTGAGAAAAGTTGCTGTTGTGGTTCGATTAATAGAGCCTCCATTTGACAGTAAGAAGAAAGATTGGTGACAAATGCCAAAACAATCACCTGCTCTCATCCTTTTACACATGAGTCAAGCCTACATTGCATCCCATTGCAAAAGTCTCTTCAGACTAGGGGCACTTCAATTAATGTAGAATTTCATATGTTTTTAAGCATCGCTCGAAGAAGTATGAGCAAGACTATTCTATCTCTTTTCACAGGATTCTTGATTTGCAAAACTTGGAGATGATCATGCGGCATCTTTTTCACAGAGTCGTGACCTTGATGGTCCCTTTGGATAAGCCGTCAACCGAGCCTACATTATGGTCCTGACAGAGGCTTCTCATATTGGTAAAGTCGTACCACTTGGGAGAATACTCGAACCCTTGTTAACATGATGACAGTGAGGTAGTGTGGTCCTTATAAATCCTACATCAATGATCGGGATAAAACAGTCTTTTCCATGAGAGTGAGCGGAAAGTCTTTTCAAACTGGAAGTCCCTCATCCAGCATGCTTAAGACATCTACATTCCAAATGAAGGTTGTCTATCAAAATTTTTCCCAATGGAACTCAAATAATGCAAAACTGATAAAATTATCATCCATAAATCTCATTTGAACTCATGAATTTACAGCATATACAATCATGTGTGCATACTGTACAAATAGTAGACATACTCCCATAAATAAGGGATATTGCTAGGTAAGCATACCCCGATTCCCTTGTCTTTGAGTACCCACCATTGTCCGGGTACTCTCTTCTTGACACTCGACCGATTCAAGTCGTCTCCTGAGTTTAGATGCTTGCGACTATCCAAGTATCCCATTGTCTTTGAGTACCGACCGCCATTCGGATACTTCCTTTTCTTGACACTCGACTTGTTTAAGTTGTCTTCATAGCTAGGATGCCTGCAACTGAACAAGTATCCCACTACCCTTGAGTGCCTTTCATTGTCTAGGTACTCCCTTTCCGAGTTGTTCTTAAAATTGTATCATTGAATACTAGCAGCCGTTCAAGTATTCCACCACATTAGGCGCCTGTGATTACCCAAGTAAGCCTCGTGCTACATTCAAATTCCAAATTGTCGCGACCTACCCTCAGAGGGAGGGAACTGGTTTAGGGGTATTTCCTAAAGGACGGACCTAAGGCCCATGATTAGGCACGGGCTCTCCCAAGCCCATACCCTGCGTGACATTGAGATATTTTTTAGGAATTTTGCACAAAAGAAGTTGCCACTAGCCTATTGGGGTCGGTTAGAAACCAAGTGAGGCATGAGAGTGTACCTCACTTCCTACGTAACCAGAGAATCTAGGGTCGGGGACTTGATTACACTAATTGACCAATTGGTGCCCTTTCGGTACCTAATCTTGTTCAGTTTAAAAGAAAGATTTTTGTCACGCAATTTGGATTGATTTTATACATATCCACTAACGTGTGATGTGATCATGCATGTGCGCAATCATTAAAATAATAATCACAGCTACCAAGATCCTAATTGCAGTAAAATTGAACAAGTGCAATTAAATATAACTAAATATGCGATATAATCAATATACGAGCAAATAAAGGCCTAACTACACTAAAAAGGCAGTACATAGCAATTCCTAACAAAACCTTACAATTTTTGGATTTTTTTATTTTTTTTTTTTATTTTTATTTTTATTGAAAAAAGAAAAAGAAAAAAAAAATGAACCAGGTCGGGTCGGGTCTCCGACCGGACTAGGGTTGGCCCGGACCGACCCGCCCAGGTTCAGCTCGATGGGGCCTGGCCGAACTGGCCTGCTCGAAGGACAAGGCCCAACCGGCCTTTGGTCGGGCCTTTCTTTTGTTCGGATTGGGCCCAATCGGCGGGCCCAATCTGGTCCAATCTCTTTTATTTTAAAAATGAAGCCCACAACTCCCTAAGTCCACAAGTTCATAAGTCCCTAAGGCAGCCCAAACCCAACTCAAGTATACTTGGCCCGGATTGCCCAAAACCTTACTCGGTTTAGAGGTTTTGCCCAACTTGGTTTGCGCCTCTTCTCTAGGGCTTTTTGGCGGACAGGCGGCGACGGCGGGGCGCGGCGACACTGTGTCGGAGGTCGGTCACGGTGGCGTGGCAAGGTGGCCGAGGTGCGGTGGTCGGCGCGTGTTACTAGTGTCGAGCGAGAGACAAGGTGGCGCGGCGGCGACATCGCGGCTGGGCAGGTGCAAGCTGCTAGCGCGACGGTGTCGCGGGCTTGGCGTCGGGAGCAGCGGCGGCGGGTGGAGGCGGTCTGCGGCGGCGACGACAACGTCGGGGTCGGTGGTGTCGTTGGTGGCTGAGGAGGCGATGTCCAAGGTTTCAGGCGAAAAAGGCGATGGGCTGGTGTGGCGACGAGGCTGACTCGGCACGATAGGGACCTAGCACGGCGGCGGCAGTCATCGGGGATGGCGATTGCTGGAGAAGTGAGGCCGGTGGCGGCATAGGTAGCTCCTCCGGCTAGGATCACGACAATGCTGCCTCGATTGGGCGAGAGGGGTAAACCCCTACCTTTGAGGTCGGGGTTGTCGGTGGTTGTGGCGAGGACGTTGGTCGAGGCCGACGGCCGTGGCCCCGCTCCGCGACCGGGTTCTAGAGGTGTTGGAGGCGGCGGTGAGGGTCGGCAGCTAGGAGACGCGGCGGTGGCGACGGTGGTGGGTTGAGGCGGTGAGGCCTTCTCTCTCTCGAGCTCCCTCTCTCTCCAACCCTCTCTCCTGTGCTCTGTCTTTTTCTTCCCCCATCTCTCTACCGAGCTTTCTCTCTCTGTCTACTCTTTGTTCTTCGGTTGATGCTCTCTCCTTCTAGGATTTCACCGGCAAAGATGGAGGAGGGAGAAGGTGGCATGGGCCGGGCCAAGGTGAGATCCGGCCCGGCCTCTTCCAAGTTTTTTTTTTCTCTTTTTTGTTGTTGTTTTTGTTTGTTTGTTGTTGTTGTTGTTTTTTTTTACTAATTCCTAATTTGTACACGATTAAGTCCTAAATGAAATTGTAAAATTTAGGTGTCAACAGTTGTCCCTCTTTGAATGGGAGCTCGAAGAGGTTGTGTTCAAAGACATGAGACACTTAATTTATTTTGACGACAGAGAGACCCCGAATGCACGGGCATGCATTAGGTTGACGGAAATGACTCATAACTATAGAAGAGGGATTCCGGGCTACAGAAGCTCTCCGTGTCATAGTAAGAAGGACTCTGGGCTACAAAGCTCTTCGGGATACAAAAGAAGAGAGAGGAAAAATCCGGGCTACAGAAGCTTATCAGGTCATAAGAAGGGAGGAAGATTCCGGGATACAGAAGCCCACCGGGTCATAAGAAGAGAGGAAGACTCAAGGATACAGAAGCCCACTGGGTCATAAGAAAGGAAGACTCCGGGATACAGAAACCCACCGGGTCATAAGAAGAGAGGAAGACTTCGGGATACAAAGCTCTCCAGGTCATGAGAAGAAGGGAAGACTTCGAGATACAAAGCTCTTCGGGTCATAAGAAGAAGAGAAGACTTCAGGATACAAAACTCTCCGGGTCATGAGAAGAGAGGAAGACTCCGGGATACAGAAGCCTACCGGGTCATAAGAAGAGAGGAAGACTCCGGGATACAGAAGTCCACCAGGTCATAAGAAGAAGGGAAGACTCCGAGATACAAAGCTCTCCGAGTCATGAGAAGAAGGGAAGATTCCGGGATACAAAACTCTCCAGGTCATAAGAAGAAGGGAAGACTTCGGGATACAAAAGCACACCTGGTCATAAGAAGAAGGGAAGACTCCGGGATACAAAGCTCTCTGGGTCATGAGAAGAGAGGAAGACTCCGGGATACAAAGCTCTCCGGGTCATGAGAAGAGAGGAAGACTCCGGGTCATGAGAAGAGAGGAAGACTCCGGGATACAAAGCTCTTCGGGTCATGAGAAGAGAGGAAGACTCCGGGACACAAAGCTCTCTAGGTCATGAGAATAGAGGAAGACTCCGAGATACAGAAGCTCACCGGGTCATAAGAAGAGAGGAAGACTTCGGGATACAGAAGCCCACCGGGTCATAGGAAGAGAGAAAGACTCCGGGATACGAAGCCCACCAGATCATAAAAAGAAGGGAAGACTTCGGGATACAAAGCTCTTCGGGTCATTAGAATAAGGGAAGACTCCGGGATACAAAGCTCTCTAGGTCATGAGAAGAAGGGAAGATTCCTGGATACAAAGCTCCTCGGCTCATAAGAAGAAGGGAAGACTCTGGGATACAAAGCTCTTCGGGTCATGAGAAGAGAGGAAGACTCCGGAATACGAGGCTCTCCGGGTCATGAGAAGAGAGGAAGACTCTGGGATACAGAAGCCCACCGGGTCATAAGAAGAGAGGAAGACTCCGGGATATAGAAGCCCACCGTGTCTTAAGAAAAAAGGAAGACTCCGAGATACAAAGCTCTCCGGTTCATAAGAAGAGAGGAAGAAGATCTCATCGTGTAACAACTGGTTTCGATCGGGTATGATAGTCTCACTGTGTACGAACGGATTTCGACTGGGAGATAGGTCTTACCGTGTACGAACGGGTTTCGACCGGATATGATAGTCTCACCGTGTACGAACGGGTTTCGACTGGGAGGAAGGTCTCATCGTGTACGAACGGGTTTCGACCGAGTATGATAGTCTCACCGTGTACGAACGGGTTTCGACCGAGAGCGGACAAACATGGTTTACGGATGAAACCACAAGCCATGTGGTTTAGGAAAAGCCACCAACCCCGTGGTTTAAGGATAAACCCACCAACCTTGGAAATGACATGGTTTAAGGCTAACCATGAATCTTTGGAGATGGCATGGTTAAAGGCTGACCATGAACATTTGGTTTTTAGGGAAGAACCCGCTAATCCCTTGAAAACTACATGGCTACACTGAGGAATCCTATCAAACTCAGCTTGAGTAAATGTCATTAGAGACGTCATCAAGAGACGTATTGGCAATATTACAGCATTAATTGAACAAGCTAACCAAGCTAAGTTCGACTGCTTTAGAAAAACGTTCGATGTCAATCAGCATCATGTGGCGCAAAACTGTTATCTTACTCGTGGATATATCATTAATCATCAAATTCTCTGGGAGTCAAGTTCTTATCAGAACGGCTACAACTCGTGAAAATGGTTCATTAATCATGCCAAACTAGAGTTTCTTGGTCAGAAAGGGTTTCTCACACACTCTCGATAAAATGGCTGCTTGATCCCATCCATTTGCGTGGGAAGTAACTGATTGCTGAGGGTATCTCACATAACCCATGTCAAAGGCTTTCAGAAACATTCACGATGAGCACAATCTGATCGATCGAAAAGGTCTTTTGAAAGGATCGCAATATGGGTTTGGTCATGGGCTTACATAAAGGGATTATTGCTTTGAGGCCAATAAAAGAACATTTGTCGCTATCTTCATTGGGTTTACAAGTCGAGAACTTGGAAGATAAGACAATATAGAATTACTTCCACTCCTTCAAGCAATAGCTTCTTTGTGGTATTCTCATTTTCATCAAACCATCCTAATCAGAAGAGACTTCGGAAGAGGGTTGTAATGTTGGTTTCGGAGAGGCTCAAAAGGCTTAAAATTTTCAAAAGGGTTTTTTTAAGAGTCGGTGATCATCATGGCATCGTGACCAGGTCACTCGACCTTTCGAAAGCATTTGGCTTTTGAAACACTGCACATCTCGAAAGCCTATTGACTAATCATTTCTGCATGGGAGCTTTGCTCTTTTCTCTAATTTCTTTTGCCCTTGGTAATGATTTTTTACGTAGGCACTTGGACTTTGATAATTTTTTTCACATAAAATGCAGTCTTTTGGCTTTTTTTCTTGACGGGCATTGGCCTTGTTTTTACCAGGCACACTGCTTTTTTATGCCTCCTAGTTTGTCGAACTTTTTGCTCTTTGAACTTTTGTAGCTCTTATGACTTTCAAGATGTTTTTCATATTTTCTCGTGACTGTCAATTGCATTTGGTCAATTCTTATGCCTTGCCCTAGTGAAGGGAGATGATCACCGCTCGGGGTTCGAAATGAATAATCATGCATAAATTGGTTAAAGTAATGGGTATCGTGTTTGGGTAGAGAAGGAAATGCTTTTTTTCACCTTGGGATGAGTCAAGCTCTAATGAGAATTCCTTTGAAGCTATCACCAGAAGATTGATGCAAGTGAAAGTAATAGAATCTTTCTCAATCTTTCGCTCTACAACATGATCATAACCTCATATGCTGCCCCAATGTAGGGTCGTTCTCGACAGGGGTACTTTGAAGGATCATCTTATTCGACCCAAAGGGGTAGTAAGAGATTAGTGCAATACTTGGGATTGATGAAGGAAACACCTTTATCATTTCGATCTTTACACTCAATGCGAATGAATCATTTGTCCTAAGAGAATGTTGTTTTTCACTCAACTCTCAAAAGTGTTTGAAGGATAGTGTTTAGAAATGGCTTGCCTTTCTTCATCCGAAGCACTTCTTGTTTGATATAGTTAATGTCTCCATCTCACTCTGTTGAGATCATCTGAGTAGATCAATTTCCATGGGAAAATTTGATTTAAAATGAATAACCCACAAAACGAGAAAGCAATTTTGAGATAAAAATGATGCTAAAAAAGTTTGTAATTTTTTTTTCTTTTCTCAATTATTCATTTTTTTTTTTTTTTTTTGTTTGTTTGTCTCTAGGAAAGCACCAAAGGTTCTCTTTTGTAATGGAAATTCTCTTTTTTTTTTTTTTTTTTAAGTAAAAAACTTGAGAAAAATGGTACTTACCTGCGACATGGTGACTCGGTGACCCTGTAAAGAATGTAAAAGAATATGTTAATGCAAAAATCCTTAGGAGTTGAATTGTTGGAAACGATACATCATTACCCTTCACTCGCTTTTATCCTTTGAGGGCTAAAATCTCTTGGATTCACCCTCATGGATATTTGGTAACTTGGCATTACCCTTCACTTGCATTTGCCTTTAAGCATTTGATGTCTTCCTATCAAAGGAAAGATAGAATCATGTCAGAGATGCTATCAAAATGAGCAATTAGAATCGACACAATTTACCCTTCACGTGTTTCCGTTCTTCAGGTATGAACTTTGCCTGAAGTCGCTAGAATTGATTGAAAAATGGCTATATTGCCCTGATTGTATCCATAAAAAGCACTTCTTTATTGTATACAACAATTTGCAAAGTTCAAGTCCTGCTTTTTTTAAATGCTCTTTTCGAAGAGACATTTAATTGACAAAGAGCTTGAAAAGTTTAAATATGGATCATTAGATGTTTTTTTCAAAATCTTGCTTTGAAATGAGAGGGATTGCTCATTGTTTCCACATTTGGGGATATTGTTCTTTAGATGCTTTGCCCATTTATTGCCTGCAAAGAAAGATTGGACATGTTATTTCCTTGCTCGATTGGGAATCATTTAGGAACTATACACATCCATTTATGCCAAATGAATGGTCAAGTCTCAGCATGCTTTCTTGTTAGAAGGCGATACTTCTACAGTCAAGGTGCACCTTTTCCCCCATTTATCACCCTGTAAGAAGAGGAGATGAAACGAGTTATCTCCATACATAATTTGGTTCAATTTGGGAACGATATATCATTTCTTAATGAATTTGACAATTTTGTTCCAGCACACTTCATTGGTGGGGGAATGAGAGATTTTTCTTTAAATCAAACGTCGCTCTCCCACTCTTTATTTGACAAACCTTTGTTTTGTTTGAGTATGTCCTGTACCAAAGAAAATGATATGTCACTTTTTATGCTAAAGAAAATCGAGTTTAGGAACAAGATACATCCTTTTCGAAGTTGAGCGATCAACATCCCAAGGTATCTCTCATGGAGGAAGGGATAATATTGCCAATTTGTTTCATCAATCTTTCTATGTTTAAGATGAACAGGACTCAATAATGCTTCATCGCATTTGTTGGAACATTACAAAACTTGGTACTTTCGATGTCTCATTGACAATGAAGAGAAAATCATGTCAAAAATGGTATCAGAATTGGATAATTGGAATCGATACAGTTTACTCTTCCTTCGAATTCGCCCTTTTGGATACTTGGCAACTCCCTTCATTTGTCTCATCATGCAAAGTGAACGAGATCGATGGGTTATTTTGGCACCTAAGGCATTTACGAAGAACGAAACTTCCCATAACGGAATTCAACTTCGTTTCGCCTCGATGGAAAATTGGCGCTAATGAAGCCTCGACGCATGCTTGCTCCTCAAGTTCCATGAGCCTACACTTTTATCTTTTAGAAGGGGCAGATACCGACTTCAAATAAACTCCTTATTCTTTCTAAGAAAACGATCACGTGAAGAGTGGGTCTTAAGTAGAGTTTTTTTGAAATTCATTTTGGAAGGTAAACGTATAGGCTCGCTTGAAACACTTCTGATTTTTTTTTCTTTTTTTTTTTACGATGATTTTCACGAAATTGAATTCCATCATTAAAAAAAATGTGAGTCACATGATTTACAAAAGCAACAATTGGATCCACAATCGAAACCCAAAATAGAAAACAAGATTCTTAACAAGAATAAAAACAATGATAGAATACAAGAAACTCTTGCACAGATGAAAGTAAAAATCAACTCTTATCCTAGCTCTAGAATTCACTTTTTATGTGGTCACCACGAGAATGTCAATAAGCATCGCGTAACCCGCAAAAAGACGACAATGTCAATACGTGAATGAGAGAAAATGATATCTCAATGAGGTCACTTCTTACAACAAAATCAAGGCGATGGTACATGCCCCACAGTCTTTATTACAAGGTTTTACTATTTCGCCAAGATTTTATCATAAGAGAGGACATCATTAAAATAATCAATCAACGGCCATCAATTGAATGTCCACTTTTATTCCAAAAATTTCGTATGCAAAAGTAGCATTGCTTTTTGAAAGAAGTGACTTCTATTTTGAGGGATTTGTATACCAAATGTGATTTGCATTTCAGTCCCAAAATGTGAGAATGAGAGAGTTTGGTTAAAAATGTAATTTCGATTTTTGTGCCCCAATATATAATCACAACTTAAAAGCCCCCCTTTTTAAAGAAGTGATTTAGAGCCCATAAATAGAAGTTTAAACAAAATCATGCGTTCAACAGGGCCAAATCAAAGTGTTTAGAACTTGCATTCAATGTTCACTTATCAAAAGTGATTACCAATTTTTCAATTATAAGCCTACAGCACCGAGGGCAATCAATTGATTTCCGTGAATTTCAAGATAGAAGTTCAATACAAAATGAACAAATAAAAAAAGAAAATGATATTTACAATGGGTGCTGACCTTTGTCTCTCTATTTTTTTTTTAAAATTAAATAAACATGCACATGGGATGTAGTTCGATTTCTACTCTATACCGCTCAAAATGGAGCCATGGGATCACAGGACTGAACCAACAAGCTCGCAGCTAGGTCATGTTACCCATGGCTCCCACTTCGTCAAAGAACCAACTCGTGTCGCATGCTCGCAGACCAGGGTGGGGATCTCTGACATCAAGAAAGAAATTTCGGGGTTGAGATGGGCGACTCGTACTACATGCTTATAGTTGGAGTGGTATCCTCCTTAACACCATCCCAAGTGATCTTATGCGGCCCACGTCCGGCGGCAGGTTGTGCGTGCCATAGTATAGTGCAATGCTGCGTTTATGGTAACTACCGGACTTAGAAATTACTTTGCAAATCAATTATATAATGGGTTTTAGGGGTGAGCATCGGCCCAGGGTCAACCCTGGACCGATCCTGGACCAGCCCAACCCCGCGCCCCGGTCCGGTTCCTAGAGAGACTAGGTCGGTCCTTAGTCCTAGAATTCCCGGACTAGCATTGTGCGGGTCGGTCCTTGGTCCTGACAATTCCGGGTTGATCCAACCCGAACCAACCCTAACTATATATATATATATATAATATTATTTATAATTTTTTTATATAGAGAAAATCTTAAAATAAAATATATATCTAATATATTATTTATAATTTTGTTATATAGAGAAAATCTTAAAATAAATGGTGTCAACAACATTAAACGGCTCTTTAGTGAGGAATTCAAGTAATTTTACATTATTCTTTAATAACTTAGCTTTTTAATGTCTTTTATGGCGTCAATAGTCATAATTTGCGAAGGAGGAAAATGTTTTTGTGAGGAGAACTCACGGCGTTCAAAAATGCACCTTATGGCATCTTCCTCTAGTATACGTTCTCTTCTATCTTATTTGTCCTATTAGTCTTCAATTTGCTAAAATCGAAAAAAACAACTTCTCCGCTTGCCACTCGACACTCGCCTCGCTCATTTTGGGTCACTCGTGCCACTCACTGCTCGATGCTCGCTTGGCTTGTTGCTCCCCGCTCGACATTCGATGCTCATTATGTTCGACACTCACCCCACTTGACCCTCATTGCTTGCCTTTCTTAGCTGACCTTGCTCATCATTGAACCCATCGGGTCGGTACGGTCATCGGTTGCCATTTCAAGAAGTACAAAAAATGAAATAAAAAATTTTTGGTTAGTCTTGGGTTGACCTTGAAATCAAACCGAACCTATTGGGTCAATCTGGTCCTCAATCGTTTTTACGGAGTACAAAAATGAAATAAAAATTATCAGTTGGTCCCTGGGTTGACCCTAGAGCCGGACCGAACCCATTGGGTCGATCGGTCCTCGGTCCCAAGCTCAATAGGGTCGGTCCTTGGTCCCAAAAATTGAGGACCAGCACTGTGCAGGTTGGTCCTAGGGTTAGGGGGTGGATCGGCCCAACCCGGACCATGCTTACCCCTAATGGGTTTATTGGCATCTCTACTATTGCTTCTAGGTTTTTTGTCACAGTCGGTGGTACTGTGTCAAGAAGTAGAAAAAACCTTGAGCTTAAGCCTGTGGGGTGAGTGCTTAAAGCCTTGACATGAACGAAATTGTTCAATTATCAAGGTAGTACAAGTTTTGAAGCATTGAAATTGTGTGATAGAGAAATCACGAGCGCCAACTAGGGGTTAGGGCCCATATTCACATATTCCTGTTTTAGTAGGCCCCTCCTAAAATCCTGTGGTCGTTCCAGCCCACACATTCTCTTCTAATTTTGAGTAGGCCAGTCAAATGATTGGATTGAGTCGAAATTATCCGGCTTAAACTGATTCATTTAACCCGTTTAAACTCATTTTATATGTAATGAATATCTAGCAACTCATATTCAACTCGACCCGTACTTGGGATTCATTTTAAGTAATTTTCCTCTTTAAATTATTGCCTTTTGATAATTGGCGACATCACGGAAAGGCTAGTCAAGTTAAAGGGGAAACTATAGAGTCGGGTTATGAACAGATATATCAAGGTGATTGTGAAAGTTCGACTCAGGCCATCCATAAACCATGAAACGGATGCAGTATGACTGTGACATCCTGATTTTCCAATTCTGTATTTAATAAAATGAGACGGACATTTCATCTTCACGCATATAGTTCTTTTCCTTGAGTTGGCCACTCATGTGAAAACTAATCTATCAGGTGAAGCCGGTAAGAGATTCTAATGCATCAGACTCGAGAATTTGACTAGGAAGTGACCTTTCGACCGAGCTAATCTGCAAGGGTCATTACGGCACAGTTAAAAATCGATTAGAGACCGGAGATAGGTCAACTTGACAGAGGTATGTGATCAAGTGTGGGTGATTCCACCAGATCGCATTATTCTTGTCGGTCGGCACTGGATCGATTTTTATGTCGATTGGGTACCCTGTGTCTGTATTTGAAACCTTAAGATTACCCCGACAACCGAGAGTCGCCAATGTCTCAAATATGTACATTGTGGCTTGATCAACCACAGGTCAAATGCATGAAAATTTCTAAAAGCTACCTAGTAGATCAGGACGCGCTAATATTGTGCCAGAGTGAAATTAACCGTGAGTTGAGATCGAATTCATAAATTGGAAGTCCTGGTGTGTCACAAATCATTTTAGGAACATTGACTCATCTTCGGAAGATTTTTCATGCAAACCGAGTTTTTCAGCAAAATAATCAAATTATGGCTAATTTGGTTCGGAAAATTGATAGGCCCGCTTTTGGTCGTACTTTTGAGATCTAAGATGGTTCTATGGTCAAGTGATTATGTGAATTGAAGTGTGGTGACATTGGATTAATTTTATGGACTTCAATTTTGTTCAATTAGAAGAGAATTGAAGAATGTGTTGTACAAGATTTTGGAGAATTCATGCCACGGCGGAAAATGAAATTTGCACCCATTGGAATAAGGTTGTGGGAGATTGAGATAGTGGGGTGTGACATCATCAAGTGATGTCATGGTGGGGCTTGTGCGGCTAGGATCTTGACAAGTGGAGGGTGGATATTGGCTCTTGGAAAGGTGAAACATCACTTCACCCATCTCCATCATCTTCTTACTTGGTTTTTGGCTTTTTGAACTTAAAGGAGAGAGAGAGATCCGAACGGAAACCAGGCCGCCGAACCACCGCCTTCACCGCTCAACGCCGCCGCACGTCGCCGTCGCCATTGCCGCCGTCCACGCGTGCCGCCCGCGTGCTGCTCGCTCGCGTGGCCGACCAGCTCGTTGCTCCGCCTTCGTCCGCCGTCCAGCACCTCCGTTCAGCTGCTGCCGCCGTCGCTAAGGCCACTGGGAGACCGCCGGAGCCGCCACCTCGACCGCCTGAGCTACCTCTGCCTGTTTCCGCCGGTCCCACGCCCAACCGGTGACCGGAGCAACTCCGTTCGGCCTTGGACAACCACCGGAGTTCCAGCCCTAGATCTAGATCTTCAAGGCCCGTTTTGGGTGTCTTCCGGTCCTCTTTTGGTGCCGCCCCGAGGAGATTTTCTGACGGCCTCGCCGTCCTCTTCGCCGGAGACTTGTCGGAAAGCGATTCCGGTGAGTTTAGCTCACTAAACCTCTATTAGAGGGTTAATTGTGCTTAGGGAGGTTTAGTTTATGTTAAGTGTTATTAGGTGGTTAGTTTAATTTATTTAAGTGTAGATTATATTAAGGTGCTTGATTAACTTAAACTGTATTTAATTTAAGGCTAAGTAAATGTTTATATTAATATAAGCCTTGATGTGACTTAAAGGAATTTATTTTTGATTTATTTAAGTATTCCGAAATTATTAAATAATTTAATAATATATTTATTCGAAATTATTAAAATAAATTTCGGAATAAAATTAATTATTTAATAAATTCCGAAAATTATTTCGGGACCTTATTTTCTCGAATTTCGCGCGTCATCGCTCTTTGTGTACTCAGATTTTGAATTTGATGTTTGGATATTGCAAATTGAGTGTTGATTGTGAAAAATATGGATTTTAGTCGAAAAAATCCCGTGTCGGGTTTTGATACCGAAATTGGATTTTTAGAATTATATTAAATAGTAGGATTTAAAAAAGTGAGATATTGGCTTTCTGGTTTGAAATTAGCGTGCCCCCATACACGTGAATAATTTCTGGAATATTTTTAATATGAAGAAAAATGGTCGGGATCACTATTTTAAGTGGAAGCATTGAGTGAAATGCAAAGTGTCCTGGGGCCGAGTATGATTTTGTTGTGTGATAATTAAGAGGAAATTGTCTTGGGCTGTTGAGCCGGACTTGCCCCTATGTGGGTTGCCCCTTACAACGGGCTTGGGTCGTAGTTGATTCTGGGCCTATACTCCTTCGGGAACGCCGTCGACGTAGTGACAAAGCCGCGCTCCAAGGGGGGAGGCGATACCTGACATTAATGTCGTAGATAGCCGAATAAGCGAGTAGGCTATGCCCTTGTGTGGCAGTGAATGACAATTGGATTGCATGCTTTGAGTGTTATTGACGGGTCGAATTATGGGACGGAATCATGTGGCATGGTATGGGACGTGTCATAACGGTTTGGTCTTATAATCCGGACTCATGTGGTCATTTGAAATGATATTGTTGGCGTTCCAATTGTTTAAGTTCTTATTACTACCTGTGATTGAGTGATTTGAGTGGTGCTAACCTGCAGGATGGAGCTGAGGTGAGGTAAGTCTTCTGTGTGGTATGGCTAGGCCATTCTTAGGCGTATTTTCTTTCTAATAGGGGTTTAGGGGGTTGAACTTGCTGAGACAATGTCTCACCCAGTTGTGGGCTAAAATTTCAGGACCATAGATGGCGGAGGCTGATCAATCAGAAGTGGGATTGAAGAACGAGTCCGACTAGTGGTGATAGGACTGATCTCTTTTTGTAGACTGCCTCTTTTTGGTATATGTGTAAACCCTAGTGTGATTATCTTTGAAAGCATGTTTGTTCATGAACGAGTTGGTTTCCTGCTTTCCTATCCCATGAGTTTTGTTAGGGGTTTTATAATATGTTATGCTTGCGCAATAATAAATGAATGGGGTCGGCGACACTACCTAGGAATGTCACATTTGCATGACTATGGTAGGTTGTTCACGTGTCTCGGGATTCGGGGCGTGACAATGACCTCATTGTTTTGGGACATTATAAAGTCAACCTCGCAAGCAATCTTGGCTGAGAAAAACAAACCGATACATAAAAAGAAGAGTTCTCTATGAGTAAATCCATCTTCAGCTTTTGGAGTGCAAGCAAGTTAAAATTAATGTAGCATTAGACCCCAATCAGAAGGTTGAAGTATAGAGTATCTAAATCCCATCAGTTATGAACCTTAACAATGTCTGATCTCAGTTCTTGGACACTTCGAGCATTTCATTGCTCGAGAGCGACAAACATAAAATGCAGTCGTTAAGTAATAGAAACACCATCAACAAAAAATTACGGGCCCTAATATACATCCAAACTAAACCAAAATTGCATCTCCCACTCAGTTGACGCACGTTGACTCCCTAATCGCTCTTTGTTTAGCAACAAAATCGCAAATGGCAGCCACTAGATCGATTGAGAGCTCGCTGCCCTGTGGAAGAGGGGGTTGAGAAGGACGGAGATGGAGACCGGTGGTTGCAGCTGGAGGAGAGGCTGCGATGGTGGCTAGTGGCTGCAGTCTGAGGGAGAGGTTACGACTATGTGGGAAGCGGTGGTGACTGTGGAGGAGGGAGGTGAAGTAGAACAAGGGGGACGATCAGCAGACGAATAGGGAGAGAAACTCTTCAAAGGTGGGTTAAGTCTTTTGTTTTGCCATTCTAAACCCGATTACTAAATATAATTAACTCATATAATAACTCAGTTCATTATTATGGATTAAGAAATGGATTTATGATCCATTTTGATGAGTCTAAACTCAAGCGAAGATAGGAAAAACATAGAGAGGGTCTTCGACTTGAGGTCCTTAAAAGAATCAATTGATGAGCTCCAAAATGTCAGGATCGAAGGAGTTGTCCATGAGATGTTGTAGATTAGGCACTGTTGGTTATATGGGCGAGTATTTTTGCCCTTGTTTTTCCTATCACCCTAGTACCACGGTCCGATTTCTTCTATATCCATATGGACTAAGAAGTGGGACTTTGAGGTATCTGGATCAAGTCTAAGAGATGCAGAATGGTTGATATAACTAAATCGTGGGAGTGTTGTTAGGGTTTTGTTCTAGAAATATAGGGATTGGAGGATTTTTTACGGCAAAGTTGATCTCTTGTGCAAAAATTGGCTAGGAATTGATGTCACTCTCATGATGATACCTATGGCAAGCGAAAATCAGTTGTTGTGTTAAAGTAATGTTTAGATACTCGAGTTGAGTTGGTCGCGGAATGATCTAATATGAGGATTTGATTCACTATAGTGACTATAGTGTCCTTAAAATACTCTAGTTGAGTTGGTCGCAGAATGATCTAATATGAGGATAATTTAGTATAGTGACTATAGTGTCCTTGAGAAGAATATATAGGAAGGCTGATATGATGTTTCCATTCACCAAATATTGCAACCTATGGTAGGCAAAAACTAGTTGTTGTGTTAAAGTGATGTTTAGATTGCGATACAATCTAATTTGAGGATTTGATTCACTATAGTGACGATAGTGTCCTTGAGAAGAATATATAGATAAGGCTAACCCAATGTTTCCATTCACCAAGTGTTGCACAGGCTTATCTGTGATAAGGTTGATGATTCGATTCTGCTATTGGAAGGTTAAATTAGAGTGTGATTTGATTCTGCCATTTAAAAATTAGATTAGAATAGGAGATATGATTTGATTTTGCCATCGGAAGATTAGATTAGAGTAGGAGATATGATTTGATTCTGATTATTCTAATTGTGGGTTAATTGATCCGATCATTCCGTAAGATTAGATATTCGAAATATAGATTCTGGTTGTCTTCTTATTATAAATAGTAGTATGTACTATAGAAGCACAGAGTGTATTATGACTTTCAGTGAAGAACATTCTTCTCCTAGAAAATTTACCTTTGAATCATTGTTTTCTTAATTCTTTTGAACTTCTTCCATCTATAGCCAAAAAGCTTTCAGCCTGTGACACTAATGCGGCAAGATTTCTTCTTTTTGGTGCTTTAAAAGGATGATTATTCACGTCGCTGATAGCTTCATCCTGAGTTAAGCTTGAGCTATTCCATAATATCTTGTCGAGTGGAGCTTAGACTTGTTGATAATAAACTCAACAGACTTGCAAACCCGATCGAACTTCTATTATTCTTTACAAAAATATTGTTATATAAGTATAAAATGACAAAGAACTCCAAGAAATTGCACTTTATTATTAAGCTCGAATATGAGTTTACCCATAAATCAAGTCGTGCTCGAGCATTTGGAAATTGCTATTCAAAATAGACTCAAGCCTGAATTCCGATACTCGATTGAGCTCAAGTCCGAGTTTCAAGCACCAAGCACACGAGGCTTGGCACTATCGGGACTAGATTACATTCCTAGTTGACATTTCGGCAGACGGCTCTCGCACCGTCTCTTATATTCTGCTTTAGGAGCGGCTTGAGCCGTCCCAACCGAAACAAAAGAGCAGGGGCAAAATCCTGGAAGGGCTATTTAGCACGGGGTGGCCGCTGCCCTCGACGTCCTTACGGACAGGAAACAACCCGTCTCTAGAACCTCAGCGATGGACTATGGGAGGCACCTGCGCGAGGACGCTCAGCGGGTCGCTAGCGTCCATGAAGGACGGTTTTGCTCGTCCTTTGTCCATCATTTAGCAGCGCGGTACGTATGACCATGCAATATGCATACCTCCTCTAGACTTTTATAGAACGAGCTGCTACTTTTCCAACATTTTATTATGCACTGTAACGTAGTCAACGGACTCTGGTCAGAATTCCTATATTGTTGGCTTTTTCTCCAGTAATTCCGATACCTCTTTTTAATTCTTTTGGCTAAGTCCAGTAATTCCAATGCTCTTCTCGTCCTAGTTTTCCCTTTTTTTCTCAATCAACAACTCTCAGACTGAAGGATAAACTGTCTTTTATCGCTTGAAGGCCTAGAGATTTTTTGTTAGCATTGTATGTAAGCGGAAAATTGCAGAGACTAGTCTTGTATTGTTGTGTGTTACTCAAAAGAAGGGCTAGGCATGCTGCAGAAAGTGGGATTCAAGTTGAGCAATAATGGAAGAGGAAAAAAGAAAAATTCCAGAAGAGAGGGTCACCATTTTCTTTGCATGAACTTATTTATTTTTATTTTTTACATTTCCACAATTCTTTCTTCTTTTTTTCCCATTAATCATCTGGAGTTGATCCAGAGGTAAGCACATTCTCATTCTTTCGACTTGGGAACCGGTGGTTGCGAGTTTGGAAACTGCTTTGGGAACTCATTTCACTAGGGGGCACTGCCGTGATGCGGGTGAGTTGATGTGCTAGCTCTCTTCCAGATAGCCACCTTGTGGTGGTTGTGCCCCTGATTTGCATAAGAAAACAGAAATAATTTCTCATTTCTGATAGATGCCATTTGAGTAGGCAGCTTCAGGTTCAGCCATTTTGCATTGTGCAAAAAAAGGAGACTAAAGAATAAGCAGAATAAGTATAATAAAATAATGTTCTTTGGATATGGTGCAGCCACACCCACTTAATCATGTGAGAGGTATTACAACATAAGGCCAAAAGTTGGAAAAAAAGTCAAAAAGAAAACAAGTAAAAAAGATGGGTGAGGACCGAGGTAGAGAGAAGATATCATTGTGTGGTGATGGGGAGGCGAAGTGGCTCATCAGGGCTTCGGGTACAGGAAAAGATAAGCAGATTCTCAACTGTGAAACTAGGATCATATGTTTCTACACATGCCTCCTTTTAGAATGTGTGATATCAAGAAATCCTGGCCGGATTGCTAAAAAGATAAGGTCTCTAATTTCTTCTACTCAATGCTTTCTGTTTGATCATCGGTGCGTACAGCTTTCATTGCAATATCCGGACAATAATTCACATCTAAGAGTCCATCAACAGGCAGGGATCGAGAATTTTTTTTTCCTTTTTTTGTGAAGTCAATAATGTGATGTGAGCGCATTTGCATCATGACACGTGAGGAAACCTTTGGAGAAAACTATGATGGGACATTATATGATAAAGTATGTCACATTCGGGTTCCAAAATTCTGAAACTAAGATTAGTTGATTGAGTCTGGGGAAGTGTTCTACTTATAAATACTTCCGTTCATATAATCTTGAGGATTATCGATGGAAAAAGAAAAAAAAATTAGATTTGGTTTTCTTTTCTTTAGTCAGTATCATATTGTATGTTGGAAAGATTTCGCACATTGGAAAGTCATCCACATCTTGGTCAAGAGATTCGAGAGGAATTCACAACTCTTAAACGCTTGATTACTCCTAAGGGTTCATGTTGAGCACCTCATATTCCTCATTTTTCATGAAATTTAAGTTCGAGTCCAGCACGACACTTGTCAAAATGATATGATATACTTATGTTGTTGATCCGTTTCCTAATAGTTTAAGTTCTTTAGACGGTTAACGTGGTATTAGAGCACAAGCTAATAGTTCAAATGCTAGCATGATCTCTTATTTTTCTCTTAGCCGTTATGACTGTTATATATTTTGCATGTATATGGAAGTAATCAAATATATTATTACTTCATCTCCTAATAGTCTTAAATTTTTGGAAAAATCGACTCATCTAACAACACTAATCAAGGGCAATTTGCTAGTTACTCAATTCAATTGTTGGTCACCATACTCTATATCATTTGAGAATTAAAGTCTTGTCACTTTAATCTATCATTCCTCTAAAGCTAAGATTGCAAGAACTTTTTATTATCTTGCCTATTTACTTAATGCTCGACATTTGCCACTCACAATAGTATGACTAAATCAAAATTGAAACCCATTGACATGTTTCGAGTGTCTTTTGTAAAATTATATGATTGGATTAGACAAAATTTCCGTTAAATTTAGTGATAACTCAAACTATATATATCAATTCAAATTAGATGATATTAACATAAGAAAAGAGTGATCACCATCCTTTCTCCGTCTTGAGTAGTTGATCCCACACAATTCATAGTCTATTACTCAGCAGTTCCTCTCTAGTCTATTACTCAGCAGTTCCTCTCTCTCTCCTCCTCCTCCTCCTCCTCCTCGATTCTTCGATCTTGAATGCTCAAAGAAGTGAAAAAGACACCTAAGAAAAGCAAAAGAAAGTGGTCTTCCACTGTCGTTTGTTTTGTTTACGTAGTACCAGCTAGGGTTTTCATAGGACCATAACTGTTTGTTTGTTTTGTTTACATAGTACCAACTAGTGTTTTCATAGGACAATAACTGTTTGTACGTACGCTCGTCTTTTGGTTGATGTCCCGCAAAAAAAAATTCTATTTTTCTCTAAGCATATACATGGTTGTCATGTCCAATATCAAGTGCACACAAAAATACACCGCCTTATCGACATTGTGTGATTGATATTTTAGTGAACACGATTTTTGTTAAAACCAAATCGGGAAGTTTTGATGGCTATTGAACAGCCCATATGCCACTTGCTCCCACAGCTATCATGCCAATTCGGATACAACTCATTGCCGACCTCGAGATCGAATCATATCAGCTAGGTGTTGACGTGACAGAACTAGCTGAAAGCATCAACATCAACTCATCTTATGATATGTGAAACCTCGAATTCGTTGTGAGACTTCTCGTTTCTAGCTCTTGGCTCTAGATGAAGATTAGTGAATCAACTGGAGGGGGAATGTTTTGTAGCTATATCGATTTATTTAGAGGTTACATGACCTACCCACCCTAGGATTGACCCAGTGGTGAGGGCTTTTCTCATGTTTTCAGTTCAAGAACCAAGGATTGTGTATTCGACTCCTACTCAAGATAACTCAGAGTTAAGTGGGGGCCATGATGACTCAGGGAAGAATTTCGTCCACCCAATTTTGTTGATAGTGGAAATTTTTGGGTGGACTACGGTCCCGTGATTTTTTTTATTTCCTCACGTCGAGGAGGTTTTTCACCAAAAAAAAAAAAAGATCTTGTGTTTGCGTGCTTGATATTTATTTTGCTTTATTATATCAGTTCATATTAAGTTTATACAAAATGAGAGATTATTTTATTCCGCTGCATTAATATGATATTATCCAGATTGTTACTATTCTCCCATAAATGCATGCACTGGTGGTAGTAGAGGTAAGCATGGACAACACTAACTGCGTTTCCAATGCATTCAATGAACACACAGAGGATGGACATTATGGGTTAATAGTATTTTCCCCATGTCTTGGGAGAAACGTGTTTGCCAAACGCATTCAAGATGTGAGCATTAGGGCTAGTGGTCTCATATAGTCTATATTTTCTACCATTTTTTTATACAAGTTACGGCAGCATCCATATACAAACTCGCTAAAATTTCAAGTGCGTGATATTCATGGTGGATTCCACCAATCCAATGCATGATAGAATTAACTTGTCACATCAACAAGAGAATAATATTCCTAATTTTCCCTCATCCTTCTCCTTCGTACGAGCATACGTGGTCAATTAAAAAAAAAAAAAACGGTGGCAGAGCCAATGATGCTGTACTCGCTATTATAGGGGGACCCCCACGAAAGAGAGCAAAGCAAGACAAGACATTGATTGAGCTGACTGCATGCAAAAGCTTTCAGCGGAAGAAGACGCTTATAATTTCAGAAATGAACAAGAAGAGAGTAAGAGAGGGTTTCGATCTAGGGCAATGGTCGGTTTCAATTTTGGAGCAATGAGCAATGGTCCAATCACCGCTCGCCACCCCGTAGAGCATGGGCAATTCTTGTGCGCTTGCGAATGCCAATTCAGCGGAGACCTGAGTGAGCAGCAAGCCACTCAAAACCCAATCTTATTTCCAAATTTGGCCAGGCTTCAAAACTTAATTAATATAATAATAAAAAAATATCGCAATGGGACAATTGACAACATTGGAAATACAAAAACATATGTATATGCAACATCGGTTCCTTTTTCCTGACACCCTTCCACTCATTCTGACATGTTGATCAGTATGAGTGAAAGTTCTTGATGCCGGATCCCTTTTGTTGTATAGTTTGTGGTTCAAAGTTAATATATTACTTACCTTATAAAAAAAACGGTCTTTTTTTTTTATTCATTTTTTCCCCCTCCCGAGATAATACCATGTGTCCAACTTATTTTGATCCTTTCCGCACCAAATTGTTTTTATTTCTAAAGTCCAACTCATTCCTATTCCTCTCTCCTTCTCTTATAGCACAACCCCATAGACGGCCATCTCCCTCGCTGTCCTCGATCACCAGACCAACGACGACCACCGCAAGTATCACCACCAGGCCACCGCCAACAATGATGGCGTGCATGTCTCACTCTCCATTCTCTAGTGGCATCTTTGTTCTCTTTTTGCTCTCACGTCACCCCCTCACGTCTCTCTCTCTCTCTCACAGGGCGAGCTCAAGGGCCTCAAGTTCATCGCCTATGCGGAGCTCGGCCCAGCATTTCAAGTCCCTCCCTCGTCGGTGTCAATGAGCTGCGCATCGATGGCGATAAATCTATATTTTGATGCCTCTAATTATGGAGTGGAGGAATTGAGCCTCTAGATCCAGAGGCTAGCAGCAAAATCAACGGCCTCGAGGCCTCAAGGGCCACCTAAAGGTCGTCAACGTCTCAACGGCGGGCCGATGCTAGGGAAGACAACGATTATACTTGTGAGGTGGACAATGCATGAGATGGAGAGTTTCGGCGGAGATGGCTAGTTAAATAGTGGGAGGACAACGAGAATGGACACAGGGGTTCGAAAGAGATAGAGGAGTCTTGCTTGAATATGTGGGATTGGATCTAAGCGGTGAGCACCCAAATGAGATAAAACGTGTGACAACGATCTCGTGATGGGAAGAAGAGACGGGTATATGAATAGTTATAGCGGACTGCATCCAAGATCATTTTAATCCTTACTTTTGGCTATTTGACTATATTCATATGAATGTCTGATTGATGTGATACTCTGAAATTGTGGTCTGCTATTCACAATGGCACAAATGCTAAAAAAGACAACTAACTAAAGTTGATGTAAATTTCATGAAATGAATGCCTACTCTATTAGCAAGTAGGTTAAAAGAAGAACGTTCCAAATTTAAAAGAAAGAGCAGTATCTAATCCAACTTGCTAATGATAACAGCTGACCTGAAATCTATTTTTCTCAAAGAACAACATAGATAACAAGATCTGGCTAGGTGTATCTAAACGGGATTCTCTTTGTTATAGGAGAAATGATACAAGAATATGGGAGTGCGCAAATGTAGAAGTTCACTGTCAATTGAAGCTTCAACATATATCAACAATCATCTATTCGATTTGAAATAAAACAAAACACCATCAAAAGAGATGATCAAGAAATCGAAATGTTTAGTTAACTCAATAATCCACTCCTTGTCTCCCGCATGATTATGTTGATAAAGGTTACCTACGATATAATAAAAACACTAAGTTTGTTAGGATGCATGTATGAGTGAGTTATGTAAGAGAAATTCCACATTGGAGAATTGATGTGACGTAGAGTAGTTAATATATCCTAGTTGACCTATAACTCATTGTCTTAAACTTTTGAGTGAACGTGCGTTTGACTAGATATATTGACGGGATCGAGCTTGGGCTCCTTTTTGGTGATCTCTTTAGATGAACGTATCGGATTGTTGCTGTGCGCTCCTAACAAATGGTATCAAAGCCGATAGTTGCAATTTCTGGACAGGTGGACATTGTGGTGTAGCAACGCGGGCCCATAAAGATGAAATTGGGCTAGAAGGACACGTAAATTATGGGGGAGCAGACTTAACAGTGGACTCATCGCACATTTTTCAAATAGGTAGGCATTGTAGTGTAACAATGTGGGCCCATAAGGATGAAATTGGGCTAGAAGGACACTTGAATTAAGGGGAAATAGACCTAATGGTGAGCTCATCACACGTGAGGGGGAGATTATTAGGATGTACGTGTAAATGAATTGTGTTAGAAAAATCTCTCATCAGAGAATTGATATGGTGCAAAATAGTTAATATATCCTAGTTGGTCTATAACTCATTAGCTTAAACTTTTGAGTAAAGATAAGTTTAACTGAATATATTAACAAGCTGGGACTTGGCCACCTTCTTGGCGATCTCTTCAAGTGAAGGTATTGGAATTCTACTGCGCGCTCCCAACAGAGATTACTAAAATCAAGCATGCAATATTTGTTCCAAAAGTTTAAGCTATTTAGCCTAAAAGCTTAAACTATCATAGTATCGTCACGTCTTTTCGATATTTAACTACTCCCTCACTAAAAGCTAGTAGTAAGAAGATTTTAAAAGTGCAAATCGACATATACATGTAGCGAAAGAATGTTTAATCCCATCACATCGATATAAATGAAATAAGACTTGTAAACAAGCGAAAAGAGAATATGAAATTTTGTCCATAGTGTCATCCAAGTTGATTACCTAGTTATCCCATCCGAAACCAAATCGTCTTATTCGAAATTTGTTTTCATATCTTGGGGAAAATGAAGAAAATATCTAACCATGCAAGTGGAATGATGAACCTAAAACTTGGGAGTGGTCGACATACATGTGGTGCAGCTATGTGCAAGAGGAGGAATTGTTTCAACAAAAACAGCGAGGGATATCACCTCACCGTTTTTTTAAGGTCTTGTAGCGAGGATTTCCCTAGCAAAGAAAGCGGCGGACCGGGCCCACACATCACGTGGAGGTGGCGCTTCTGTAGCTAATTGGCGCAAATCAAACCGCCCAAAAAAACAGAAAAAGGAAAAAAAGCTCAACAATGGCAAAACGAGGTCATTTGCCACCAATTATCATTTATCTCCCACGCGGGACTCTTGACCCCCACCATTTTCTCTCTTTTTTTCTAAATTATTTTTAGTATTTTTTATTTTATTTCTCAACATTGATTTTTTTTTGGGCCATTGGCATCTCCCCCTTTTATATGTGAAGCCACATACGCATCGTGTTGCACCGAGTCTCCCAACTTGGGTCGTCAACGTTCGTTTCGATCATTAGTTTTCACTTTCTCGTCGATCTCAACACACGGGTTAGCGAGTTGAAAGATCAACTGATCTTGTTCCATGGGGGATTCGTCGTCTGCTTCGTATATTCACATGGTCAGTCCTCCACCGATAAGTTTTGGCAGAGAGAAGACAAAAGGATCTGCTGATTGACTCTTTCCTCTTTAATCTTTATGCTCTCTTGTTTAACTTCTTTGTGCTTTTAATTCGTATCGTGCCTCTGCAGAACATGCTGTTGTTCATCGGCTCTCCCTTTCTTGATCTTCTTGTGCCCTTTCGATCCTTCTTCCTTTTCTTTCTCTTCGTGCATGAGATCATCGACCCCTTCGTCTTTTCTTTTCTTTCTTCCTGTCTTTATGTGCTCCGTTTGCTTTGTGATGATGAGTTGCCTATGCCAATGATAGGTCCATCACCTGATAGAGAAGTGTTTGATCTTTCGGATGAGTAAGGAAGAATGCATGGAAGCCCTCTCCAAGCACGCAAATATCAAACCTGTCATAACCTCCACCGGTCAGCTTCTTATTCCTTCCTCTTCTTGTATTATTTCAGAAACCATCCTTATTTTTCTTCTTCTCCCTCTCTAAATACATATATATTTTGGCACTGCAGGTAATTGAATCTTAATTCATCATCAGTGAGCTTGCTAACAAGAACGAAGGCAATTTGGAATCATACTAGCTTAAAAATATCAAAAAATAGTAAACCCTATTGAAAAGATTTATTAAAACAGAATCCTTGTCGTGAAACCTACCACTCATATACTTCGACCTTGTTCATAGAAATGTCTGATATCTTCAGCTCCTAGGGTTTCTTGGGAAATAATCTTCACTAACCTCCTGGTCTCTTTTGCATGAATAAGTTCTTGCTCAACTTTAAAACATTCTTGCTCAATATACAAACACCAAGTTCTTGAGTTTTGCATTGATAGTCAGACATATTGAGCAGAAGGAAGCTTGCTAAACACGGGATTTTGCTAACCCCGACAGCAAGTATAAGGGAAACTTTCGATTTTCAAAGTTTTAACTTTTCCTGTAAGAATATCATCGATGATTTGTAGACTGAAACTTTTTATTGCAAAAGCTAGCCTAATAAGTAAGTATTCGTAGATCTAATGTGATGGATTCAAGTGTCACATGAAATGCTAATGAATGCAGTGTGGAATGAACTGGAGAAAGAGATCAAGGAGTTCTTTGAGGAATATGCGCAGTCTCGAAGCAAAGACGATCGAATGTCGCAGGAAGAGACGAGTCAAATGATTCAGAAGATCATCTCCTCCTCTGATTCCACCTCCAAAGATTCACACCATGACGGCGACGACGGCGACGACGGCGACGACAACCATTCAAACCAAAACGTTTAATATATTCTCTGCTAGTATAGTAGCTACTACGAAAGCAATTTCACCTTGGTGTATGTCTTTGGTTGTCTCAATATGCCAAAACCACACACACCCCAACGACTCTCTCTCTCTCTCTCTCTCTCTCTGGTGGCCCATACAATGTGACGATGATCACCATATATGGCATGTACGGAAGAGCACGGAAGCTGCAATTGTCCCTAGCTAATATGATGCATCTGCTTCGATGATTGAACTCGTGCTGCAAATCTTACTGTGTAAGCAGATTTAAGTGAATGAAATTATAAGTTACGCGTGTATATATGATGTTGGTAATGGGATCATATCGAATAGTCAATTATGAAATTCCATGTTGGTTGTTGATATTGTTATAAATGATTCGATGGCCAGTGTTATTGATTTTTGACAGATCGTTTAAATATATATGGAACAAGAATATTTTTACTTATTTTGATGTATGGCTATCAATCAAGCTAGCATGACCCAAACCCCCATTCGGAATTTAAAAGTCCGGCTAGAACCTTATTATTATGCATGCGGTACGTTCATTTACTTATCAGCGCTTGCCCTCTGTATATAGCCAACCGAGGAATCTCCCTTGACATAACTTTAACATCATATTTGAGTCATAGCTCGTGAATAAGCTCAATTCTTCACCTCGTATTTGCACTGTTTATAACATTTTCCTCTATATATGTTATGTGCTTGCAATAATCTTTTCGGTCACGCGTGTCATTTGCAAGCTTAAGGCTCTCTCGGAAAACTTAAACGTTCAGAACAAATTCGTCGGATTATTGACTTTAACAAAGAGAATATGATTCGACTCAGACGAATTATTAGAAATATAAATGTTTTGATTGTGTGTGCCCACGCGAATCATATTTATAGATCAAACAATTTTGAGTAGATCTTTTTTTGGCCGAGATCTCTTGAATATTTACAAATGTACAGGGGGAAAATTACCAAAAAAAAATAGAGAGTCTTAAACGTATTGTACTTGTGTCAACTTAGTCTTAAATATTTTAATTATTTCAATTTAGTCAATCCGATCAATTTTAGCCGGAAATTATTGATGTGGCAGATTAGTTAGCATTAGCCGTCCTAATGTGGCACAACCAATATTGGAGTGAACAATTTTTTTAATTTTTTTTTCTTCTTCTCATGTTTTTCTTCTTCTTCTTTTTTTCCTAACCCTAGGTCGGTGAGGACACCCATGGATCCTTGCCAAAACACAAGCGAAAGCTGACAACCCTCACTTGGTCCAGGCAAGGGTCTAGGGTTAGGGGGAAAAAAGTAGAAAAAAAATCATAAAATTTTAAAAATCATCCATGTTAGCATCAAAAGATTGCCACATAGGCTGATAGATGCTAACTAGACCATTATATCAATGATTTCCAGCAAAAAATGGTTAGAACAATTAAATTGGCAAGTCATAAATATGTTTAGGACTAAATTAGTATAATCGCAAAATTTAGGATTGAATTGTCATAAGGGTAATAAACTTAAAACTTTTTTTGGTAATTTTCCTAATGTAGATGTAGCTTAAAAGACTCATTATATAAATTCTTTTTGATAATAAGTATAGTTTTAGGGTGCGTTTATATTACTAAAAATTTCATGGTAAAGAAAAATATTTTTCCATGAAATTTCTTAAAAAAATGGCTGGTTTTCATTTATTTTATGATTTAAGAAAATTAATTTCCTTTCCATAAGAAAGAGAAGTTTTCATCAATCTAAACTTATTATTTTTGGTCTATAAAAAACGTTCTTGATAAATCGATTAGTTTTTAGTCATCTAAATCTAAATGTCGAAAAGTGAAAAAATAATTTTCCGGAAAGGATTTTTTTCTCAAATAAACGGAATTTAATCATCTCCTCAGAGAAACACGTGATGCCAAACCCCGCCCGCCGAACGATGGGATCCTCACTTCCACTTCACGAATAAGCGATCCCAATGCAGCGACGTGGCGGCGCGCCATTGGCCCATGCGCACGTAGGGAAAGAAAGAAGGGGGCGGTTGCAATTATGCAGCGTGGGGTGATTTCTGCCTCGCTCTTTTGCGCGGAACGACGCCTGGAATCTTCCTTTCATTCTGTCGTCGTTTTGCGGGGCGGGGGATTAGTGGGGTCTAGCGGGAGGGGAATGCTTAATAAAGGAAGCGAAGATAAAACGCCACGTCATTTCAATCAATTCTTTCTTTTTCTGACCCAACTGAGGGCGATGGCCGACGGTACGAGAAAACACCACCCTCCCGCCCCGGGGTTCCCTGTTGGCTTTAATGGTGTTTCCCAATCATGTGGAAGAGATTCGGTCTGATTTAGCTTGGAAACTTTGGGGGGTGGGCATGTCCTTATGCCTTTTTTTCCCTTAATCTTTCCTGTATGGATGGTATTAAAAGTATCCATTCTTAGAGTATCGATTGAAACTATATTAAAGATTAGTAAAATTGCATGACAACACCTCTTGAAATTTGAAAAGAGTGCTTGTGTAAATGGCTTCCAATGGAAGTGCGTGCATTTTCGAAACACGATTAATGACTTTTAATATGGACCTACTAGATTTCATGTTGCCTTATGTAAACTAAGCAAAAATCTGAAAAAAGAAAAAAGCAAAAATAAATCTTATTAAAGAGTATTATAGGTGAGCGTGTTTCTACGATGGAATTTGGAACCTAAGAACCGGACTCTTCAATTCCAAGTCCTATAATATACATGGTAGATTTTAGGTTCCAAAATGGGAACTCGTTTCAATGGGTAAGTCATAAGCTTTAAGTTGGTGAAATCTAGAACTTGTAACTTAGAATGGTTTTTGTGCTTTTTTTTTTTTAATGTCTTAGCGTGATCCAACGATATCTCATGGCGTTGCATGATTAGTGTATAATGTAGAACCCCTAGTCTAAGCTTCCATTTTATGACTAAGATTTTTACTTTATTAGTATTTCATATTTTTTGTATGTCTAAATATAAGTTATAATTAATAAATTGTAGTGACAAGTGATGATCATTAAAAGTGATGATTTACTATCATTGTTCAATTAACAGTACAAGCATAACCTAAGTAGATCTTGTAACCGACTTTAAAACTTGTGACAATGATAGGTTTCAAGTTTCAAAAAATAAGAAACTTGTATCAATGGATAGGTTCTAAGTTCCAAATGAAATATGTACAGAGTCTAGAACCGCTTACCCTTAGTAGTAACAAGTGGTTGTCATTAAAAATAATAATTCATAATACGGGTGGAACTTGGGCAGACTCTGGAATCGACCCTAAAACTTATAACATGGTAGGTTCTAAGTTTCGGGATATGTAGAGTAGGTTCCAAGTTCCAAAAAATCTTGTTCAAATAGGTAGGTTTTGGGTTCCAAGTGGAACTTGTATAACCATTTTCTCTACTACGATATTGTGTTGATCATTTCTTTCTCTAGATATCTTACGATGTACAACTAATTGATCAAATTACATAATCTCAGAGTGGTTGTCATCTCAAAATTCCAGGTGACATACAAAAATTTGTGTCAATCAATCATAACCTAAAATTGCTATGTTTAGTATAGCTTAAGTTCAATTCTGCCAATAAATAGTTAATTACTTGTGATGTCGTGATGGAGTAGGAATTTTTACCACATTTGCAGATTATTGGCTGTCTCATTCTTGGGAAGACTGGTTTTACTTTGATAAAGAGTCGTAAAACAGTGATGGCTGTAGGATTGCTTCACGGTGTTGGTTTATAGATACTATATTCATAAAATGCAGATCTTGCAGTCTCTTTTTGGGATGCATTTTCTTCTTTCGTGTCATTTGATATTTTTATAAGGCTTTGAGTAGGCCTTATAACTTGATTTTTCATCCTTGACATTCTACCACTTATGCTCCATGATCAACTCAAGATGAAACTTAATGCACGGTGCCACAATGCTTTTTCATGCCATTTTAGTAGGATGTAGAGAAGATATTGAAGGCGATATACATGGCTGAATATATGGTTATAATTTTGAAGCTCTCTTGGAAGGTGAAAGCATGTCCTTTTGTCTTTGCAAAATACAAAAGCTTTTTGGGCCCTTTATTGCTTCCCAATGTTCCTTTTAAAGAAGAAGAATGATTTTGAAGAATTTGCGTTCTAGAATATCACCGAGAGTACTTTGTGCCAATTTGAGTATAGCATATACATAAGCTTTAAATTTTTCATTTCATGACCACTCGTAATGGATCATCTCCTTTTTTGAACAGCTTTTTGGTCCTGGCGTGTCCAGTATACTTGGTTCCTTTTTTTCAGCATACCCTACTCCAGGTGAGAATTGGAGTTCTTAAGAGCAGTTTAGATGCCTGTAATTTTTTGCTCATGTTGAGAGAACTTTTGAAAGTTTGCCAGTACTCTATTTGAGGCATTAGATAAGCATTTTATGTTAATTTGCGGATGAAATCTCATGTGCTATGTTGCTCTCAACCTCCTTTTCCTGATCAGCTGTAAACCATGAAAGTGATGCAAAGTCAGGTGTATCTGGAAGTGTTACAGGAATCATAATGGGTTGTGCCCTTATATTCTTGACTTCATTGTTTGAATATATACCACAGGTATGCATCCTTGTCGGCAATTGTTGTTCTTATGGATCTTCATTTATGTCGGGATGGTAGGTTTACTTTCTCTTTCTCCTAGTTTTTTTTTTTTTTTTTTTGTCGGTCTTACTCTATTTTTACTCTAACTCTCACTCTCAGACTTTTACCCTATCTCTTTGCAAGGCTTGGGAGTCAAAACCCACACTTAAAACTAAATTGTCCCCACCTCAACCCCCTGAGAAAGTGGGGATTCGAACCCCCCCACCTCCCCTTTCTATATTGGAAGGATGGCCACTGAGGCTCTTTCTCCTAGTTTAGGAGCACACGCATGCTGATTAAATAGTGCTTTGTTTTGTAACCGATGACTTAAAGGGAAGAATTTGAGGAGGTTTATCATGTACTCTGTCATTGTCTAAGTTCTATGGTCTCCTCTTTGTTTGAAATACTAACTATTGACTCAACATTTGTGTTATCTGCAGTGTGCACTCGCTGCCATTGTGATATCTACTGTTATGGGCCTGGTAAGCAATCCTGTTTCGATTCGTATTAAATTTGATATGAAGAACCAAGAACTAAGGAACTCTTAGAAGACTTCTATTCAGTCATCTTAGTGTGGCTGATTAAAATCGAGGAGTTCGTCTTTTCTGATGATGATGCTGTGCTGACTTCATGCTGAATCACTAACTTTTCCAACATTCTGTGAAAATGGTATATGAATTGGAACTGCTGCCAGATTTTAGTTCTGTACGCAAGAGCGCGTCTACCTATAAAAGCACTGGGGGCTGTCCTAAATGAACTAACCGAGAACACATGATCTGCCGACGCATTTTTGTTGTTCCCCTGATTATTATCATTGATGACTATCCATTTCCGGACAGATAGCGTGACTACTTTCTTGCCTACTGTACGAATGTTTCCAATGATGCCTTAAGATATGAAAGGATATGACTTTATCTTAACAGAGCAAACTTCTATAAAATTTTAAAATAGGATAGTGGAGTCAAAGTACTTGCCTAAAAATATTGAAAAACGTATTAAGAATGCACCCTTTTTCTTTGGGACAGTTGTTGGCCATTTTAAAGGTGGGTAAACAAACTAACTGTAATGCATAGTCAGATCAAATTGGAGTGCATTTTTTCCTATGTAAAAACATTATGTCAAAGGTGTTGATGCTGAGCTTTAAAGTGTCTGTTGTGGAACATATTGTTATGTTTTGTAATGAAAAAATATTTTGCGTATAGTCCTATGTGAGGGTTGCACCTTACAGGTTACACATTTAGCTTGAAGATCCCTAATATTACCTCCCTTGTTTTTTCATTTGCTCCCTTCCAATCTCGCTAATGCCATCAACCTTCTTTTATTGTTTGTGTTGCACTTACGAAGATCTAGTCTTGTTTGTTTTTCATCAGCATTTCTGTTCTGGTTTGCTTGTTATCTGAGTGATAAGTCTCCAAAATATCCATATATGAAGTACTAATACGCCTCGGAAGCCTATATCATCCTCCAGCTGAAATCTTTAAGTTATTAATCAATATATGCTTATTTTATCTTATCATGAACTACATAATAGATTTCGCACAAGTAAACTAGTTGTGAATTTACACTTGCCATGATTTTGCAAGTGTTAGCAACTTGGGATTTTCTGTTTAATCTGCCATCTTATGACAGAAATTGTTATTGAGATTAGTTTCATGTTCTAAATAGTTCATTGATATCCAAGTGAATGTTCACTTAATTTACTTTCTTAAAGCAAAAATTTTGGGAACTGACTTGATCTTAAAGTACGGAAAGCGGCGAAAATTACTGTTAGTTTATTTACTAATGAAATGGAAATTCAAGCCATTGCTAATTTGTACTTCAGGTGGATTATCAGGAAGCTATATTTCTTTGGCGTGTGGATAAGAAAGATTTTCTTCTTTGGACGATTACTAGCACAATAACATTGTTCCTTGGTATTGAAATTGGTGTTCTTTTTGGGGTGAGTACCTAGAGCAGCGACATTTGAGCTACTGAATTTGGATATTTATGCTGTATATACATTCATTCAGGCATAGTGGATATTATGAGCTACCTTGATGTACTTAGAGTTCAGGATGGAAATTGCTTTGAGAAGGTCACTATCGATTTTTAATAATCCCAACATTAAGCAGCTTTATCATCATAGGAACCGCTGAAGGAGCTTGGAACTTATGATCCAATTTTGACATGCTGTTGATGCTATAGATTGGTGCTTCTATTGCTTTTGACATTCCTGAATCAGCAAATCCACATATCGGTAAGTCGATTTACTTATAAGCTGCTCTATGTTTTCAGTCTTCACTGCTGCTTATCTGGTTAAAAATGCCATTGCCATGTGTCCTTGTATTTCCTTCTTGTCATTGTTGTCATTTAAGTGTGAAAGCTGCTTCATTTGCTTTTCCAAATGTCTAATCTCTCTCTCTCTCTCTCTCTCTCTCTCTCTCTCTCTCTCTCTCTCTCTCGTGTTGTTGCGTGTCAATGTACTCCTATAACCATCTTCCTCAGGATTTCACATCTTCTTATCTGTTTTGCAGCTGGCTTGGGGCGCCTACCTGGCATCACTGTCTATAGAAATATAGAACAGTACCCAGAAGCGTATGCCTACAATGGCATTGTTATTGTTCGGATTGATGCTCCAATATATTTTGCCAATATTAGTAACATTAAAGATCGGTAATAATATGGCTTTGCCCTCCCTATCTGGTTCATTTTCATTCTGAACCTGTTGGTCGTTCTCATATGTCTATGAAAGGAACCACTAAGTATTCTAATGTTTCTTTTCAGGCTACGGGAATATGAAATTGAGGTCGATAAATCCACACGGCGGGGCCTGGAAGTTGATAGTGTTTATTTTGTTATTCTAGAGATGGCACGTAAGTTGTCATTTAAGTGGTGCATTTGGTTATCTATACAAAAACAATATGGAAATGATCCTTCATTAGAGTCTTTATTATGTTGAATTAATATGGAAGTGCAAGTATATAATAATTAGTTATTCTAGTCGGCTTGCAATGTATCTCTCCTGTCTCTTGAAAACTTAGTTTGATCCTACAACTCAGTTTCCAAGCTAATTTTCTTCCAGGCTGGGGAAATTTATTCCAGGCGTGGACGTAATTTATCATGCACATATCTGCTGTTGATCATCATAAGTTAAATTATAGGCTTTATAGGCCTAACAATAGGTGGAACGGTTGTAGCCGTTTTTTTTTTTTTTTTTTTTTGACAAAAAAATTGCCTTATTTAGGGAAAGGTTATGAAGTGTTAGTTCCATGAACCACGGACAAAGTATTCTATATTGATTGTTTTTTCATTTATGTCAATTTATCATAATATAGTTGAGTTCATGTTTCACGAATAAATGATTTCTTAATTGTCGGCTAAATTTAAATGTTATATCTGTTTTGTTCTTTATGAAAATCTACACCAAATCCTCGGGCCAAGAGCTTGGATTAATGTTGCAACAGACCTCATAATTTGGTTTAATTGTTGGTGGATACAGAAGAATTCGGCCAGTCAAGCCTCACCTTAAAACAATGCAAATTGTTAATAGGATTTCCATCATTCTCGGCTTAAAGTTCATGGAAACAGATTTACAACCTCATTTATTGTTACTCATGCTGATATAGGGCTTGGCTTCACTGCACTGGGGTTCTTGTGCTGCCACATCTTAGAATCACATCTTCGTTTCTTGTTGCAGCCGTGACATATGTTGATTCCAGTGCTGTTCAAGCTTTAAAGGACTTGCACCAAGAGTACAAATCACGGGACATTCAGGTTTGTTGACCTCTACCGAGAACAATTGGTTCATTTTCTTGTTAGTCCCGCCGGAAGTTCTTTTTGCCATCTCCACAAGCATCTGAGACATTTCTTGGTGTGGCGGATTGCTATTTCCAATCCGAACCAGGACATCCTCCTTAACTTTTCAAAGTCCGGAGGGGTTGACATGATTGGCAAGAAATGGATCTTTGTTTGAGTCCATGATGCCGTTCAAGTCTGCCTCCAGCATGTCCAAAGCATAAAAGAAATGCCCACAACACTCGATCCTCCACCTGAGGAGAGACCCAGTCTCTTGGAGAGATTACTCAGGCAAACGGGAGAGGATCTTTCGATTCCCGAGTTGGAGTCCGGAAATCAGAGGCCTTTAACTTCAAAAGATACCGATCCTCAACTGGAACCTCTCTTGGCCCGTAGGCCTTGAATGTTTCTTCCCTGCGATGGATTTGCTGCCAGAATTTATTTTTACGAGGCCATGCTCAATTGTATGATCTATTAAACCATTTTTTCCGGCTGTAAGAGAGAAGTCTTTTTTTTTTCTCTCTTTACCGTGAGTAAAGTAGATAATCTTGTATAATAGGATTAGCATATGTCCCTGAATTATATTCAATAAGATTAGCATATGTCCCTGAATTATATTCACCAACAAGTGCATCTCAATTAGCTGCATTCTATGAGCTTATCAATGTAATTCCGTTTCCCCCCCTCCGATCAATTTTTTTGCCCCTATTGTGCCTCTACTGTAATCAATAATATCTTCTTTTTTTCTAAGAAAAGTGCTTGACTATCGATGAAGTCGGTTCAACTTTGCAAATGGGTTTTGTGTATAATGCAAAGACCGAGAGTTAAAACCCTTTGGAGAAATACAAATTGTGTTTGATAAAAACTCTTTGAAAATGAACATTGAATTCAAGTAGTGTTTGGTTTTTCAATGGGCTTTGGGTGTAATTTTTTTGTATTAAAAAAGGACCTAAACTCTTCATTGGAGCTAACAAAGGACTATGGTTACTGGCAAGCCAAATCTGGCACCGGCGGTCGTCAATTGAGGTCGCCCGACCTCGGGCAACCCTTAATGAGGGTCGGGTGAGAGTCGAGGGTCGTGCGACCCAACAAACTATTGCCTGAGGTCGTGCAAGACCTAGGCAGGGCCGCATGGGTCTCATGACCCTAGGCGATCCTCACCTTGGGTAATGCGACCCTAGGCGGCGATCGGTTGAGGTTGTGCGATCTCTCGTGAAGGTCTCCTGGGTTGCATAACCCTCGTTAGCCCTTGGCCAACTAGATGTGGCCTCACTAGTGCCGCCCTCATGTGAAGATGAACAATTACAATGAGGGGTAAAATTGGAAAATTAAAGAATTAGTGAGGATAATTTTGGAAAGAAAAAAAAAATTAATCATGATTTCAGCATTTCGCAAGGCTAGGTGGGAGTAGTATTGGGCTTTCAACATTCCCAATGTTAGCAATTTATTGAAAGTTTTTTCGAAATACTTGCCAAACACTAACATTTTCTTAGGGAGTTTTGGAAGCTGAAAACTCATTGAGAAAGCTGAACAAAAATGCATCCTAGGAGATAAAAGTACAACTATCTTCATGGTATAAAGACTATAGGATGCTTCATCTATGTTTATGGTAGTTACTATACTTCGCAAATCAATTATATGATGGGTTTTTTGCGTCTCTACTATTGCTTCTAGTTTTGTCTAGGTAGGTGGTACTGTGTCGTGAAGTAGGAAAAACCTTAAGCTTTAGCCTGTGGGGTGAGTGCTTAAAGCCTTGACATAAACTAGATTGTCCAATTATCTTAAAAGTAGAAGTACCGAAGCATTGAAATGGGTGATAGACCGAGACATAAACTAGATTGTCCAGTTATCTAAAAAAGTAGAAGTACCGAAGCATTGAAATGGGTGATAGACCCAGTACTCACGAGCGACAACTATTCATGTTTTAGCAGGCCTGTCCTAAAAACCCATGGCTATTCAAGCCCCCACATTCTCTTCTAATCTGGACTAAGCTCATCAAATGGGTGGATTGGATCGAATTTGAGTTGGACCTACCCCATACTTGGGATTATTTTAAGCAAATTTTCTTCTTAAATTGTTGCCTTTAAATAAGGAGTAACTCCACACGATGAGTCGTCAAGTTTACGAGAGAGTTAGGGGATCAGGTTATGAACGGGGGCATGAAGGTGATTGTGAAAGTTCGGCTTGGGCTATTCATAAATCACGAAATGGATTCAGTATAACCTTATTGTTTTGGGACATTGTAAAATTATTATCAACCTCGCAAGCATCTCGGTTGAGTAAGTCAATATTCAGCTTTTGGAGTGCAAGCAAATTAAAATTAACGTAGCATTAAACCCCGATCACAAATTTTAAGCAGAAAGTGTCTACATCCCATCGGTTATGAACTTTAACATTGCCTGATCTCAGTGCCAGGACACCGTTCAAACATTTCATCGACTAAGTAGTAAGCACCAGTTGCTAAACTTCCCCTCCTACATTCGTTACATTTCTATATGGCTTGAAAGTTTCTTTATTGAAGAAAATCAAATACACACAAACATATTACTGCCCGAGAGCGAGAAACATATAATGCGATCGTTAAGCAATCGAAACACAATCTACAAAAAGCTTACGGGCCCAAACATATATCCAAACTACCGAAATTGCATCTCCCACTCAGTTCACACACATCGACCCCCTACTTGTTCCTTGTTTAGCGACAAAATCGCAAATGGTGACCACTGGATCGATTCAGAGCTCACTGCCTTGTGGAAGAGGGGGTTGAGAAGGATGGAGCCGAAGACCGGCGGTTGTGGCCTGAGGGAGAGGCTGCAACGGTGGCTAGCAGCTGCAGTTTGAGGGGTAGGTGGTGACGACCTGGGAAGCGGTGGTGACTGTGGAAGAGGAGGACAAAGCAGAAGAAGTAGAAGTGGAGGAGCACCGGACGAATAGAGAGAGACTCTTCAAAGGTGGGTTAGATCTGGATAAACTCATATTTCTTTTTTGCTTTGCCGTTCTAAAACCTATTTACTAAATATAATTAATTTGTATAATAATTTGGGTCACTATATATGGATTAAAAAATGTGTTTATCACACAATGAGGGTCTTCGACTTAAAGGTCCTTGAAGAATCGGTTGACGAACTCTGGAATGTCAGGATCGAAGCAAGTGTCAACGAGATGTTGTAGATTGGGCAGCGTTGATTATATCATCGGGCGAGTATTTTTGCCCTTGTTTTTCCTATTGCCCTAGTGTCATGGTCCGATTTCCTGTGCCATGTATAAGAAGTGGGACTTTGAGGTATCGGGGTGAAGCATAAGAGATGCAGAATAGTTGATATAACTAAATTGTGGGAGTGTCATCAAGGTTTTGTTCTAGAAATCCAAGGAGAGAATGATTATCATCTTAGAAAATCTCTAAAGGGGAAGTTGGTCTCTCACACAAAAATTGGTTGGGAGTTGATATCGTTCTCTTGATGATGCCCATGGTAGGCCGAAACTAGTTCTTGTGTTGAAGTAATGTATATAAGGAAGGCTAATCTGACCAATTCATGAGGTGCCACGTGGGCTTGTCCACAGCTAGGAAGCTTTCAGCCCGTGACACTAGTGTGACAGAATTTCTTCTTTTTGGTGCTATGAATGGTTAATTTCTTCATGTCGCTTATACCTTCGTCCTGAGCTAAGCTCAAGCTCAAGCTATCTATAATATATTGTTGAATCAAGCTCAGGATTGTTGATACTAAACTCAATAGACTCGCGAGCCTAGTCGAATATTCTTTACAAAAATATTGTATATCAGTATAAAATGACAAAGAAATTCATGAAATTGCACTTTGCACCCACGAATATACAAATGCGGGAAAGTGGTCTAGCTTATTAAGCTCGAACATGAGTTTACCCATAAATCAAGTCGAGCTGGAGCATTTGGAAATTGCTGTTCGAAATAGACCCGAGCCTAAATTCCGATACTCGATTGAGCTCCAGTCCGAGTTTCGAGCACCAAGCACACAAGGCTTGGCACTATCTGGACTAGATTACATTCCTAGTTGACATTTCGGCGGACGGCTCTCACACCGTCTCTTATATTATGCTTTAGGAACGGCCTGAGCCGTCCCAACCGAAACAAATGAGCAGGGGAAAAATCTTGGGAGGGCTCTTTAGCAGGGGGTAGCCGCTGCCCATGACGTCCTTACGGACAGCAAACCCACCCGTCCCCAAAACGCAGGCGATGGCCCACGTGAGGTGTTGAAGAGGCACCGCCTCTCTCTCTCTCTTTCTCTCTCGAGTTCTCCAGACCTCTCTCACTCTCCACTTCTCCAGACTTTTCTCTCTAGATAATTCTTCAGCTTTAGCCGCAATTGTTGACCCAACAACTTGCAATAAAATAATAGGAAGATGGTGTGGGAAGTCGGTGGATGTGCCGACTTTACACCCTATAAATAGGGGACTTGCCTCTTGTGTGCATGTGTAAGGGGGTGTTGTCTAGAGTGTAAGGGGTCTTGTGCAAGAAGTGTTGGGTGTGTGTGAGTGGAGTGTGTACGTGAGGTGAGTGGGTGTGTGAGGGGTCTTGTGTAGTGTAAGTGTAGGGTGATAAGAAGTGAGTGGATGTGTGCGTGTGGTTTGTGAAGTGAGTGAGTGAGCAAGTACAATGACTAGGTGTGAGAGTGTGATGGTATAGAGAGTTTGTAATATTGTTTATATAAAATAAAGCAATTATTTTACTTGTACATTCACTTGCTTCTCAACAAGTGGTATCGAAGCGGAGTTGTCGGAGGCCGTGCGAAGACGGTGGTCGAGGACCATTGTAAGTGAGTAGGCGGTCAAGTTCGTCGAGCCAAGAAGCGGAGTACGTCGGAGTTCGCCGGTGCACAATCCGGGATTGTGAAGTCGGTTGGTCCGGGACCAGGCTTACTTGGTATAGTGCTAGGCATTATACTCAAGTCACGATGGCGGATTTCTCGCGTTCGGTGAACGGGATGGAGAAGCTCAACAACTTCAATTATAATAATTGGAGTACCCGCATGCGGTATTATTTGCTTGGGCAAGATTTATGGGATATCGTTGGCGGCAACAACACCACACCACCCACAAATGATAGTGATTTGAGAAAGTGGAACGTCAAATCAGGTAAGGCTCTTTACGTTCTTGCCGTGACTGTTGAAGATGAATTATTGCAACACATAAAGAGTGCGAAGACCCCGAATGAGGCCTGGGATAACTTGGCGACGCTGTTTGCGAGGACAAACGATGCCAAGTTACAATGCCTGGAGAACGAGCTCCTCTCAATCTCGCAACAAAGTATGACGGTAAGTCAATACTTTTCTAAAGTTAAATCTATTTGCGAAGAAATTTCAAAATTAGATCTTGAGAATGCCATCTCTGAGACAAGAATGAGAAGAATAATTATTCACGGGTTAAGGCCAGAATATAATGGTATTGTTACGGCCACCCGTGGATGGGCAAATGAGCCAACTCTAACAGAGTTGGAGAATATATTAGCCAACCAAGAGGCCTTAGATAAACAAATCCCTAAGGTCACAATTAAAGATGATGAAAATGCCCTCTTCGGTAATAAAAGAGGGTTCAAGGGCAAGAATAGAAATAGAGCAAGTGCAAGAGATGGCAAACCATGGAAAGATCATGGAGACTGGCGGAGGCAACCAAACGAGAAGGGTTATCGGCCAAGGGGAGCTCGTCAAGATTGCGACGACAGTGACGGTGAAGACAAGAGCAACAAAAGTCGCAACAAACGGTGTTATGTTTGTGGCAAGGTAGGACATATTGCCAGAGTCTGTTGGTACAGGCGGGAAGAAGGAAATGTCATCACTTCCTACAAGAAGGAGATTGAAAGCGAAGAAGAATGGGACTTTCAAGCGCCTGTTGCAGTGAAGGAACGAGAAGAGCTTGCAACTGCTTGTATAATTGAGTTGGATAATTCGACGGGTTCTATCACAACCCCGAATAAGAGCAAGCCAAGGAAGAACTTGAAGAAGCAACTAACAACGCAAGAGATGCAGGAGATGATAAAGAAGCTAAAAATTGAGAAGGCAAAGATGGAGAATATGTTGAAGAAAAGGGTTGAGATGATAAGGCAGAAGGATCGAGAGCTCAAGGCAAAAGATAGGGAGCTAGAGAAGTTCCGATGTGAGTTCAAGAAGCTGCAGAAGCTTCAGGACCTCAAGCCCACTATGACGTTCCGAATTAATCATATCGGAAGAGACAACGAACAAATGAAGGAGAAAAAGAAAGTTTTCTTTGAGAAAAGGAGGCCATCTACACCCTACATCCCGTGGTGTAAGGATCGATGGAATAAGATCGAGGAGAAGAAATTTTATGAGAAAAAGGATCAAGAGGTCTACATTGAAGTGCTTCGGATGGGATTGAATCGGTTGAAGCACGAAATAAAAGTCACGAATGAGAAGGTTGACCGCATGAGTTCCAATCTCAAAATTCTTAGAGGAGATATGTCGAATACGAAGACCGAATCTAGTGAGAAGAAGGAAAAGGAGACTAAAGGGCAGAATGAATTGGTATTGCAAAAATTTAAGGATCACAAAACTCTGTGGAAAGACGCAGCATGAGAAGCAACTGAAGATGGAGCCATAGGGCCATCCACATATGAAGAAGCTTTGCATTATGCTGAATGGAGGAAGACAATTGAAGAGTCCAAAGGCAATATCGGCATGATTACTATATCTAAATTAAGAGAGAGCAGTCGGTGAGGGGGAGTGTTGAAGAGGCACCGCCTCTCTCTCTCTCTTTCTCTCTCGAGTTCTCCAGACCTCTCTCACTCTCCACTTCTCCAGACTTTTCTCTCTAGATAATTCTTCAGCTTTAGCCGCAATTGTTGACCCAACAACTTGCAATAAAATAATAGGAAGATGGTGTGGGAAGTCGGTGGATGTGCCGACTTTACACCCTATAAATAGGGGACTTGCCTCTTGTGTGCATGTGTAAGGGGGTGTTGTCTAGAGTGTAGGGGGTCTTGTGCAAGAAGTGTTGGGTGTGTGTGAGTGGAGTGTGTACGTGAGGTGAGTGGGTGTGTGAGGGGTCTTGTGTAGTGTAAGTGTAGGGTGATAAGAAGTGAGTGGATGTGTGCGTGTGGTTTGTGAAGTGAGTGAGTGAGCAAGTACAATGACTAGGTGTGAGAGTGTGATGGTATAGAGAGTTTGTAATATTGTTTATATAAAATAAAGCAATTATTTTACTTGTACATCCACTTGCTTCTCAACATGAGGCACCTACGCGAGGACACTCAGAGGGTCGCCAGCGACCATGAAGGACGGTTTGGCTCGTCCTTTGTCCATCGTTGAGTAGCGCGGTACGGATCACCATGCAATTTGCATCCCTCCTATAGACTTTTATAGAACGAGCCGCTACTTTTCGAAAATTTGGCCATGCACTGTAACGTAGTCAACAGACTCTGGTCAGGATTCCTATATTTTTGGCTCTTTCTCCAGTAATTCCGATACCCCTTTTTTTATTTTTATTTTGGCTAGGTCCAGTAATTGCAATGCCCTTCTCGTCCTAGTTTTCCCTCTTTTTCTCAATCAACAACTCTTAAGACTGAAGACTAAACTATCGTTTTGTCGCTTGAAGGTCTAGAGATTTTTGGTTTTCATCGTAAGTAAGCGGAAAATTGCAGAGACTAGTCTTGTATTGTCGTGTGTTACTCAAAAGAAGGGCTTGGGATGCTGCGGCAAGTGGGATTCAAGTTGAGCAATAATGGAAGAGAAAACCAAAAAAAAGAAAAAACAGAAGAGGGTCACCATTTGCTTTGCATGAACTTAATATTTTTTTTACATTTCCACAATTCTTTCTTTTTTTCTCATTAATCATCCGGGGTTGATCCAGAGGTAAGCACATTTTCATTCTTTCGGCTTGGGAACCAATGGTTATGGGTTCGAAAAATGCTTTGGGAACTCATTTTATTGGGGGGCTAGGCCATGATGCGGGTGAGTTGACGTGCTAGATCTCTTCAAGATAGCCATCCAGTTATGGTTATGTCCCTGATTTGCATAAGAAAAAAGAAATAATTTCTCATTTCTGATAGATGCCATTTTTTAGTAGGCAACTTCAGGTTCAGCCATTTTGCATTGTGCAAAAAAAGGAGACAAAAAGAATGAACAGAATAAGCATAATAAACCAATGTTCTTTGGATATGGTTTTGAAATCATTGCAGCTACACCCTATTTAATCTCGTGAGAGATATTCAACAAATGGTCAAAAGTTGGAGAAAGGAAAGCGAAAAAACAAACAAGTAAAAAAGACAGGTGAGGTAGAGAGAAGATATCGCTGTGTGGTGATGGGGAGGTGAAGTGATTTATAGGGTTTCTAGTACAGGGGAAGAGATAAGCAGATTCTCAACTATGAAACTGGGATCATATGTTTCTACACACGCCTCTTTTTTCCACAGATTTTATCTTCTGTGATAAGAACGTGTGATATTAAAAAACCCTAACCGGATTGCGAAAAAGATAAGGTCTCTAACTTCTTCTACTCTATGTTTTCTGTTTGATCATCAGTGTGTACGGCCTTCATCGCGATATCTGTACAATAATTCACATATGAAGAGTCCATCAAAAAGTAGGAATCGAGATTTTTTTTTTCTTTTTTTGGGAAATCAATATTGCAATGTAAGTGCATTTGCATCATGACACATGAGGAAAACTTTGGAGAAAACTGTGATGGGAAATTATATGATAAAGTATGTCACATCTAGGTTCCAAAATTCCGACGCTAAGATTAGTTGTTTGAGTTTGGGGAGTGTTCTACTTATAAATACTTTTCGTTTGTATAATCTTGAGGATTATAGATGGAAAAAGAAAAACATTACATTTGCTTTTCTTTTCTCTGGTCATTACCATATTTTATTTAGGAAAGACTTTGCACATTAGAATACAAGTTCACTTCTTCGAACCACTTATCTAAAAAGTAGGTCATCCACATCTTGGTCAATAGATTCGAGAGGAATTTATAACTCTTGAACGTTTGATTACTCATAAGAGGTTTTGTTGAGCACCTCATATACCTCATTTTCATGAAATTTATGTTCAAGTCTGGCACAATACTTATTAAAACAATATGATATACTTGTATTGTTGGCCCGTTTCCTAATAGTTTAAGTCCTTTAGAATGGTTAACGTGGTATTAGAGCACAAGCTAATGGTTCAAATGTTAGCATGATCTCTCATTTTTCTCCTGATCGTTATGACTGTTATACATTTTGTATGTATATGGTGGTAATCAAATATATTATTACTTCATCTCCTAACAGTCTAAGATTTTTAGAAAAATCGACTCATCTAACTACACCAATCAAGGGCGGTTTGCTAGTTGCTCAATTCAATTGTTGGTCATTGTACTGTATATCATCCGAAAATTAAAGTCAAATCACTTTAATCTCTCTTCCCTACACGAACTTGTTATTATCTCGCCTCTTTACTAAATACTCAATATTTGCCACTCACAATAGTATGATTAATTTGAAATCGATACTGATATGTTTCGAGTGTCTTTTATAAAATTATCTTATTGGATTAGACAAAATCTCCATTAAATTTAGTGATAATTCATATATATATATATATATATATATATATATATATATATATTCGAATTAGATGATATTACCATCCGAAAAGACTAATCACCATCCCTTCTCCATCTTGAGTAGTCGATGCCACACAATTCAATGTCTTTAACTCGGCATCTCCTGTCCCCCTCCCCCCCACCCACCTTCTCTCCTCTTCCTCCTCCTCCTCCTCCTCCTTGATTCTTCGATCCTCGGTGCTCAGAGGAGTGTAAAAGACACCACGAGAAAAGCAAAAGAAAGTAGTCTCCCTTCGTCGTTTGTTTTGTTTAAATAGTACCAGCTGGGGTTTTCTCTGGACCATAACTGTTCGTACGTACGTCGTCTTTTGGTTGATTTCTACCAGAAAAGATTCATATTTTTCTCTCAATATGTACGTGGTCATCATGTCCGATATCAAGTGCACACAAAAATACATGGCCCTTTCGACGTCGTGTGATTGACATTTCAGCGACGATTTTACTCAAAACCAAATCGGGAAGTTTTTCTCTTTGAGCAGCCCATATGCCACTCGCTGCTGCAGCTATCATGCCAATTAGGATACGACACGTCGCCGACCTCAAGCTCGAATCATATCAGCTATGTGTTGACGTGGCAAAACTGGCTGAAAGCATCAACATCAACTCGTGCTATGATTTGTGAAACCTTGAATTTGTCATGAGACTCCTTGTTTCAAGCTCTTGGCTCCAGATGAAGATTAGTGAATCAACTGGAGGGGGAATATTTTGTAGCTATATCGATTTATTTAGAGGTTAACCAACCTACTTACCATAGTATTGATCCAATGGTGAGGGCTTTTCTCGTGTTTTCAGTTCAAGAACCAGGGATTGGGGATTCGCCTCCTAAGATAACTCAGAGTTAAGTGGGGGACCATGATAATGAGATGTTGTGCGAGTTCTCCTTTTAAGTAGTCGACAAATTAATTACAGTCGTCGCTGGATTGTTAAAAGAAGAGGTTACATGAGCCCATTTGATTTTGATTAAGTCAAACTAACCTTACTTTCCAAAAAAAGATAGACCTCGCGTTGAATATCACTTATATAAACAATTCGTGTTTCCTTTTTGGAGTAATCAATTTATGCCTATATTTTCTATTTTGGAAGAAGTTCTCATGAATAGTTGAGAGCAGAGGTTGCCGTCAGATTTAGGTTGCTGTTCGTTGTAATCCACACAGATCATACCATGCATCTAGACATCAGCGAAAAAAATGGGTTGAGTCATTGAACCGAATCGAACTGAAACATCAACTGAAAGTTAATTTGTCCTAGATCATCGAGCAAATAATGGAGTGATCAGCTAATGACTGATTAGCTGTTCGTCGTCTTCCTTCTGTCCTCTTCCATATGCTGTGCGCTTTCGCGGGCTGATGAGGGTCAACAACATGATAGCTAAGAATTTGAAAGTTGGACTTGACTCGTCACGAGAAAATATCTCGAAGAGAGACAAACAACTTCTACTCCTGCAGTCTATTATTGTGTCACAACACCTGCACATAAGAATAGAAAAGAACAGCGCATGCGCATGGTTGATCCATGGAATTTTGCTGGCTGAGCTACTTGACGAATTCACAGGAACCAAAAATGACAGGACGTGTCGAGATTCCCGGAGAGGGACGGTTGCTCAACGTGCTCTTCTCCTCCTATTGGCGAAAGAAGTGTGGTTTACTTGTAAAATAAAAGCCAGTGGTCCTTTGGATTATGTCTCGTAAATTCAATCACTCTTTTATTTATATATCTATTCATATAACTACTTTATAACTATTATTTTACGTTTACTACTTGGCAACTGTTACAAACTATGCTTTGTGACGTAGCTGAAGTTTGCCGAAGATATCGTTGTTTATTCAAGAAGCTCTTCTTAGAAGGACACACTCTAAACTCATGTAAATTGGACGGTTTAAATGATGAGGTGAAAAGATGAAGAATATTTAATTAAGATTGGACATAAAAAGAAACCCTCAATTCTTACAAACATCAAATGAAAGGGGCCGGTCTACCCCCATCTATAAACACCGATCATCTATATGGCATTGGATACATTTCGCTTGTCAATATAGCGCTCAACTTGAAAACCCTCTCTCTCTCTCTCTCTCTCTCTCTCTCTCTCTCTCTCTCTCTCTGTGGTACGGTAGTGACGGTCATCATAGATTTTTGACCACTTTTGGTCGAGGCCAATCTACTTCTGATCGGCTTGCACTTCAGGTCGACGTGACCCAAACCATAATTGACCATAGATTAAGGATGTTAGATCTCGATATAAGGTTGACAACTTTCTAATCATGGTTGAAGTCTACATTCATCAAACTCTAAAATGATGTGAATGCGGGATGAGGTTGAGAGGAAGAGGGAAATGGAGACGACTTGAGGAGATAGAAGTAATGGTCAATGCATGCGCCGGTGGTGGTGGAGGTAAACATCGACAACGCTAACTGAGTTTGCAACGCATTCACATGCACACACAAAGGATGGACATTGTGGCTTGATCGCATTGTTTCCGTGTCTTGGGAGAAACGTGTTTGCCGAGCGTACTCAATATGTGAGCATGAGGACTTAGCGGTCTCATACAGTCTTTATTTTCTACCATTCTTGGTTGAATAAATTTCCACCAGCCGTGCCTCTAATTGGTAAGGTACAAGTTATGGCACTATCCATATACAAACTCGACTAAAATTACAAGTGCATAGTATCCATTTCTTTAATCCACTAATGCGATGCATGATTGAAGGAAATTGTAACATCAGCAAGAGAATAATATTCCTATACTTTGCCTCATCCTTCTCCTTCAAACAAGCATATGTGGTTATCAAGAAAAAGGTAGCAGAGCTGATGATGCTGAACTCGCTATCATAGGGGGACCCCCACGAAAGAGAGCAAAGCGAGACAAGAAATTGATTGAGCTGATTGCATGCAAGAGCTTTCAGCGGAAGAAGACGCTTATAATTTCAGAAATGAACAAGAAGAGAGTGAGAGATGGTTTGATCTAGGGAAACGGTCGGTTTCAATTTTGAAGCAATGGTCCAATCACCGCTGGACACCCCGTAGAGCATGGGCAATTCTTGTCTGCTTGCGAATGCCAATTAAGCATAGACCCGAGTGAATAGCAAGCCACTTAAAACCCAATCCTATTTTCTAATTTGACGAAACTTTAAAACCTAATCGAAAAACAAAAACAAAAAAAATATCACAACGGGACAATTGACAACATTGAAAATACGAAAATATATGTATATGCAACTGATGTGATCATATATATGTAACTATTGATAATTCATATTATCTCATGCCTATGTGATTTACTGTTTTATAATATTCTAAACCTCGAATAAGATGAATGAATATGAAAAGTCTTCGTTTTTTTTTATTCATTTTCTTTTCCCCTCACAAGATAATACCACGAGTCCAACTTATTTTAATCCTTTCCACACCAAATTATTTTTTTCTAAAATCCAAATATTTCTATCCCTCTCTCCTTCTCTTAGCACAAGCCCATAGACGGCCGCATCCCCCGCTGTACCCGACCACCAGACCACGACGACCACGGCAAGCATCACTACCAGGGCGCCGCCAACAATGATGGCGTGCATTGTTATAGATGAAGCCTAATATTTTTTTAGGGGCTGTTTTATCTTTTCTATTAGATTTGCTTTTAGGTTAAAAGTGATACATTTATATTAGCGATGGCAAGACGCTAACTGAAAAGACGCTGAAAAAGAAGATAGAGAGGCAAGAAAAAGAGAAAGAAAAAAAGTGAGTTTTTCTTTACAAGGTTCAATCTCTTTGTGCCCGATCTTGAGAGAAGATCATCATTGTATTCCAACTTTTTTTCGAAGTCCAGTGAATTCGCATAGTACCTCTGTGCAGAGACGTAGGCCAGGTTTGGGTGAACTTTGTTAACAAATTTTCTGCCGTGTTCTTCTGATTCTGTTCTTTTATTTCTGTGAATTGTTTGCAAGCATTATTTTTCTAGAATCGTCGTGCGATTTCGTAACATGCATATCTCACTCTCCATTATCTAGTTGCGTCTTTGTCCTCTTTTTGCTCTCACATCATCCCCTCATGTCTCTCTCTATCACAAGGCGAGCTCAGAGGCATCGAGTTCCTTGCCTACGCGGAGCTCGGCCCAGCGTGTTAAGCCCCTCCCTCGTCGGTGTCAACAAGCTGCTCACCGATCGCGATAAATCTATATCTCGATGCCTCTAAATATGGGGGGAGGGATTGAGCCTCTAGATCCGAAGGCTAGCCGCAACCTGTCGTCAATGTCTCAACGGCGGGCTGATGCTAGTGAGGACAACGATTATACTTGTGAGGCGGGTAATGCATGAGATGGAGAGTTTCGGTGGAGATGGCTAGTTAAATAATAGGAGGACAACGACAATGGATACAGGGGTTGGAGAAAGAGAGACAGGAGCCATGCTTGAATATGTGGGATTTGATCTGAGCGATGAACATTCAAATGAGATAAAACGTGTGACAACGATCTCGTGATGGGAAGAAGAGATGGGTATATAAATAGGTAAAGCAGACTGCATCCAAAATAATTTTAATCCTTACTTTGGGTTATTTGACCATATTCATATGTATGTCTGATTGATGTGATACTCTGAAATTGTGGTCCGCTATTCACAATGGCACAAATGCTCAAAAAGACAACTAATTAAAATTGATTGATGTAGATTACATGAAATGTGTGCCTGTCCTATTAGCCCGGAGGTTAAAAGAAGAATATTCCAAAGTTAAAAGAAATGGACTAATGATAACAACTGATCTAAAATCTATTTTTCTCGTAGAACGACATTGATGACAAGATCTAGCTAGGTGTATCCAAACACGACTCTATCTGTTATATGAGAAAAGATACAAGAATATGAGAGTGCACAAACGCAGAACTTGGACTTAACTGTCAATTGAAGCTTCAATATATGTCAACAGTCATCTATTCGATTTGAAATAAAACAAAACACCTTCAAAAGAGATAATCAACAAATCGAAATGTTCAGTTAACTCAATAATCCACTCCTTGTCTCCCGCATGATTATGTTGATAAAGGTTTTGACCGAGTGATCAAGGAATCCTCGATATAACAAAACACTGAGATTACTAAAATCAAGCATGCAACAGTTGTTCCAAAAAGTTTAAGCTATTTATCCTAAAAGCTTAAACTATCAAGCTATGTTTGGCAGTCAAGATAAAATTTATCACATCCCACATTTGGTGCATCTCAAGATATGATAAAGTCGAATATAAGGGATATGGATTAGATAAAATTATCTCATGAATGAAGTAGGATAAAGGTAGATAGGATTTCTAAAATTCATATAGGAATGTTTTTTTCTCATATAAAAAATTTCTTAAATTAATAAATTAAAATTATATTTCAACATAAAATATTTGAATTCTAATATAAGAAATTCAAAATAACAAAAAATAATTGGTTTTTAAATTTAATCTTATTTTTATTTATATATTCGAATTTAATTCTATCTTATAATATAAATTCAATATACATATTTATTACATATTTTAGGTGTTTTAAAATTTTAGATCTATTAGTACAATTTTATATTTAATAAATTTTTATTAGAGAATGATGGAAGGAGAAGAAAAAAAAAAAAAAATTAATTAATTAAAAAAGAGAGGAAAATAAAATAAAATAAAGTAGACAAGAGTGTCGTAAAAGATTTTTACTATTTCCATTTGTAAAATTTATGATTCATATAGGCGTTTATACCTAATAATATATATGTAATATGATATGAATATATTCAATTTTATTATTATAATCACTAAACAGTGAATAGAATATAGCAAAATCCTTTGGATTTCATATCATATCCTATACAGTCTTATCCTGATTAGAAATTTGGACTACCAAACGTAGCCTCATAATATTGTCGCGTCTTATTCTACATCTAAATATTCCCTCATCAGAAGTGAGTAGCCCGAAGATTTTAGACGTGCAAATCAACATATACATGTAGCGAAAGAATAGATAATCCATTCACTTCGATATAAATGAAATAGGACTTGTAAACAAACAAAAAGATATCATAAAACGTCGTCAAAGTGACGTCGTTCAAGCGATCACTGGTTATCGCATCCGAAATCAAAACGTCTTATTTGAAATTTGTTTTCATATCTTGGGGAAAATGAAGAAAATATCTAACCATGCAAGTCGAATGATGAAGCTAAAATTTTGGAGCGGTCGACATACAAGTGGTGCGACCATGTGCCAGAGGAGGAATCGTTTCAACAAAAATAGCGAGGGATGCTACCTTGGGGTTTTATTTTGTCTTGTAGCGAGGATTTCCCTTAGCAAAGAAAGCGGGGGACCGGGCCCACACATCACGTGGAGGGGGCGCTTCTGTAGCTAATGGAGCAAATCAAACCGCCCAAAAAAACAAAAGAAAAAGGAAAAAGCTCAACAAAGACAAAACGAGGTCATTTGCAAAATCTCCTCTAATCCCCTCTCCACCAATTATCATTTATCTCCCACGTGGGACTCTTGACCCCACCATTTTCTCTCTCTTTTTCTAAATTATTTTTAGTATTTTTATTTCTCAACATTTATTTTTTTTTGGGCCATTGGCATCTTCCCCCCACCCCCACTCTTTTATATGTGAAGCCAAATACGCATTGTGTTGCACCGAGTCTCCCAGCTTGGGTCGTCAACGTTCGTTTCGATCATTAGTTTTCACTTTCTCGTCGATCTCAACACACGGGTTAGCGAGTTGAAAGATTAGCTGATCTTGTTCCATGGGGGATTCGTCGTCTGCTTCGTATATTCACATGGTAAGTCCTCCGCCGATAAGTTTTGGCAGAGAGAAGACGAAAGGATCTGCTGATTGACTCTTTCCTCTTTGATCTTATGCTCTTTTGTTTAACCTCTATGTGCTTTTAATTCGTGTCGTGTCTCTGCAGAACATGCTGTTGTTCATCGGCTCTCCCTTTCTTGATCTTCTTGTGTCCTTTCAATCCTTCTCCTTCTTCCTTTCTGGTTTTGCTGGATCTTCGTGCATGAGATCATCGACCCCTTCTGTCTTTTTCTTTTCTTTCTCCCTATCTTTATGTGCTCAGTTTGCTTTGCGATAACGAGGTTGCGTTTGCGAATGACAGGTCCATCACCTGATAGAGAAGTGTTTGATCTTTCGAATGAGTAAGGAAGAATGCATGGAAGCCCTCTCCAAGCATGCAAATATCAAACCTGTCATTACCTCCACCGGTCAGCTTCATATTCCTTCCTCTTCTTGTATTATTTCAGAAGCCATCCTGATTTTTTCTTCTCCTCCCTCTCTAGATACATATATATTTTGGCCCCGTAGGTAATTGAATCTTAATTCATCATCGGTGAGCTTAGTGATAAGAAAGAAATAAAGACAGTTCAGAATCATACTAACTTAAAAATATCAAACGAAAGTAAACCCTATTGAAAAGATTTATTAAAAAAGAATCCTTGTCGTGAAACCAACCACTCTTATACTTCAAACACATATTTGTTGTGTATTTCGTCCTTGTTCATAGAAATGTCTGATATCTTCAGCTCCTAGGGTTTCTTGGGAAATAATCTTCACTAGCCTCCATAGCTAATAGCACTGTCATCGTGGTCTCTTTTGCAAGAATATGCTCTTGCTCAACTTTAAAATATTCTTGCACAATAAACAAAGACGAAGTTCTTGAGTTTTGCATCGATAGTCAGATATGTTGAGGATAAGGAAGCTTGCTAAACACTTGATTTTGCTAACCCCCGAAGCAAGTATGAGGAAAACTTTTGATTTTCAAAGTTTTAACTTTTTTTGTAAGGATATAATCGATGAATTGTAGATTGAAATTTTCTATTGCAAAAACTTGCCTAATAAGTAAGCATTCGTAGATCTAATGTGATGGATTCGAGTGTCACATGAAATGCTAATGAATGCAGTGTGGAATGAACTGGAGAAAGAGAACAAGGAGTTCTTTGAGGAATATGCAGAGTCTCGAAGCAAAGACGATCGAATGTCGGAGGAAGAGACGAGTCAAATGATTCAGAAGATCATCTCCTCCTCTGATTCGGCCTCCAAAGATTCACACCATGACGGCGACGACGGCAATGACAACCATTCAAACCAAAACGTTTAACATATTCTCTATTAGTATAGTAGCTACTACGAAAGCGATTTCACCTTGGTGTATATGTCTTTAGTTGTCTCAATATGCCAAAACCACACACACCCCAACGACTCTCTCTCTCTCTCTGTGGTGGCCCATACAATGTGACGATGATCACCATATATCATTGCATATACGGAAGAGCACGGAAGCTGCAATTGTCCCTAGCTAAGATGATGCATCTGCTTCATTGATTGAACTCGTGGTGCAAATCTTACTGTGTAAATAGATTAAGTAAATGAAATTATAAGTTACGTGTATATGTTGTTGTTAATGGGATCATATCAACTAGTCATTATGAAGTTTCATGTATCTTTATGGATATCTTCCATAAATGTTTCGATGACCAATGTTATTAAATTTTTGGTAAATCATATAAACATATATGGAACGAGAATATTTTTACTTATTTTCATGTATGAATGTCAAACAAACTAACATGACCCAACCCCGCCAACCAGAATTTGAAAACTCCGGCTAGAACTTTTTATTATGCATGTGGTACGTTCATTTACTAATCAGTGCTTGGGCTCTATATATAAACACGATATTTGAGTCATGGCTCGTGATTAAGTTTTATCCTTCACCTCGTATCTGCTCTGTTTATAACATTTTTGTCTTTATATGCTATGTGCTTGCCATAATCTTTTCGGCCGCGCGTGTCATTCGCAAGCTTAAGGCTCTCTCTGAAAACTTAAACGTTTAGAACAAATTCGTTGGATTATTGACTTTAACAAAGAAGATATGATTTAATTCAGATGAATTATTAGGGATATAAAAGTATTGACTACGTTGCCCGCTCGAATCATATTTATAGGTCAAATAATTTTGCATAGATTTTTTGGCCTACATCTCTTAAATACATACAAATGTACATATTGCTCAAAAACTCATTATATAGATTCCTTTGACTATGAGTATAGTTTTAGAGTGATTTTGCCTAAGTGAAACAGTTTCACAAAAATTAGATTTTCAAACTTTCACGCGTATGATTCATTAAAAATGATTTCCAGTCAACCAAAATATTCATCTATAAAATTAGGAAAGTAAATGTCTAAATCTAAAGAGGTGAAAGCACCTTTTGAGATTGCTCATCTTGAATTTTTTAATTCTTTTTCTTTTTCTTTTTCTTTCTTTTTCTTTTTTTCTTTCTCCCTCCACCGGTCGATGGGCTTTGGCAACGGTCGATGACTAGCCACAAGCATAGGGCAGCGAGAATCGAGCCTTATTAAGGTCGACGAGGTTGAGCCTCACTTGTAGCCTATCGTTGGCCGTCGTCGAGGCCCAAATGGCGGGGGGGAAGAAAGAAAAAGAAAAGGTATTTAAAAATCCAATTTTTTTTTTCTAGAGATGGATGAAAATCATTTTCCAAATGATATCTAAACACCGAAAACGTTTCGGTCACATATCATTAAAAAAAGAAAACTATTAATTCTCTTGAAAGCCGATTTTCTCTTACGGAAAGTATTTTTCCCAATTTAAGTTTATTACTTTTAGTTTATGAAAAAGAAAATTATAAATTGATTAAATTTTAGTTATTCAAACATCGATAAGTGAAAGAAAAATTCAAAGACGGTTTTTCTTCGATCAAACGGAACTTAATCCAACTCAAAGAGAAACGTGGCGCCAAACCCCGCCGAACGACGAGATCCCCACTTCCACGTCACCAACTAGCGATCTCCACGCGGTGACGTGGCGGCTCGCCATTGGCCCGTGCGATTTGCGCACGCGGGGAGAGAAAGAAGGGGGCTCTTTTCCCGCGAAACGACGCCCGGACTATTCCTGCTCGATCCGTCGTCGTTTTGCGGGGGCGGGAGGGGCGGTGCTTGATAAATGAAGCGCGTAACGTGGGGCTGGCGAAAACGAGGCGTCGTTTTCAATCAATTCTCCCTTTTGTCTGACGCAATTGAGGGCGATTGCCGACGGTCTCTCTAGCAAGCCCACCTGTCCCCTGTTGGCAAAATAGTATTTCCCAATCATGCGGAAGAAGTTCAGTCTGATTTAGCTCGGGAACTTAGTGGGGTGGGCATGATCTTATGCCTTTCTTTTCTCTTTGATCTTTCTTGTATGGATCGCATATATAAAGCACTTCAAATGCAAATGCGCACGTTTTCGAAACACAATTAATGACTTAATATCGACCTATTAGATTTCATGTTGGGCCTACTAGATTTTCATGTTGGCTTCTGTAAACTAAGGCAAAAATCGGAACAAAGAAAAAAAGAAAAAATCAATCATATTAAAAAGTATTAGGGGTGAGCGTAGTTGCCCACGATAGAATCTGAAACCTAAAGAACTGGACTGGTGGAAATTTATCCTGTTCCAAGTTCTAAAGTATCGAAGGTAGATTACAAGTTCTAAAAATTAGGGGACCTGTTTTAATAGGTAGGTTCCAAACTTTAAGTTTGTAAAACCTAGAACCTGTAACTTAGAATCTGAAATAAGTTTCGTTATTTTTCTTAGTCTATGTCTTCGCTCGATCCTACGGTATTCCATGGCGCTTGAAAATAAGTGTATAATCTAAAATTATTAGTCTAAACTTTCATTTTATGATTGATTTTGTTAATGTTTCATATTTTTTATATGTCTAAATATAAGTTATGGTCAATAAATTGAAACGGTAAGCGATGGTCATTAAAGATAATAATTCATTACCATCATTCAATTAACAATACAAGCGGAACCTACCCTGTAATCAATTTTAGAATTTGTGACATGGTAGGTTTCAGGTTTCAAAAAATAAGGAACATATTCCAACGGATAAGTTCCAATTTCCTAAGCCCTCAATTTTTTTCTTCCCTAAACGACACGAAGTACTACTTTTTGAGTCGATAGTTCGCAACTGGTTAAAGCTATGAACAGCTCACGGCAGTTAAGTTGGGAAGTTCAACCTATTATCAGCAAGTGCAAGGAAAAATTACAGGCCTTTTCAAATGTTCAAATAGCCCATTGTTCAAGATAGGCCAATTTTGTTGCAGACTGGGTAGATAAAGCCCACAGAACAATTACTTATCTCTGAATTGGGTCTTATCCCCTCCACAAACTTTGTTGGACCTTTTATGTAATGATGCCCATTTACCGGGCCTCTCATCTTTGATTACTAAATGTAATGTTTCTGTTTATGACCAAAAAAAAAAAAAGTTCCGATTTCCTACACCAAATCTAAAACGGCTCACCCCTAATAGTAACAAGTGGTGGTCATTAAAAGTGATAATTCACTACAATCATTCAACTAATAATACGAGTAAAACCTAGGTGAACCCTGAAACTAATCCTAAAACCTGTAATAATGTAGGTTCTAGGTTTCGGGGTATATAAAAAGGTTCCGAATTCCAAAAAAGGAAGAACCTGTTCCATGGATAGGTTTTGTATTCCAAGTAGAACTTACATGGAATCTGGAACTGCTCACCCCTAAAAGACATCCATTACTAGAGTGATAGTTGAGCCTATATTAAAAATTAGTAAAATTACATGACAATGCTTCTTGAAAATTGAAAAAGGTGCCCGCATAAAATGCTTCAAATGAAAATCCGCATGTTTTTTAAATACAATTAATGACTCTTGATATGGACCTACTAAATTTCATGTTGGGGCCTACTAGATTTCATGTTGACTTATGTAAATGTAAACTAAGGCAAAAATCGAAAAAAAAAAACAAAAAAAAAACAAAAAACAAAAAACAAAAACGTTTACCATCATGACAAATTTCACCCGATTTCAAATTTACAAGAAAAAACACAAACTTTGACAGATTTAACACGACATTTCAAACTTACCACGACTACATCGAACTTCCTTAGTTTAATTTTACGTAAGCAGCAAAGGGAGCAATCCTCTGTTTTTTTTTCCTTTTCCAACCAAAGTTACGCAAGTGATCCACTCGACTTTAATATAAGCACCAACCCAGAACAATGCATCTCCCAAGCCCAGATGCAGTTTTGAGAACTCGGGCCGAAAAATCGAATTTACTACTTGCTTGTCTGTTGTCGAGTGCTGCAATGGGCCCAAAGTTGGTAGGGATCAGCAATCTCTCCTCTCTTTCCCTCAAATTGCCAACATGAAATGTCATATCACTTCCAAGTTCATCACCCCTTCCATTCCTTTGATTCCCCAACGACGTCGACGATGTCGGCTTCTCTATGTACATTCCCGAGAATTTGCCAATTGTCCGAACAGAGCGGGATAGAGGCGGCCCATTCAGAGAATTGATCGAGCAGTTGCTAGTAAAATTAGTTAATCCTCGAATAAAGAATCACCCATGGAAACCACAAGAAGGGCCTAAGCCAAGATTTGCAACCTCCATTCAAACCACACTCGGGCCACACCAGTAGAATTATAAATACCATAAAGCCCCAACATGGGTGAGATGAGAGTACATTTATTGACTTAACTAACATGCAGATCCTCTCGAGCCCCAACCACACTTCCTTAACAATAGATCAAAGTTAAACACTCAATAACGCAGAAGCTGCGATTCATGCTCCATTGACCTTCGGCGCCCATCCAGCGACCACATGCTCCTTCGCTGGCTTGGTCTTCACAAAGGACTCCCGAGCAAACAACAGCTGCAAAAACAAACGAAACATCAGTTGTTTTTTTAGAGTGTCGACATGAATCTGTGCATTTTCAAAGGAGCTGCACAAGATGCTAGAGAAGCAAATGACAAGACCTGGACAACGATCAAGAAAGAAACAACATCGTTGGGGAAAATACAAATGGAAAATGATTGGGAAATGTTTTCGAGGATTAGCCTAATCCACTTAAAAGAGTGAGAAAACTCAATCTTTACTATGATTAAACAATGCCCCTCCTGCACCAAGGCATTGCCATATATTGGAGATGATATTTCTTATGGAAAAAAACAATCATTCAATATTTGGAACAATACAAGGATCCGCAGCCGTATGTTCCTGGATTTAAGTTCAACTTCCCCAGAACAAATGGAAACCCAAGGGTTATGTCGGTAAATATCAATACACCTAACAAATGCCTTGGCAACTACATTTCCACAACTGGACACCACCTCTTGTCCTCTTTCGCACAATTCACGACACTATTGACATTCACCACAGGTTTCAACACAAAAGATGTGTGATCACAGATTGGAAACGAAGCAGTTCTAGCAAATTTGGCAACAATACCCACAACAGGCGCTGGTAGCAATAAAATCATAAATGTCATAAATGGATGAAGGAGGAAGCACATGTCATAGATGGATGAAAGAAGAAGCGCATCAACTATCAACATATCACTCGTTTGCAGCACTCATGATGGCTGTTAATTTCTCTGTCGGTTTATCAACCCTTCACAGCACTCATGATAGCTAGCGCAATGGAACCTTATTCTACCAAAACTTAACACTTGCCAACAGAAAACAATTTGCAGAAACATAAAAGGCCGCGAACATCGTATTTTACCTTGGTGTAGCTGTGGACATGAGTAAAGCTTTCTGGGACTGTCCATTTCTTGAAGTGGCCAAGAGCAACCTCGAGATGGAACAATTTCGGGGCCAAACTCAAGTCAACCGCTGTTATCTTTTCTCCAGCAATGTATGGACCCTGTAACCACAATAATACGCACCAGTAAACCTACAGAAGAAAATGCAAAATTTTCGAGCCATTTTTATGTACAGTTGACTGTGAATATGCATTTTACATGAGCCTTGAGATGTTCATCAAGCGCTTTCAGTTCATCAAGCAATGCCTGCTCAGTGCCGTCACTTGGGTCCTTGCTCTTCACAAACTTCACAAAGGAGATGAAAATTTTCGAGCCCCTGCAATTTTAGAAGAAGGCATAACGCTGGTTGAAATTCAAAACTCAAGAAAACAGAGTCCGATCTATCTATCCGATATAAGAAAAGAAAACAAGCTTTTCAAGACATTTTGGCAATACACATTTTACTGCCCATACATATAGCTAGCCTAAAAAAGAAGCAAAAGAGAACGCTAAGACCACTAGAAACCGCACAGCAAGAGTACCCATCAATGTCTCTAAGCAAAAGCAAAACGCTAAGCAAAAGGAATTCTTCCATGAAACTGATGAAGAAAACTGATAGCAAGAAATTTCAAACAAAGAACAGACAGAAAATAAACCAGAACGGTGAAAACATGACAGGACAACAGACACAGACACACACAGACACAAACACGTACACAGAGAGAGAGAGAGAGAGAGTTACACAGATGCAAACTCAGGGGGAGGAGTGAGCGGAGGTTCAGGGTATTTCTCTTCAAGAATGCCAACAATCACATCAGAGTCGGCGATCCACTTATCATCGATCTTGATCAGCGGCGTCTTCCCTTCCGGATTCACTTCCAAGAACCTATGAGTGAAACATTCGTCACAAAAAGATCATCATAACGACCAGAACCTTTACAATCCCAAAAGACCAAACACCGAAAAAATTACGACATTCCTCGCAAAAATTGCCTGAAGAGAGAGAGAGAAAGACTTACCACTGGGGTTTCTCATTGAAATTGATGAGGTGGGTCTTGTACGGGACTTTCTTCTCCTCAAAGTTAGCATCACCCGCTGGCAAAACGGGCCTAAACAAACACGGAGAAAACACCACGCAGCCCGATCAGCGAAAACACAACCCAAAAAATCCCCTCACCCACATGACGAAACATCACCCAGAGGCGAAAATTACAGTCTCCAAGAATATCGGGCGCTCCAGCGGCAGCCTTGACGCAGATCTCCAAAGCCATTTTGGCGGGTTTCCCTTCTTTCCGGGAGCGAGTGGGAAAAAACCTCTCTTTTCCTCCTCTTCTTTCAGGGCGTTGATGATGCAGAAGAAGCGGCAGGGGAAGTGCGTCTGTCCGGTGTTTTTATATTAACTCGCGGGTCAATAATACGGCGTGGAAGGAGCTGAAATCGTGGCTGACGGTTTCGAATTCATCTGTGATTTTAGGAAAGTTAGGTTGAGTTACTCGAAGGTTCCCATCTTTAACCGACGTATATGATGCATGCTCTTACATAATCCTAAATCTTGATTTTCTTGGCAAATGTAGAACCGCCATGCAAAGAAATTTCGTGGATGACATCTCTTCTCCATCTGTCGAGATATAATAAAGTTAATTGATCGAATTTTATTCGATTTATTAGTAGCCAACTCAAAAGGAGCTCACGTACTAGTTATTGAAAAGTAAAATAAAGATTGATGTTAATGGTAACGATATAAAAATGGATAGTAGCTATAATGTCGTCCACATTCACGATGCACTCTGTATTTGGCCACCTTCGCTCCACGTAACTGCCATGAAAAGTTTAAGTTGACTAGCACGTTATTTTTGGCCACCAGTTGCTAACCACCTTTTATTTCACTTCATTTTTTCCAAAATCAAACCAAAGAACATAAAAAAATTCACGTTTTTCATAATAAGAATAACGGAAAAAGATGACACTTCAGCGGTCATAAATTTTGTCTCCGCATTAACTATTCTTTTGATTACATGAATATCATAACGTCCAAGAAAACATTTATTAGAGTGAATTTGATGAAATTTTTTGAATATTCGTAACCTTTATTTAAAAATTTAAAAGTTCAACATGACATTTTTGAACAGAAAAATCAAATCCAAAGTGGACAATCCTCGATCAACATGGGAAAATTATTTGGCGTGTTGCTCCAAATTGATTTGAAGATGAAACCCTAACCCCATCAGACTAAGTGTCAAGGCTCAGTTTTTTTAGTGTTGGGGGTAACCCATGGTCGGAGCTGCGAAATGGAGGTGTGTGATTTCGGAGTCCTCGACAGCATGGGATATGGCGGAGTAGGGCTACCGAAGGGTGGGCGGAGTGGTGGCGAGGGCGACAATGAACATGGTTTGGTGATGGATTCGGTGGGCAAGGGCAAGAAAGGGGACGAGATAGCCGGAACGGACAAGTGCTAGCATGGGACATCGTTGTGTATGCTTTTGCTTATTTCAATTCAATGACGAGCCATGTATGTAGTTTATATAAAATAATATCACGTAAAATTTTTTTCATCACACAAACTGTTGATGGTACTCAAATAAACGATCTTTAAGCAATGTTGCATTCGAGCGATCGAGAATAAAATTATAACTTCAAATGATCACCTCATCTAATGCTCCAAACCATCCATTAATCACAAAATTAAAGAAAATCCACCTCTCTTGCACATAAATTCCATTATGCTTGGTGTAGACGAGACCAACATGAAGTCAAGATACTTTGAAAAAGAACTCAAGGGTCCCCCGGAGTTGCTTGACTTTATGTCATCCGTCAACTTTTCCAAAAGAAACAGTCCTTCCTCTCGACATTTCCTTGAAGTTCCACCGCGCATGTTCCTACATCAAACATCCATCTTACGCCAAAGAACATCATGGCTTATGTCCTTCTTATGTTTTTTTCCTCCCTTTTTTCTCCTGGCTCTACTGGCCATTCATATGTAGAAGGTTTCGTGTTGGCTTGCTGGCTAACGGTCAACGGAGAAAAATAGGTGGCATATAGAGAACACCAAATGACATATTGAAGGTGAGATTGAGGATTATTCAATCATTCTTTCCCTCAACAACTCCACTAAAAAAAAAAGGTTAAAGGCACAAATCGCATTAGAGCCCGGATAAGGGGAAAAAAGGGTTTGAAGACAAGCAGAGATATCTAATGGTAAAATGATTCCCTTTCCACGTGGACAATTCCAAAGATTATAAAATAAAGAAGATTCGAATGTGTCAAGATAAGTGTTATCATGAAAGCAGAATTACAACGAAATTAAAATTAAGAAAAATAAATTAATACACATATTTACATAAAAAGAACCCTTATGGGAAAAATTACAGGAAGAGAAGAAGTAAAATTCATTATGGAAATTCAAGAATCATAAAAGATGTCTCAAAAATTTTAAACCTCTTTCTATCTCTCATTAAAACTTAATAATTTGAGAAAAAACAATTTTTACTCCACCACCAACACTAAACCTCCAACTTTTCTCAAGTTAAGTTGCCACAAATTTCAATTCAAGTATCAAAACTCAATTTTAGTCTAATACCCAAAAAACAAAAAATCGAGAGATACTCGACAAGATGCATGAGGTAAGGTGGAATTTGTAGTTACATATTTTTCCATTCATAAATTACTAATGTAAATAACCAATTGAGGATAATTTAGGGAAAGAAGAAATTATGGTCCCTCAAAAATAGGAGTTACTTTTCTCTCTATATATAATAGTATATCTGTATATGTTATGGGCCAAGACGAGATGATCTTATGGTCCTGCTGAACACAATTCAAAGCAAATTCGTGTACCCCACCGAAATATATCGCGTTGATGTTGCCCAGTACAGGCCTGCTATCCAAAAACAAGGGGAGCGCATGCTTTGTCGCCCGTGGAAATGGCTTTTTCATTGCACAGCAGACTTTCGAGGTGGCGTGAAACTATAATCCGGAGAGGTGAACTCATCGAGGTGCGTGAAAAGCGGTCCGGACATCGAGACCGACGGATTATCGCAATGTGGCGGTCATCGATATCATTGGGCTCGAACGGTCCGCCAAGCCGGGCCAAGGGAAAGCCTTGTGTCCGTCCAAGCGGATTGGAACCCTGCTTGGATCGCTTGGTCGGAACATTGTCGAATGCGGTTGGTCGAGCCGAACGCAGGTTTCTCTTCGAGATGAGGGTGTCATGCGTTCCGGGTGGACTGTGCCAGGTTGCAGCCGGCAATGAGGATGAGCAAGAAGCAGATGGTGATGTCGAGTGTCTTTGAGGTCACTTGTGTTCGATGCGCTTGAATTGGCAAGAAGCGGAGGGGGAGAGAGAGAGAGAGAGACAAGGATCCATCCATGGCAGAGCGAGTTGAGAAACTGCTTGGCAATTTAGTTCAAGAGCGAGTCAGGTCCTATTGCTCAAGACTATTTACAGATTTGGCATCAACGATGATAGTGGAGCTGGAAGCTTCCCTTTTAATCCGTTCCCGCAATGGTGAATAATTTAGAAGAAGACAGTCCGGACCGGCTCTTGTAAATCGAAATCATCAAGTCGGCACATCATCCTCTTGGTACTGCACGCACTGATGATAACATTATCTTTCTTCACGATGTGATGTGATAGAGGGAAGAATTCGCTCAACCTCACATCACATCAAAGTGATATCAGTCATTCACATAACATCGAAGTCGTCATCATTCAGAATCAGATGCTTCTACATGCATTTAACTGAAATCTCTAGAGAGTGGGACCCTCAGAGACTCGGGACAGACTCGATTCCTTAACCAAATTCATCACATTGTATATGACACATTTACTCTGATAGATACACACTAAACCGAAGAATTGTATTCACGCCATCCGTGGTATGTTGATCTGCCTGATGAAGCGTCTCCACGGTGGCGTAGCCCTTGGCGTGCTCATACTTCCCTGTCCCGCTGACGATTGCAACCTGAGACTCGGGCGAAGCCGTCCGATGCACCCCGAAGAAGCTGATAGTGTCCTCGATCTCGTGATCGCCACTAGCACTGGTGTGCAACATCACGGTCACAGCGATCGTCTGGCTCGTGCCGTCCAACGAGCTGGCCAAATAAAAGCCCTGCGCCTTGCCTATCACGGCAGACCCCAGCTCGTGCCCCTCAGTCAGCTCGTCATCGAACACAGTGATTGTGCCGAACATGAGCTGCTGGAGTGTGGCCCCGGCTGGGAGCTGCCCTGCCGTGACAAAGGGCTGGTTGTCTTCGCGTTCGACGTGGTCATTATTACCTGCGTTCTGTATCACGGTGCTCGCCTGTGCGCCGTTTAGGCCAGTGAGAAATGGGAGGTTGTTGTTGTTGATTACGCCGTTGAGGTTGCCGACGCCATTGATGTTGCCGACGCCATTGACGAGAGGGACGCCTCCGTCGATCGGGAAGATATTGTTATTGGGCTTGGGGAAGGGGACGGCGCTTACCTCGGAGTTGGCAATGACACCCGTCACTACCCGGGCAGATGGGGGCGATCCCCCTATGATGTCGTGCATGAAGAAGGACAATTGGGCCTGCGCTGTGCCAGGTTTCGCCACTACCGCACTAGCTGCGGCAGTGGCGATCGGAGCCGGCCTCCAGGCAGGGTCGGGACATGGCCTGCTGTTGGCGCCGCAGCAGCGACTGGCGTGTCTGGGACTGGCGGGTCCCCAACCTCAGCAGCAGTGGGCGCGGCCACTGGTGCCACTGTGACATCGGAGGTGTTGGGTAGTGGTGGGTCTGCATCAGTGGCATCCGGGAGTTGGCCACTTGACAATGTACCGGTTGGGGCAGATTGCGTTGATGCGCCAGCAATTTGGTTTGGCAGGCCCGCCTCGTCAAGGATCCTGGCCGAGCGGACGCATCCGATGGCGATGGCTAGGAGCAAAGGCAAATGAGTGCGTGAGGGGTGAGAAGTGAAACTTTGGCCATTGTGGGAGGTGACTTGTGAATTCTGGAATGGGCTTGGACTCTGGTGACCCGGTGGACTAGTGAGTTGCAAGTGAAAGGTGCATGTATAGGTTGATGAGTTTAGTCTCTTAGTGAAAATGTGGAGCTGTTGAGTTGGAGTTGTCGATTACTCACTTGTTCGAATGGAGATTAGTGAGGTTGGTCTTGATGACCTAAAGCTCATACGAAACCTAGTAAAACATGCTTAATCCTGGAGTAGATCTTATCTTGATTTTGATATACTGAGAATTCTGCCTTCTTATCCATAGTTTTTCATCAAGAATTTGGTCCTGAAGTTCAGCTTGTTGGCTCGATCATTTAGCCTCGAATTAAGAAATGGGATGTCCTGTTACACTCAAACAAGTGATGATCTTAGCTGATTTGACTTCAGTCTCTCCAACTTCATAATTATGTTATCTAAACAACTCTATACCTCACGAACAGCAATTTTTTTATTTCTTATTTCTTATTTTTTTGTCTATCAGCAGCAGTTTTTCATGGAAAAGGTACATTTGGCAGACGGTTGTGAATTGTTGAGATTAAATTTTGGTTTTAGTTTTACATGAAGCAAACTCGCCAGTTCAAGTTGAACATCTTTGTAGAGGATTAGTCCTAACATTCTGAATGCCCTGTGACAAAATTTCATCAGTTCGCTTTAGCATTGTTATCTTCTTAATGTTGGATCCTTCAAATCTCCATTTAAACTGTACTGAGTCCTGAGAACTTGGACAATGATCAACGAAAATATGTTAAAACCAGCTCAGCGAAAGGTCCAACATATAATATGTCAGCTTCGAGGTGCTTTAAGGCACTGTCCCAACATATCAAGATCCATAAGTAATGCTGAGAATCTGTTCATTTTTTTTTTTCAACTAATACGTGCATAATTGCAATGGGCATTTGCAGTACGTTGCCTCGCATGGTCTTCATTTTCACCCTTTTCTTTGTATAAATCAGCTTCAGGAATGTGATTATCCATTTCATTAGCCAGAAGTGCTATAGCCTAGTGCTCTGACATTTCAAATCACTGCCATCGATTCTGTTTCCAGATCTTAATCTCACTTTTTCAGTTTGAATTATTACTGTCTCTGATCACAGAGACAATCAGTAAAACAGAATAGAGAGATGGAATGGAAGACATCAGGCTTTTAAGAGATAACTTTGATGGTTGATGAACTCAAAGTCTTGAATGTAATTCGCAAAACAGCAGCCCAACATCTTAAGATTTGAATAAGAAAAATCTCTTGCAAGGTCCAACCCTAAGAGACTACAGGGGAGTGTGTAAGGATTGCGTTTCCAGATGAGAGAATAATATATGAATACATGTATATATGAGTGTTAACAATGTTTCACTAGCTAAGGTAAACTCTGAATAAAGGTTCGTGCTTTCTCTTGTATCTTCCCCACTAATGTTATATTCACCGTCAATGAACTTGACACTAGCATAGCCATTTGCACCATTATACAATCCTGTACCACCAATGACTGCAATATGAGACTCCGAGACATCTGTCCGATGAACCCCAAAAGAACCTCAGTCCATCCTTCAACTCATTGCCTGCAAAATATGCAGTCATTGCCATCATGTGGCTGGTTCCATCCTCCGAGCTGGCAACATAAACTCCTTGTGCTTTTCCGATCACCTGGGAACTGAAAACCAAGCCTTCAAATAAGTACTCATTAATCTCTGTTACGCTACTGAGTTCCAATTCTTGAAGGGTGGCGATGGCCGGAAACGAAAAGCTTGTGCCAGCCAGGTCAAGTGTTCCAGTGGATGAGCCAGCGACCCCTGGGCCCAAAGGGTTGTTAGGCTGGGTTAATGGAATGCCCTTGCTGGGGAGGAAAAGGCCTAGCGGCTTTGAGAAGGGAGTTGGTTGTTGGGAACTTTCCCTGTGGCCGGTCTCAAGGAAGAAATGTTGCTCAGGACATTTCTCATGAGGAATGTGACAGTGTGATGGCTTTGGTGGCCATTCGGGGTGGGATTGCCCAGGCTTCGGGCCGACGATGACTGGTCTATGATGGCAAAGATGATGATGACAAGGAGTGTCAATGTTAGGGTGCCAGTGTTCTTAGGATTGCCCATTGAGGGAGAATCACTGGGATTCTAACTGTGCCTGCTATTTATGAGATTCTTATAAGGGGGGAAGCAGATGTTGGGTAGTGGTTTGGTTGTGTTGGAGTTGTTTTGTTATTGGGATAGCAAAGTAGGTGGCCTACTTTCGTTATCTTTAAACTGCGAAGATGATGCAAACTTTCTGGGAATTTTAACAGCTTAGAGAAATTTTGCGGGTCGATTCTAGTAGCAAATTGTCGAACTTGGGCGAATTGCAGATATAAATCGAGCCACTGTTAGGGCGCTGGCCTGCTTTTTTTATGAAAACCCCCTTTTAGCCTCTGATTTCCTTGGAACTTAAGGCATACGTCATTGCATCTTTCATGTTTCGAATTTGTCATGGTCAACTAGGTTGTAGTATGTGCACTTCTACTTCAAAGCATCCGAGATCAATGCAGAATTGCCAGCAACAGTACAAGGAAATCAGTTTGGATGTAAGTTTCGATGCTTAGAAACAGGCTAATGGTTACAGGAAAGATGATATTATCCTGGAGAAAACGAAACTCTTAGTTTAGGCATCACTTGTGGACAATCATAAGCAATGGTTTCTCTGACATAAAATCTACCATGGCAGGCGGTGTACTAATTCAGAAACTCGCACATTAGATTGCTCTTTGATGCATGGATAATCTGCAGCTGCATCTGTATTATTATGAGCTTTCTAGTTCGCTTCTTTGGTGACGTACCCTCTTCCCTCACGAAGCACCCCAGTCCTAAGTTTATTGACCTTTAAGAAAGGTAAGCGAAACTTCATCACTCCCCCATTGAGAACCCTCTTTGAGTTGCTTTTTGCAACCAAATTATCACCATGACTATGCCCTGTCTAATCTCTATACCGCTTGGCCTCTCTGAGTTCCTATGTATCTTTTGGTTGCGGGTCATTCTCTTCTTTCAGTTCTCTCTCCAGCCTCAAATTCCCTAGTGAAGTTCTCTTATCCAACCATCCTAAGATGTCCTTGAAGACGATTTCAGCATTCTCCGGTGGCTCTCCATACAGCAAACTGTGCCACATGCCTGGATACAATTTGAATGTCTTGTCCGAACTCAAAGCAGAGTCGTAGAGTTGCTTGCTCACGGATTTATCTGTGACTTTGTCTTCGTCCCCATGGAGAACTATGAATGGCAACGAGACCTATTAAGTAAGAATGAGATGTTTTCAGTGAGCAGGACAACCAACACTGCGTAGCATTGGAATCAAAAGATTGTTTAAACCAAGTATTTTGTGCTCGACAGCCAAAAGGCGCCGATTGATGTGTCGAGAGAAAAAGAGAGAATATATCAATAGACAGGAGGGAAGGATGCTGCGGAACCTCGTTAAGCCTCTGCTCCAATTCCAAGCTGATCCTCAGACATTCGTAGCCCGTTTTTAGCCGTGGCCGTCCTTTGTAGCAATACTTGTTTTCTCTCACCTGTTGCAAAGAGTTGCACCAGTCAAATCACCATATATAAATATCTGTTATCTAACTCTCGTTTGGTAGTCTGTGACTGATCTACTCACAGAATTTGCGCAACTATAAAATGGGAGCTTGTCGATCGCGATAACTAGTTCAATGTAAAAAGTATACAAAATCAACGTTGACAAATTGATTATCCATGATTACTTCATAGTGAGCATACAGTCTATAACTGCTTCGGATAGGAACGTACCTGCTTTCTTACTTCAGGTACTTTGAAAGCGAGATCGATGATGCTTGGAGTCGGAATGATCTTCCAGGTCGGGATGACATTGGTCAGTTTGGTGAGTATAGTGATCACCAGCGGAGGCGGCTTTGCATCCTCGGCAATCTGAAATAGAAATTGCAGATCAAAAAACAGTGCTCCTTCTTAAAAAACTTGTGTACACACATCTGTGCAAGCACTTTTACCTTGATTTTCACTTGTTAAGCATGAAGATATGAGTTGATGAGTGATTATCCGAACAGCTTATGTTGGGATGTAGATTCACATGATGAATCAATTTTTAATTTCTCTTGAGCTATTTTATTCTGATGCATGAAGTGGGTCTCAAAGGGACACATTCTCCCATAAAAACGACTTCCTTTTTTATAATAAGGTAATCACTTTTCCTAAACTACTAATTAATAAATAAATATAATTATTTTTCTTGAAAATAGTTTCTTCGTTATAAATCTTTCAATGAAACAAATGTAACCTAAGTAATCTCAAAACTTCGAAACCGGTGCATTCTATTTGTCAAGTTTAAGTAAATAATTATTTCTAATATTGCCTCAATGACAAGGAAGAAGACGGATCTATTCCCAAATTATCATTGTATCAAATAATAAAAGGACAAAATATATAATCAACACTTTTCTTATAACTTCTCATTTCATCCACTTCCTCGTCGATAGAAATAGCCTCTCTCTTTCTCATACAAACTCACTATGCGCATGCCCGGCGCTAGTCTAATAATAAAGCCGCAAATGCTATTTGTCTCACTTTTAGCTTTTCAAATTCACCCTCGCATTATATACTATCTTTTAAAGGAGATGTTTCCGTTTAGCTATCCACAATAATTTCCTTTTTATCAGAAAACTTTTTCAAAATCTAGAATTGTAAAACCTTCACAAATTAAATTCAAAACTACTCACTGCCTTAAAAAAAGAAAAGCTACTCAAATTTTTTATTTGTGAATTGCGCTACTCAAATACATTCATGAAATGCACAGGGCACGCGCAAGTTTTGAGTCATAGTTATAGAACACATTATTCAGAGTTGACTCTAAGCTGGTTAGCGCATGAACACCTAACGCACTATAATAGAATAAACATTTGAGTGAAAGTTAAATGAAATGATAATTTTATACTTATCAAACCAACCCATTACCGACCAAAAAAAAAAGCATTGAGAGCGACATGAATGGAACTTTGAGCTGGCAGAATGCCAACTAAAAAGTATCTTTCCTCTCGAAAGAAAAAAGGAAGTGGAAAAAAAATTATGTGGGTATCAAGAATTTTTATTTTTATTTTTTTTTGTTAAAATAGGTGTAAAGAATTTGATCTTTCGAGAGAAGTGGGAAAGACACAAAAACCCAAAATGGGAGGATTAAAAAAAATCGGACGATAATGATTTATCAACGACAATTTTAAATTGTAAGAAAGAAAAAATGCGTAGACATATTAATATTCTAATAAGTTTTCGAAACAAACGCTGCGAGATTAAGTGATGGGTCAAATTCAACGGATGTGGAAGCAAATAAGGCAAGGACGCGTTGTGCACACTCACCTTACACATGGGAGCAACCAAGACAGCTCCATCCCAGAATTCTGGCATCTTTCTGTGTAAAAGTAGGGCAACAGCTCCTCCCATGGACTCTCCCATCAAGAACCTCATCTTCTCTTTATTCTCTCTCCTTTCTGTGTATGAACATAAACCAAAGGGGCACCAAAATGGAAGTTAAAAAAGGGGGAAAAGGGCATGAGCAGGAGCAAGAGTTGGACTCTGGAAGGAGCATGATGATTTGGCCATTGATTTTATATCAGCAAGAGAGGGAAAAGAATGTAAATGAGGTTTTAATTACCAGAGATGCTGGTAAAATGAGCTGAGCAGTCGTCCACGAGATCATCGAAGCTGTTGATGAAGGCTGTCAATCCATCGGATTTCCCATGGCCTTCGTAATCGATCCCGTAGACAGCGTAGCCTGCGTTCACCAACCGGACCGCCGTGCCTGATCAAACGAATTAAAACACGAAACATAACCAAGTTATCTCAACTGTACATGTAAGTAGCTCGAAAATAAGGGTTTTTTCGAGAAAATCGTATAGGATCTTCAGAAAGAAAGCAGTGGCACTGACTCCTCATGGTGATGCTGCATTCCATGCCGTATCCATGGCAAATAAAGATCAGAGCTTTCCGCTCTCGGTCCCGAGGAAGCCAACTGCATGTGAACAGCTTCAGCCCTCTGGAATTCGTGATGTAATCCTGCAGCATCAACCACGGAAAAAAAGAAACAGTTCAACGATAGAGGAAAAATCCAAGATTTTCCAATCTTATAATTGTAGAGAGCGAGAGAGACCTCCCCATAGTTGACGTTTTCAGCTTCAGGCTCCTGCAGATAGAAATCAAGCACCGTGTCAAAGAGAAAAGAAACGGGAAAAACGAAAAGAAAGGGGTGGGTTTTCAGAGAGAAGAAATAAAAGGATGGTCAGAAAGAAACACACCATGCAACCAAAATCCGAAGATGATGTGTGAACTGAACACCAGAATAGCAAAGAGAAACAAGAAGATCCGAAGATGAATGTCTTGGGAACAGACAGAGGTTATCTGCGAATGTGCATCACAAGCCAGAAGCTGTGGAAGGAGATAAGACTGCTACTTTTCTGCATGGACTTTCCGCAAGATAAGGAGGAGAATAAGTTGAAGAAATGTACTGGGATACATGACATTGCATACGGGGATACGTCGCATTCCCCTTCATTTTGTCCGTAGCTGGAGACTTCATCACTTCCTTTCTGCTAATTAAGAATAATTAAGAACTGATTTTCTGATCAAAGGTTTTGTGATAGGATTATTACCCTGAAAAATTACAAATTAGTGAAATGCGTATGACAAATTCATCCCAATAATTTTTGATCATGAAAAATTCCAAATTTGTATACATGTGATAAATTTCTTTACAAATGATAGAAAAAACCCTAAATCGGTATATTTATGATAAATTTACCCCGAACTAATTTGTTCAACTGCCAAAAATCCCAAAATTGTATATACCCTCCACTAAATTGGATTAATATCACAAAAACCATAAAAATTATACAAGCTGTAACATATGAAGGGTAAAATCTCAAACCGATATCTTAACTATTACATGTAATCAAACTTAGCATTTGATAGTAAAATAGAAGATAAATTTATCACAAATGTATCGGTTTAATGTAAATATGTCAAAATGTACCATTTAAAGTTTTTTATGATCAAAAAAATTAGTTCGGTTTAAATTTCTTATATGTGTGTGCCGATTTTAGGTTTTGAGATATTAACCCTTTGTGATATGGCCTTCCGTATATTTCGATTGGATTTTCGTCCATACATGGTAAAACTTTTGGACTCGCCCTATTCCTTTTCAAGCAATCTCCTCCACATGATTATTTTTCCAAGAAAATACCCATTAATTTTCAGAATTGAATTATCAAAAATTACCTCAATAGATATGATTAATTGATTGGGTATATTTGTCATGTCACGCAATAGGTAACATCAAGTCTTTCAGATATTTTTCGTCGCGATAAGAGTCGTGCTCATCGCATGCCGAAATGCCGGTTTGATGATGAAAGGAGATGGGGTTGAGCATAGTTTCTTGGTCCTCTGCCTTTTATTTTGTTCAAGTACCGAAAGAAAGACGTATGTTCATTAAATTGCAAAGAGTCTAAACTGTTACGACCTATCTTTTGTCCCTTTCATAGGATGCACGGACAATTTGGAGATGAGGCCAAAATGGATATTTAATCTTGTGAAGGAACGGTTCAAAGGACCAATTCCAGCCTAAGGTTAAATATCATTAAAGTCTCCAAATCTTTTTGGTCGATCCGATTTGCTTCATTTGACATCGCATCTTCATTGGAGCTTCGCTTGCTTGCTGATTAGTATTATGTCATTTTCTAGGGTTTCTCAACTTGCATGTGTCGATTTCTACCATAAAGGACGGGAGCAGATTAATTAATAATATTCTCCTATTTTTTTTCTTTCGGGTTTATGTGGCACATTACGACCGCTGCATAACGAGTGAGTCCACTGTAAAGTATATTTAATTATTTAAATTGCTTTCGTGAGATCATCGCCAGCCCAGGTTACAGCTCCCCATTCTGGACGGTAAAATTTTTAAAAAAATTGAAAAAGAGACTAATAATTAATCATCAGTCGGCGGTTTGAAAATTCTTTTCATTGGGCAGTCAACAAATTGCTTGATTAAAAGGGAACCTAGGATCACGAGTATTGCTTTACGTTTTTAACAACTACGAAGAATTTGTAAAATATATATATGTTGCGTTAATTTACACAAGTCTAGGACAGAGATTCAGAGTACCTTGGAAATATTAAGATACAAAAGGTAACTGCAAGAAAAATAAAAGAAAAAGAATAAATACTCGATTTATTGTCTAACTTGCCTATGTTGGGCTTCTCTTTTTTTGAGGGTAATTAATTAATCATACCTAATTATTTACCACTAATATTTGAACTTAAGAATAAAATGAAAATCTTAAAATTTTTCTGAAAAATGTGATCAAATCCTAAAATTTTCAAAAAGTGTCCTCAAGTCCCACTACAACTTACCCGGTTCGTGTAACTCGATTTATTATTTCTAGAAACAAAACAATAAGGGTTCATAAAGCGAGAATAAAATCCGTTGGATAGGCGGATTCACGTCTCAGGAGAACATAAAACGAAAGGAAAGAAATCTTGGGGATTAAAAAAAAATTGTGGGTTTTTTTTTTGACAAACAATATTTGTGAAAGGTTTGAAGAATCAACTTGCAATCGGTTGTTCGAATCGAGAAGTTTTCAAATTGTTCATTTGAAAAAAGGAAGCCATTATCATTGGATGATCATGATTTTTCTCAAAAACTAAAACTATTGATCAATCGAGCATAGCTTCTTTTAACTCCATTCAATTTGAATGAAGATACCGACATGACCTTTAGATATATTTCGAGACCTTATGGCTTGACATGGCACCAAGTAAAGTCCCACATGGTAAGAAGGAAAAAAATTAACAAAATGAAAACCAAAAAAAAAAAGAAAAAAAAAAATCTGGGGAAAGCAAAATAAAGTGATATTTTTAAATAAATAAAAATAATAAGAAAACAAGAAGATAGATTGGGGAATTCTACGGGGCTATGGGAGAGTGGGGAATTCTACGGGGCTATGTATTTCACTTGTCAAAAGAGCGGCTGAAATTCCTTCTTTGAACTCCCAACTGAATTACTTTTTAATTTCTCCTTGTACTTCTGGTGAAAGCTGGCATATCAACACCTAACTCCTCTAGAACGTAATCCTCCAGTAGCTAATCACGAAAAAGGTTATAGTAGGCCTAATCAGTTGTTGTTTTCTAATTAAAAATATAACTTTTATCAAGCTAATAATTTTGAAGAGGAAGAACAACTAAAAAAAAATTTAAACTTGTTGCATTTATACCACTTTAGTCTAAACATTTTTAATATGACCAATTTAGCGTTAAACCTTTTTGACAATTTCGTCGTATAATCATTCCAACCAATTTTGATTGGAATCACTAACGTCAACAACCATCTTGCATTTACTTTGGCCAATTTAATCGTAGACATTTTAACGATTTGCCAACATAGTAATTTTAATCGGATCGCTGACATGAACTATCTTAAAACGTCATGATTGACGTTAACATAAACAGTTTTCATAATTTCTAATTTTTTGAATTTTTTATCTTATTTTTTCCTTATTCCACCGTCGGTCACTAGCGAGGGTTGGCCTCACTAGCTTTGCGTAAAAGCTTGACCTCACCGACCTTTGACAAGATCGCCCCTCACCAAATCCAGCAAGAGACCCTTGTGGGGCATCGCCGAGGCCTAGCGACCAATGGAGGAAAAGGGAAAAAATGAAAATTCAAAAATTATTAAATTGTAGAAATTATCGCTTATCAACATTGACTATACCATAGGACAACATACATCAACGTTAGTGATTTCCAGTCAAATTAACTACAATGATTATTTTGACAAATTATCAAAAAGAGTTTATGACTAAATTGACTGAAATTGAATATTTTAAAATTGAATTGACACGAATACAGTAAATTCAAGTTTTTTTTAATTACTTTCCCATTTTAAAAGACATAAGGGAGCTTCTCATTGCGATATTTTCTACTAATTAATGCCAAAGTTGACCATGATCAACTACGACTCGTATCTCTCGTAATGCTCCATTTGCAAACTTTACGTCCCCAGCTAAGCAATCCTAATCCCCAAGAGAAATATTGTTTATTCTTTTTTTTCTCTGGAAATTAATAGTTGTTATCACTTCTCTTTGCTTTAACATTAAGAAAAAACCCTAGTAAAGAAGGAAAAAAAAATCGTCGCTTTCTTTAACAAATTATTCCATGAAGCGTCATTTTCAGAGAGTGACCTTTCATATAGCAAGAGCCGGTGAAATTCATGTGGTGATGCGGAAGATGGTCACTTGTTAGTGTGGGTACTCGTTTAAGTCTGTTTCATGAAAAATAAATGATTCAGAAAAGTAATGATTTATATCGTTTGAAATAATTCATTGAGGAAAAATATTTTCATAATCGAATATATAATTATGTCTAAACATTTTTATAGATGATGAAAATATTTATCGTTTATTTAATTTTGTGAGTGATACATGCGATGAATTTTAAAAAAAAATTAAATAATTCCTTTTTTTTTTTTTTGCAAAACACACGCAACATTAATCGAAAAAAAAGGCTGTCACTGATTGAGATTTTCATTTCTCAACCTATCTAAAGCAATGGTGAGTGAGTGAACCCACGGGAGGCAAACCGAGTAGGTAGCTAAGCCCCATCATGTGATTAATTCAATTTTTTAAAATTATCTCTTGGCCGCACTTATTATTATTTTGTTTTCAATGGTGGATGTGATTCCAATTTTCATTAAAGGGTTAACTCACGATGAATTTAGAGTTGGTAGGTGTAGTTTAGTTATTAAACGTGACAATTCGACCGAATATAACGAGCAAATCCTATGGATCATGACCCTTTCTTGTTGGATTCATTGTGCACTGCACATCACTTCATGATTTGTACGATTGAATCACTTGTGTTATTATAAAAATATATGTCGGTACTTTATGTTATTTAGGATTTTACTCAAATTAGTGATTACTAATCCAATAATAAGTACTTCAACGATTACATTGC